>OZ012741.1:206569355-207244355 GCA_963859935.3 Lathyrus sativus
CAAACACAAAACACACCAATAAACATTATACTTACCAATTATCCTATACTTCCTACTCTAGAACCAACATACGGTACATTACCGGACACTTCAGAGTCACTCTGAATCTCACCAAGGTCCTAACCATAGTCATTAACGACGCTATAGGGAAACAGCACATAATTTTCCCCAAAGCTATAATCATGGTCATTACCCACACTACAGTAACAACACAGAATCTCACCAAAACTCTATTTATATTTACTATCAACACTACAGTAACAACACAGAATCTCACCAAAACCCTATTTATATTTACTATCAACACTACAGTAACACACAGAATCTCACCAAAACTCTATTGTATATTTACTATCAACACTGCAGTAACAACATAGAATCTCACCAAAACTCTATTTATATTTACTATCAACACCTACAGTAACAACACAGAATCTCACCAAAACCCTATTTATATTTACTATCAACACTACAGTAACAACACAGAATCTCACCAAAACTCTATTTATATTTACTATCAACACTGCAGTAACAACATAGAATCTCACCAAAACTCTATTTATATTTACTATCAACACTGCAGTAACAACATAGAATCTCACTAACAACACCATAATATATATACACCAAATTCACCAATACCAATCAACAAATTCATCAATGTCAAGCATCAATTATCATTAGCAACAATAATAACAAGCACACCAATATAAAACTTCATAGATCGGAATTTTACTACGGGGTTAAGGGAATCCCCTCTACCCTTTACATGTATATACCATCCCAAATCAAGTTCTCCCCCCTTACCTTGTTAATCGGTTGATCGATGAAAGAATCCTCCAAGGTTTGGCCAATTCTGATTTTTTCCCCCGTATCCTTCGTTCTTCGCTCCCTTTTCAGTTCCCTTTTCCGTTCTCTCCTTTCTATCGTTCTTTTTCCACTTTCTCTAACTTCTCCCAATGTATCGTAAAACTACTAACCCCTCTCATTCTCTATTTTAATCTCTAATCCCAATAATAATAATAACTTAATAATAATAATAATAATAATAACTTAATAAAATAATAAATAATAATAATAATAATAATAATAATAATAATAATAACAACTTAATAAAATAATAATAATAATAATAATATTATTATTATCTCACCAAAATAATAATAATATTAATAACAATAGTAACTATAATAAATGTAATAGTAATAATAATATTCCCACCAATATTAATATTATACACTATATTATTATATTCATCAAAACACCACCAATAATCCTCCCACATTAGGGACACCCACCAATAATATTCATACTGATGATAATAATCATAATAATAATAATAATAATAATAATAATAATAATAATAATAATAATAATAATAATAATAATAATAATAATAATACCACCAATATTACTATTAACTATTATATTATTATCTCCACACCACCAATGATCCTTATATATCAAGGATACTCACCAATCACATGCCAACACACCCCACCTAAGGGCACACCAACATAAAATAATTAAATTAACACCAAAATGACTAAATAAATAAAATGGGTGTTACAACTCTCCCCCACTTTAAGTATTTTCGTCCTCGAAAATTACCTGATGGAACACTTCCGGATACGCTTTCCGCATCCTTCATTCCAACTAACAGGTCACACTGCCTTCTGCAGCACCTCCCCAAGTTACTTTCACCAAAGATATCTCCTCCCTTCGGAGTTGTTTCTCGCTCGTCCAAACGAAATAGCAATGCCTCAACGATCAAATTATTTTCACTTGTACATCATCCACCTGGTTCAATGTACTTTCTCAACTACGACACATGAAACATATCATGCCAATTCATAGCGACAGCGGGAAAAACGGTCTAACATGTTACTCCTCCCATACCTCTGTTGTGCCACTCTGATACAAACCACAGAACACGGTGCAAACTTCTGAGACTTCGAAGCTCGACCGACATCAGTCACCGGCGTGACTCTCCAAACACATCTTTCCTTGGATCCTTTTGATCTTTTCAGCCCTCTCAACATAATTTTCAGGTCTGAGCACAACACTCTCACTCGACCCATTCCAACACAGTAGAGTCCTACACTCCCTATTTCACCAAGCCACATATAGTGCCATTCCGACACTAGGATGGTAACCGTTATTATAGGTAACTCAATCAACGGTAATTAATCATCCCACAATCCACCTCGATTCAACACCCAAGCTCTCACCAATTCTCTACAGACTCAATAGTCCTCTCTGACTGACCATCAGTTTGCGGATGGTAAGTCGAACTCAACTTCAACTTAGTACCCGATGCTTCCTGTAAGCCCCTCCAAAATCTCAATATAAACCTCAAATTCCCATCTGACACAATATTCGTCAGTATCTCTTCTAACTTCGCCACTTACCCAATATGCATTCATATATCCTCAACGTAGAATAGTTAATCCACTATCAATAATCCAAATTAAAATTATATCTTCTCAATTCTTTAGATTTGTTAGAGAATCGCCGAAATTAGACATTCTATGTGAAAATGAGGCAGAGGAAATAATTCTTCATAGCACTGGGATGGATACTCCATCTACCCCAATGTATTTCTTCATGAGTACTTCTACTCCCCCCAACAACATCTGGTACACATACTCTATCATAACACCTCGTGGTATTATTTCCACAAACCCGACAATCCACTCTTCGACTCTAATTTATCAATCTCAACTAATTCACTACTCAACCCAGATTTCTGACTTTCTCGATTCTTCTCAAGGATATCACTAGTCAGATCTTAATAATAAAAGCTTAACTCCATAAGAAGTATCCTTACTCACAAAGCGCATATTATGAAATTTCTCAATCAGTTCTACCTCTTTTCACCATCATCTTCGGTATGCACAAACATTTCCAACTCACCGCATCATCTACCACATCCACTTTACCCAAAGGGTAATTACACTCAAAGTCGTAATCCTTCAGAAATCCTAATTATTTCCTCTGCCTCATTTTCAACTTTTTCAAATCAAACAAACACCTTAAACTCTTAAGATCACCAAACATCTCCGATCTCAGTCTGAACTTTCGAAGCCTCCGACTCCGGTACAACCACAATAGCAACCAACTCTAAATCACTGGTCAGATGGTTTCTCTTACACACTTCAAGTTGCCTTTTGCATAACTGAAACTCGTTGAAGTTGTCTTTAGCAAATCCCTAATTATATCAACAAGCATCACAAACACCACAGTTAGTTCTATCGGATTCGGCAGAACTTTCCTTACGGAAGTATATCACCGCTCTTTTTCTAACACTGATAACTCCAGTTCCTTATGCTCAACATAATCCTCTATACTCTCCGAATACCTTAAAATATCATTTATTAACACAACCATTGCCTTATATAAATAATTAAAGAAGATCCCATGCCAAATGGACAAACAAGTTGTGGGTTATGGCGGGAACACAAACCACACGCTCCGCGTCTACTACAAAGTCCAACTATAGTTCATCAAAAATTAACTTATCTCCATGCCACTACTGCACCATCACATAGAGCATTGCAATAGCTTTCCAACGCTTCGAACCGGGCGTCATTCCCAGTTACGGTTCTCCCGTTACGACAAAAATACCACAACAACATTTTCTGCTCAGGGCACTTCGCCAGGCGAATCTCGGCGAACATGACAGTCCCAAAATTCTATTTTCGACCGTTACCTGACTTCCGAGTGTCCGATTTCGATTCCGTAAAAAGCTGCGATCTCGGAATTCAACGTATAACTACAATTTCATACTTAGGAGGCCGTCCAACACACTTTCAATCTTTAAATATTTTAAAACCCGATTACTTCCAATCTCAACAACAGATCGTGGAGCCTCCTATTACGATACCACTTCGACCTTCGACACCACAACACAATAATTCTACTCGGGATCTCACGAACACGGAAACTCACGTCCTTCAATCAATTGATCCATCAAATCATTAACTCTTGGAAGCGAACACTTATCCTTGACAGTCACCTTGTTCACTTATCTATAGTTCACCCAAAGCTTCACAAAACCTTCTGTCTGTCTAACCAACAAAAATTGGTGCACCTTACGGTAACACACTCAAACAAAAGAACCTCTCCCCCAGCGGGTCTTCAAGTTGACTCTTCAACTTCTCCAATCCCAACGTAAACATACAATATGGAGTCATCGATATCAGACTCGTCCCAAAAACAAAATAAACGTGTAAGCTTTACTTCACACTCCGATAGTAAATCGCTTACTTCCTCAGGGAACCTCTGGCAATTTCAACTAATTGACAAATCCCAATTTTCTCACTTTCCTTCTCATTCAAAGTTTCCGTCAAAATAAACGTCTCAACACCGTATTACGCCAACTCCTCAAAATAATCCTTAAGCACTTAGCTTAACTCAGGACAATTCGTTGCTCACGCCACGCAAGCTTGCAAGACACGTCTATCCCATCCAACACAATCCCGTCTACTATTAACAAGAGATTAAGGGTGATCAATTCCTCAATTTGTTAATAGACAGCCGAAATCATGATGGGGTACAAACCATCTTTACCAAACTATGATAGCATTCCTCAACACACTAAGCCACCACACCGTAGCATTCCGGAGAATTACAAACTTCTCCCCCACTGGAATCATTCCTGCTTCTGCAGACAAGGTTAGGAAATAAACACGTACCGACAGTGTTTTCACACACATGCCGTATACTAGGGATTTAAACCACAACACCAGGTTAAACAACACACGGTCTCCATCCCAACGGACAGACTCAACTCACTCAACAACACTGGCCGGACGGACCGACCTGCTCTGATACCAATTGTAACACCCCACTTTCCCGTATTAAATAAAATATAAATATTATAATAATAATCAGAGTTTTCACCAAAAAGTGGGATATCACATCTCCAAATTTTATAAAAATACTTTATTCATTCTTTTCAAAATAATACAGCGGAATTTGTTTAATAAAATAAAATACATCAAATTCATGATACGTCACAGGATTACAATAAGTTTGACATAAAACAGTTAAAACACCCATATCCCGTGTTACGTATCAGAGCATCCTACGACTCGACGGTCACACCACTATCCAAGTTAGCTAAGCACCTGGATTATCTGTACTTCCGAAGAAGCACAGACCACCACAACAACAAAGGGGTGAGAAATAATGATCAGAATATAATGGTAATGTAATACATGTAAACAAGGTAATAAAACACACCAACACACCAATATTCACCCCAACAACTCCATATAACGAACCTACTGTTCAATTTACAATATAACATATTATAATGCAAATGTGCAACTCAACACCATGCATGCGGTACCGACTCATTGGTTCATTCAATCGAACCTGGATAGATCACTTACGCTCCTCCTGAGACATGATCTATCCCCCACCATTCTCCACAAAGGAGTACGGATGAATCACTTACGCTCCTCCTGAGACATGATTCATCCCACCAAAACACCATGATATGCACAACACCAATGCATAACTATTATATTCAGGCACACTAAGTGCACACGATCCTCCTGATCATATCATCATACATCATATATATATATATATGCATAGATATATTACACACCAAAACCATATAAATCAATTCACACAGTGAGCGATCTCACATTCTAATACCAAGTATAAACACATCTTAACACTCGGGGAATACACGATCCCACTGATCACTACACACATATACATCAACTAATTGCCCACCAGTCATTATTACGGGAAACATGTACTATCACCGAGTACACAAGTTAGTTCCCACACTCATCATTCTTACAGTGCATCAAGGCCAAAGGGATCACACAAGCCCAAGCTCAAGGCCAAAACATCACAAAAATCACATTCTGGTTCTGCTACGTTCGCTGGCATTCGCCAGGCGAACCCTCGTAGCGAACCTTCGCTGGCATTCTCCAGGCGAACCTGCTGGCGAAGCCCTCATTACACTATCGTGCATTCGCCAGGCGAACCTTCATTCGCCAGGCGAACCTTCGCTGGCCACACTCGCCAGGCGAAGTTCCTACCCTTTAGGTCTGGGACTTAATTCTAAATTATTCGCTGCCACTCGCCTCAGCTCGCCAGGCTAACTCTCGCCTCCCTTCGCCAGGCGAAGCTTCGCCAACATTCGCCAGGCGAAGCCCAGCGAATGCTGCGATTCACCAAGTTTCCTCACAGTTCTGCAGTGTTATTCTAAGCCGAACTCAGCCTAACTGCTCACTTCCAATTCACAGCTTATGACTAGTACCAACAATATACGATATCATAACTTATTGGTTTCTAAGCCACATTCCCAAATCAACTCTTAGACATTCTACCGATGCCTCAAAGGGTCACACAGAATCTCCCTAAAAACCGTAAACCCAGCCTATACGCCAAATTAACCAAAAACAATAATTCATCAACATTGACCTATACTCCATCACTATCAATTACTAGTTATCATCAAACACAAAACACACCAATAAACATTATACTTACCAATTATCCTATACTTCCTACTCTAGAACCAACATTACGGTACATTACCGACACTTCAGAGTCACTCTGAATCTCACCAAGGTCCTAACCATAGTCATTAACGACGCTATAGGGAAACAGCACATAATTTTCCCTAAAGCTATAATCATGGTCATTACCCACACTACAGTAACAACACAGAATCTCACCAAAACTCTATTTATATTTACTATCAACACTACAGTAACAACACAGAATCTCACCAAAACCCTATTTATATTTACTATCAACACTACAGTAACAACACAGAATCTCACCAAAACTCTATTTATATTTACTATCAACACTGCAGTAACAACATAGAATCTCACCAAAACTCTATTTATATTTACTATCAACACTACAGTAACAACACAGAATCTCACCAAAACCCTATTTATATTTACTATCAACACTACAGTAACAACACAGAATCTCACCAAAACTCTATTTATATTTACTATCAACACTGCAGTAACAACATAGAATCTCACCAAAACTCTATTTATATTTACTATCAACACTGCAGTAACAACATAGAATCTCACTAACAACACCATAATATATATACACCAAATTCACCAATACCAATCAACAATTCATCAATGTCAAGCATCAATTTATCATTAGCAACAATAATAACAAGCACGCCAATATAAAACTTCATAGATCGGAATTTTACTACGGGGTTAAGGAATCCCCTCTACCCTGTACATGTATATACCATCCCAAATCAAGTTTCTCCCCCCTTACCTTGTTAATCGGTTGATCGATGAAAGAATCCTCCAAGGTTTGGCCAATTCTGATTTCCCCCCGTATCCTTCGTTCTTCGCTCCCTTTTCAGTTCCCTTTTCCGTTCTCTCCTTTCTATCGTTCTTTTTCCACTTTCTCTAACTTCTCCCAATGTATCGTAAAACTACTAACCCCTCTCATTCTCTATTTTAATTCTCTAATCCCAATAATAATAATAACTTAATAATAATAATAATAACTTAATAAAATAATAATAATAATATTATTATTATCTCACCAAAATAATAATAATATTAATAACAATAGTAACTATAATAAATGTAATAATAATAATAATATTCCCACCAATATTAATATTATACACTATATTATTATATTCATCAAAACACCACCAATAATCCTCCCACATTAGGGACACCCACCAATAATATTCATACTGATGATAATAATCATAATAATAATAATAATAATAATAATAATAATAATAATAATAATAATAATAATAATAATAATAATAATAATAATAATAATAATAATAATACCACCAATATTACTATTAACTATTATATTATTATCTCCACACCACCAATGATCCTTATATATCAAGGATACTCACCAATCACATGCCAACACACCCCACCTAAGGGCACACCAACATAAAATAATTAAATTAACACCAAAATGACTAAATAAATAAAATGGGTGTTACAATACGCATAGCATATAAGTAGATAGCATAGCATGTGCACTTTTGCATCTCTTCGTGTTTGTTTGTTCTGTCGCTTTGGTCGTGTTATCTCCAAGCGACTGAGTGTGTCTTATCCTTCCAAGTAGAGTTGTCGGTCCTAGGCAGAAAAAGCGCAATATTTCTATTTCCCCACAGAGTTCAATTCTCGTGGAAGACGGTTGTTTTAGTTGAACCCCATTTGAGTTTATACCTCAATGGTTGGGTCTTACTTAACAGTTTCTCTTCAGTTATTTCCTGAATTGAACTTCGGTCCCTGATAATCACATTTCGGGATATCCCCAACTTTTGAATTTGGATTAACTGTGCATTTATTTTGCACTTTGCTCCCCGGGAAGGATCTTTCTGAAGATCACCTTTGAAGATATGATATTTCTCCAACAATGCTACTCGATTCTCTCAACAATCTACATCTGAATTGCAAGCAACCTCTTTATTTGAGCAACTTGTTTGGATCAGGTTTTCTATTAAAGATGACAAATGACAGTCTCCTCAAGACAGTTTATCCATCCCCATGGGTTTCATCAAGATTATTAACTCTTCAAAAGGCATATCTTCGAGAATCCGTCAAAGAAGTTTGTCGAAGACTTTATAGATATTTCTCTTTATTTGAGAATTTTCACCTCACGAGTTTCATATATTTTACAGCTGCAACAAAGAAATACTCCTCAAGAATGTATTCCCCAGTGAGTATGTTACACAAGTCTGGTTCCATCGAATGACATCTCTCCCAGGAACTTCGGTGAAGTTTATTACGTCAATTTCTCTTTATTTGAGAAGACATATTTACAGATCAACTGACTTACATCTCTTCTAAAGATCCCCGTTGAAGCTTTACAATCTCCAGTACATTTAGATTTATCGTTGAAGTCTTTAACCTCTAGTGAATTTTCAATTGCCCTGTGAAGATACTCTCTTAAGTACTCGTCATTCCAGGAAGAAACCAAGACCCGTTCATGGCATACAACCTTGAAGCGTGGGGAGGTTTACTTAGTTCATTACCTTTGCTTAGGCTATCATACGTTTGATAGTATGTAATACATCTTATTTTGGCTATTACCTTTTCTTAGGCTATCATACGTTTGATAGTAGGTAATACACGCCTTCTTTTGGTCAAATACCTTTTCTTAGGCTGTCAGGTTTGGTAGTAGGTCACCTTTCCTTTTGTGTTCGCCTTTTCTTAGGCTATCATATGTTTGATAGTATGTAAAACACCTTCTTTTGGTCAGACACCTTTTCTTAGGCTGCCATATGTGTGGTAGTAGGTGATCTCTCCTTTCAAGTTTATTACCTCTGCTTAGGCTATCATACGTTTGATAGTAGGTAATACATCTTATTTTGGCTATTACCTTTTCTTAGGCTATTATACGTTTGATAGTAGGTAATATACCATCTTCTTTTGGTCAGATACCTTTTTTTAGGTTGCCAGGTTTGGTAGTGGGCCATCTTTTCTTTTGTGTTCACCTTTTCTTAGGCTATCATATGTTTGATAGTAGGTAACACGCCTTCTTTTGGTCATATACCTTTTCTTAGGTTGCCAGGTTTGGTAGTAGGTCATCTTTCCTTTTGTGTTCACCTTTTCTTAGGCTATCATATGTTTGATAGTAGGTAATACATCTTGTTTTGGCTTTTAACTTTTCTTAGGCTATCATACGTTTGATAGTAGGCAATACATCTTGTTTTGGCTATTACCTTTGCTTAGGCTATCATATGTTTGATAGTAGGTAATACATCTTGTTTTGGCTTTTAACTTTTCTTAGGCTATCATACATTTGATAGTAGGTAATACATCTTGTTTTGGCTATTACCTTTGCTTAGGCTATCATACGTTTGATAGTAGGTAATACACCTCTCTTTTGGGTCAGATACCTTTGCTTAGGCTTCCAGGTTTGGTAGTAGGTCATCTTTCCTCTTCATGTTTCCTTTTCTTAGGCTATCATAGGATTGATAGTAGGTAACATGTGTTTCTTTGTTTCAACCGGATACCTTTACTTAGGCTGCCATGCACCTTCAGGTTTTGCGCCATTGTTCAAGCTATGGTACTCTCAGTGGTGTTATTATATCTTTATTCTTTGGAGGATTCCCGGTGCTGTTGTTTTTTTTTCCCGTAGGGTTTTTGTTTCGTCGAGTCTGTTTTCTTTCGCTGTTCCTGCGTTGCTCGTGGGCTGGGTCTGGTTTCTTCCTGTGACATCTTTTCCTCACAGGACCCTCTGTCTTGCATTCTTATATCATTGCATATCATATGCATTTGGTGGCATCTTAGGGCCAAAAATTCGTGCAATATTTGTATTTAAGTCCCTCCTATCTCGCCGAGACGAAGATTTCAATCTCCATATCTCCAGATAGAAGAAACTTAAATAGGGGTTGTCACACCCTAATTTTTGACTTTAAGATCCCACCTCCTTGCACATTTTTCTTACGTGTTATCTTTTTGCTTTTATATGTATGTTTATTATAACTAACCAGTTGGTGCAGATGTGATAATGACAAGTGTAGACCCTTACAGTCAAGTACTTCAAGGCGCAAGCATTTGAGGCCTATTATGATTCCCATGGGGGCTACATCGCAGGGAACGCTTTTAAGGAATTCACGAACCTTGATCTTCACAAAATCTAAGTGCTCAAGCTTCCGGACATATTGAGATTCGTCTAAGTTTTCGTTCATTCACGAGTTTCATTTACAAAAAGTTCGTTTTGTTATGATTGAGATTGGTTCACGTCAGAATTTCATCATATAAAAGGGGTATCTACTTGCCATTAGTGATTCAAATATTAAAGAGCTTATACTGAGGTCGCCTTTTCCAGATTTTCTGCTTTAGGGCCCCGCGATTCACAACTTGACATTATCTCAAATCTTTTACCAATTATTTACGGCTGCATAAGGATCATTCTAATACTCCTTTACGCCAAATTGCATGGCTAATCATTATGTACTACTGTCAGCTTTTTATTTTACAATTTGAGGGATTTAACAAGTGGACATTTGGTTTCCTAGTCCACCATTTTTATTCTATCCATGTTTTTCCAGGAGGGATATAAAAGGACTAAATTAGTACAAGGATAATTAAGGATGCTTAATGAGAAGGAATTCATGAATTTCAACCAAAGTAAACAACAAAGCGTTACTCGGATAACTATGTTGTATCATTTTTTCGTCATCATAAATCGCCATACAATCGAAAATTGAAATACGTGGAAAAGTGAAAGACTAAAATTACAACCTATTCATATACGACTATGCTGCTACTAGAAGAGGTTTTCTCCATGCACACTAGAATAAGTTGATTTAGTAACAAAACAGGCTCCTAGCAGTGCCAATCTTCAAGATACCTGTTCCATTTCAGTTCTCGAGTTTATGTTGGATGCTTGATGTCATGACGACTTATTCAGGCTGTATGAATTGGTTTCTTTGTAGTCCTGGCTTCATGCTTTTCTCTTCTATGCACTTTCCCAACATACTGTCGTCATCATAATTTTTTCACATCCTCTAAGAAAATATTGCGATTGCGGATACTATCTCGCATCGTACTCGTTGTGTTCTTCAAATATGGATGTACCTATGTTCAAAAAGAAACATTCCCAGTTTTAACTTCATGAGCAGTCACGACACAAATCGGACAGATTAATTTAAAAGAAGAAAAGGGAGAATAATGTTTACATGCTGAATTTACTCCTACAACGGTTACGACAACGACTGAATTTCAGTTCCTCATTGCCAAGATGGAAACTCCTTCTGGATTAATGATTATCTCGGCCACTCACCCTAGAGTTGGTGGTTTCCGATAATTAGAACCTGCAAAACAAACTGATTGCCGTTAAAGAAATCAATTGCAAGTTAAGAAAGAAAGAGATGAAGTGATTTAGGTTCAGCCTTCAGTGTCGAATCATCATCGGGCAGAAATTCGAGCAGCCGGAAGGGCAACAACCGGGATTGTCACCAGCTCCCTATAAAGCATTGAAAGAACAAAATTTCGGACAAAAAACAATTAATTTTGGACAGCTTTCAACATGATCCAGAAGCATAATATAACACCAAGCAACAACGGTAATTTTGAGCCCTTATTGGTTCAGACTATTAAGTCATCATCACCGGATATAAACTCTTTCTCGACGACATCAGACCAGCAGCTTCTGAACTTAGGCAGTTTCCTGAAAGAAGAAGAAGGATGTTAATATGGTCCAAGAATAAATCCGAAATAACCATTCCTCAACAACAAGATGAAACAGGGTAACCGGCAATAACCAACGAATGTGTTCAAATAAAGAAGGAAATAAATTCATTGATTATCAAACCATTCCCAAATTTAATTCAGATTGGCATTAAACACAGATTGTGAGAATCATAAGGCAGTCTAGGTATTAACAGAAAGTTTAAATTTGGAATAGAAACTAATCAGACAAGTTTCAAGGAAATCAATAGTATTTCATTTCTTACCAAAATCGTATCCGACATGCTCACCCGAAATTGGAAAGAATATCTTAGGTCTTAATGCAGAATCATTGAAGAGAAGATTGGTAAAGCTATAAAAAGAGGAAATTAGAACGAGTTCAAGGAGACAAACAATAGTTCACAACAATCCAAAATTCCACAGAAAATCCCAAATGGAAGAAACCCCATAAGCCCCAAATTGAAACCCTAAGTTCAAGAGAAGAAATTCATCTTTTCAAAACCCTCATCGCAAACCCACTGTCGTCAACCACTAATTCTCCAAACTGCTCCATCGGAAATCGCCACTTCCGCCGTCGAACGTCATCCTCCGCGAACTTCAACTACCATCCGACCGCATGCATTGCCGGAAACACCACTCTCCACCCTCAAAAACCTGCAAAACCCATTGTTAGAAGTGAGTTATTTTACTAACATTTGTTTTTGTTTTTGTTGATGTAGGGGGTAGAAATTAGAAGGAGGAGAAGAAAGGCGAGGCAAGATGAAGGAGATAGGATGAGGAGAAGAAAAATGGCGGAGATTAGAAGAATTCAAGAGGAAAACCAAAGAAGAAGATGAAGGAATCACAGAGAGAGGGGAAGAGGGAAGAGTGAGCGGCGGAAATGGAGAAGAGATTTGGGAACTAGGGTTTCTTATGATAGATAAATAATGTAGTGGCACAATAGTTTTTAGTCTGTGTAATTTGAAAGATTATAACAAATACAATAAAAGTAATAAAAATATATTAGGTAATACAATCCTGAACTAAAACCATAATTTGTATCTTTCATTTGTGAAAGACACAACACTCTTTAGAAGGAAACTTTTGGTATTTTGAACATTTTGTATTTTCTTTATATCCATCACTTTGTTTTCATACTTCTTCCTATTAAATTTTTATTTAATTTTAAATATGATTTATTTATTTTAATTGTTTATTTGTTTGATATTTTCTTTTAGTTTTGTTTTAACATTGCTTTGATCCATGGCCATAATGCATGGTTCTTTTGTAATTAGTAATATCAGGATCCAAATGATCTTATGTATTTGAATATATTTATTCTTAATTTTAATTGTTTATTTGTTTGATATTTTCTTTTAGTTTTGTTTTAACATTGCTTTGATTCATGGCCATAATGCATGGTTCTTTTGTAATTAGTAATATCAGGATCCAAATGATCTTATGTATTTGAATTTATTTATTCTTAAAATAGTTCTATATTATGTGCTTCCATATTTAATTATGATGTATGTCAAGCACATTCATATTATGCCATGATGGATATATAATGTAGTGTAACAGTAGTTCAAGCAAATTGATATTATATTAGGATAGATATATAATGTAGCCAATAGTTTTATCTCTATGTAATTTGCAAGAGTTATAACAAATACAATAAATGTAATAAAAATTATATTATGTAATACAACCCTGAACTAAAACCATAATTTGTATCTTTGATTTGTGAAAGACACAACACTCTTTAGAAGGAAACTTTTGGTATTTTGAACATTTTATATTTTCTTTATATCCATCATTTTTTTTATCATACTTCTTCCTATTAACTTTTTATTTAATTTTAAACATGATTTAGTTTATCTTAATTATTTATTTTTTTGATATTTTGTTTTAGTTTTGTTTTAACATTGTATTAATTCATTACTAATAATGCAAGGTTCTTTAGTGGTTAGTGATATCTCAGTATCCAAATAATCTGATGTATTTGAATATATTTATTCTTAAAATACTTTTATATTATGCCCTGTCCATATTTAATTATGATGCATGTCAAACACATTTATATTATGTCATGATGGATATATAGCGTAGTGGAACAATTGTTCAAGCAAAATGATATTAAATTATGATAGATATAAAATGTAGTGGCACGATAGATTTTAGTCTCTGTAATTTGAAAGAGTTATAAAAAATACAATAAAAGTAACAAAAATTATATTAGGTAATACAACCCTGAACTAAAACCATAATTTGTATCTTTCATTTGTGAAAGACGCAACACTCTTTAGAAGTAAACTTTTTATATTTTGGACATTTTGTATTTTCTTTATATCTATCATTTTATTTTGGTACTTCTTCCTATTAAATTTTTATTAAATTTTAAACTTGATTTAGTTTATTTTAATTGTTTGATATTTTCTTTTAGTTTTGTTTTAACATCTCTTTAATTCATTGCCAATAATGCATGGTTCTTTGGTAACTAGTAATATCTCAATATCCAAATGATCTTATGTATTTGAATATGTTTATTCTTAAAATTGTTCTATATTATGTGTTGTCCATATTTAATTATGATGTATGTCAAGCACATTCATATTATGTCATGATGAATATATAATGTAGCGTAATAGTAGTTCAAGCAAATTGATATTATATTGTGATAGATATATAATGTAGCCAATAGTTTTTACTCTATGTAATTTGCAAGAGTTATAACAAATACAATAAATGTAATAAAAATTATATTAGTTAACACAATCCTGTATCAAAACCACAATTGGTATATTTTATTTGTGAAAGACACAACACTCTTTAAAAAGAAACTTTTGGTATTTTGGACATTTTGGATTTTCTTTATATCCATCATTTTGTTTTGATACATCTTCCTATTAAATTTTTATTTAATTTAAAACATGATTTAGTTTATTTTAATTATTTATTTTCTTGATATTTTTTTTAGTTTTATTTTAACATTGCATTAATTCATTGCCAATAATGCAATGTTATTTGGTAATTAGTAATATCTCAGTATCCAAATAATCTTATGTATTTCAATATATTTATTTATTCTTAAAATACTTTTATATTATGTCCTGTCCATATTTAATTATGATGTATGTCAAACACATTTATATTATGTCATGATGGATATATAGCGTAGTGGAACAATAGTTAATTTGAAATAGTTATAACAAATACAATAAAAGTAATAAAAATTATATCAGGCAATACAACCCTGAAATAAAATCATAATTTGTATCTTTCATTTGTGAAATACACAACACTCTTTAGAAGAAAACTTTTGGTATTTTGGACATTTTGTATTTTCTTTATATCCATCATTTTATTTTGATAGTTCTTCCTATTAAATTTTTATTTAATTTTAAACTTGATTTAGTTTATTTTAATTGTTTATTTTTTTTGATATTTTCTTTTAGTTTTGTTTTAACATTTTTTTAATTCATTTCCAATAATGGGCATGGTTCTTTTGTAATTAGTAATATCTCAGTATCCAAATGATCTTATGTATTTGAATATATTTATTCTTAAAATAGTTCTATAGTATGTGTTGTCCGTATTTAATTATGATGTATGTCAAGCACATTTGTATTATGTCATAATGGATATCTAATTTAGTGTAACAGCAGTTCAAGCAAATTGATATTATATTGTGATAGATATATAATGTAGCCAATAGTTCTTACTCTATGTAATTTGCAAGAGTTATAACACATACAATAAATGTAGTAAAAATTATATCAGTTAATACAACCCTGAATCAAAACCACAATTTGTATATTTCATTTGTGAAAGATAGAACACTCTTTAGAAAAAACTTTTTGTATTTTGCACATGTTGTATTTATATCCATTATTTTGTTTTGATACTTCTTCCTATTAACTTTTTATTTATTTTAAACATGATTTAGTTTATTTTAATTATTTATTTTCTTGATATTTTCTTTTAGTTTTGTTTTAACATTGCTTTAATTCATTGGCAATAATGCAAGGTTCTTTTGTAATTAGTATTATCTTAGTATCTAAATAATCTTATGTATTTGAATATATTTGTTCTTAAAATACTTTTATATTATGTCCTGTCCATATTTAATTATGATGTATGTCAAACACATTTATATTATGTCATGATGGATATATAGCATGGTGGAACAGTAGTTCAAGCAAACTGATATTAAATTATGATAGATATATAATGTAGTGGCACAATAGTTTTTAGTCTGTGTAATTTGAAGAGTTATAAAAAATACAATAAAAGTAATAAAAATTATATTAGGTAATACAACCCTGAACTAAAAACATAATTCGTATCTTTCATTTGTGAAAGACGCAACACTCTTTAAAAGGAAACTTTTGGTATTTTGGGCATTTTTTAATTTCTATATATCCATCATTTTGTTTTGATACTTCTTTCTATTAAATTTTTATTTAATTTTAAACATGATTTAGTTTATTTAAATTGTTTATTTGTTTGATATTTTTTTTTAGTTTTGTTTTAACATTTCTTTAATTCATTGCCAATAATGCATGGTTCTTTTGTAATTAGTAATATCTCAGTATCCAAATGATCTTATGTATTTGAATATATTTATTCTTAAAATAGAAATGATTACCTTTGTATTTTATGTTTGAAAACCATGTTACCTCTAGATGTTGTAACTTCTTGAGTACACTTTTTATGTGTTTCCCCCACCTATTTAGAAATCTCGATAGGACTCTAACATGATAGAATTTGTTTCATTTGTGATTGTTACCTTGAACTTGTATGATTTCCCTTGAAACCATGGAATTCTTTTTAGATTGGTTGTAACACTTCTTGTATGCTTGTATTTTATTGTCATCAATGCATGCTTGTTGGTCTCATGTTGTTACATTTGACATTCCTTAAACATATGACATGCTTGCCTCAAGTTGTAACTTCCTTGCATTTAAACTTATTTGAGTTACATATGGGTTGTTACCTCATTTCCCTTCAGCTTTTTAAAGATATTTCAATTGGTTTGTATGAGTGATCTTGTAAGAACCTCTATCATGTTCCCCTCTTAGATATTGTAATATCTTTGTGTATATGGTTGTAACCATTTGCTTTGGTCTTTGCTTGTTATTGACATATACTTACATCACTTCCTTGGTTGTTACCCTGGTCTTTTTATATGTTCATCATGTTTGAATGAATGCTTATGTATGTTTTTAGCTTTATTAAGTTATTCCCTAAGTGATGGAACTTGTTAGTTCTCATCCAGTTTCCTTGTTATCCTTTATTCCAATGGAAGGTCTCTCTATTGGCTTCACAGTCATAGATAGCTCATTACTCCTCCCCTTGACTTGGTTATGTCATTAGGTCCTTTAACTTATTTAAGTTAGAACCTACATCCATTAGACTTTGCTTTATGTCTAAAAGACCTACCCCTTGTTAGGAGTATCCTTCAATTAGAACTTTAAGATAGAGTTTGTTAACTCTATGTAAGGATCATTGTCATGATTGCTTACTCCCGACTTGGCTTTTGTCAAAGTCAATCCTCTTGAGTGTTAAACTTATACCTAGAGAGTTTTGTTAAACTCTACACATACATTGTTTTGTTTGTTCCCCTTAGAGTCTTGACCACAGTCAAGTATTCCTTAAGCCTAGTGAGGTGAACTACGGTTGCTCTGATTATATCATAGTTAGGATACGTAGGCAGAGGATGCGATGTCTTTGCGAGTAAATTCAGAAACTATCCTTAGGTTTTTATCCCACAATCTTACCCTAACCTAATCCCAAACCATAGCAAACATTTAGTAAGTATAGCATACAAACATATAAAAGGTTCCTGTAGAGTACTACAAATGTTTAGGATGTGAAATACCTACCCTAGGTATAACTAACCCCCAGTCCCTGATCTCTTAGCGTTGCTGTTACATCGCGCTAAAGGGTTTTTCTTTCTTTAACCTTTCCTTTAGATAAATCAAAGTCCGGTTGTGAATTTAATGAATTTAAGATTCAAGTTAATTAATATCTTGGTATCACGATTCTCACTGCAACACATGGTATCATGTTCAAGAGGTTACAACATCAAGGAACACACAGAAATAAACATGAACAAGTAAAAATCAAGCATATAAGTTATAACTTAAACCAAACATGTGACAACATTTTTAACATGATGAAGTCATGAAGCATAGTAACAACCAAAATAGCTTAGGATAATCATATGACAACATGAGAGAGTAAAGAGATGACAATCAACAATGCAAGGATGTGAAGTATAAAACAACATCTAAGTATAGGTTCATGGTTTCATGGAAGAAAGCAAAGCTCACGGTAACAACCAAGACAAAACACAAATCCTAGCATATTATGATCCTAGCAATGTTCATAACAAGTTGAAAGAAACATGGCAAACACATTTAAGAGATTACAACATCAAGAATCATGTTATGAATCATAAAAAAGTTTCAAGGTATACCAATTATGTTCAAGCTTTCACAAAGGCATGAAATAAAACCTATACATGTTATGGTCCTAACAAGGTGCATAAACAAACATGAAGAGGCATGGCATACACATTCAAGAAGTTACAACATCCAAAATCATGGTAAAGTTCACAGATGAAGTTTAAAAAGTCATGATTCATATATTCATTCACAAATAGAAAGCATGAACATGGTAAGGCAATGAATCAAATAAAACTTGAGCATTTAAACATTTTAACAAACATGTGTGAATCATACAAGATCAACATCACAAGAAAAATCAAGTTTCAAGTTGAAAAAGTTTACAAACACCATGGTAAAAACCCTAAAAACACATGTGTGTCAAGTGGATCAAAGTATTTCTAGGATAACAATCCTTGAATAATTTCTTCACTTGATGAAATTAGACATGATAAATAGTAGTTTGTAAAAAGAATGGCATCAATAGCATAAAAAAATAAGCAACTTATGATCATCCAAAGTTGGTGCCCCAATAGGGGCAAAACTAGGGCAAGGTAAGGTCACCAATTTAAGGTCATTTGCATGAAGGATGGAACTCAGTCAATTATTAACCAAATAGGGTGAAACAAAAGTGAAAATTGTGTGTTTTTGAACAAGGAATTCAATGGTACAATTTGTTTTTCCATACAACACACTCATTGAAAAATTCGATAACATCATTGTTTAGGCCATTTTAGTCACAACCAAAAGCATGAGCATATGGATAGTCTCAAATAGTGCAAGGTTAGATGAAACAAGTATGAAACATTACATATACATCATTTATAGTGATTGGCTCTAGAGAAATCAAAAAATGCACACATAGTTTGGAAGATTGGAATCAACATGCACATGATGACCTGTCGCATTGCTGCGAAGAGGGGCCGACAAGAACAGAAGAGTCGCCATTATTCGTTATTTATCCCAAAAGAGGGAAAGTAAACAATAAGAGAAAACCTACGAGAAAGGGAGAACACAGGTCATCGCAACCAAATCTTAGGTTCGGGAGTCGGTTACGCAAGGGGAAGGTATGAACACCCTTCACGTCCGTTGTACTCAACAGGATTCATGCTTGTTGTCTATCTAAAAGGGTGTTAAACTATAAGGCTGTCCACATGGATAAAAGAAAAAGAAAAGAGACTCGATAGAGCATCGTCGTTCTATGCCTACGTACTCCCTCGTGCAATGGGAAAGTCAGAGTCAACGTAGTTCGAAAAACTATGGGTGAAGGTGGGGAAGGTTGCTCGTCAAGACATCTCCGTCTTGTACCTACGTATCCTCGTCTAATACGAGAAATCAGAGCAAATGTAGTTCGGGCTAACACGACCATAGGTTGGTTCAAGTGTTTTAACTGAGTAGGGTTAAACCTTCATTCTAGCATACCTGTTTGCGGTAGAACCAAGAGTTAACACACTCTTTCTGAAAATGATTTTCAATTAATCCTGAAGGATAAAAAAGATTTTATGTTTGTTTTTGAGTCTTTTATGAAGAAGTGAATTGAGTTAGATTTGTAACTCATGTTGCACTAAAGACTATGACTTGAGAGCGAATGCGTCGCACATCGCCCAAAGGGCATACGCTAAACACTCTAGACAACTGAGAGGAAGCCCCCCAACCATCATCCCCCAAGTACTTAAGGCTCGTAGCGTACAACACTTATTATCCATTATTAAATGTCTTGAAGAAATTTTGGAGATGAGAAGAGAAGACACAAACTGTAAGGGGAAACTAACTCAACCCTAATGTTATCATGCAAGTACTCCTATGATTGAGATTAAAAGGGGAAAAGGCTATCCTAATGTTATCATGCTTGGATTGGACACTTAATGTCTCTCCTACTCCCACCTTAAACAAATGGGACTAGGAATCCTAAGGGATCATGGCAAAGAAACCAAGTAAACACAAGATAAATCAATCACAAATGAGATGAAAGAAAGAGATGAAGTTGACTTAAACAAGTCAAGAGAATATTCAAACATGATATGCAAAATTCAAGAGATGCAAAGCAAACAAAGATCAAGGCAAAATGACTTAAACAAGTCAAAGAGAAAGTGAGATGAAATGGGAGAAGTTACAACTCCTACAACCATTCATGCATCAATCACTAATATCAAAAGGTAAACACCAAAGCTTAAAGAAGAAGCCATGATCAAGATGAAGATGGGAGAATAGGCTTGGGCAGCAAGCAAAATGAGAAATATCTCAACCAAATGCATCAAATTGATCATGCAAAAAGAAAGCACAAACATGTTCTCAAAGTGGTTTCTCATTCAAAGCAAACTCAAAGTGTGATCAATCAAACCAAATCACTTTGAATGAGTACCACAACCTAAGGGACAGAAGTGAGAACATGAGAAGAGAGCTCACAAACAAGAGGAGAAACAAAGCATAAACAAGTTACAAGCTAGGGCAAAGGAAAGAACCAAAGTTTAAACCATATTCAACACCTAAACACAAGTGGAAGGCCTAACTTTAATGTAACTTGCACCACAAACCAAACAAGTGTATGACCTATAAAATTAAAACCATCACCCTAAACATGTCAAGAATATGAATCAAGAAGCATAGGATGAATATGGGATCCATCAAGGTCATCTCCCAAAGGAACTAGGTCGACTAGTTTATATGAACTTCAACTAGGGTGACTTGACTTGCAAGGTTCACCAAAAATAGGAGAATTGTTCAATAAATCTCAAATAAAATGCACAAAGCACCTAACCATGTTGGCAACAGAGGCCAAAACATCCAAACCAAATTTCAATCAAGGCATCACCAAATGATTTGATCAACTAGGGTGCTCCACCTTATGGAATTATTATCGAGGGTCAAACAAAAGCAACACAAAGTCAAAAAAAATTGATCAAACCTTGACCAAAATCATCCTCAAAGGTACCTCAATCCATCCTCAAGATGGAGAGGAAACCTCATTCATTGGTGGTTGCAAATGGTACATTAAACAAGAATGATCAAGTGAAAACAATTTCAAAAACAACTCCAATTGAAAAATTCAAAAGTAATTGCAAAATAAAAGAAAATTGAAATTAAAAATTATAGAAAATTAATTAAAGTTTTGAAATGTTGAAAACTAATTTTTGTGGAATTTTTAGCAAATTGGAGCTATTTTTAAAATTGCAAAACCAAAATAGAAAAAGAAATAAAATAAAATAACATGGAAATGGAAAGGGTAAAAAAGCAATAAACAGAAACAAAGGAATCACATTGAAATGAAAACTGGGCTGAAAAGAGGGGGCGTGCATAGCACTCTGGGCTCAATCCAAAAGACGCATCTCATTAGCCAAAATGCTCTGTTTCATTAAACGGACGTGGAGTCATCCTTGCGAAATCACCCTAGTCAAACGAATCAAAACGAGACATGCATGCAGTCAACATTTCAACCAAGGCCACCTCAGATATGATTGAGTTTGAACCAGACGCCGGAGCCCTAGCTCCGGCCGTCTTCTCCAGTGAGATGGTCGGAGACACAGTCATCCAACCTCAACCAAAATGCACAAAAATGGTACCAAGTGAAAGCTGAAGTTACATAGGTTCCAAATCCAAGATCCAATCATTGAAAATGCTCATGGGTTAAGAGAATCGAACGCTACAAGTTTGAGATGCATAATTGGAAACTCAACCAAACATAAACAACAAGCAATCAAATATGGTCTACTCAATGTAGGGCTTCAGATGCAACCAGTATGAACCTAATTCATGGCCTAGAATGAGAGAAATTTGGAATGGAAACTTACTGAATGGAGACACTTTGTTGGTGCTTCAAATGCGTGCAAGCTTGCTTCTCTTGCTTCTCTTGCTTCATATCCACTCCAAATACTTCAAGGAAGATGAATTGAGCTCCAATTGGACTTGATTTGCAGAGAAAAAGTGAATTCAATTTTCAAATTTGCTTGAGAAATTCAAATCTGGAAATGCTCTCTCCAACTCCAAATGCCACTTCTAAGCTCTTAGGGCGAATTTTTAGTTTATATATGATGGATTTGAAATGGTTTGGAAGGCCCATGAAGCCTCAATCTGATTAATTGGAAAAATGCTCAAAAATGGTAAGTTTCTCATGCACACATGATTTTGCTCTCCTTCACTCATGAAAACCCCTCCAATCTGCAGCATGTAAGTTCAATTTGACAATAGAATTGATTTGGGCCTTTGGTTTGATCCAATTTTCAAGTTTTAAATTGAAACTTCTTTGTGAAGAAAAGTGAAATTGCATGTGTTTTCTTCTTCTTGTACCAAAACCAATTTGTGCAAACTTATTATAAGTGTATCTTAGAAAGAATTGAATCAAAATAAGACATAAACATGACTTATAATGAATTAAATTGAAACCATGCTTAAAAATCCATAATTCACTTAAACATCTCACCACATGTTCATAACCATCCATAATTCACATGATCCTTGAGCTTTATGATGTAAATGAGGTCTCTAGGAGAAAATTCCATGTTGGTTGGAAGTTCATTTGAGGTACGCAAGTGCATGAAAATGACCTATGTAACAAATGACCTATAATCAAACTTTCCGAAAATACCCTTGCCTTGTAAGGTCCATAACTTGAGCTCTACAAATGACATCAAGGACTTCTAGGACTTTTTGGAAATCTAAGATCATGAAGAACAACCTTCGTGTTCACCTAAAGTTAAGGAGAAACTTGGTTCTAGGTCAAAAGTGCCTTGGAAGTGAGTTGACTTTTGGTTGACCAAAAATAAGTTCATCTGAGACCTCTAACTTGTTGGCATCATAACTTGAGTTTCACAAACCCAATGGATGAGTTATAGTACTCAAAAGAAAGCTAAGAACATGCCATACAAGTTTCATGTTTGCAAGAAAATGAGATTGAACTTGTATCATGAGGTAACTTGTCCTTGAAGTTAGGCACTAAAGAAGGGAATTTTACACTGAGATCCTCTAAAACCCTAATTTAGTAACTCCTTGAACTCTTGATTATTATTGATTTGAGCTTGACATGACATTCTAGATGTCTCAAAATAACTTCCCATTGCCTCAATAACTTAAAACCAAGTCTTGAACTTCCTCAAGTACACAGTTGACCTTGAGTTGACCAGATGAAACCCTAGATTCATATCTTTTGACTGTGACCTCTTGCAAATGAAATGAAGGCATAGACAAGCTCCACAATGGATTTCAAAGCACTCAATGAGCTTTTCAAACACATTTTATCCACAACAATGAACTTATAAACCCCTGATGATCCTCTGTTGTCCCCCAAGATAGGAAACAAACAACATACATCCCTCCTCTCTTCAAGGAGCTTTGACAATTTCTTGATGATTGTAAGCACTTGATGACTTGAATAAGCACTCTTGCTTGAGTTTGAAAACCTTTGAGAGTCTTCTCTTTAATGGCACACCTCTCTTGATCCCCTGTAAAGAATAATTCTATGCAAATGCAAATGCTAAAATGAAATGAAACATAAGTCAAGTACAAGAAAAAGGTTGGTCAAATTTTGGGGTACAACATGACCTAGTTAGGCCTAGTTTTGTGACCAGCATTTTGGACAGTCAAGAAATAACAATTTCTAGTGCAAGCAAGGGTCCATACATGACATATAGTGCACATATAACATGTTCAAACAATTTCTAGCACAAAGTCATGATTACAACTCAACATAGTATGTGAAATGCAAAGCAAAATTTCAATATTCAAGGATTTAGGCTTACCTCTTGAAGTAACTTTGTAAAATAAGAAAACCATAGATCCTTAATGCTTTGCTATAGCCTGTAAATGGTCTTTGAATGATGAATATCAGCTCCAATGATCCACAACTTCACTGTCACACAGAATGGCTTGGAAAATGGAGAAAAACCTCAAAAATCCACGATTTTACAAAGCAACATGGTTCAATCTTTGTTACAGAAGTGAAAACTTGATTTGGACAGCTTCTATATATTATTTATGAAGTGTTAGAGGTGCTGGAAGAGTTGTAAATGGTCTATAGTGAGCTATGGCTTGAAAGATGCAGAATGTTGACTTTTCTGGTTTTGGAGGTTGACTTTGAGAATGGAATGGTTTCTGGTGCAAATGGTGGTTTAGACAGCTCTAGGGGATCATTTGTAACTTGTGTGCAGTGTGGATAGGAGTGTGGAATTGTTGGGAATTGGTTTGTCACAAGTTCTGTCCAAGACAGTTTTGTGAACTTTGCATAAATTGCTTATTTTGCAAGAAGGTTTGCAACAAATGACGGAGAGTGTTTGTGGCTGGTTTCTTAGTTTCTATTGTGTGTTTATGATGTATAGAAGTTGTGCTATTTATAGGTAAAGCCAAGAGATCAATATTGAGGACAAATTTGGAGTTTTTGCTTTTGGAGGGAAAAATGATGAAAATCTGTCCAAGATCTTGATGCAGCTGGTTTTCAAAGTTCTTGACTCATTGTGATGTCTAAGACAATCTATATGAAGGAAATAGAAAGTGATTTAAGTGTGGCTGGGGACTAAAGGGACTGTTGCTGTAGATTTCCTCCAAGAAAAGTTTCTCTTTCCTCTTGATTTTCTTTGATTAAAATAATGCAACTTGCCTTGACAACTTGCCAAACTCTTCAAACCTTCAATCCTTATGCATTTCTACTCATAATACACTCTAAATATCATACCAAATGTTAATCAATGGTTGAGAATCACTTAGATGGTTAGCAAGTTGGTTTATGACAAATTTGAAATGGTGCATTTCAAGTGTTTGGACCCCAACTTCCCTCCTTCGAAACTCCTAGCTCACAAATACTATGGAGGATTTCCCTTACTTTTTGGAAAGCCCTCATCACGATCTACAACTTTCATGTTTTGGGTTATTTCAAATTCCAAGTGGAACTAGGTCAAAAACACCCATGAAGTAGGCTGAAAACATGACTTGAAAAGTGATAAAACCATGAAATTCTACTTAGTGTTTTTCCCTCTTGCATTGATTTTGATCATAACTCCAAATTCATTCAATTTTTGCACATAGGTCACTTTTTCACTTTTGTAGAACTCCTCAAGACCTTTCTAACAAGCTTTGAACCACTCCAATTGGATGTGTAGTTAAGAAGTTATGGTCTTGCCCCTTTCAAAACCCTAATTTCCTAATTTTTTGATTACTCATAAATCCTTGATCCAATGGTCACCAAACTTCATGACTAGTTTTTATATAACATTAGGAACATAATTACCTTCAATTTTGCGTCAAAACCCTGTTGGTCAATGAGTTGACTTTTTGGTCAAACAAACCGATCGATCGAAAAACTCTGAATCGACTGTTGGTGTTCTGGGTCTCTTGAGGCCTTGAAACTTCTTGAGTGGACTTCAATAAGTTATATAAGCTTCATGAACCATTATTCCATCATTGGAGTACCATTTAAATCAAAAGTAAAATCACAGTTGACTTTTCCTAATCAGAAACCCTAATCGAGGGGTCTTGGACTGGACTGCTTTTATTCTCTGGGTGACAACCTCAAATTGGATTCATACTTGATCGAATATAGTATATTTGATGGTCTAGGGACTTGTTTCATGGAGAATCAATCCAAGACCTTGACTGATCAAACCATTGAAACCCCAATTCTTGATTGTATGGAACCCTAATTCACTTGTATCTTGACAAAGACAAACTTGAAATAGGTTAAGGTTAGATAAATAAATGATGATGCTCCTAGAATGATGATGAAGATCTAAGGGTCAAAATTTGGGGTATAACAGTTTCCCCTATTCAAATATCTTCACCGGATGTCAATGAAAGATAACGATCTTCATGGAGTCGTGGTGAAAGGTATTTGAATGTAGCAAACTAGAAATTTTGTCCCTTAGATACGATGGTATGCAAAAGAAAAAATGTGAAACATGCAATGATTGGATTGGTAAAGTTTTGGCTTGTGAGTGAGGTAGCGTGAGTTCAAACCCTCCAAGGACATTTCCCTTCTGTTTATCACTTATTTTCTTAGCTTTCTTCACAATTTTAAACCATCATATCTTTTTGATCCCTAGGTATTTTTAGCCCATTCTTTTTACTATAATCTCATTTTCATGTCTAATTTCTATTTTATAAAATAAAACCTCAAAAATATTTATTTTTATTGCACTTGTGTATGTTCAAAGTTTGTGTTTTATTTAGGGTTTTAAGTTATACTTTTTGATTCTTTTAATGCTTTCTTGAATTATCATTTGTAAATATGAGTTGTATAGACATCAATGCACTTTTTAGGAACTTTTTAGATAATGTGAATTTGATCCTTTTAATTTAATTTGTTTTAAGGCATGTTTTGTATGCATATCCACATATGAATGTACTTTGAAGTTCACTGGCATTCTTGGTCTATTCATTGATATTTTGCGTTTGTTATTTGACTCACTTCCATGTTGGTTGAAAGTCATGCATGTTTATATTCCTTCATGTGGAATATGTCATGTTTATGTGCATTTAATCCATGATTTTCATTCTAACATGTAATAGTGTGCATGTTTGTGGTTTTGTTTTGATATGAGTTTTGTTCATAGTCTTTGATGTCATTGAAAATTTTATGATGAACTTGCTGCCCTCCCTTGATTGTCATCATGTTGAGTCTTTATGCTTTGATTCTACTTTGTACCTTGATTAGGGTTTCATTTTTTTTGTACACTATGTCTCTATTTGCTTAAGCGGGCATCTTCTCCAGCTTCCAAAGGAAAGAAACATCTGTGGACTTCTATGTCATCTCCCTTTAAGAATAGTCTAGTATTCCTACCACACATTATGACCTTGTTAGGTTCATTATCTTAGCCTTGTTAGAGACATTTTCCCTTTTAACCTAGCTTTAAGATTTAGGGTTTGTTAACCCTGTGTAAGTACCATTGTCAGGAGTTCTCGTCTTCTCTCTTTTGGTTTAGTTAGTTTTTCAACATTAGACTTAGAGAGTTTGTCAACTCTACATGAGTTCCATTGTTATGAACACTCATTCCCTTTGCAACCTTGATTGTGTTCAAGAGTTCTTTACCCCTAGTTAGGAGAACTACGGTTGCTCTGATTCCATCCTAGTTAGGATACGTAGGTATGAGATGCAATGTCTTGGCGAGCATACTTAGTGTACATACCCCTAGGTATTTCCCTTAGCACTTTCCCTTAGCAAGCAAACTATAACATAACACAAATACAAACAAGAGGTTCTCGTAGAGTACTACAGATACTTAGGATGCTAACACCTTCCCTAGCTATAACCAACCCCCGAACTTTAGATCTCTAGATGTGGTGTTACATAGCATACTTAGGGTTTTCTTTCGATCTTTACCCTTTCCTTTGGATAAACAAAATCTCGGTGGTGAATTTCATAGATTTGTAATTCAAGTTAATTAATAGCTTGATATCTGATTCTCATCACAACACCTATCAGAGGCATCTTCAGCAAATCCGTGGGCGTTCCCCACGAAGTTATTCAACCTTTTGTTGATCAAGAGTTTCCAAGATGATCTTCAGCCCAGTCAGGGGCATTTTATTCAAGACCGTGGGTGTTCCTCATGGAGTTGTTCAACCTTTTGTTGATCAAGCTCATGCAACCTTCATCCCTGTCAGGGGCATCTTCAGCAAATCCGTGGGCGTTCCTCATGAAGTTGGATCAACCTTTTGTTGATCAAGATTCCAAGAACAGCCTCAGCCCAGTCAGTGACATTTTCTTCAAGTTCATGGGTGTTCCTCTTGAAGTTACTTCAACCTTTTGTTGATGAAACTGTGATCTCTGAGCAAGCCACTAGGCGTTCCTTATTGAATTGCTATCATAAACCTTTTGTTGTTGAAGTTGGCATCCCCAACTCAACCAGTGGCATTTCTCTGAGTCAACGGGAGTTTCCCATTAATTTGTTTCAATTCAACTTTCCTCTGGGGCATTCCCCAGTGAGTTGTCTACTTTCAACCTTTTGATGACAAGGATGGTGTTCTTCAGTGACTTCTTTGCTTCAACCTTTTGTTGATGTTCTCAAATAAGCCTCATTCATCATATCTCTAGCAACTTTGATCTTTTATCAATTGCATTACTATCATCCTTTTGGTGGTAGACCCTCCATCCTTTTGGTGTCGGGATTGTGTATTCACTATCATCATTTTAGTGATATACCCTGCATCCTTTTGGTGTCGGGATTGTGTGCATGAGTAACTATCATCCTTTTGGTGATAGGTCTGTCATCCTTTTGGTGCCAGATAGTGTGATTTCTCTATTATCCTTTAGGTAATAGACCCTGCACCCTTTTGGTGTTGGTAATGTGTGCTTGTGTTGCTCTATCATCCTTTTGGTGATAGATCCATCATCCTTTTGGCGTCGGAGGTATGTTAGCTATCATCCTTCTGATGATAGGTCTGTCATCCTTTTTGTGACAGATATGTGTGAGTTCTCTATCATCCTTTTGGTGATAGACCCCTGCATCCTTTTGGTGTCGGGATTGTGTGTGTGAGTAACTATCAACCTTTTGGTGATAGGTTTGTCATCCTTTTGGTGCCAGATTGTACGAGTATTCTCTATTATCCTTTTGGTAATAGACCCTGCATTCTTTTGGTATTGGGAATGTGTGTGTGTGTTCTCTATCATCCTTTTGGTGATAGATCCGTCATCTTTTTGGCGTCGGAGGTGTGTTAGCTATCATCCTTCTGATGATAGGTCTGTCATCCTTTTTGTGACAGATATGTGTGAGTTCTCTATCATCCTTTTGGTGATAGACCCCTGCATCCTTTTGGTATCGGGATTGTGTGTGTGTGAGTAACTATCATCCATTTGGTGATAGGTCTGTCATCCTTTTGGTGCCAGATTGTGCGAGTGTTCTCTATTATCATTTTGGTAATAGAACCTGCATTCTTTTGGTATTGGGAATGTGTGTGTGTTGTCTACCATCCTTTTGGTGATAGACCCTTGTTGCACCCCAAAATGTGCCCAACCTTTTTCTTTAGCTGGTTTGTGTTTCATTTCATTTTGTTATAGCATTGGCATTGCATATCATTGTTCATTGAACAGGGGATCAAGAGGTTGTGCATAGCAATAGGAGTCTACTCAGAGTGTTGAGCCTAAGCAAGGGTTGTTACTCAAGCATGGATGGTCATCAGGTCATCTAAAAGTGGTCAATAGTCTTGTGAAAGGATTGATGGATGTGTGTGGGTCAGCTCCTAACTTAGAGACCAGTTGAAGAGCATAAGAGGATTGTGAATTCATAATTATGGATGTAAGATGTTGAGAGAGCTCATTGAGTGCTTTGAGAGCCATGTTGGAGCTTATTCAAGTTGTTGTGTGAGGTGGAAGAAGCCACAGCCAAGAATGTGCATCTAGGGTTTTCATCTAGTAAATCCTAAGTCAACTGTGAAATTGAAGGAGATTAAAATTCAATTCCAAGTCTCTATGATCAAAATCTTAGAGGGAGAATTGGCTCAAGAGCATTTGAAAACCCTAGATGCTCTTGATTTCATCAAAAACGTTCTTGGAGGGAGAATTGGCTCAAGAGCATTTGAAAAAAGTGGAGAAAATGTGAAATTCGAATTTGGAGATTTATCAAGATTCAAGGAAAATCAAACTTGCAAACATCTCTAGGAAGGATCATTGAATGTTTCTGGATCAAAATCATCAAGAATTCTACACGTTTGAAGGCTCAGTGGAAGCTCTCTACTAGGTAAACTACCTTTCCAAAATTCGCATAATTCATGTTGAATTAGCACGCCATTGTTGTATGTTTGTGATCCTTGAGTTATGTAGATCATTTCTGGTTCATGTTTCTGCTTGTTGGTGAACTTTTGTGATATGAGCTTCAACCTTGTTGTTTGCGGTTTGCTTCATTCTTTAGGTTTCAAGCTTAATTGTTGGTTGATTCATACTCTATGCAACATGTAGATGATTTCTGGATACTTTTGAGTGATGTTTGAGAACATTTTTGTTTTGAGCATAGAATTGTTTTGCTTCGATTTGGAGTGTGTGTATAATAAATGAAAATAGACCATGGATTTGTATTCTACGTGATGTGTAGATAAATTTGGATATAAAGTTTGTGCAATTTGGTTCAGTTATGAGGACTGTGTGCTTGATTCACTGTGCACGGCGGCCGGAGTGTTGGAGAAGACGACCGGAGGCGGTTTCCGACCGTCTGAGTTTCCCTCCAGATTTTGAATGGGGACGATGATGTCGTGGCTTGCTCTGAGCCTCAGGATCTGTTTACTTTTCATTTCCACGGTTGAGATTAAGACGCACCATGTACTCTTGTTGACTCACTACACATGATCACGTTTGAATTTTGATTTTAATTGCCTGGCATTTCATGAGCCCCTTGATGAGATTACCAAATGATCATGCGCTTCACAGCGCGTTCCACCATGAGCCATCGTTGACCGTACCACACAACATTTGCGTTGAAGTCAAGTTTGTTGACTTGACTTGATCTAAACCACTTGATTTGTTTACTTTCTGATCAAGCGATCCTCGTTAAGACCTACCATGTGTTTTCATTTGACTAGTTGCATTGGATCACCAGAGTTTCTTCGTTTTTGTCTTATGTGCTAACGGACCTGGGCTTTTCTTACTAAGTATACCCCCCTTTAAGCCCAACTTGTTTTTTTAACGTGTATTAACTGCTATCCACACCGTCCTTTTTTTATTTTAATTTCTTTTTTGATTTTTATTTGGTTTTGTTTTCTGTTTGAATATAATTCTTTTAAAATAGTTCCAATGTTCCTAAAATTACACAAAAATATTTTTTAGAGACTTTGAGATGTCCTTTATTTTTAGGATATTTTTATTTTATTTTTTGATTTTATTTTCAATTTAAAAAAGGAATTGAACATTGGATTTGTTTTAAGTGGATTAAATTGTGACATTGTTTGTTCTTTGATTTGTTTCTCTCATTTCCTTTGGGTCCAATGAATTAAAATTGATCCTCATATCCATGATGAGTTGAAAAAATTTTGAGGACCATTTTGCCCCTGGTTGGTTGACTTTTGGTGCTTTTCTTTTGACCCTCGATTCTCCCATTTCAAAGTGGTACATCTTGAATATTATTTTCTTTTGATGCTGATTTGAGGGGATATTTGCTTTGAGCTTTTGGCCTCTGTTTTCCAACTTGTTTAAGTACCTTGTGCATTTTATTTGATCATTTTTGAACCATTTTCCTAATTTTGAGGTAACTTGCAAGTCAAGTTACCTCCAAGGGAGGTTCATACATGCACCTTAACCTAGTTTGGCTTGGATATGACATTTTTGGATCCTTTGAGCTCTCAATACCTTTGTTTCATGTTGATAACATGTTAAGGATGATGTTTGTTCAATTTTAGGTCATGATATTGTTTCTTCCTTGTTCATTTGTTTGTTTTCTTTTGAGCTTTCAATTAGGGTTTCAATGTGGAGTATGCTTGCATTCTCTTATGTTGTTGTTTGCATTTCCTTTTGGTGTGATTTTATTTTACTTTTGAGCTTTCCTCTCCATCTTTACCTTCTGTCCAATGACTTTGGAACCTCATTTAAGTTATCTTAGTCCCTCCTGAGGAGGTACTTGAAGTATACCTAAAATGATGGATCCTTGAGACTTTTTTGTGCTTCTTTTGCACTTGGTTTGTGATGCTTTTGGTTGAGTACCTATTATGAGGTCCTTGCTGCCCTCATTTGGTCTCCCATCCTCACTTGGCTTTAGGTTTTTCTTTACCTTTCATTTGGTTTAGTTTTGGTGGGGTGGTTGATGTTGTTTGACTTAGGTCATTTCATCCCACTTTTGGTGCATCTTTGTGTGGTTTGTTCTTGTTTGATTGATTTCTTTTTGTGCACTTCTTTTTCTTCTATTTTCTTGCATTTCCATATGCATGCTTGGTTGAGATGAGCTTGTGGATGCTACTACCCCACACTATTTTCCTCCCACTTTCATTCTATTTGTGCATCTTATGTTTGCATTTTCATTTGCATATGCTTTCTTCTTCTTCTTCTTCTTCTTTTGCTTTTCTTTGCCATGCTCTCCATAAGTTCTCTAACCTCTTGAGGTTATGATAGACATTAAGTGCCTAACCATGCAAAATAACATTAGGTAGCTCCCTTTCAAACTCAACTTTAAGTCCACTTTGCATGATAACTCTTAGGATTGATTAGTCTCCCATTAGTGTTCTTTCTTCTCTTCTCATCTTCAAACATTCATAAAACACTTAATAAAGAATGACAAGTGTTGTACGTTACAAGCCTTAAGCTATATGGGAAATGATGATTGGGTGGTTGCCTCTCAATTGTCTAGAATGTTAGTATATTTCCTTTGGACGATATACGACGCATTCGCTCCTGAGTCATAGTCTTTAGTGCAACATGAGTTACAAATCAAGTTCAAAACACTTCTTCTCTAAAAAACACAAAAACACTTCAAACCTTTTTCATCCTTCGGGATTCTAATCAGGAAAATCTTTTCAGATAAAAGAGTGTTGTTAACTCTTAGTTCTACCACAAACGGTAACGCCTAAGTCTCCAATGGTCGAGCTGCATACACCAACTGCTAGAACTCCTTGTTAACCCTACTCGGGCCTAAAAACTTTTGAACCAACCTGTGGTCCTTTTAGCCCGAACTACGTTTGCTTTGATCTTTCATACCAGATGAAAGTATGTAGGCACAAGACGTGATGTCTTGGCGAGCAACCTTCCCCCTTCTTTAGCCGTAGTTGGTTGAACTACGTTGACTCTGACTTTCCCATTGCACGAGGGAGTACGTAGGCACAGAGCGGTGATGCTCTGCCCAGTCACTCCTTTTTCTTTTTCTTGTCCCTAAGCATTTAGCTAGTTAGTTTCAACACACCCTTTTAGATAGACAACAATGCGTGGATCCCGTCGAGTACGATGGACATGAGGGGTGCTAATACCTTCCCATTGCGTAAACGACTCCCGAATCCAGACATGGTTGTGATGACCTTGTCTTTCCCTTTCCCGTCAGGTTTTTCCGATCGTTCCCTTTCCCTCTCCTTGGGATAAATAATGAAAGGTGGCGACTCTTCTGTTTTTCCGCTGGTTGTTTTTCGCAGTTGCGACAACTGGCGACTCTGCTGGGGACTCTGGTCCCCTATGCGAGTCAGTACTAGAGCTTGTTTGTTTATCTTTGGGTGTTGTACATATGTGCTTTATTTACTTTCGCACTTTACTTTCCCGCATTTATTTTCCACATCATATATCATTTGTGTTGTGCTGTGGGGGTGGGAAGTTATGCTGAGTGATAAGCCGAACCTGGGCTCGAGTACAAACCTAGTATTAGAAGAGGAAAGTAGTGGTGAACCTGTATGTTAGGCATGCACTAGTTCCCACGAAATTTGTGCTCAGACGAGATTCTCTTTGATGACTTTCTTTCCAGTCCAGTGGGCCGTTGAGACAATTTCAGATCTAAGGGTTGTCGACTCTGGGGACCGATCATTTGTGAGTCAGTTAAGTGAAGCCTCTTCAAGAGATTATGATGCTAAACTAGAAATGGTAAACGTATCATCATTTCTTGAAAGTCTGTGACGCTGACAAACGCATAGGATACCAAACCTTATCAGTGGATAGGTCCATACCTGTGAGAGGGATTGGGTTGTGCAGGAAACTTTTACCTTCAGATTACCCGGTTTTCTCTACAGTTTGAATTTAGATTATATCAGTTGGTTTCTATCGAAGCAGTGCTGTGTTCTTGCTGGAGCAGAGCTTTGATCTTCCTCAGTCTACAACACGACAGTCTTGATCCCTTGTTGGTTGCATTAGCATTTTGCATTTTTGCATTGCATTTGCATTTCATTTTTGTATATCCATCCTCAGCCAGAACAGGGAGCTTACCCATCTTTTGTCTGCTTCATCAGTTGGTTTCCCGACATTCACATTGGATTTGAGTTAGCTTCTGGAAGGATCATGAACTCAAGAGAGCAAAACTTGGTTGTTACAAGGGCAAAGTTTGAATTAATGAAGAATCAGTTGAGTCAACTCGTAGAAGCCATGTCAGCTATGACTAGAGGAGAGGTTGGTATTCAGAGGACTCCAGTGAACAATATTGCTCAAACTCATCCTGTGCCGATTCTTATTGAAGAGCATCCCATTGCCAAAGATAGAGATTCTTCTTCTCTCCATGACACAGACTATCAGAGTTTCACTTTCCCTATGCTAGATTCTCAGAGGACTATTCCAAAGGTTAATGTTGAAGACCCATAGACTGTTGAATTTATGGGAAAATGTCAGCTGTTGGAGGAAAAGCTTGATGCCTTGATGAGTCAGGATACTTTTGATTTGAATGTTGCGAGCATGTGTTTGGTGTCCGGTCTTGTGATGCCTCCGAAGTTTAAAATGCCAAATTTTGAGAAGTTCAAAGGGGATAGTTGCCCAAAGCAGCATCTGGTAATGTTCTGCAGGAAAATGACCTCACATGTTCACAATGATCAGTTTATGATTCACTGCTTCCAGGAAAGTCTGAGTGAAGCATCGTTGAGTTGGTATATGCAGTTGAAGAGTGGTTGTATCCGATCATGGTCAGATTTAGCCAATGCCTTTGTGAAGCAATACAGCTACAATCTCAACATGGCTCCTAGTCGCGTGCGGTTGCAAGAACTATCTCAGGAAGACAATGAATCCTTCAGAGGGTATGTGCAGAGATGGAGAGAATTAGCTGCTTGTGTTCAACCCCCACCTCAGGACAGAGAATTGATTGATATATTCTTGGGTACCTTGAGAGGATATTACTTTGACAAATTGATCAGTGGCAGAATGTCAAACTTTGCTGACTTGGTGATAATGGGTGAACGTATTGAGAGTGGACTCAAAAGCGGAAAGATTCGAAACATCCCTTATATCATAGTTGATGAGAATGAATCAATTGTTAATTCTCAGAAAGAATGGGAAAGAGGAAGTGATATTCTTTCAGAATCTCCTGTATCTCAAGTTCAATTTTCAGATACTTCGAGTGTTAAGAGTCCGCAGTCTGTTGGGTCTGTGTATCAGGTATCTGTTTCCCGCTAGAATCAACAATACCATCATCAATCGCGTTAGCACGCTAAACGAAGACCCAGGAAACCAGAAAGGCATTTTGAAGGTGAGATAATACTTAGAAGGGGGGTTGAATAAGTATGAAAGATTAAAATTTAGAATTAAAACACAATTATTTTTATCCTGGTTCGTTGAACTCAACTACTCCAATCCACCCTTCCTAGAGTGATTTGCCTTTCTCAATCAAGGACTTAATCCACTATTTAATCAAACAGATTACAATAGTAACACCTAAGAACAACTGTTCTTAGTCTTCTCAAGAGCTACTGATTCCAACTGAATCCTCTTAAGGAAATCCTTTACAATCAATGTAAATCTAATACAAGAGTAAGAATGCTTCTAAAAAGCTTTACTCACAACAATGATATTTCTCTTAAGTTTAAGTACAATGAAATAAATTCTTAGAAAGAATATGAAAGTATGAGAGCTTGAATGTTTTAATTCTTTTTCAGCAAAACGTCTAACTGAAGAATATGGTGGAGTCTTGCTTTTATAGGCAGCTGATCCAAGGTAAGCTGCACGTTGAGAAGAGTGTCCAAAAGGTCTGAGCCTTTTTGTCTTCACATCAAGTGACATTTCCTAGAAGAAGAAAGCACAGAAAAATCCTTTTTGTCTGTGTTCTTGTGTCTAGCATAAATAAGGAAAGAGACGTTTGATTTACTCCAACGAATTATAATCTTTGAATATTTCTTCTTCAGTTTTCAGCAAGTTCATCAGAGTCTGATTGGGTCAGAGTCTTCTAATGATGATCAGAACTTTGCTGGATCAGAGTCTTCTGCAGCATGTGTGCTTTCAGCGTGTTAAATATCAGAGCATATTTGAAACAGAACTTCAGTACTGGCAGCTTTAGTACTTTCAGAATCTTCTGTAGAAACTATGCTTTGAAAAAACTCTTCATACAATATTCTTCTTTGCTTCTGACTTGCTTCAGATCTTTCTGGAGCTTCTGCTTCAGATCCTTCTGGAGCTTCTGCTTCAGAATCTTCTGGAGGCTACGCTCAGGATCTTCTGTTGGCAGCAATCAGATTCTTCTAACGTATGCATCTGGCGCTACAAAGTCTAGCTAATTTCTTGTGTTCAGTTCTGATTTGCTTTTGGAGTGTTAATTTCTTTACTATCTGCAGTAAAAACTCTCAAGCAAATTTTAGAGTATATAATTCTTAAATACAAAATTTCCTAATAGTTATCATCAAAATATAGAGATATTATTAAGAACCAATCTGTGTTCTAACAATCTCCCCCTTTTTGATGATGACAAAAACATCAGAAATTTTGTTTAATTGAAAATATTAAAATTATAACTCCCCCTGAGATGATGAATCTCCCCCTGAGTTAAATACAGATAAGGATCCCATTTCAAAGTGGTACATCTTGAATATTATTTTCTTTTGATGCTGATTTGAGGGGATATTTGCTTTGAGCTTTTGACCTCTGTTTTCCAACTTGTTTAAGTACCTTGTGCATTTTATTTGATCATTTTTGAACCATTTTCCAAATTTTGAGGTAACTTGCAAGTCAAGTTACCTCCAAGGGAGGTTCATACATGCACCTTAACCTAGTTTGGCTTGGATATGACATTTTTGGATCCTTTGAGCTCTCAATGCCTTTGTTTCATGTTGATAACATGTTAAGGATGATGTTTGTTCAATTTTAGGTCATGATATTGTTTCTTCCTTGTTCATTTGTTTGTTTTCTTTTGAGCTTTCAATTAGGGTTTCAATGTGGAGTATGCTTGCATTCTCTTATGTTGTTGTTTGCATTTCCTTTTGGTGTGATTTTCTTTTACTTTTGAGCTTTCCTCTCCATCTTTACCTTCTGTCCAATGACTTTGGAACCTCATTTAAGGTATCTTAGTCCCTCCTGAGGAGGTACTTGAAGTATACCTAAAATGATGGATCCTTGAGGACTTTTTTGTGCTTCTTTTGCACTTGGTTTGTGATGCTTATGGTTGAGTACCTATTATGAGGTCCTTGCTGCCCTCATTTGGTCTCCCATACTCACTTGGCTTTAGGTTTTTCTTTACCTTTCATTTGGTTTAGTTTTGGTGGGGTGGTTGATGTTGTTTGACTTAGGTCATTTCATCCCACTTTTGGTGCATCTTTGTGTGGTTTGTTCTTGTTTGATTGATTTCTTTTTGTGCACTTCTTTTTCTTCTATTTTCTTGCATTTCCATATGCATGCTTGGTTGAGATGAGCTTGTGGAGGCTACTACCCCACACTATTTTCCTCCCACTTTCATTCTATTTGTGCATCTTATGTTTGCATTTTCATTTGCATATGCTTTCTTCTTCTTCTTCTTTTGCTTTTCTTTGCCATGCTCTCCATAAGTTCTCTAACCTCTTGAGGTTATGATAGACATTAAGTGCCTAACCATGCATGATAACATTAGGTAGCTCCCTTTCAAACTCAACTTTAAGTCCACTTTGCATGATAACTCTTAGGATTGATTAGTCTCCCATTAGTGTTCTTTCTTCTCTTCTCATCTTCAAACATTCATAAAACACTTAATAAAGAATGACAAGTGTTGTACGTTACAAGCCTTAAGCTATATGGGAAATGATGATTGGGTGGTTGCCTCTCAATTGTCTAGAATGTTAGTATATGTCCTTTGGATGATATACGACGCATTCGCTCCTGAGTCATAGTCTTTAGTGCAACATGAGTTACAAATCAAGTTCAAAACACTTCTTCTCTAAAAAACACAAAAACACTTCAAACCTTTTTCATCCTTCGGGATTCTAATCAAGAAAATCTTTTCAGATAAAAGAGTGTTGTTAACTCTTAGTTCTACCACAAACGGTAACGCCTAAGTCTCCAATGGTCGAGCTGCATACACCAACTGCTAGAACTCCTTGTTAACCCTACTCGGGCCTAAAAACTTTTGAACCAACCTGTGGTCCTTTTAGCCCGAACTACGTTTGCTTTGATCTTTCATACCAGATGAAAGTATGTAGGCACAAGACGTGATGTCTTGGCGAGCAACCTTCCCCCCTTCTTTAGCCGTAGTTGGTTGAACTACGTTGACTCTGACTTTCCCATTGCACGAGGGAGTACGTAGGCACAGAGCGGTGATGCTCTGCCGAGTCAGTCCTTTTTCTTTTTCTTGTCCCTAAGCATTTAGCTAGTTAGTTTCAACACACCCTTTTAAATAGACAACAATGCGTGGATCCCGTCGAGTACGACGGACGTGAGGGGTGCTAATACCTTCCCCTTGCGTAAACGACTCCCGAATCCAGACATGGTTGTGATGACCTTGTCTTTCCCTTTCCCGTTAGGTTTCTCCGATCGTTTCCTTTCCCTCTCTTTGGGATAAATAATGAAAGGTGGCGACTCTTCTGTTTTTCCGCTGGTTGTTTTTCGCAGTTGCGACAACTGACCACTCTGCTGGGGATTCTGGTCCCCTATGCGAGTCAGTCCTAGCGCTTGTTTGTTTATCTTTGGGTGTTGTACATATGTGCTTTATTTACTTTCGCACTTTACTTTCCCGCATTTATTTTCCACATCATATATCATTTGTGCTGTGCTGTGGGGGTGGGAAGTTATGCTGAGTGATAAGCCGAACCTGGGCTCGAGTACAAACCTAGTATGAGAAGAGGAAAGTAGTGGTGAACCTGTATGTTAGGCATGCACTAGTTCCCACGAAATTTGCGCTCAGACGAGATTCTCTTTGATGACTTTCTTTCCAGCCCAGTGGGCCGTTGAGAGAATTTCAGATCTGAGGGTTGTCGACTCTGGGGACCGATCATTTGTGAGTCAGTTAAGTGAAGCCTCTTCAAGAGATTATGATGCTAAACTAGAAATGGTAAACGTATCATCATTTCTTGAAAGTCTGTGACGCTGACAAACGCATAGGATACCAAACCTTATCAGTGGATAGGTCCATACCTGTGAGAGGGATTGGGTTGTGCAGGAAACTTTTACCTTCAGATTACCCGGTTTTCTCTACAGTTTGAATTTAGATTATATCAGTTGGTTTCTATCGAAGCAGTGCTATGTTCTTGCTGGAGCAGAGCTTTGATCTTCCTCAGTCTACAACACGACAGTCTTGATCCCTTGTTGGTTGCATTAGCATTTTGCATTTTTGCATTGCATTTGCATTTCATTTTTGTATATCCATCCTCAGCCAGAACAGGGAGCTTACCCATCTTTTGTCTGCTTCATCAGTTGGTTTCCCGACATTCGCATTGGATTTGAGTTAGTTTCTGGAAGGATCATGAACTCAAGAGAGCAGAACTTGGTTGTTACAAGGGCAAAGTTTGAATTAATGAAGAATCAGTTGAGTCAACTCGTAGAAGCCATGTCAGCTATGACTAGAGGAGAGGCTGGTATTCAGAGGACTCCAGTGAACAATGTTGCTCAAACTCATCCTGTGCCGATTCTTATTGAAGAGCATCCCATTGCCAGAGATAGAGATTCTTCTTCTCTCCATGACACAGACTATCAGAGTTTCACATTCCCTATGCCAGATTCTCAGAGGACTATTCCAAAGGTTAATGTTGAAGACCCATAGACTGTTGAATTTATGGGAAAATGCCAGCTGTTGGAGGAAAAGCTTGATGCCTTGATGAGTCAGGATACTTTTGATTTGAATGTTGCGAGCATGTGTTTGGTGTCCGGTCTTGTGATGCCTCCGAAGTTTAAAATGCCAAATTTTGAGAAGTTCAAAGGGGATAGTTGCCCAAAGCAGCATCTGGTAATGTTCTGCAGGAAAATGACCTCACATGTTCACAATGATCAGTTTATGATTCACTGCTTCCAGGAAAGTCTGAGTGAAGCATCATTGAGTTGGTATATGCAGTTGAAGAGTGGTTGTATCCGATCATGGTCAGATTTAGCCAATGCCTTTGTGAAGCAATACAGCTACAATCTCAACATGGCTCCTAGTCGCGTGCAGTTGCAAGAACTATCTCAGGAAGACAATGAATCCTTCAGAGGGTATGTGCAGAGATGGAGAGAATTAGCTGCTCGTGTTCAACCCCCACCTCAGGACAGAGAATTGATTGATATATTCTTGGGTACCTTGAGAGGACATTACTTTGACAAATTGATCAGTGGCAGAATGTCAAACTTTGCTGACTTGGTGATAATGGGTGAGCGTATTGAGAGTGGACTCAAAAGCGGAAAGATTCGAAACATCCCTTATATCATAGTTGATGAGAATGAATCAATTGTTAATTCTCAGAAAGAATGGGAAAGACGAAGTGATATTCTTTCAGAATCTCCTGTATCTCAAGTTCAATTTTCAGATACTTCGAGTGTTAAGAGTCAGCAGTCTGTTGGGTCTGTGTATCAGGTATCTGTTTCCCGCCATAATCAACAGTCTTACCATCATCAATCGCGTTAGCACGCTAGACGAAGACCCAGGAAACCAGAAAGGCATTTTGAAGGTGAGATAATACTTAGAAGGGGGGGTTGAATAAGTATGAAAGATTAAAATTTAGAATTAAAACACAATTATTTTTATCCTGGTTCGTTGAACTCAACTACTCCAATCCACCCTTCCTAGAGTGATTTGCCTTTCTCAATCAAGGACTTAATCCACTATTTAATCAAACAGATTACAATAGTAACACCTAAGAACAACTGTTCTTAGTCTTCTCAAGAGCTACTGATTCCAACTGAATCCTCTTAAGGAAATCCTTTACAATCAATGTAAATCTAATACAAGAGTAAGAATGCTTCTAAAAAGCTTTAATCACAACAGTGATATTTCTCTTAAGTTTAAGTACAATGAAATAAATTCTTAGAAAGAATATGAAAGTATGAGAGCTTGAATGTTTTAATTCTTTTTCAGCAAAACGTCTAACTGAAGAATATGGTGGAGTCTTGCTTTTATAGGCAGCTGATCCAAGGTAAGCTGCACGTTGAGAAGAGTGTCCAAAAGGTCTGAGCCTTTTTGTCTTCACATCAAGTGACCTTTCCTAGAAGAAGAAAGCACAGAAAAATCCTTTTTGTCTGTGTTCTTTTGTCTAGCATAAATAAGGAAAGAGATGTTTGATTTACTCCAACGGATATAATCTTTGAATATTTCTTCTTCATTTTTCAGCAAGTTCATCAGAGTCTGATTGGGTCAGAGTCTTCTAATGATGATCAGAACTTTGCTGGATCAGAGTCTTCTGCAGCATGTGTGCTTTCAGTGTGTTAAATATCAGAGCATATTTGAAACAGAACTTCAGTACTGGCAGCTTTAGTACTTTCAGAATCTTCTGTAGAAACTATGCTTTGAAAAAACTCCTCATACAATATTCTTCTTTGCTTCTGACTTGCTTCAGATCTTTCTGGAGCTTCTGCTTCAGATCCTTATGGAGCTTCTGCTTCAGAATCTTCTGGAGGCTACGCTCAGGATCTTCTGTTGGCAGCAATCAGATTCTTCTAACGTATGCATCTGGCGCTACAAAGTTTAGCTAATTTCTTGTGTTCAGTTCTGATTTGCTTCTGGAGTGTTAATTTCTTTACTATCTGCAGTAAAAACTCTCAAGCAAATTTTAGAGTATATAATTCTTAAATACAAAATTTCCGAATAGTTATCATCAAAATATAGAGATATTATTAAGAACCAATCTGTGTTATAACAATCTCCCCCTTTTTGATGATGACAAAAACATCAGAAATTTTGTTTAATTGAAAATATTAAAATTATAACTCCCCCTGAGATGATGAATCTCCCCCTGAGTTAAATACAGATAAGGAATAGAAACTTCCCTTTTGTCTTGAGTAATCTTCAGAGTTAGATCTTGTTTGTTCTTTTAACATTTGAAAGTCAGAATGTCTTGCATATTTAAGATTCAGAGTTTGATAATAGTCAAATGATCTGAGAGACTTAGAGTTTCTTTTACAGAATGTACTTATCAAATGTTCTGAAATACTCAGATTAAATGTTAGACAAAATAAATATGTCTGAAGTTTCATTCTGGTGAAGTTATATTAAATAGTTCAGATCTATATTTTCTCCCCCTTTTTTGTCATAAGCAAAAAGTAGAATTAAAAAAAAAAGAAACATTAAATAAGATAATTCAGAAGAGAAAAACTTTGATTCATTCAATAGAGCAAGAGTACATGTATCAGAAGATATATCAATAAAGTACATAGGCAAACATCAGATGTAAAAACATTAGAATGAAAAAAAATGAAAATCTAAGAGTGTTTGGACAAAAGCATCTTCAATAGATCTGTAATCTCAGAGGAGGATTGCTCTTGCTTGGACATCCACTTAGCCATAGTTTCATTCTTTTGATCTTGCTTTGACATCCATTATGTCATGTCCTCAGACTTCTTATCCTGTTTTGCCATCCAGGACTTGATCTCTGATTGGCCAGCTTCCAGAGCAGCAATCTTATCTTCAAAATCTGGATGTTCCTTCTTAATCTCAGATGAAGAAGTATAATCAGGTTCTGAAGCTTGAATAGAGTCAATTTCCATGGGTTCTATAGAGTCTGGAGCATTAGATCTAGAAGGAGGGTCTACCAGAGTCATAGCCAACAGATTTTCCTCAGATGCAAGTTCAGTAGATTCTTCTGATGATGGAGGAGCATCTGTAAGGAGCAGAGGTTCAGATTTCTTGACAGTCCAGAATAGAGTCCTTGCAGCTTCAGCAAATCTGAGCTTCGCATCATCAGAACAGATGTTCTTCAGATTTGAGGCCACAGAGTTGAATCTGTTGATGAATCCATTCCAGATGATATCAGATTCTTTGGCATCCATTGTTGCTGAGAATTTCTTCTGTACAGTACCTAAATACAGTTGTATTTCTTGCAAAAAAGTTTGAAATAAATGATTAACATTAAGTCTAGGCTTAGGATGTAACAGAGTTTCCAGAGTTACAAGTTTTGGTTTGGGAGTTGGTGGAAAAATAGATTTCTGAATAGAGATCAGAGGAGGAGGATAGTATGGAAAGAAAGGAATTTCAGGTTTATTGGGTATGGATCTGTTTAAGGCATTTAACAGATGGGGTTTTGTTCTGGTGTGAAAAGGAACCACATCAAAGGGTTTGTTTGAGAAGGGTTGGAAAGCAGATTTGGGGGGTTCATCAGAAGTAACATTGTTATCAGAGGAAATTGGTATAGCTGAAGCAACAACTTTATCAGATTTTGCAGAACAAGATATAGTTGCTAAGGAGCCTACATCTGACATGGATTTTATATAGTTGAGAATCACAGGTGGAAGGGTCATTGTGAGTTTCGGTTTCAAAGGGGTGATAGGGTCAGATGGTTCAACTCTGTCATAAAAGTCTTTGAGTTTGAAACCATAAGCCAGATTATGAAATAATGATGAAAGTTGGGCACAAGAAATAGATGATCTTGGGTTAGAATTTGGGATCAATATTTCAGATGATGGTTCAGGTGTGGGAATAGGATCTGGAATGGGAGCTTTAGAAGGTATAATGGGTTCAGGTTGGTTTACCTCAGAGACTCTGTGAGATGGAGAGATTAGAAAGTCTGGGTGGATGTCTGATTCTGAGGAGTTTGAAGAGGTTGTTGGTGTGCATGAAGTAGAAGATACTTGAAACACAGTTTTTAAAGGTGTGACATCAAGAACTTCTGTCTCAGGAATGTGGGGTTCATAAGTGTTGGTTGGTTCTGAAGGAATTTCAGATGGTTTTGATGGTTGTTCTGAGATGGGTGAACCAGATGGAATTGTGATTGGTTCAGATGAAACTGGAACATGTGTTATTTTTGTAGGTTCAGATGCAGTGAGTTCAGATGATTTTGATGGTGGATTATTTGATGGTGGTTGATTTTCAGAGGCTTTTTCTGGTTGTTTTTCTTGTGGGTGCTTTTGTTGTTCAGATTGCTTTTGTTTAACGTGTTCAGAGGGTTTTTGTTGTACAGAAGGTTGTGGTTGTTGTTCTGTGGGTTTTTTTTTTTCTGATGGTTGTTTCTGTGGTACAAATTTTTTGATTTGGATTTTTGGTTGAGTAGTTTGTGGTACAGAGACTTTTGGTTGACTTGTTTTTGTTGTTATTGGTGTTGGAACAGATGCTTTTTTTTGTGGTGATTTAGAAATTGGTGCAGTAACAGAAATGTTTTGTGTTGAGGGTGGTTTTGGAACAAACTTAATATTAGAATCATTTAAAACAATTGGATTTGCAGAAGATACAGAAGATTTAGTACCTTTTATCTTGATCCTCTTGGCTGGTACAGAAGAAGTATCTCCAGATTCTTTCCTCTTCAAGAGCTTCTGTGGCTTCTCAGCAATCTTTATTTTCTTCTGAGCAGGTGCAGCTTCTGCTTCTGGCTGAGTCCTCTTTCTCTGTAGTTCTTCTTCTTCTTCTTCTTCTACATCAGGTAGAGGTTGTCTTGCTAGCTGTACAATGTTTGCAGGAACGGGCTTTCCTTCTTTCTTACATTCATCAATGTACATAACAACAACGTGTCTTGGCTCTTCAGCAAAGAACAGTGGAAAATCATCTACAGGAATCCTCTTCTTACTCAGTTCAGACACATTCAACTTCTTGGGAACTGTTGTGAGTTCATCGACTATTTTAAGTCTCTGAAGACTTTTGGCATTCAGAGGCTTTCCCATTATGAATTCCAATTCCTCTGTAACTCCAACAGCGTACAGAGCAGTGACCAATCCATTCTCAGTTAGAAGATCTGAGATCAACCTTCCAAAAGGGATCCAGGTTTTGATCTTCTATCCTTTTTCTTTCACATACTCTCTAGAGGCATTTATATGGTTCCACAGATGCATAAAGAGAATATATGGAAGATCTACCTTGGTGCTCTGACTGAGGCAATACATGAAATAGAGCTGTTCATTATTGACATAGTCAGGAGAGTTTGTTGACTTCCTATGATGAATACATCCCATGAAGATCTTAGCCCAGATCTTGTAGTCAGGCTTCAGATCCTTGAATTTGTTAAAAGCTTGACCAGCAGTCATCACTTCTTCATACACTTCATCCATGTCCACACGCCCAGCTGGCAAGTGTGAAACACCATCTGTTTCTTCATATCCAATTAACTTTCTGATCAGATATTCTGTTATAATGATTTCTTTTCCCAGTATAGAAGATAGGATGAACTTAGGGTAAACTGAGGCATGGATCCTGAACTCTTTCACAAGGAGGGGGTAAACTGGTCCAAAGAGTCTATCAAAGTACTTTACCCATCCTTGAGCACCAATGATAGAACGAAACTCAAAGCCATTTTCTGCAAGTGAATCAAATTCTATCATTGACTCACACAAAACCTCCAACTTTTCAACAGGGGTCAATAGAGTTCTTTTAGGAGGAGAGTAAGGAGCAACACCCATGTTTGCAGAAGTAACTGCAGCCATTGAAGATTGTAATTGAGCAGCTGTTGATGATGAAGTTGCCATTGAAGATTGTTTTGTCACACGCTTAGGGTTTTTATGCAGAGAGAAGAGAAGATGAAAATGCATAAAATTTTCTGAGATTGTGAAAAGTGTGAAAGTGAAGATAGGTCATGTATTTATACTAAAACAATTAGGCATACCATCAATCAGAATTTTTTGCACGTTTGAACAAGCATTAAATGAAAAGAATAATAATCATTTCAAACATTTATTGCTTCTGACAAATTGGGGGGAAAATCAAGATTTTTACTATTCAAACTTCACCTCAAACGTCTCTTCAGTAATGTACACGCCACCTTTGTAGATTTGGTGTGACACGTGTTTGCTTGCATGTGTTCTGAATTCTCTTGAGAAATGAAACGTTAACCAACGTTCAGATCCTCTAAGGATTGTTAGTTCAGAGTTTCACAAAAAAAATATTAAGCAGAACAAGTAAGCAATCAGAAGAAATACTTCAGAGCATTAGGCATTTTTGCATCTGTAAAAATTTGCTTCTGACTAATATCATTCTGGACAAAAATCCATACCAATATTTTTCAGAATAAATTTGAATCTATCTTCAACAAGGGGTTTTGTAAAAATATCTGCCCATTGATGATCTGTATCAACAAAGGCTAGGTTTATTATTCCCTTCTGAACATAGTCTCTGATGAAATGATGCTTAATTTCTATATGTTTTGCCTTAGAGTGTAAAATATGGTTTTTAGACAAACATATAGCAGAAGTATTATCACAAAAGATAGAAATGTTACTCTCAAAAATTTGATAATCTTCTAGCTGACTTTTCATCCAGAGCATCTGCATGCTACATCCAGCAGCAGCAATGTATTCTGCCTCTGTGGTTGAAAGTGCAATTGTGGGTTGCTTCTTGCTGTACCAAGAGATTAGATTTCTTCCTAGAAATTGACAACTTCCAGAAGTATTTTTCCTTTCCACTCTGTCTCCAGCGTAGTCAGCATCACAGAATCCAACTAATTTGAAATCATCAGATTTTCTGTAACACAAACCCACATTAGAAGTACCTTTTTCAGATACCTTAGAATCCTCTTGACAACTATCAAGTGTGATTCTCTAGGATCTGATTGGAATCTAGCACACAGGCAAACACTGAATAATATGTCAGGTCTAGAAGCAGTTAGATAAAGAAGAGAACCAATCATACCTCTGTAGAGCTTCTGGCCTACTTTCTTACTTACCTCTTCCTTGCCAAGTGAGCTAGTTGGATGCATGGGAGTCTTTGCCAGCTTACTATCAATCATGTTAAATTTCTTCAGAAGTTCTTTAACATATTTGGTCTGATGTATGTAAGTGAATTCTGGAGTTTGATTGACTTGGATTCCTAGAAAGAATCTGAGTTCTCCCATCATGCTCATTTCAAATTCTGCTTGCATACATGTAGCAAACTCCTTTCCAAGCATAATATTTGTTGATCCAAAAATAATATCATCTATATAAATTTGACAAATTAGAAGATCTTTCTTAATTGATTTACAAAAGAGTGTTGTATCCACTTTGCCTCTGATGAAATTTTTCTCCAGAAGAAAATTGCTCAATCTCTCATACCAAGCTCTGGGAGCTTGTTTTAAACCATATAGAGATTTCTTTAGTTTGAAAACATGATCTGGAAATTTTTCATTTTCAAAACCAGGAGGTTGGTGGACATAAACTTCTTCTTCTATAATACCATTAAGAAAGCCACTTTTAACATCCATCTGATACAGAGTGATGTTATTTTGTGCAGCAAATGAAATAAGAAGGCGTATGGATTCTAACCTTGCCACTGGAGCATATGTCTCAGTGTAATCAATACCTTCTTGTTGACTGTACCCTTGAGCTACAAGCCTTGCCTTATTCCTTTCAACTTCTCCTTTCTCATTTAGCTTATTTCTGAAGACCCATTTTGTACCAATTATATTGAATCCTTGTGGCCTTTGAACTAGATCCCATACATCATTTCTGGTAAATTGATTTAGCTCTTCTTGCATGGCAATAATCCAGTCATTGTATTGCAGAGCTTCATCTACAGAAGATGGTTCAATTTCTGACACCAGTCCAAATAGTGATGCTTCAGATGATCTTAGAAAGGATCTTGTTCTGATGGGATCATCTTTCTTTCCAATAATGACATTCTCTGGATGAGAAGCTTTAATTCTGGATGATGATCCTCTAACAGTTGATTCTTCAGAAATGTTTAGATTGTTCATCTGAGAAGTTAAAGGAATAGCATCCAGCGTTGCTTCTGGTTCCTTCACTTGAATTTTGTCAGCTTCTGGGACTTCAGAGTCAATGAAGACTACTTCTCTATCTGCAGAGTTTTCAGTCTGCTTTGGCTTTTCAGAGCCAAGCTTATCATCAAATCTGACATGAATGGATTCTTCCACAATCTGTGTCTCAGTGTTGTATACTCTGTAGCCTTTAGAGCGTTCAGAATATCCAAGCATGAAACACTTCCGTGCTTTAGAATCAAACTTGTTCAGATTTTCCTTAGTATTTAACATATAGCAAATACATCCAAAAGGATGAATATATGAAATGTTGGGCTTTCTGTTCTTCCACAGTTCATATGGAGTCTTCTTCAGAAGAGGTCTTACAGACACTCTGTTCTGAATGTAACAGGCTGTGTTGATTGCTTCTGCCCAAAAGTATTTTGCCCGATTTGTCTCATTGATCATGGTTCTGGCCATTTCTTGCAGAGTTCTGTTTTTCCTCTCTACAACTCCATTCTGTTGTGGAGTTCTAGGACAAGAAAAATCATGAGCAATGCCATTTTTAGAAAAATATTTTTCAAAATATTTATTTTCAAATTCACCACCATGATCACTTCTGACTTTTATAATTTTGAAATCCTTTTCATTCTGGACTTGCTTGTAGAAGTCAAAGAACACAGAATGTGACTCATCCTTGTTTTTTAAGAACTTTACCCATGTCCATCTACTATAGTCATCAAAATGACTAATCCATACTTCTTGCCTCTGATGGATGCAGTTTTCACTGGTCCAAACAGATCAATATGAAGTAATTCTAGTGGTTTGGAAGTAGAAACAACATTTTTTGATTTAAAAGATGATTTTGAAAACTTCCCTTTTTGGCATGCTTCACAAAGAGCATCTGAAGTGAACTTCAGATTAGGGAGTCCTTTGACAAGATTAAGTTTATTAATCTAAGATATACGTCTCATATTAATATGGCCCAATCTTCTGTGCCAGACCCATTGCTCTTCATTAACAGACAAGAGGCATTTAACATTTTGAACTTTAAGTTCTGAAAGATTTATTTTATAAATGTTTTTTTCCTCTTACCACTAAATAGGATAGAGCCATCCTTTTGACTAATAGCTTTACAACATTTTTTATTAAAGGTAATATCATAACCATTGTCACTTAATTGACTTATGGACAATAAGTTATGCTTTAACCCTTCAACAAGTAAAACATTAGTAATAGAGGGAAGTTTACCATTTCCAATGGTGCCAGATCCAATGATCTTGCCCTTCTGGTTCCCTCCAAACTTCACATCACCTCTAGATCTAAGTTCCAGGCTTTGGAACATAGACTTTTCTCCTGTCATGTGTCGTGAGCATCCAGAGTCCAGGTACCATGATTGGCGTCCTGACCTTGCTGCTAAGAACATCTGAAACAGGAAATATTTTACTTTTAGGTACCCAGATCTTCTTGGGTCCTTTAGGGTTAGTGGTTCTGAAGGTTTGTCTAAACTTCTGTTTTTCAACATAATGTTTATTCTGACTTGCCTTGGGTTTAAACACATAAGTATTCTTCTCAGAGCTTGTGTGTTTAATGTCATTTAAGTGACCAAACTTAAATTGAGAGTACAAAGGTGTTTTCTTGATAAAGAGTTTATCAACAGATTTTGGATTACTTCCAGAGGAAGATTCATATCCAATACCTCTTCTGTTGTTCCCACTAACACCATAGATCATAGAAGCCATCTTGCTTCTGTCTATGCTCTTAGTAAGGAATCTCTGAAAGCTAGAGTCATATTTTTCTAAGATGTTTTCACATGACTTAGTCTCAGATTCAGATTCTTGTTGATTTATTTCAAAGTCATTTTTGATTTTCAGATTTATTTCTTTTTGCTCAACAAGTTCTGTCTTCAGAAGATCAATCTCAGATTCAAGACTGCTTTTCAGCTTCTTGTATTTGAGTTTGATATTGTTATAAATTTTCAGAACTTCTGATAAAACTTTTATAAGTTCTTCTTTAGTAAGTTTAGCCATTACCTCTTCAGCGTCATCGTCAGATTCAAAATCTGATTCATATCCTGAGGTTCCTTCCTCCTGATCTTCTGTGCTGGCCATCAGTGCAACATTGGCACATTCTTCTTCTGATTCAGAAGATGATTCACATTCATCTGAGTCATCCCATGTTGCCATCAGAACCTTCTTCTTTTTGTTAAACTTCTTCTTGGGTTTTTCTTTTTGAAGTTTGGGGAAATCATTCTTGTAATGCCCAGGTTCTTTGCACTCATAGCACACAACTTATTTCTTGCCAGATCTTCTGTGCCCAGAAGATTCCTTTCTATGATCAGATTTTCTGAAGTTGTTGAACTTCTTTCCCTTGTGCTTCCAGAGTCTGTTGATCCTTCTGGACAGCATGGATAATTCATCTTCTTCTTCAGAAGAAGATTCTTCAGAGCTTTCTTCAATAACCTGCAAAGCTTTAGCAGATTTATTAGATTTTAAAGCAACATATTTACCTTTTTCTTTCTTCTGAGGTTCATCTTCCTCAAGCTCAATTTCATGGCTCCTTAATGAGCTGATGAGTTCTTCTAAAGAGATCTTGTTCAGATCTTTAGCCATCTTCAAGGCAGTCACCATTGGTCTCCATCTGGTAGGTAGACTTCTGATGATTTTCTTTACATGATCTGATGTGGAGTATCCCTTGTCCAGAACCTTTAGCCCAACTGTGAGGATCTGAAATCTGGAGAACATAGCTTCAACAGATTCAGAGTCTTCCATCTTGAAGGCCTCATACTTCTGGATCAGCGCCAGAGCCTTTGTTTCCTTGACTTGAGAGTTTCCCTCATGAGTCATCTTTAAGGATTCAAACATATCAAATGCAGTTTCCCTGTTTGTAATTTTTTCATACTCAGTATGAGATATTGCATTCAATAATATTGTTCTGGCCTTGTGATGATTTCTAAAATCTTTCTTCTGAGCATCTGTCATAGATTTTCTGTCTATCTTCTTGCCATTCCCATCTGTGGGATGAACATATCCATCTATGACTAGATCCCATAAATCAGCATCATATCCAAGGAAAAAACTTTCAATTATGTCTTTCCAGTAATCAAATTTCTCCCCATCAAACATAGGGGGTTTTGTGCTGATTTTGCCCTTTCTTCATATTTATTGTTAATGTTGGATATTGTATTATCAGCCATAGTAACAACTAAATATATATCATTCTCTCTGGATCTTTACTGCCACTGTTAAGTGGTAGCACACACAGAACCGAAGCTCTGATGCCAACTGAAGGTGAGATAATACTTAGAAGGGGGGTTGAATAAGTATGAAAGATTAAAACTTAGAATTAAAACACAATTATTTTTATCCTGGTTCGTTGAACTCAACTACTCCAGTCCACCCTTCCTAGAGTGATTTGCCTTTCTCAATCAAGGACTTAATCCACTATTTAATCAAACAGATTACAATAGTAACACCTAAGAACAACTGTTCTTAGTCTTCTCAAGAGCTACTGATTCCAACTGAATCCTCTTAAGGAAATCCTTTACAATCAATGTAAATCTAATACAAGAGTAAGAATGCTTCTAAAAAGCTTTAATCACAACAATGATATTTCTCTTAAGTTTAAGTACAATGAAATAAATTCTTAGAAAGAATATGAAAGTATGAGAGCTTGAATGTTTTAATTCTTTTTCAGCAAAACGTCTAACTGAAGAATATGGTGGAGTCTTGCTTTTATAGGCAGCTGATCCAAGGTAAGCTGCACGTTGAGAAGAGTGTCCAAAAGGTCTGAGCCTTTTTGTCTTCACATCAAGTGACCTTTCCTAGAAGAAGAAAGCAAAGAAAAATCCTTTTTGTCTGTGTTCTTGTGTCTAGCATAAATAAGGAAAGAGACGTTTGATTTACTCCAACGGATATAATCTTTGAATATTTCTTCTTCAGTTTTCAGCAAGTTCATCAGAGTCTAATTGGGTCAGAGTCTTCTAATGATGATCAGAACTTTGCTGGATCAGAGTCTTCTGCAGCATGTGTGCTTTCAGCGTGTTAAATATCAGAGCATATTTGAAACAAAACTTCAGTACTGGCAGCTTTAGTACTTTCAGAATCTTCTGTAGAAACTATGCTTTGAAAAAACTCTTCATACAATATTCTTCTTTGCTTCAGATGCTTCTGACTTGCTTCAGATCTTTCTGGAGCTTCTGCTTCAAAATCTTCTGGAGGCTACGCTCAGGATCTTCTGTTGGCAGCAATCAGATTCTTCTAACGTATGCATCTGGCGCTACAGAGTCTAGCTAATTTCTTGTGTTCAGTTCTGATTTGCTTCTGGAGTGTTAATTTCTTTACTATCTGCAGTAAAAACTCTCAAGCAAATTTTAGAGTATATAATTCTTAAATACAAAATTTCCTAATAGTTATTATCAAAACATAGAGATATTATTAAGAACCAATCTGTGTTCTAACACATTTTACTCAGTTGCCGATATCGTACAGTCAGTTGTTGCCGGATTTGATCAGAGGTGATTTGATAGTGCCGAAAAAGATTAATCCAGAAATCCCGCCATATCCGCAAGGCTTCGATGTCAGCGCCCGCTGTGAGTACCATGCTGGGGCACAAGGGCATTCAACGGAAGATTGTAAGGTGTTTAGTGTCGCGGTGAAATTTTGATACCAAGCTATTGATGAGCTTGAATCTTATTCATTTGCAACCGAACTTTGATTTTTCCAAAGGAAGGGATAAAGATCGAAATACCCACGATGCAATGCAAATGCAAGCTAGAGGGTTATAGGTTCGGGGTTGGTTAAACTTAGGGAAGGTTCTAGCATCCTAAGTTTCTGTAGTACTCTACAGGAACCTTTTGTTTGATGTTTGTTTATTTGCTAAGGTTATCTGTTTAAAGGATAAAAGACCCTAGGGGTTTATTTCTAAGTATACTCGATAAGATACCGCATCTTATGCCTACATATCCTTACGGGAGTGGAATCAGAGTATCTGTAGTTCCCCTAAAGGGTTTGAGGAGTTCTTTGACTGTGGTCAAAGTTCCTACGGGTTTAGGGTAGTTGATTGATTGATTCTAGGAGAAAGGACGAGTTGTCATTTTAAGGGAGATTACTTTGATTTTACCACCACAACTTTGTAGGGAAATAGTCTTTGCATCATCTTAAGAGAAGGGCTCAAGCACTCAAAATTTAATCGACAAGTACGCCTCTATCTCTCTTAAGGCAAAGTCCCTACGAATTGATTGAATTGTTATGGGGTAGGAGTTTTATCTCGCTTAAGATGATTAACATCTTATTCTCTAATGTGTTTGAATATGTTTGAATTGAGTTGATTTGTTTGTATCTAAGTTGTAAAGATAAAGGTCCTTCCTATGGGGTAGGATCTAAACTTAAGAGATCGACTTGAATGGGATCAAGGATCATGGGGAAATGATGCAAATGAGATGCATACACGCAAGTTTTTACGTTACGTGCAAGTTCTTCCTTTGGACGGAATGCAATGCGATAAAGTAAATGCGGTAAATGTAAATTATGGGTAAAATAGAGGCAGATAAATAAAGGCATACACACGCATGAAAGCGCTGAAGTGTACAAGTGTGAATTGTGAATGTGTTGGTGTGGGCGCGTGCACGATGGCTTAAGGGGGGTGTTGATTATTTAAGTTGAAGGTTGCATTGATTTTATGAGAAAAATTGCTTGATTTATTAATGAAATTAAGTTAAATTATGAATGACTCGAGTTAGAGGGAACTAATTTGGTAGAAATTATATTTTGGTGAAAGTAGGTTAAATTATTTTTTAGAAAAATTAAGGTTATGAAATTGGTTTTGAAAATAAAAGGTGTTTATAAAATAAATTGGTTTTAATTATAAAAGATTTTATTAATTATTATTAAGGAGATTTTTACTAAAATGAAAATTACATAAGTTTTTCTGTATTATAAAAGGGTTTTTTTGGATTGATTAGATAAAAAGAGTGAATAAATATGAATTGATTAGTTTAAAAAAGTTTAACACAAATTAAGTGTAAAAGGGTGGATTTAAATAAAATAGTTTCTAGTTATTAATAAATAAAATGTTTTTATTATTATCATTAGCATAAAATTGAATTAAATTATAAAGGATTTTATTATAAAAAGGTTGAGTTATTTAATGAATAAAGTGGAAGGATTAAACATAAAAAGATTAATTTATTTTAAAAAGTGGCTGATTATAAATTGATTAATTAATTAATTAATAAAAAGGGTAGTAATTAGGTTGATTAATAAAACAGATTAGAGGTTAATTAGGGGAGGCGGAGGGATTGAGTGATAGCGCAGGTACAAGGGTGTACGGTAGGTATGCGAGTTAGAACGTGTGTTTTGATATGAGGATAGATCATGTGGTGCGTGTGTGGGGTGCATTGCAGTGCGGTGTACTTACTATCACAGGATTACAATAGAGAAAAAAAGAAAAAAAATACAACGAAGCGAAACCCTAGCCCCCAATCGACCCTCCCTCTTCGTCTTCCCCCCTTCGTCCGTCATCTCCCTCGACGATCTCTACTCCCTCTTCTTCCTTTTTCACGACATCAAACCTGTAAACCAAACAAACATGATAACATTAAGCAGATCCAGACAGAAATTTTACCCAGAGAAACCAACGATGGCTCAACGAGGACGGTGGCACCGGCTTCGTGATTTCGACGAGGGATTCGCAGTGGTGGCTTAGACGGCGTGGTTGATGGGTTTGCAAGTTCGAACGGCGCTTCCGGAGACACTTACAGAAAGAGATAAGCCTTTTTCACGATTTCTAGGGTTTTTAGGTTTTGGGGTTTCTTGTGGTGCTTGCGAGTTCTGTTTTCTTCTTCCGTTTCTTGTCTCAAATCCCTCATTTTATAGGTGAATTAGGCCTCTTCTTCATTCAATTTCGACTCATTATGATAAAAACCTTCCAAACTGGGCGATTCCTGTCTGAATCTTGTTTTGGGAAAAATCTCAAAATGCTCCGTTGTCTCATTATTCCTATTAGCAACAGATTGATTTGGTGATTAATGTGAGAAATTGTTTGCTTGATTTGGTAGGTGTGAATACGAGGATGGGGGCTGATTTGACAATTACACAAACTCCCCAAATTGACTCAACAACCTTCCACGTGGAACTCCTTGGAGAAAAACAACGGGAAACTTTGGTAAGAGTTTCAGAAACTGGATTTCCATGTTCAATCTTACGGATATCGCCTTTAGAGAACTGGTTCTTGGTTTCCTGACATTGACTCATCTTCTGCGTTCTCAGCGGGCCTTCTCAGGGTTTTCTTGAAGTGGATGGAAGTAATGTGCATCAGTTCATCCTGGTACAGGTCGCTTTGGCTTAATTCTGGAGTGCAGGTTTTGGTTTCAATGCTTACACTTGTGAATCATGAGCTTGACAAATGTTACAGTCATCCAACAGGTAATGCATTGCGTTCTTGTCTCGACCGTCATTATTTTTTCATGTGTATTGTTATTTGCCTGAAGTAACAAGTATGTAGAAACTGTCTTCCCAGGGGGCTACTGCGAGAACGGGACAAGTGTACTAGGTTGCCTTGCTGTAGTAATGGTTGCTGAGGTGATAGGTTGGCGGTTGCTAGAGGTCCAAACATTACCTTCGGCACATGGAGTGTTGAAATGCCAAACAATGATGATTCTTGCATTGCTTTCTGGTATGATCACATATTCACATTATCGCTGAAAAACATAATTGTTTTAACCGCCGTCCTGACTGTTATACCTTTCTCCTGGTTTGACAGGTACCGTGCGTATTCAACATTTCGTTGGTTTCTTAGCAGTTAGGACCCGCTTGCCCAATGCCCACTGGTTTTTTCTATTGCTTTGGATTTGCATGAGGATTTGAGTAGTATGACCTATTTGGTGGTGACGTTATTGATTTGAATCGTAAATTGACTTGTGGTTTTGTATCTCTGTTTGGATTTCCAGGTGTTTTCCCTTTGACTAGGTGTCACGAAATTATAACTGGTGAATTGGAACTGATGATGATGCTGGTGGACAAAGCGTCTCGTGAGTCCGGCAGTTGGTTTGGAGCTGCTGGTTTAGAATTGGATTACACTAAATGTAAAACACCTGAACTTAGTTGAGATTCTGCGACTAACTGGTGCAGATACAACACGTGCTGCGAATCTTGAGGTGCTGATGACGATAAGTCGTGCTGACCATATGGAGAGAAAAGGTATTGAGCTCCCTTAGAACAGTTTTCTGATGTGTTTTGCTGGAACTGATTCTGCATATGGAATTGTTCAGGAACATGAGAATTGAGCATTTCTTTATGGTGTTCACTTTCAGGCTCTATCTTCACTTGGTTTTCTAGATTAGAAGACAACTAAGGCTGATTAAGATCAGCGTCCATGACCAAATGCTGAGGTTGTTGACTATGTGGCTTCAACTGAAATTGTTGCGGTGATTGGGAATGTTGGCCTAGCTGTTTTTCGAGGGGTGTTTGATGGCAAGTGATGATTTATGCGTCTGAGCCAAAAGCTTGAAGTGGCCATTTCCGTCTTGGCTTACTGCTGTTATGAAAATGGTGGCCTTAATTGTTCGAAACTCGCTCCTTTATGCTCTTGATGGGAGACTGGCGACGGCTGAGATCGTAACTTCTTCCTATCCTTATTCTTTGTCCTTCAAACTCTTCTTGTTGCACGAGCAATGTTACAGTTAGTTTGTGGGGGACACTGTCTCTAACTGTTTTTGTTTTGCAACAGTTATGAGAAAGACTTGGAGTCGGCGCTTGCGTGGGAATAGGGGCTGAGTTCATCTGGAATTCCATCTTGGCTCCCTTTGTTGTAGTGCAGGTTGAGTGGGAAAACCACCGTGCTTCCGCTTTCCATGTTTCTTTATGAAGTGAATACTGGCATAACTCCTCTGGGTCATATCTGTCGCTTCCGCGAAAATAAGGTGCCAGCAAAACAGAAGAGTCTCCACCTTTCGTTATTTATCCCTCTTAACGGGAAAGGAAATGATCGGAAAAAACCTGACAAATAGGTATAAGACAAGGTCATCACAACCGTTGTCTGGGTTCGGGAGTCAGTTATGCAAGGGGAAGGTATTAGCACCCCTCACGTCCGTCGTACTCGACGGGATTCACGCTTGTTGTGTTTACTGGACGAGTTGGTTTTATCTATCTACCTATCAAGGCTGGCTTAAACAGAAAAGAAAATGACTCGGCAAAGCGTCGCACTTTATGCCTACGTATTCTCATCAGAAAATGAGAAATCAGAGTCAACATAGTTCGACCTACTACGGGTTATGGGGAAGGTGGCTCGCCAATACATCAGTATTGTGCCTACGTACTCTCAATGGGTATGAGAGATCAGAGCTTACGTAGTTCGGGATAATACGGATTACGGGGGTTCAGATTCATCTGTTTTATCGAGTAGGGTTAACAAACAGTTCCAGCAGTTAGGGACAAAGCCTGTTTGCGGTAGAACTAGGAGTTAACGACACTCTTTTCTTCAGAAAAGTTTCCTTTGAATTACGGGCCCACGGGGCAAAAAGGTTTGAAGTTTGTTTTCTGTCTTTTACGCAAGAAGTGTTTTTTATTGTGTTTGCAATTTCAATCGCACTAAAGACTATGACCTGAGAGTGAATGCGTCGCATGTCACCCAAAGGGTGCCATACTAAACATCCAGACTGTTGAAAAGAAACTCTCCAACAATCCTTTCTCAGATAGCTTAAGGCTCGTAACGTACGAAAGAAATCATTCATGATTATTGTATCTTAAGCTGTTTGAGATGAGAAGAGAGAGGCTCAACTACGGGGAGACTATCAAGTCCTACTATTGTCATGCCAAGGATTCATCCTATAGTTGAAGTTTGAAACAGGGAACTCCTAGAAGTTATCATGCATAGGTTTCAACCTAAAGTTCTAATCATCACTTCCTTATCAAAGGAAGTGAGATTCCTAAGGGATCATGTCAATGATAAACAGAAACAGATAAAGCATCAGCTTAAACAGTAAACAGTAAAATGCATGCAATGCAAGTGAGGGAGGAAATGTGTGTGGGGCAGCAGCCTCCACAAGCTCATCTCAACCTCAAGCCAGAATGAATAACAGTAATCATACAGAGGAAACATGATATCAAGCAAGATAGAAGTAACTGCAATCATACAGAAGAAATGAAATAAAATGCTATCAAGCAAACAAACCACATGGGCAAGGGAGCTGGGCTCTACCGAATACCCGCAAGCAAAGCCATACAGTAAAAATACAAGCAGAGGGAGCAACTCAACCTCTAATACAATCATGCTCCTAACTTAAAGCCAGTATAGATATGGACTTATTCTAATGCATCAAGCAAGTCAAACAAGTCACAGCAATACAGAAAAGAAAACAGACAAGAAAGAAAGCAGATCAACCCCTCTTTCAATTCCAAGCTTCAGCTCTTCTGGCAGCAACCCAATCTTCAGACTTCAATCACCTTTCAAGGCTACCATCCCTCATGACAAGTATCAACTTGCTTCTCCCAGGTTTCAACCTCTCAAACATAAGTATCAACTTATTCTCTCTTCTTCAAGCTTCAGCTCTTTAGTCAATTCCACCTTCAGGCTTCACTCTTAACTACAAGTATCAACTTGATTCCTTCAAGCTCTCCAAGCATCAAAGTAAGTGTCAACTTATCCTTTATTCCCCAAGCCTCAGCTCTTTACTCAATCTCAATTGGATCCTCTTCATAAGTGTCAACTTAGTGCTCAAGCTTCAGCTCCCTTTGCTTTACCAGTATCAACTTGGTCTTCTTCTCCTACAAGCTTCATCTTCTTAGAGTAATCTTCAATCACCTGGAAGTATCAACTTCATCCTTCAATCCTTTAAGCCTCAGCTCTTCACTCAATCTCAATTGGGTCTTCAAGTATCAACTTGTTCTTCTTTCCCTTCAAGCTTCATCTGCAATGGCAATGCTCAAGGAATCATCCTCTTCCACACTCTTCAGTGAAGCCCTCATCTTCAAACTCAAGTCCAACATCTTTCAAGATACTCAAACCAGAAGACAATTGATTTAACAGAATGAGTGGAAATGATAAACAGCTTACTGACAACCAAAGGAAGCCTGTAAGGGTTCATCATTATGAGAGACTGGTTCCCTCAAAGTTCTACTTCTCAGATAAAGCCACTCCTCCCTCCAAAGGAGGGATGTGAATATCTTAGAAGGACTTTTAGTCATTGGGAGGAATGGAAGCACAAGATGCTTTCCATATTTGTGAAAGAAATCATTCCAATTATAAGGCTCTCCCTATGGCTCCTATTTCCTACAACTTCATCAGACACCTTCAGGTACAAACAATTCCAAAGCTCCAAGCAACTTCAAGCATCCTCACCTTGTCTTCAACTTGTCTTCAATCTCAACCAAAGGCAAACAAAACAAAAACCCTAATCTAAGGGAACTAAAGAAGTTAAACTAGTTGAATTAGTGCCTTAGAATCATCTAAAACTAGCACCTAAACTAAAATCAATCAAAAATAGGAAACTATCCTATAAGTTTCTACAAAAAAATTACTAAGGGATCCTAATTCAATTAAGAACACCTCATACAAAAACCAGGGACTAAATCATCTATTAAGCCCTAAAATTAAGTCCTAAACCATATGGTATCAACCATAAACCCTAAAAATGGAACTTCTAAAGGTTTCAACCTAAACTACCACCTAGGTTCATCACAAAAATGTGAGAAAAATGCTATGGGAGAATACATGTCTAACCTAATCACACAAAAAAAATTAGGATCAAAATCATCACCACATGATCACACAAAATTCATCAAAATTATGTATCAAACATAACCATTTTAATATCAATTAAAATATAAAATTCCCATAAAATCATAAAATGCATGAAATGAAAATATTTTTTCTACAAAACATACTAGACTCAATCATGAGTATAATGCAAAAAGAATGGGATTAATTGGATTAATTTTCAATTTATTATGAATTTTTCAAGAACCATGAACAAAATGGAAAAAATAATGAAAATCCAAATAAAAGAATAAATGCACGGTGTGGATAGCAATGATAATCAGTACAAACAATGGATTGGGCCTTCAGGGGGGTGGGGATATCAATCTTTCCACTAAGCCCAGAACCACTGATTAAATGAAACGGTGCGTTTCATAATCAGAATTCCTTCACAAGTTGAAATCAAAACGTGGCCGTTGGATCACTCACTCAGTCAAAGTCTAACTCCCATCCAATGGCTCTAGGGTCGTCTTCTCCAATTCAAACCTCTGAAACTCGCGCGCGTCTCCGGCCACCACCGGTGGAGCTCCGGTCATCACCCTCAACCCTAACTCTCTCCACAGGCCTCCATTCCAAGAGGTATCTGCACGAAACTTGTCCCAAATTTCACAAGGAATCTTCCTATGCCATTAGTTCTTTCTGAAACTTCAAGATTCACCATATCCAAATCTCAACCGAAAATGGTAACACACCTATTTTGTCACTAATCCTCCAATTAACTATCTGAAATCCATCCTACACCGTTCTACAATGCATCTAACACCTTAATTCGTCTTGATTCTACCTAATTCATGCCAGAGGAAGAAAGTTACTAACCTGAAAATCTTGGATGAACAAATGCACTAAACCTCCAAATCAAGCTCTACAATCTTTCAGACGCGATCAATGAAACCTTTCCTTGCTTCTGTATGCAAAAGAACCAGTTGAAAGCTCCTAAATCTTGAAACCCGATGGTGAGTTGCAAGTGGAAAAATTCACTTGCTCATACACGATTCAGCCACGAATTCTCTTGGATTATGATCTGGATTCAATCCCTAGCATCCATGGAAGAAGTTTCAATCAAGAAAATGGATGGAAAGTGAAGAATTTGGTGAAACCGAATCCAATTGCAAGCCAAGAAATCTCAATCTCAATCTATGCTCTCTCCTTCAATCATCACCAACCTTTGCATTGGATCAACTCTACTCAATATATAAATGATGTATGAGTGATCTAGAACCCTCTAGATCCTTCTAATGAGAGTTTTAATCTCTCATGTCATGAGATTTTCAATCACATATCATGATATGCACCATTCTGTTTGCAGCTTGGAATCAATCCCATTATCTTCCAATTTCTCCCCTAGTGACATTTTGAAAGAGTTTAGCTTGCAAAGGCCCTTGGTTATGCCTTGATTCTATGTTTTGCACATGTTACTTAATATGCAAGCAACTACTTTTCAAAGCAAGTCCACAATTTAGACCTCAAATCAAAAACATGGCTAAACCAATGTTCTTAAAATGTTTTCTAGAGTCAAAATGATATATTACATGCCATGGTTTGGATGTGTAGGTTGAAAATATCAATTTCCAACTTTGATTCATTTAACTTATACCCTTATTTTAAGTCATTTTTGCAACTTTGAGATACAAGCATTTCTAACATCTCATGACCTCCTTACTAGCCTTAAAACATCATTTTGAACAAGTTTGATGTTGAACATTTTTCCATTTGAAGCTTGGAAATAGGAGTTATGGCCTTATACTTGAAATGACCTGTAATCTCCAAATGACCAAAATACCCTTGACTTGTCAAAGCCATAACTTGAGTTCTACAAATCCTATCAAGGACTTCTAGTACTCTCTAGAAAGCTAAGAGAATAAGGAAAAATATTCATGTTGAACAAAAGTTCATAGGAATCATCCTTCTTGGGCAAACGTTTGATGCAAGTTGGGTAACTTTCAAGCCCCAGATTCACATACCTCAGATGACCTGTAACTTGTCAAAGTCATAACTTGAGTTCTACAAATCCTATCAAGGACTTCTAGCACTAAAATTAAAGCTAAGATCAAGCTCTACAACATTAATGTTAGGGGCAAGATTAGATGACAATCACATCTTGGGTTAAACTGCCTTGAAGATAGGGGTCAAACTAGGGGATTTTACACTGTCAAGCCTTAGAAACCCTAGCTTGAAACTTCTCAAACTCTTCAATCATGATGAGTTGACCTTGGAATCATCCTTATAACATCTCAATGTATCAATACATGATCACATGGCCCTTGAATTAGGTCTCAACCCTCTCCAAATCATCAGTTGACTTAGGGTTGACCCAGTCAAACCCTAACTGCACCACTCATGGCTGAGTATTCTTAATCTTGCACAATGACCTGTCTAGGTTTCAAAGTGATCTTCAACACTTCTCATGAGCTCTCTCAAGACCTCAAGTCCATCTTCATGGCTTCAGAATCATCTGAGGGCTTCCCACAACTCTCAAGTTAGGAGACCTACACACTTGGTTTCAACCACTCTCTCTGAGGATCTTTTAACTTCCCTGACAAGGATATCAACCCTTGAACACTTGAATAACCTTCTTAGCTAGCTTCAAACTCTTGTATAGCTCTTAATTGGTAATCATGCCTCTTGATCTCCTGCATACATGTCAATGAAATGCAAATGATAAAGCTAATGTGAATGAAATGAAACATAAGCTAGGTAAAGAAATGTTGGTCAAATTTTGGGGTGCAACAGCTGCCCCTATTCAAACGGATTGAACCTGACTGGATGAGAAGCGAACGGCTCTCAACCAATCAAGGTTCGAGATGGTTGACTACCGACAAACCCGGAAATTTGCCAACTGCACAAGTACACGGTACTCTGATGGGAACAAATCTTCGGAAACTGAAATGTTAGTTGCACGACAACTAGCTGGGGAATTGGTATCACGGTAACCAATGATACATGGTCGATAATGCCGTCAGGCATCAAGATTCCTCGGGACTCATCAGGTCAACAATCAAGTTAATCATGCCGTCGGGCATTCAAAGAAACCTTTGGGCATCAGCCGGACTTCATCAGTAAGTCGGGAATAGAATTCTCGGTCAATCACAAACCAATTGGGGATATCTAACTTCTACCATCAGGCACTCCGCCTCAGCTGAGAGAACTGCTTCGTTAATACGGTTGGACTTCAATCATCGAGTCTTTAGGGGAAGTTTCAACTTCACTGTTCGGAAACCTGCTGGGGATGACGCATCTCCGCTGGGGATTCTAGAGAACTATCAAGTAACTCTACTTCGGGGATCCAGAAATCATTCTGGGTGAGTCATCTCTGCTGAGGAAATCAAGAATCATCCTGAACAAATAACCTTGAGGGGACTTCAAGAATCATCCTGAACCCATAACTCTGCTGGAGATTTCAGGAATCATCCTGAGCAAACACTCTGCCAGGGATTTCAGGAATCATCCTGAGCGGCTTTCTCTGGCGACTTCACTGGGGATTCCAAGAATCATCTTGGGCAAACGATTTTGCTGGGGAATTCAAGAATCATCCTGAGCAAGCGACTATGCGGAGGAACACCTGCAAAACAAGAACGGTAATGACCTAGCTCATGTTTAGTATGCATATGCCTCGGCAATGGCGCAATGTTCCACACGGTGGAAATGCTACGCGTTTATGATAAATGCTATGCAATCATGCAAAGTGTTATGCAATCATGCAAAATGCCACGATCCCATCAGCAAAATAAATGCTGAAGGGAGAATCCTCCCGTCAAGGAGAAAGAACCACTCTGGTGGGGGGAAGGAACCATCCTGCCACGGAGAAAAGGTCACGCCAATCTCAATCGGACTCTGCATGGGGGAAGCAAAATTCAGTTGACTTCCGCAGGGGAACGAAGTGTTAGAACACATATTGGTTCTTAATAATAACTCTTTGTTTTGATGATAACTGTTAGGAAATTTATATTTAAGAATTATATACTCTAAAATTTGTTTGAGAGTTTTACTGCAGATTGAATTGAAATTAACTCTCTAGAAGCAAATCTGTTTTGAATACAAGAAGTATCCTGACTCTGAAGCGCCAGATGCATCTTACAGAAGAATCTGATTGCTCTTTACAGAAGATCCTGAGCGTAGTCTCCAAAAGGATCTGAAGCAAGAAGCTCCAGAACATTCTGAGTTAGAAGCATCTGAAGATGGTCAGAAGCATCTGGATCTGAAGCATCTGAAGCAAAGAAGAATATTGATTGAAGAGTTTCTCAAAGCATAATTCTACAGAAGTTTCTGAAAGTACCAACGCTGCCTAGTACTGAAGTTCTGTGACAAATATGCTCTGATGATCAACACGCTGAAAGCACACATGCTGCAGAAGACTATGATACAGCATAGTTCTGAATATCATTAGAAGACTCTGATCCATTCAGACGCTGAAGAACTTGCTAAAAAAACTGAAGAAGTAATTTTCAAGAATATATCCGTTGGAGTTATTCAACGTCTCTTTCCTCATTTGTGCTAGACACACTTACACAAACAAAAAGGATTTTTCTGTGTTATCTATTTCAAGGAAAGGTCACTTGATGTGAAGACAAAAAGGCTCAGACCTTTTTGGGACTCTCTTTTCAACGCTCAGCATCCTTGGATCACCTGCCTATAAAAGGAGAACTTCACCACATTCTTCACTTACACAATTTTGCTGAAAAGAAATCATATTATTCTAAGCTCTCATTATTTCATATTCTTCTTAGAATCTTATTGTACTTAAACTTAAGAGAAAAATCACTGTTGTGATAAAAGCTTTATAGAAGCATCAATACTCTTGTATTTAATTTACATTGATTGTAAAGGTTATTCCTTAAGAGGATTCAGTTGGAATCAGTAGCTCTTGAGAAGACTAAGAACAGTTGTTCTTAGGTGTTACTATTGTAATCAGTTTGATTTAATAGTGGATTAAGTCCTTGTTGAGAAAGGCAAATCACTCTAGGAAGGGTGGACTGGAGTAGTTGTTTAAACGAACCAGGATAAAAATAATTGTGTGATTATTTTTCAAGTCTTAATCTTTCATACTTATTCAACCCCCCCTTCTAAGTATTATCTCACCTTCAGTTGGCATCAGAGCTCCGGTTCTGAGTGTGCTACCACTTAACAGTGTCAGTAAAGATCCAGAGAGAAATACTTTGATACATATTTATTTGTTACCATGGCTGATAATTCAATGTCCAATATTAACAATAAATATGAAGAGAGGGATAGGATCAGCACCAAACCCCCAATGTTTGATGGGGAGAAATTTGACTACTGGAAAGACAGAATTGAGAGTTTTTTCCTAGGATATGATGCTGATCTATGGGATCTTGTCATAGATGGATATGTACATCCCACAGATGGGAATGGCAAAAAGATTGACAGAAAATCTATGACAGATGCTCAGAAGAAAGATTTCAGAAATCACCACAAAGCCAGGACTATATTATTGAATGCAATTTCACATACAGAGTATGAGAAAATTACAAACAGGGAGACTGCTTTTGATATGTTTGAATCCTTAAAAATGACTCATGAGGGAAATTCTCAAGTTAAGGAGACAAAAGCTCTGGCTCTGATCCAGAAGTATGAGGCTTTCAAAATGGAAGACTCTGAATCTGTTGAAGCCATGTTCTCCAGATTTCAGATACTCACTGCCCTGAAGATACTCACTGACTCTGAAGTTCCAGATTTCAGATACTCACTGACTCTGAATCTGGCTGAAAGTTCTGGACAAGGGATATTCTACATCAGATCATGTAAAGAAAATCATCAGAAGTCTGCCTACCAGATGGAGACCAATGGTGACTGCCCTGAAGATGGCCAAAGATCTGAACAAGATCTCTCTAGAAGAACTCATCAGCTTACTGAGGAGCCATGAGATTGAGCTTGAGGAAGATGAACCTCAGAAGAAAGAAAAAGGTAAATCTGTTGCATTAAAATCTAACAAAACTGCTAAAGCTTTGCAGGTCATTCAAGAAAGCTCTGAAGAATCTTCTTCTGAAGAAGAAGATGAGTTATCCATGCTGTCCAGAAGGATTAACAAACTCTGGAAGCACAAGGGAAAGAAGTTCAACAACTTCAGAAGATCTGATAACAGAAAGGAATCTTCTGGTCACAGAAGATCTGCCAAGAAAGAAGTTGTGTGCTATGAGTGCAAAGAACCTGGGCACTACAAGAATGATTGCCCCAAACTTCAGAAAGAAAAACCCAAGAAGAAGTTTAACAAAAAGAAGAAGGTTCTGATGGCAACATGGGATGACTCAGATGAATGTGAATCATCTTCTGAATCAGAAGAAGAATGTGCAAATGTTGCACTGATGGCTAGCACAGAGGATCAAGAGGAAGGTACCTCAGGATATGAATCAGAATCTGAATCTGATGATGATGCAGAAGAGGTAATGGCTAAACTTACCAAAGAAGAACTCATTAAAGTTTTAACAGAAGTTCTTAAAAGTTATAACAATATCAAACTCAAATACAAGAAGCTGAAAAGCAATCTTGAATCTGAGATTGATCTTCTGAAAACAGAACTTGTTGAGCAAAAAGAAATAAATCTGAAAATCAAAAATGACTTTGAAATAACCCAACAAGAATTTGAATCTGAGACTAAGTCATGTGAAAATATTTTAGAAAAATATGACTCTAGCTTTCAGAGATTTCTCACTAAGAGCATAAACAGAAGCAAGATGGCTTCTATGACCTATGGTGTTAGTGGAAACAACAGAAGAGGTATTGGATATGAATCCTCATCTGGAAGCAATCCAAAACCTGTTGACAAACTTTTCATCAAGAAGACACCTCTGTATTCTCAATTCAAATTTGGTCACTTGAATGACATTAAACACACAAGCTCTGAGAAGAATACTTATGTGTTTAAACCCAAGGCAAGTCAGGATAAACATTATGTTGTAAAACAGAAGTTTAGACAAACCTACAAACCAACTAACCCCAAAGGACCCAAGAAGATCTGGGTACCTAAAAACAAAATAATTCCTGTTGCAGATGTTCTTAGCAGCAAGGTCAGGACACCAATCATGGTACCTGGACTCTGGATGCTCACGACACATGACAGGAGAAAAGTCTATGTTCCAAAGCCTGGAACTTAGATCTGGAGGTGACGTGAAGTTTGGAGGGAACCAGAAGGGCAAGATCATTGGATCTGGCACTATTGGAAATGGTAAACTTCCCTCTATTACTAATGTTTTACTTGTTGAAGGGTTAAAGCATAACTTATTGTCCATAAGTCAATTAAGTGACAATGGTTATGATATTACCTTTAATCAAAAATGTTGTAAAGCTATTAGTCAGAAGGATGGCTCTAACCTATTTAGTGGTAAGAGGAAAAACAACATTTATAAAATAAATCTTTCAGAACTTAAAGTTCAAAATGTTAAATGCCTCTTGTCTGTTAATGAAGAGCAATGGGTCTGGCGCAGAAGATTGGACCATATTAATATGAGACGTATATCTCAGATTAATAAACTTAATCTTGTCAGAGGACTCCCTAATCTGAAGTTCACTTCAGATGCTCTTTGTGAAGCATGTCAGAAAGGGAAGTTTTCAAAAACATCTTTCAAATCAAAAAATGTTGTTTCTACTTCTAAACCACTAGAACTACTTCATATTGATCTGTTTGGACCAGTGAAAACTGCATCCATCAGAGGCAAGAAGTATGGATTGGTCATTGTTGATGACTTTAGCAGATGGACATGGGTAAAGTTCTTAAAACACAAGGATGAGTCACATTCTGTGTTCTTTGACTTCTGCAAGCAAGTCCAGAATGAAAAGAATTTCAAAATTATAAAAGTCAGAAGTGATCATGGTGGTGAATTTGAAAATAAATATTTTGAAAAATATTTTTCTGAAAATGGCATTGCTCATGATTTTTCCTGTCCTAGAACTCCACAACAGAATGGGGTTGTAGAGAGGAAAAACAGAACTTTGCAAGAAATGGCCAGAACCATGATCAATGAGACAAATCTGGCAAAACATTTTTGGGCAGAAGCAATCAATACAGCCTGTTACATTCAGAACAGAGTGTCTGTTAGACCTCTTCTGAAGAAGACTCCTTATGAATTGTGGAAGAACAAAAAGCCCAACATTTCATATTTTCATCCTTTTGGATGTATTTGCTATATGTTAAACACTAAGGAAAATCTTGGCAAGTTTGATTCCAAAGCACAGAAGTGTTTCATGCTTGGATATTCTGAACGCTCTAAAGGCTACAAAGTATACAACACTGAGACACAGATTGTGGAAGAATCCATTCATGTCAGATTTGATGATAAGCTTGGCTCTGAAAAGCCAAAGCAGGTTGATAACTCTGCAGATAGGGAAGTAGTCTTTATTGACTCTGAAGTTCCAGAAGCAGACAAAACTCAAGTAAAGGAACCAGAAGCAACTCCAGATGCTACTCCCTTAACTTCTCAGATGAATAATCTAAACATTTTTGAAGAGTCAACTATCAGAGGATCATCATCCAGAATTAAAGCTTCTCATCCAGAGGATGTCATTATTGGAAAGAAGGATGATCCCATCAGAACAAGATCCTTTCTAAGATCATCTGAAGCATCACTATTTGGACTAGTGTCAGAAATTGAACCATCTTCTGTAGAAGAAGCTCTGCAAGACAATGATTGGATTATTGCCATGCAAGAAGAGCTAAATCAATTCAGCAGAAATGATGTATGGGATCTAGTTCAAAGACCTCAAGGATTCAATATTATTGGTACAAAATGGGTCTTCAGAAATAAGCTAAATGAGAAAGGAGAAGTTGAGAGGAATAAGGCAAGGCTGGTTGCTCAAGGGTTCAGTCAGCAAGAAGGTATTGATTACACTGAGACATATGCTCCAGTGGCAAGGTTAGAATCTATACGCCTTCTTATTTCCTTTGCTGCACAAAATAACATCACTCTGTATCAGATGGATGTTAAAAGTGCCTTTCTTAATGGTATTATAGAAGAAGAAGTTTATGTCCACCAACCTCCTGGTTTTGAAAATGAAAAATTTCCAGATCATGTTTTCAAATTAAAGAAATCTCTATATGGATTAAAACAAGCTCCCAGAGCTTGGTATGAGAGATTGAGTAATTTTCTTCTGGAGAAGAATTTCATCAGAGGCAAAGTGGATACAACTTTATTCTGTAAAATAATTAAGAAAGATCTTCTAATTTGCCAAATTTATGTAGATGATATTATTTTTGGATCAACAAATATTATGCTTTGAAAGGAGTTTGCTACATGTATGCAGGCAGAATTTGAAATGAGCATGATGGGAGAACTCAGATTCTTTCTAGGAATCCAAGTTAATCAAACTCCAGAGTGCACCTACATACATCAGACAAAGTATGTTAAAGAACTTCTGAAGAAATTCAACATGTCTGACAGCAAGCTAGCAAAGACTCCAATGCATCCTACTAGCTCACTTGGCAAAGAAGAGGTAAGTAAGAAAGTAGAACAGAAGCTCTACAGAGGTATGATTGGCTCTCTTCTTTATCTTACTGCTTCTAGACCTGACATATTGTTCAGTGTTTGTCTGTGTGCTAGATTCCAATCAGATCCTAGAGAATCACACTTGACAGCTGTCAAGAGGATTCTAAGGTATCTGAAAGGTACTTCTAATGTGGGTTTGTGTTACAGAAGATCTGATGATTTCAAATTAGTTGGATTCTGTGATGCTGACTACGCTGGAGACAGAGTGGAAAGAAAAAGTACTTCTGGAAGTTGTCAATTTCTAGGAAGAAATTTAATCTCCTGGTACAGCAAGAAGCAACCCACAATTGCACTTTCAACCACAGAGGCTGAATACATTGCTGCTGCTGGATGTAGCACGCAGATGCTCTGGATGAAGAGTCAACTAGAAGATTATCAAATTTTTTAGAGTAACATTTCTATCTTTTGTGATAATACTTCTGCTATATGTTTGTCCAAGAATCCCATTTTACATTCTAAGGCAAAACATATAGAAATTAAGCATCATTTCATCAGAGACTATGTTCAGAAGGGAATCATAAATTTAGCCTTTGTTGATACAGATCATCAATGGGCAGATATTTTTACAAAACCCCTTGTTGAAGATAGATTCAATTTTATTCTGAAAAATATTGGTATGGATTTTTGTCCATAATGATATTTATCAGAAGCAAATTGTTACAGATGCAAAAATGCTTAAATACTCTGAAGTATTTCTTCTGTTTGTTTATTCCATTCTGATCAATATTTCTGATGTGAAACTCTGAACTAATCATCTTTAGAAGATCTGAACGTTGGCTAACGTTTCATTTCTTGAGAGAATTCAGAACAACATGCAAGTAAACACGTGTCACACAAAATCTGAAGAGGTGGCGCGTACATAATTGAAGAGACGTTTGAGGTGAAGTTTGAATAGTAAGAATCTTGGTTTTCCCCCCAAATTGTCAGAAGCATTTAATGTTTTGAAATGATTTTTATTCTCTTCATTTAATGCTTGCTCAAACGTGCGTTTTTCTGACTTTTGATGTGCCTAAGTGTTTAGTATAAATACTTGTCTTGTATTCACTTTCACACTTTTCACTCTCAGAATTTACATGCGTTTTCATCTCCTATTTTCTCTGCATAAAAACCCAAAACCTAAGTGTTTAAAAAAGCATTCTTCAATGGCGTCTTCATCTTCAACAACTGCTCAGTTCCAATCTACTATGGCTGCTGTGACTTCAGAAAACCTGAGTGTTGCTCCATATTCTCCTCCCAAAAGAACACTTCTAACGCCTGTTGATAAACTAGAAGTTCTGTGTGAATCTATGGTTGAGTTTGACTCTCTGGCTGATAATGGATTTGAATTTCGTTCCATAATTAGAGCTCAAGGATGGGTTAAGTACTTTGATAGGCTGTTTGGACCAGTTTACCCTCTCCTTGTGAAAGAATTCTGGATTCATGCATCAGTTTATCCCAAATTCATCTTATCTTCTGTACTGGGAAAAGAGATTATCATCACAGAGGATCTGATAAGAAGATTGATAGGTTATGAAGAAACAGATGGTGTTTCCCACTTGCCAGCTGGGCGTGTGGACATGAAAGAGGTTTATGAGGAAGTTATGACTGCTGGTCAAGCTTCTAACAGATTCAAAGATCTGAAGCCTGATTACAAGATCTGGGCCAAGATCTTCATGGGATGCATCCACCACAGGAAATCAACCAATTCTCCTGATTATGTCAACAATGAACAGATCTATTTCATGTACTGCCTTAGTCAGAGCACCAAGGTAGATCTTCCTTACATTCTGTTCATGCATCTGTGGAATCATATCAATGCATCTAGAGAATCTGTAAAAGAGAAAGGCCAGAAGATCAGGACTTGGATCCCCTTTGGAAGGTTGATCTCAGATCTTCTCACTGAAAATGGTTTAGTGACTGCTCTGTACGCTGCTGGGGTTACAGAGGAATTAGAGTTTATTATGGGAAAACCTCTAAACGCTAAAAGTCTTCTGAGACTCAAAATTGTTGATGAACTCACTACTGCTCCAAAGAGGCTGAATATGTCTGATTTGAATAAGAGGGTTCCTGTAGCTGACTTTCCTCTATTCATTGCTGAAGAACCCAGACATATAATGCTTATGTATATAGAAGAATGCAAGAGGGAAGGAATAACTGTTCCAGCTAATGTGTTTCAGCTTGTCAAACAACCACTACCAGATGCAGGAGAAGAAGAAGAAGTACCACTTCAGAGGAAAAGGACTCAGCCTGCAGAAGATTCTGAACCTGTCCAGAAGAAGGTCAAGACTGCTGAGAAGCCCAAGAAGCTCTTGAATAGAAAAGATTCTGAAGAAGCTGCCTCTGCACCTGCCAAGAGGATTAAAGTAAAAGGTACTAAGGCTTCTGTCACTTCTGCAAATATTGTTATTAATGATTCAAATATTAAGTCTGTTCCAAAACCACCTGTTACTCAAACAACTTCTGTTACTGCCCCTAGTTCTGTTTCACCTCAAAAATAAACAACTGCTTCTGTATCAAAACCATCTCAACCCAAAATACACATCAAACACTTTATTCCACGTCCATCACTATCAGAATCACAACCAACAGAACCACAACCATCAAAACAACAACAATCTGAAAAACAAAAATCTGATCAACCACAAACCTCTGAACATCCAGAAAACCAAACCAAAGAAGTTCAACCAGAAAAAGCCTCTGACAATCCACCATCTTATATTCCACCTTTTGAACCTGTTGCACCTGTTACTTCTGAACCCTCAAAAGTAACTTCTGCTCCTATTTCATCTGAACCACCATCCAAACAATCTGACATTCCTTCAGAACCTACCAACACATCTGAACCTCACATCCCTGAGACAGAAGTTCTTGATGTCACTCCACTAAAAACAGTGTTTCAAGTATCTTCTACCTCTTGTACACCTACAACATCCTCCAACTAATCAGAATCAGAAATCCACCCAGATTTTCTTATCTCTCCATCCAAATACTCTGAGATGAACCAACCTGAACCTGAACCTGAATCAACCATACCTTCTAAAACTCCCATTCCAGATCCTATGCCTCCATCTGCACCATCATCTGAGATGATAGTTCCCAATTCCAATCCATCATCATCTGGTATATCTTGTGCCCAAGTTTCTTCTCTTTATCATAATCTATCTTATGGTTTCAAACTGAAAGATTTTTATGATAGAGTTGAACCTTCTGAACCCCTGAACCCTCTGAAACCAAAACTTAGACAGGCTCTTCCATCTGTGATCCTTTCCTATATTCAATCTATGAACAATGTAGGATCCTTAGCAACAATATCTGCTACATCTGGTAAAGCTGTTGTTTCAGCTCTGCAACCTGCATCTGATAACACAGTTGCATCTGTTGAACCACCAACATCTGCTTTCATACCATACTCTAATGAACCCTTTGATGATGTTTGCCCTTGCACAAGACCAAAACCTCATCTGCTTAATGCTTTAAACAGATCTTTACCTCAAAAACCAGAAATTCCTTTCATTCCATATTATCCCCCTCCTTTGATTTCCATCCATAAATCAATTTTACCACCAACTCCAAAACCTAAACATATGACTCTGGAAACCTTGCTTAAACCACAGCCCAGACTTAATATTGATCATTTATTTCAAACATTTTTGCAAGAAATACAGATGTCTTTAGGTACTATTCAGAAGAGATGCTTTGAAACTATGGATGCAAATGAATCTGACATCATCTGGAAAGGATTCATAAATAGATTCAACACTGTAGCTTCAAATCTGAAGAACGTCTGTTCTGATGATGCAAAGCTCAGAGCTAAAAGGACTCTATTCTGGACTGTCAACAAAACTGAACCTCTACTTCGTTTAGATGCTCCTCCACCTCCAACAGAACCTACTGCCAATGCATTGACTATGACTCTGGTAGAACCCTCTTCAGGATCTACAGAACCAATGGCAATTGACTCTGTTCAGGCTGCAGAACCTCCACCTTCTTCATCTGAGATAAAGACAGAACATCCAGACTTTGAAGACAAGATTGCTGCTCTGGAGGCTGGTCAGTCAGAGATAAAATCCTGGATGGCTAAGCAAGATAAGAAGTCTGAGGATATGAAAGAATGGATGTCAAAACAAGATGAGAAGAATGAGACCATGACTAAGTGGATGTCCAAGCAAGAGCAATCCTCATCTGAGATTACAGATCTATTGAAGATGCTTTTGTCCAAACACTCTTAGATTTTTTTTCATTCTAATGTTTTTGCATCTGTTGTTTGCATCTGAATTTTATTGCTATATCTTCTGATGTTTACCTATGTACTCTTGCACTATTATTTTGAATGAATCAGTTTTCTCCATTGAATTATCTTATTTATTGTTCCTTTTATTTGTCTTTTTAAAAGTTTTTACTTTTTGCTTATGACAAAAAAGGGGGAGAAAATAAAGATCTGAACTGTTTAATATAACTTCACTAGAATGAATCTTCAGACATATCTATTCTATCTAATATTTAAATTGACTATTTCAGAACATTTGATAAGAACACTCTATAAAAGAATCTCTGAGTCTCTCAGATCATTTGTCTTTTATCAAACTCTGAATCTTAAATCTGCAAGACATTCTGACCCTAGAATGTTATTAGAACAAACAAGATCTAACTCTGAAGATTACTCAAGACAAAAGGGAAGTTTCTATTCCTTTTTCATATTTAACTCAGGGGGAGATTCATCATCTCAGGGGGAGTTATAATTCTTTATGTTCAGTTAAATAAAATTTCTGATACTTTTTGTCATCATCAAAAAGGGGGAGATTGTTAGAACACAGATTGGTTCTTAATAATAACTCTTTGTTTTGATGATAACTGTTAGGAAATTTATATTTAAGAATTATATACTCTAAAATTTGTTTGAGAGTTTTACTGCAGATTGAATTGAAATTAACTCTCTAGAAGCAAATCTGTTTTGAATACAAGAAGTATCCTGACTCTGAAGCGCCAGATGCATCTTACAGAAGAATCTGATTGCTCTTTACAGAAGATCCTGAGCGTAGTCTCCAGAAGGATCTGAAGCAAGAAGCTCCAGAACATTCTGAGTCAGAAGCATCTGAAGATGGTCAGAAGCATCTGAAGCTGAAGCATCTGAAGCAAAGAAGAATATTGATTGAAGAGTTTCTCAAAGCATAATTCTACAGAAGTTTCTGAAAGTACCAACGCTGCCTAGTACTGAAGTTCTGTGACAAATATGCTCTGATGATCAACACGCTGAAAGCACACATGCTGCAGAAGACTCTGATACAACATAGTTCTGAATATCATTAGAAGACTCTGATCCATTCAGACTCTGAAGAACTTGCTAAAAAAACTGAAGAAGTAATTTTCAAGAATATATCCGTTGGAGTTATTCAACGTCTCTTTCCTCATTTGTGCTAGACACACTTACACAGACAAAAAGGATTTTTCTGTGTTATCTATTTCAAGGAAAGGTCACTTGATGTGAAGACAAAAAGGCTCAGATCTTTTTGGGACTCTCTTTTCAACGCTCAGCATCCTTGGATCAGCTGCCTATAAAAGGAGAACTTCACCACATTCTTCAGTTACACAATTTTGCTGAAAAGAAATCATATTACTCTAAGCTCTCATTATTTCATATTCTTCTTAGAATCTTATTGTACTTAAACTTAAGAGAAAAATCACTGTTGTGATAAAAGCTTTATAGAAGCATCAATACTCTTGTATTTAATTTACATTGATTGTAAAGGTTATTCCTTAAGAGGATTCAGTTGGAATCAGTAGCTCTTGAGAAGACTAAGAACAGTTGTTCTTAGGTGTTACTATTGTAATCAGTTTGATTTAATAGTGGATTAAGTCCTTGTTGAGAAAGGCAAATCACTCTAGGAAGGGTGGACTGGAGTAGTTGTTTAAACGAACCAGGATAAAAATAATTGTGTGATTATTTTTCAAGTCTTAATCTTTCATACTTATTCAACCCCCCCCCCCTTCTAAGTATTATCTCACCTTCACGAAGCTCTACGAGAACCCAGACCTGCTGAGTGTCGCTACTGCGAAAATCGGCGCCGACTGACAGAAGAGTCGCCACCGTGCGTTATTTATCCCAACGGAGGGAAAGGAAACGCTCAGAGTAAACCTCGCAAAAAATGGGGAAAGGTATGGTCATCGCAACCAAAACCTGGGTTCGGGAGTCGGTTACGCAAGGGGAAGGTATTAGCACCCCTCACGTCCGTCGTACTCGACGGGATCCACGCTTGCTTGGTTTGTCTAAAGGATGCAAAAACAATCTATCTACGGCTGCTAAATCTAAACGGAAGGGAATTGACTCGATAGAGCGTCGCACTCCATGCCTACGTATTCTCAAGAGAGAAAGTCAGAGTCAACGTAGTTCGGGACTACAGGGAAAATTGGCTCGCAAAGACCTCGCGTCTTGTGCCTACGTACTTCCACATTGCATGGAAGATCAGAGCTTTACGTAGTTCAGGCTAACTACGGCTAAACCGGGTATTCTCACACAGCAGTGAGAAAATAAACTGGTTTCAAAGGTACGGGAACCTATGGGCAAAACTATGGTTTGGTCTCAAATGCCCTCGAGCTAGAGAGAAAAAGGGTTACAATTAGTCGTCAGCGGGAAAGTCTCGATCGCACAGCAGCGAGAGAACAAAAGTCAGTCGTTAGTGTGCTCGCTAGGATATCGCATCCTATGCCTACATATTCTCATCTAGTACGAGAAATCAGAGCAACTGTAGTTCGGCTACTTCGGGACCACAGCTCAAATCTCGTTTTATTAACATTCTGAAAAATGATTACAATGATTGAATGCTGAAAATGAATCTCCTAGGGAATACTATCCTATCCTATCCATCTGTAATGGAAAAAATCAAATGAAAAAGTCCCCTAACAAGTGGACTTCTAAGCTATCTCTGAAAGGGTAAAATATCTCTATGAAAAAAATGCACTCTAAAAAATATTAAGTCTACTTTAATATTTTTTTCTCTTTTTCCTTCTTTTCTTTTCAACTATTTTCTCCTTTCTTTCAAAATATTTTTCATATATTTTTCCCCACTATTTTCTATATATTTTTTTCATATATTTTTCTCCTTTTTCTTTTTTTCAAATTCTTCTTCAATATTTTTCACTATTTTTTATTCTTTCTCCCCATATTTTTCACTATTTTATTTTTTCTTTCATGTTTTCTTTTCCTCTTTATTTTTTCTCAAAGATTTTCTTTTCTTTTTTTATTTTTCCTCAAAGATTTTTTTTTCTTTTCTTTTCCATAATATTTTCTTTATATCTAAACAAAAATAAAAAATAAGGAAAAGAGAACAGGGGGGTACATCAGCTATTACAGGGGTAATACAAGTAAAACAGAAAAAACTGCAAACTGGGCCCAGCCCAGCTGTTTGATGCAAGAACCGGTGGGAGGTGTGGACCAAAAACGTAGGGTGCAGCCAGCAGTCCATCTCGTTGGGCCCAGCCCATTCTCAGCAGAGAAAAAAAAATGAGGGGAGGTGTCTCCAAAAAAAAGCTGTTGGGCCCCAAGGCCCACGACCTAACCCGGTCTCTTCCTCCCTTCCTCACTCTCCTCACTCAGAAACCCTAAGATCCTTCTCCTTTCTCCCTTACAGCGCCGCCGTCCTTTCTCCGAACTCCCCTCTCTTCGTTCATCACCCTCACCAAAACTCTCCCTCACTCTTTGTTTTGAATCAACAGCCAATAAACAACAAAAATCGTGTCACAAATCTACACAACCAAACTTTAAACAGCGTCTTGTGTATCAATAGGAGATCTGATGAATCTGAAAGAGACTTCGGGAGAAGTTCTGAAGAACCTTGAAGATTCTGGGAAGTCTAGCAATCTACAATGAACTTCGCTGCAGAATTCGTTGAAGTTCTTGAAGTAATCTTGAGTTTGTTCTTGAATGGTTGAACGATGAAGGTTGGGTGGAAGACTATTGAAGCGTGACGAAGCTCTTGAAGCTTCTGGAGATTTTTCTGGAAAACAAGTTGAAGGTGAACATGAACGCGGTTGAAACTCTTTGAAGAAATCTGGGCAATGTTGACAGTAGAGGATCTATGGAGACCTACTGAGAATCTGGGAGCGATCTTGACAAAACTTGATCTGGAATTGGATGAGTGTTCTTCTGGAGATGAAGATCTGAAGGCGAAGTTTGTTGAAGTTTCTGGACAAACTGAATTTCTGGTGATTGTCGAACGGAGTTCTGGCGTGTTCTTGTGATGAAGATTGATGATGATGTTGTATATTTCTGGGAATGATGATTATGGTTGATCGATCGGAGATGGACAATCGGAGAAGATGATGGTGGATGAACACGCGATGGTGATTCTTGATGAACATTCATCCTTTCTGATGAAGTTCTGGAGATTTGGTGTTTTTGGTGAGATGCACGGTGGTCGCCGGCGATGGAGTGGTACGGTGGTTTCTGGGTTTTTGCTCTTGGTGAGGTGATGAAGATCCATCGGAGGAGAGGAAGTTATGGAGGTGGGAGATGAAGCCCTGATCGGAATCTGGGGATTTTGGAGGTTTTCTGGTGACCGGTACGGCGGTCGCCGGCCATGCATGCCGGTCGGTGAGAAGGACGGTGAGAGGAGACGCGTGGCACCGAAAGTGGGAAGGAGTGGTGCATGCTAGCCACGTGTGTGTGTGTGGCAGTGAGAGATGAAACGAGTTTGTGATGTGGCAGCGTGATAGTGAAAAACGTGGGGTCCTCTCCTTTCTTACACGTGGCTTCTTCTGAATATATAGCACATGGCTTTGAGATTCTTCTGGATCCTTCTAGAAGCTTGGACGAAAACTGAACTTTTCTGGACTGCGAATTTGGGCTTTGGATGACTTATGGATACTGGCCCAACGAAATGGATGATAAAACCCCCCAAAAAACTGCATAATACTGATCAGCCCAATTACACTACTTAACCTAAACCTAATTAACTAAACTAAACTCAATTAATTTCTATTAATTAACAAAACTCTAACAAATCCACTAATCTAAAACTCTAATAAAACCTATATTAAAATTTTTATTAAATTTCTAATAACATCTAATAAAAACTATTAAAAGAAAAAATCTATTTATCTCTATATTAAAAAAGCTATTAAATTCTATACTATTTAAAAGAAAATTTATTATATTCTATAAATCCAAAACAAAAATCTATAATATTTCTATATCTAAAAAACTATATGCTTCTATCAAAACCATTTAATATCTAATATATTCTAAAAACTATTAAAAATATTAAAACCTATTAATATTCTATATCTAAAAATATATTAAAAAATTCAATTAATATTCTAAAAGAAAAATCTATTAATATTCTATAAAATTCTATATTATCCTAAAATGATTAAAAATCTATTTAAACCCTAAAAATAGCCACTAAAATCCAGAAAAATCACAATAATTCCCAGAGGAACAAAATAGCACCGAACGACAAATAACACCGCGAGAGCGCACCAAAATAGCCGGTAAAAATAAACAGACACCGAAATATCCCAAAAATACGATTCTATCTATCCAAACTGATTAAAAACACCTGAGACGCGAGACGAGAGTTGTGATCCCGATAAAACCAAAATAAATGAAAGATGCATTGTATGCGATATGCAGATGCGAATGCGGTCATGCGTCGAAACATCGAGCCAGATACGGGACCCAGTTGGTCAAATTTTAGGGTGCAACACTGAGGAAAGCGATGTCAATCGCAGAAATAAACTGTGCGGCCTTCGCAGCAAAACTTTCCTGGAGGTAACGACTCCGGTGGGGAAATACAACATCAGCTATTCAACACTCTACTGGGGAAAACCAATCATGGCCCGCACGGCTTCCAAGGACTCGGCTCTCTTGGGGATTTGCCAACTCGGCTGGGGAAGAAGGAATCATCCTACTTGCTGGGGAGAGTACGACTCTGTGGGGAATCTCGATTCCGCTGGGGACTTCAGTCTGGAACTTCCAATTGCTGCACACTTTAGTATGTGACTCAGCTGGGGAGATGACGACCCTTCGGGATGTATCTGATTGGGGAGAGAATCTTCTCTTCCTGGGGAGACATATCAATGCCTTACGATTTCACGTTCCGACTCTGCAGGGAGAGGCTGCTGAACTTCGCTGGAGAAGAAGGAATCATCCTGCTTGGGGACGCATGCGGCGTACTGCCTGGTATATGTTGTACCTGTAACAACACAAACAAACAGACAAGATACCCTTCTCAAAGGGACCTATCAAGGTTATCATCTTGTGACAATGTTCAAGTAATTCATTGTTTCAACAATCAGTGGCCTAGGCCAGTAAGTTTATGTATGCGCATTTTATCAAAAACATCGGCGTTCCTTTTTCGCAAACAAAACAGGTAAATGCTAAACAGACAAACAGAATTGCTGAATAGTATACATTTTATTGATAACGAACCCCTGAATGGGTAAAAATGTTTTACAACAGATGCAAGCTCCTGGAATGAGGAAGCCGCGCAAAAAAGTAAAAACATAAATATACATCAGTATATACACATGTCGGCAACGAGGCGTAGACGAACACCATGAGTTGATCCCTCTATGACCCACTCGACTTCGATACTTCTCCGACGCTTCAGCTTCAGAAGAGATTGATTCAGATAAACGGCCCTCAGGTCTTCCAAACCACTAAACAAATACAGTCCACACGCGGAACACAGTCATTTGCTTTTTCAAATCCTTAACTTTTTCCTGAATCGCCCTTCCGGGTTTTCGATTCACCGGGATACCCTTTTTTTGCCAAAGTCGCCCTTCCGGGTTTTCGACTTTGCGGGCGTACATTTTTTCCTTTATATCCCTAATTTTTGCCCCAACCTTTTTCCTTTTTTATGGTTCGCCGGGATGCCCCATTTTTGCCTGGATATTCTTTTTCTTTCGAGCGGGTCATTCTTTAAGCAAAGTATTTTTTAACTGCGTCCGCGTTCATCAGGGATGCAAAATCTTCACCATCCATCGTGGATAACAACAAGGCTCCTCCCGAGAAGACCTTGCTGACGACATACGGACCTTCATAATTGGGACTCCACTTGCCCCCGTGATCGGAGTGTGGAGGAAGAATCTTCTTCAGGACGAGATCACCCGTCTGAAAGCTTCTAGGACGCACCTTCTTATCATAATCTTTCTTCATTCGGCTTTGGTACAGACGACCATGCGCAATCGATGCTAACCTCTTCTCGTCCATCAGGCTGAGTTGGTTTAGTCGGTTCTTAATCCATTCTGCCTCGTCGAGTTTCACATCAACCAAAACTCGCAAAGAAGGGATCTCCACTTCTAACGGTAAGACAACCTCCATACCGTACACTAAGGAGAAAGGAGTTGGCCCGGTTGACGTACGTACCGTTGTATGATAACCGTGCAGTGCAAATTGTTGTACCCCAAAATTTGACCAACCTCTTTAGCTTATGTTTCATTTCATTGCATCAGCATAATACATAAAACATTACATTGCATAGCATTTTTTGCATTTACAGGGGATCAAGAAATGTGTGTAAAAAAAAATGTATATAAACCTCATCAAGAGTTGGTGTTCAAATCATCAGATACAGAGTATGTGGTTCTCAGGGGAATATATAAAGAAAATCCAATTAAAAAAAATGAATGAAGCAAAATGCACAAGGTGGGGTTTGAACCCACCACACTTGGATTGCAAGCACCTTGCTTTACCAACTCAGCCACCCACACGCTTGTGATTAGCAAAGGAAGGAAAAGTATACATTTTAAAGAAGGAAAGAACGCTTGGATAAAATAAAAGGGTGGGTTTTTGTCTCCACCAGGAATCGAACCAGGGACACTACACTTGTTGCGCGCTTGCTTTAACCACTGGGGTGGTGATACATCCGTTGATTATCCCACCCCAAAATTCATAAGTACCTTATTTTATTTCATGGCTGGGCAAATTTTGAACTCAAAAATGGCCATACGTGAAGGAAGAGAAGTTGAGCAAAACTCAACCATTTTCAGTGAAACAAAAGCCAATCCTATTTGTTTTTTTGCAAGGATTAATGTGGTATGGTGTGAGTTTTGAGATGCAAGTGAAATTGCAAGTTGGAGCAAATTTGGTATTTTACAAAACTTGTACCAAACCTTGCCTTATCAGGACCAGCATGTGGGGTACTTACTTGTTAGGTTTTTGAAATCCTTTACCAGACAAGGCAATGGAGGCAGCCACTACTCTGACCTACTGCAGCCCTAGACAAAACCACTCTCCACTCCAACCAAAAAGCAAGCAAGACAAATTCAGTAGTTAGAGGGTTTTTGAAACTGAAGTATAAAAGCTAAAGGATGGAAACCCTAAAAAACACCACCTTTTTTATGCAAAATCAAAAGGAGAGTCTGGTTTTTTCTTGAGGGTTTTTTCTCCAAAGCTGAGTGTTGCTTCGAGAAGGAAGGGGTTTGTCAAGCTTTGTTCAAAGAAAGTTTTACCTTGCTCAAGGTTGCAAGCTGTTTGCTCCTGTTGAGGGTCTGCAAGAGGTATTTAATCCTGAGCCATTTCATCATGTGTATATAAACCATGTTTTGACATTATTGATGCTAGAAGCTGTGACTTAACTCCAAAATACATGAGACAAAATAATGTGTGCATTAGATATTTTGTCTGGATTTAAAACTGTTCTGAGCAGGTGTGTATTTCGTATGTGATAACTGTGTCGAGTTTGTTTTAGTGTTGGTTTGTCTATAATACCATCTGTTCATGTATGTCTAACTGGTTGTTTTGCTGGCTGTTAAAACTTGAATGTCATGTTGGTTTGGCTAAGTGACTGTCATTGACACAGTTTTGTGGCTATTGTTGTTTTGTTAAGAATACTACACTGTCAGCACATTAAACCGGTCTACATTGTTGTTGGACAACTATTTTGAGCGTACATGTCTCGTATCGTGTTTTGTATGTAATGGAGATCCTTGGCGTGCTACAGTTTGAATTTAAGAATGTTATTCTGTTCCAACCAAAGTCTGCTCAACCATGTTTTGTTTTGTGAAACCCTTAAGACTTGTCATTATGATACTGTCACCTGATTTGTTTTGTCATTGCTTGATTCATTCTGATGCATACCAGGATTTAGGTAGTTCATATTAGATGCTCAGAGTTGGTAACTCTTTGCGTTAAGTTCTGGCTGTGACTTTAATTTTGGTTTGTTTGGTTTTAGTTGGGTTTCAATCTGTTCAGGCTAGTCTTGTTGCCTCTATCTGTGCTTGAGAGCTAGATCTCCCAACTTAGTTGCAGTTGTTTTTGAGTTTAGTTTGGTTCTTGCCATAACTGCTGGATGCTTGTGTGTGAAATGTTAAGTTCCTGCATTAAAGTGTTATCAAGCTTCCTGATTGCTGCAACTTACGTGTGATAAATTCACTAACCTGTTGCATTTGGCTTCGATAAGTTGATCTGTCAACTCATTATTTTAACGTCGTGAGCATATGCATTTCTTTAATAAAAAGAAAACACACCTTTTTTTTCCTTCATTGGCATTTAATATTCATCTGGTGATTTGTGGCCAAGTTGAGCTTATCCCTTTAAGCGTGGCCATGAGGAGCACTTTTTAATGTGGTATAGACTGCTGCTGAATCTGAAGCTCAACAGTTTGATTGATCAATTTCTAAATGCATATTAAGTGGAATGCTTGACAATACCATGACAAATATATCTCCAGGCCATTGTAAACTGTGGTTTTATTCTTGTCCTTTGCTTGCTGCATTGATAACATGTGTAAGTATTGTTTTGGTAAAAATGTTAATCCTGTTTGTTGAAAAATGTTTGAATGCATAACTGCTAAAATCTGTCTGCCATGCCTGGATTTGTTTACAAATTAACAATTATCACATGCAGTAGGATGCCTTGAACTTTGCCATATTTGAATTCATAACCTGCATTGTTGGATCTGTTTTGGATTTAAGCCTGCTGTAATTTTTGTTGGTTTATAATGCCATCTATGTAGGCATCGGTTACTGTTGGTTTTAGAAGTTTCTTTGGCCCTGGGGAGGCCATTCTGAGTATGTCAGTTCGTGTAAACTCATTTATGCCTGGCTTAGTTTTAGTTTTTTTTTCAAAATCACTCAATTTTCCCTGCATACAATACCCTGGCTGCTGTCACAGAGTTATGTGTATAGGATTGTTCCCAGTTGGTGAAGGTTGGATATGTCGAGTCCTCCTAGATTTAGTTTCGGTTGTGTGTTCGTTTTCCATTTAGGCTTGACATTGTTGCGACCGAATTCGCTGTTATTCCTGTTTTAAAACGGATTTGTGTTGATCTAGATTTTGTTGAAATTGCTCTTCACCATGATAAAGTTGTTGGCTGTTTTAGACTGGTTTGGATTATGATGCCAATTTTGTTGCTGCATTGGTTTTAATTTGGCATTTGGTTGATTGGTGAGCTGCTAAATCATTGTGGTTTTTGCTATGACCAAAAGCTGTCATCATCATTTGTGAAATTGGTATTCTCTTATGATGAACCTGCTGCTGTGTTGATTTAGTGATCAAGGTTCCATTGCAAGTTTTTTAACCATGTTAAGTCTACCTTATGTTTGATCTTTTAGTTTAGGATTGGTAATATGGTATAGACTGTCTAGATAGACCAGTTTATTTTGAGTTGGTGTGATTCATTCTATGTGCTTTGCTTTTGGTAAGGGTATTGTTGAAGATCCCTTAGTGTTTGCCATTGTCATCTCGCTAGAGCTGCCATGGTTTGCTTGTCAGCATCATTGGCCTTAAGTTTCAGTGTTTGTGTTAGGTATCTTGTCTTGTGGCTGTTAGGTTGGTTAGGTTTTGATTTAGTCAGGGATTCATCTTTTGTGAAGGAAGGGTGTCTTGATTTTCCCCTATGGTTGTTCTTAGATCACTTTTCTTTCCAATTGCTGCCGTGATTTAGAATTGTTTTGTGTTGGTGGCTGTCATGAGGATCTGTCATGGGGTCTTGGTGCTTTGAAGGTGGATTGTTGCGCGACGATTGGTAAGGTCCAGCTTAGACATTGTGAGGTCAATGTTCGTGTTCAACAGCTTTTGGTTTTGTCTTAGCTGTGCCAAGAACAGGTTTCATTGTTGGAGAGGGGGGTTTTGTTGGAAACTGTTTTTTATTAGCACTACTGTTAAGGGGTTATGTTTGAGTGTTGTTGACTGTGAGTTTTTGGGGCTGTAAGTTGGTTTCCTCAATGGATTAAATGCCTAGGTTTTGGAATTGCTCAGGTTTTATCAAAGGGGATATTACACTAATGAGAGCAGGCTGTGTCAGTTTGAGTCCATGCCAAGATTAAATGTGAACCACTTAGATGATGTTAGATATTAGTATGTTTTTTGTTTGAACTAGTTTGGTGTGGAGATTGACTTGTGCTTGCTCACTTTGAGGTAGCAGATCTCGTTTGGAGTATGCAGTAAGCTGGTTTATTACCTTTTTAGAGTGTGGCTGGTGGAGTTCCCTGAATTTGGTCTTTTATTGCTGTCTAGAGCAGTTCTGTTGGGCTGCCTGTGTAGGCTAGGACAGATATGTGATATTACCGTGACGGTTTTGCGGGACTGTTTCTTTTCGTTGTTGTGAATTAAAATGCATTGCTTTGTTGGTTGTCTGAACCAAATAACCTTGCTGGAATTTTGTTTTGGTCTTGTAAGATTGGTTGTTGGGACTGTCTGCATTTAATTGGCTCATGAATTTCAAAATGTATTTCAAGACACCTTATTGCATAAGCCTTCGAGTTTTTGTGTTTGTATTGTATTTTAAAAAACCGTTGGTGCTATCTTCTTCTTTGTAAAATTCTGGTTCAGTTTGGTGCAAGGTTTGTCCCGTTTGGTTGAGGTATGAGTAAGTTACGGGTCGAAACGTATTTGGACGGCTTGCCATATTTTGTGTTGCCCAGGAATTCGCATTGGTTAAGTATTTAATTTGATGGGGTGGCATAAATACACGGATGTATCGCCACCCCAGTGGTTATTAGCCATGCCTTAAGTCACTTTGCAACGCCATGTCGTGAGTTCGAGCCCAGCTGGGGCCTTTTTTTTCGCTTTGCTTTATTTTTCTTCACATCTTATTTTTTCTCTTTCTATTCCATTCCCATTTCAGCGTGCGCGTGTGTGCCCTAGTGGATAAGTTTGTTAGCTATAAACCAAAGGGGGTGGGTTCAATTCCCACCCTTTGCTTTTTATTTCTTTTGTTAGTTTAATTCTTTATTATTTTATTTTTAATTATACAAATTCCAAAATTCATAACTTTTGCATACTTTAATATTTTTGATTCATTCTTTTTGTAGATCGTTCACAATAATGGCTATTTTCATTTAATGAGATAAATTTCAAAATTATTTGTAATTCACAATACCCTTTGCTTACTTGAAAGTTGGTCCTCTGCTAGGGCCGTTACTCTGCATCTTACTTCTTTTCTCAAATCATCTTATAATTCAATTCTTTGTATTGAATTAAAAATAGGGGATTGGGTGTAAACCTCTTCTTCTTCGAGCGTTGGGATGCCCACTGTAGTGTGGGTGGTTTCGACACTCGTCTTTCAATACGAAGACGCTTCTAACTTTTCCTCCTAAAACCTCGGTCCCGTACTGAATACCCTTTCAATAATAAATTGATTTCTCTTTGTATTGAATTAAAGAAAGAGGATTGGGTGTATACCTCTTCTTCACCGAGTGTTGGGATGCCCACTGTAGTGAGGGTGGTCTCGATACTCGTCTTTCAATACAAAGACGAAAATTTATCCACTATCTTCTTTCACAACTTCCTCCCGTAACCCTTGCCACCTAAAAACCTCGGTCCCGTACCGAGTGCATTTTCAAATCTTTTTATAACAAAAACTTGAATGGTCGTGGAGTGGTTAGGCGTAGGCCTTCTCCTATCCCGAGTGCTGACGTTTACCGTAGGGTTCTCTGTCGCAAAAAGCACTTACCATTCAAAACCAAAAACACTTTAATAAGAGAATGAAGTTCTCTTTGTGTTGAACTAAAGAGAGAGGATTGAGTGTAGTCTTCTTCCTCTCCGAGTGTCAGGATACTCACTGTAGTGTGTGTGGTCTTGATACTCGTCTTTCAATACGAGGACGCTACGTTCGCCACACCATTTTCATAACAAAAACTTTGAGACAATGAATTGGGTACTACCCGTAGGGGTTACTATTCGAGGACCTATCTCGCCCCAAAAACAATCTCATCAATCAAACGTGACACCTTGCCTCGCATGGAGAAAACCAGTCAGAAAGGCATGCTACGTCCGTTCTACCGCAAACAGGTAACGCCTAAGTCTCCAACGAGCGAGTAGCAATACACCTAACTGCTAGAATGCGCACGATAGCATCGTCTACCAGAACTCCCCCGCACACCGTAGGCCGAACTACGGCTGCTCTGATTCTTTACTTCTTCAAGTAAAGATACGTAGGCACAAGGGCCACAATCCTTGCCGAGCACATTTCCCCCATATCTATAGTTCCCAGAACTACGTCGACTCTGACTTTCTCACATCTATTGAGAATACGTAGGCATAGGACTGCGAAGTCCTACCGAGTCTGTTCTTTCTCTTTTCTTCCCCATTCTCTCTTTCCTCCTAACTTTCTTGTTTCTAACCCTTCTTTTACCCCGTGGAACACTTCTTATAGCATAATGTTTAAGCAAATAAATTCACACATCGACAAACAAAAGGTTCCCATCGAGTACGATGGATGCGAGGGGTGCTAATACCTTCCCCTTGCATAACCGGCTTCCGAACCCGTTCTTGGTTGCGAGACCATCTTATCCATTATTTTCTTAAGGTTTTCTCGATATTTTCCTTTCCCCTCATGGGATAAATAAAGTTCGGTGGCGACTCTTCTGTCTATCTTTTCCGCCTCCCCATCGTTGCGCGATGCATTTTTTCAAGTGGCGACAGCTGGCGACTCTGCTGGGGATTCCCTAGCGAGCCAAGCCTATTTTGTTTGTCGTGTTTGTGTTTTTACCTGTTTTATTTATTTATGCTTTATTCTCTAACTGTTGGGTTTATTTGGCTTGGTTTGTGAGGATAAAGCTTTCGAGCATACACACTAAGTTAGGAGGTGGATACTTTCTAATTTGCGAGACTTAGGACTCGTTGAGTTGGATTGAATTCCACCGCTCAGATGAGACCCCATTGGAATAATTATGTCTTACGTGTAGTCGTGATGGCGTTCTTATTTCCAACTTGGGAGTCCGCGATTCTGAGAACCTTTTGTAGAACCTTATTCCGAAGGTTGCTAAAACATAACTCTGTGTTCATCCTTTTGAAAGGATTACCGTCTTACGAGTAGTCGTTATGATGGGAAACTTTTGAGGGTTAGTACATGGGACTTTATTTGAAAAGCCTTTGGAATACCCTCTTGTACACCAATAGATTGCCCACCCGTTGGGGAAAGATACCTTTTTGATGTTGTCTTGCAGGATTTGTGACTTTGATCTTGATGATGCTCTATTATCATATGCATCCATAAAACATTGCATTGCATATCATTTTGCATACCAAGAGACTTAAGAAACTATGATTATCTCAGGTATTGGTGAGCTCAATGGCTGATCAAAGAAAAAGGAGCACAAATTCCATAAAGTTTAGGGAACCAAAGGTGGAATCAATTCAAGACCTTCTGATTGGCATGCCAAAAGTTATCAAGATTAACTTTCAAGGAAAACATGGGAAATTGCTTGATCTTCTCCACTCTAGAGTCGATACTTGGGCCTTGTTCGCTATGGCTCAGTTTTATGATGCGCCTCTCAGATGCTTCACTTTCCAAGACTATCAATTGGCTCCTACCTTGGAGGAATATTCTCACATTTTGAATATTAAGATTAAGGATCAACCTGTCTATACTGGTTTGGAAGAAGAACCAAAGCCTGCTGTCATTGCTCTCGCTCTTCATATGACCAAAGAAGAAGTCAAGAAGGGTCTAACCAGTAAAGGGGGTGTTCAGGGTTTTCCATTGAAGTTTCTGCTAGAAAAGGCTGCTCAGTACAAGGTTGATGAAGATTGGGAAAAGTTCGGTATAAGCGTTGCTCTAATGATTTATGGGATTGTCCTCTTTCCAAATGTGAACAATTTCATAGACATCACTGCCATCGTTCTCTTCATGCAGAAGAATCCCATCCCTACGCTCCTTGCCGATGTTTATCACTCTATTCATTGGAGGAGCGAAAAGAAGGCGGGAATGATCCAATGCTGCTCTCACCTACTATACAAGTGGTATGCTTCTCATTTGCCAAAGAAAGGGCCGTTCGTGGAAAACAAGAAGGAATTGAAATGGTCTCAACGCATCATGTCTCTGGAAGCTAGTGATATTGCTTGGTACTCTCATGAGTACTATGATGTGGAAATCATTTTTAGTTGTGGGGAATTCAGTAATGTACCTTTGATCGGTAGGGCCGGTTGTATTAACTATAACCCAGTCATGGCATTACGCCAGTTGGGCTATGCTATGGAAGACGAGCCCGAAGCAGAGAAGGTTCAGAGTTTCTTTTTGCTAGCCACATCAGAGGACCCTGCGTTTGTCAGGAAGATTGCTAAGGCTTGGGGCAAGATTCATACAAAGGGGAGGAAGGAGTTAAAAGCGAAGAATTGTGTGGCAAAGGAGCCATACAACCGGTGGTTACTAGCTAGAGTAGCTGAAAGGTCGTTACCATTTCCCTTAGAGCCATCTATGCGAGAGGCACCCCCTGCTCCTACCCATGTATCCATAGAAGAATACGAAAAATTAAAACTAGTGGTAGAGAGGTTGACTAAGGAGAATCAGGACCTTCAGAATGAAGTCCACCAAGCAAATGTGGAGAGTGGACAGTACAAAAGAAAGGTGGAGTTTGAACAAGATCAAGCGGCTGAGAGTAGCAAAAAGCTGAAGTTAGAAACGGATCTGAGAGTCAGGTACCAACAGGGTTTTGAAGGGGCTGATGCGTCATCAATAACTCTCCGACAACGCCTAAAGGACACCAAGGCCTCTTGCAATAGGGCATGGCACTTCTTTGAGATAGCCTCTGCCGAAAAGAAGGAAATACGAGAGAATCTTGAGGATGATATTGGGGATCTTAAAGAACAACTGAGAAATGCCTTGACCCTAGTGGAAGATGAACGAAGATTTAAAGAGGAGGCACTGAGAGCTTCATATGTCACACCTGACATGTGGAGTAGCAAATGTCTAGAGTTGGAAACTGCCCAAGAAACTACCGTCCTGTGGAGGAATCGTTTCGAGGCTTTGCAAAGAGATGGTGCGCAGTGGCTCAAGAAGGAGGCTCAGCTCAATGAGTTGTTGGACACCCATGTGGATTCTATTTGTTATTACCAGTCGACTCTAGATATGTGTCGTGCTAGGTACAACAATTTGGTGGAGCATTGCAACCTCATGATCCGTGATATCCCATGGAGGTTGGATAGCGTAATTCAAGACTTAGAAGGAAATGATATCCCTCCTTCTATTCACCACTTTATCCAGCTCTGCGACCAAATGGTTAGGAGGTTCATGTTCAAAACGAAGAAACTCGAGGAGCGTCTCCAAAAGAAGAATTTCTAGTCATTCTTGATTTTCAGTTATTCAGTTTCCCTTGTAATATGAATTGTTATTTTCAGCTTAGTCAGCGAATGCCTGTATTGAATCTTCCCAAATTAATGAAAGTTCGCTTTTTTGGTCTAAATTGTGCCTTCTTTATCTATTTATTCATTCGCAGTTCTATAATACCGATGATAATCATAAGCTTTGAAAGTCTCTTGAACATTACATATATTTACACATCATTTTGCATTCCCTGAAACCCGACCTCACACCGCTTGCCATTTCAGAAAGAGAGAAAGAGAAAGAGCAAGCTGACTTCTCAACACTCCTACAACACGCGGGGAAATCAACAGAGAATTATGGATCAGGTTCAAGCCGAGCTTTCGGAGTTTCGTGAGAGGATGACACAATTCATGGAGATGATGCAGGGGGTGGCCAATGGGCAGGACCAGTTAAGGACCTTGGTTCAACCTTTAATAGCTCAAGTGGATGGTGTTGTACCCCAAATTTTGACCCCTTAGATCCTCATTATCATTTTTAAAAGCATGATCATGAATTATCTAACCCTAAATCAGTGCAAGTTCATTATTGTCAAGTTACAGATGAATCAGGGTTTTCGCACCGACAAATTCAAAACAACCAAGGAATGATCAACCAATGATTTGGGCCAATTCAATCATTGAATGAAATCAAAGATAATATCAAAGTCAAAAGAGAAGTCAATTTGAATAAATCATTTCAGAATCAAGAACAGTGCAGTCAAGAGGCCCCGATTAGGGTTTTTAACTAGTGAAAAGTCAACTGTGGTTTGACTTTGATGTTGGAAGATGTTTTAATGGTGGGATTGAGGTCCATGAAGTTCATATAGACTATTAAAGACTATTCAAGAAGTATCAAAGTCTCATGTTGTGAATCGAAGTTGTTCCTTATGTCATAATGGACTTGCATATCAATTTTCATGATCATTGGATCAAGGATGAGAGGGTAATCGAGAAATCGGGAAATTAGGGTTTTGAAAAGGGCTAAACCGTATCTCCTTAACCACACATCCAATTGAGTTGGTTCTAGTCTCATTTGAAAGCTCTTGACAAGTCCTACAAAAGTCCCATACTAGTCCACAACCAGAAAATGCATACTTTTTGAGATAGAAGCAAAAACATTCCTAGAAGGGAAAGTAACTTAGAAAATTTCTAAGTTATTTTCACTTTAAAAGCTTGTGTGCGGCCAACTTTGAGGGGTTTTTTCACCTAGTTCCAATTGGAGTTTTATTTCTTGGCAAACATGAATGTTTTAGGGCTATGTGAGGGCTTTCTAAATTATACTAGAACATCTCAAGAGGAGTTATGAGCAGAAAGTTACATAGGTGCAAAGTTGGAGGTTTCACATGTTAAGTCCCACATTGGCTGAATTTTCAAGATTGATTTCTTTCACCAAAATTGCCAATTTTTCTTGATCTAACTTATTGTATATGATGTATGAGATGTATGTAACATGATATAAGAAAGAACTATGCAGAATATCACAAAATCAAAGCTTGAAGTTCATTGCCTTGCAAGTGGAGCAAGTTGGCAAGTTGAACTTTCCAAGCATGAGGTGGAAAGTAAAAAGCTGTACCAGCCCCTTCCCTATGATCCTAGCCTGCTACAAACATCATAAAATCATCAAAGAACATGGACAAATTGGATTTGCATCAGAATTAGGTGGAAAACCCTCCAAGGGAGGTTTGGTTCAAAATATCCAAAGCTTACTTCATGTTGAAGAAACCTCCCTAGTAAGCACCTCAATCACTTTCTCTATAAAAGGAGAGATCCCTCACCTCATTTCCAACATAATTGATCTGATAGAAACCACAAAATAACCTCTGTCATCACAATTCCCTCATCTTGCTTCAATTTCTCAAAAATCACAAAGTTCACAAAAACACTCAAAATGGCCTTGAAGTGAAATCTGCCCAAATTCATTTCTATCCTTTCCAATACCCAAACCATCATCCATACACCTTCTAAATAATATATATAAGGTGTACAATCCATCAAACCACCAAAAATCTCAAGAAATCAAAAAGTCAAATGTTCATGTAGCTTACTTTGACAAAAAGCCATAAAAAACACCAAACTGAGTTCCAAGCATTTCCTTGAGGTTGTGACCACTTGAACACCTCATATACCATATATCTCAACTGTCAAGACTCTTGGAAACCCTTGGAAGTCCATAATTCTCATTTTGGCATCATAAGTGGCTTGTTTCTTAAGTTTCAATCAAAGTGCAAAAAGAAGTGTGATTCAACATCTCTGGTTTTCTCAAAGGATTTGCTTGCTTAAACAGGTCTTCCAACAGGTATGTAGCATGTCTACCTTGGTTTTTATGTTATCCATCCATGATTTTGCATTTTGAGCATTATGGTGTGTTTTAGAATTCATGAGCAATTATTGATTTGTCATAACACTTGGTATGAGATGAGCATATAATTTCTGTTAAAAATGAACATGAGTTGGTCCATGATAAAAGCTGATCATGAGGTTTGAAATTATATAGCATACTGTCAAAACATTCCCTTTTTGAAAGTTGCTGAACTTACTGTTGTAGCATAAGCTGTTGGATTTGGTGCTGTATGTTTGGATTCATTTTGTCTGAAATCTGCTGCTTGATGTGTGCTATGTTTTGATCCTTTATTGGTTGTTCATACCTTGTTCACACTACTTAGACTAATGTGTTCATACTGCTCAAAATCAAGTGATGAAGCATTGATGGTTTGCTGCTATACTTGATACTGTCATAAGATGTAACTTGGCTCATATTTGCTTGGCTTTGAAATATGTTTGCATTACAATTATTTGCTGTTAATTCTTCCTGAGTTATGGAGTCATGATGGATTGGTGTTGTGCCTGCTTAATGATGATCATTGCTGTTTGAAAATGTTGTGTTCATGCTGTTAAAAAATATACCATAGCAGTTTGAAAGCTTCACTTCAGTTTTTTTTGCATACCACATTAAGAACTTGATTTAGCATTCAGACATATCCTAGTAGGTATTTGGAGCAGGTTTGTACATTTGCTTTGATTACAAGGTTGTTACTTTGGATTTTCATGTTTTCAAAATCATCCTACTTGCAATTCAAGCCACTCACACTTACTTTTTGCACAACACAGGACCAGCTTACTTTCTCCATTTTAACATGTCTCAATGCACATTCTAAAGATGCTTGTATGCTTACTTGGCTGTCTTGTGCATTATATCCAAAATACACTTGTTGACACATTCACATCAACACACATCAAGCCACAACATTGTCATTCTTTGCATAACACATGATATGATTACTTTCCTCATTTCAACATGTTTGTGTGAACATTCTAAGCATGCCTACATGATTGTTTGGCTGTTTTATGTCTTGTACCAATAATTCAGATGTTGACACCAAGATTCAAAATGCACAAAATCACTCAAATGTTGTTTTTTGCACATACTTGTTTTCTCACTAAAACAACACCTCACACACCTCATATTGGTCAATTATAACATGTATGTATGATCATTTCTTTGAAAAACTCACTGTCATGAAAAATCACTTTCAAAATGAAAAATGTCACTTTTTGCACTTAACTTCCACTGGTGGAGGTTAGTGTTATTTTAGGCTTTTTTCAAAAATGTCACTTTTTGCACTTAACTTCCACTGGTGGAGGTTAGTGTTATTTTAGGCTTTTTTCAAAAATGTCACATTTTGTACTTAACTTCCACTGGTGGAAGTTATGTGTTAAATTTGCCTTTTTTTCAAAATGGTCACATACACTTCCATACACTTGCTACTTTTTGCACAAGTTTATTTTTCACTAAAACCACATCACACACACTTCATATCAGTCATTTATAAGATGTTAGAATGATCACTTTGTCATAAAACCCTTTACATCAAAATCTCATTCTTCAAATGCTCATTTTTTCCACAAAGTGACATATCACATACCAATCTTTGTATCAGTTTGTTTTGATTCAAAAAACATGTTCTAACATCTTATATTTGTCATTTACAATGTGTTGGCATGATCATATGAAGCTTTAACCATCTGAACACATATCACATACTAAAATGCATGATCACACACAAAGAATGCACTTTGAATACCACACCTCCACACACTCATTCCAGTTCAGATTTTTTTCACATACACACACTCATAATCATGTATTGGATATGTTCACAACATTGCTTTGGTCTGAATTGCTTTGAAACATAGAATGCCTAACTGTCATGCATTGTTACTTTGTGGATATTTGCAACTTGAACAAGATTATTCATTTTAGCTCAATTCTGTCCCCAAGCATGTTCTGAATGGCTTCTCTATCATTTAACTGAGATGTATGTGTGTTTAGTTGGAGTTAAGTGTGTTTGTATAGGGCTGTTCATGTCAATTTGCAATTCTTGAAGCATAAAGCAACCCCTATCAGGTTTTTCACTAGAGAAATAATTTGGAAAAACCAAGACCACCATCTTAATCCTCATGTTTTTCTACCCCAAAAGCATATAAGGTTTGTCCAAAAACTCAAAAAATTGAAGAAGTTATGGACATTTTGCAAATCCATAGAAACCATGTTTTGTCCAGCCATAAATCAAGACATACATCATATATTTATTGTTTCACTTTAATTAACGGATGTATGGCCGCCCCAGCGGTTGAAACTTGCGCGCGTATTGTACTTGGCATGGGTTCGATCCTTGGTGATAACCCTTGTTGCCACTTTTTTTTATTTTTCACATGAAACTTCAAAAAATCATAACTCTCTCATTTTTTTTTATCATTTTTCACCCATTATTTTTTCATTGTGTTTATTTTAATGTGTACTTTCATGTCATAATTTTATTTTCCATGTTTGATTAATTTTTCACCATGTTTGACTATGTGCAACTTGTCATATTGACAGTACTAACCCTAGCTGTTGCAGATGAAAGTTTAAAGGGTTCCACTTGTTTTTCTTTGTGAAAATTGATTGTTCTCATTCCTATACATGTTTGTCAATATGCTAGGATTTTTACTTTGAATTATTATCATGCCTATCTCATCTGTTTGTTAATTGTACTCCAGGTGCGATCTGTCGTCACAGTTTTCGTACTAATCATCTGCTTTGATTGTCACCATTGCTTTTTCATCCTTAAATATTTTTCGTTGGTTATCACCATGAATGCTTTAGTATAATGTTTATTTTATCCCCAAGTGATGAAGCTTGTTAGCTTTCATCCAGTTGCCCACTATCTCTCCCTCCAAAGGAAGGTCTGTCCACTTGACTGTCAATGTCTTGGACCAAAATCTTAAACCCTTTTGACTTTGTTAAGTCACTTCAACCCCAGTTTAGAAACCTTTAGACTTTGCTTGAAGTCTAAGAAACCCACCCATACTAGGAGTGTTCTTCAACTAGAACCCTAGGAAAGAGTTCGTCAACTCTGTGTAAGAATCATCGTCATGACTTCTTACTTCCCCTTCAACTTAGCTTAAGGAGTTTTGTCAAAATCCACACAAACATTGTCATGTTTGTCCCCCTTTGAACCTTGATCATCATCAAGTGTTCTTTTCCCTTGTGAGGCGAACTACGATTGCTCTGATTCTATCCTAGTCAGGATACGTAGGCAGAAGGTGCGATGCCTTTGCGAGCAAACTTAGAAAACCACTTAGGCCTTTTATTTATTTTATCTCAATTCCCAATCCTTAAACCATAGTGCACAATTCAAAAACTTAGCAATTAATTAAACAAAAGGTTCCTGTAGAGTACTACAGATATTTAGGGTGCTAATACCTTCCCTAGATATAACCAACCCCCGAATCCCCGAATCTCTTAAAAGCGTTGTCGTTACATCGCGAAAAAGGTTCTTTCTTTCTTTAGACCTATCCTTTGGATAAATTAAAGACCGGTTGTAAAAATAAATATGGTTCAAGTTAATTAATAGCTTGATATCAAATTTTCACCGCAACAGAAAATGGCGACTTCACTGGGGATTTTGCTTTTGCTTTTATTTTGAGGGTTCAACCCATTTTGTTTAACTAATTGCTATCTGTGAATACTTGTATATATTTGTGCTCTGTTGGTTTGGGAAACTTGGAGTGGTGAGACAACACTACACCCGTGCTCGAGCGTACTTATGATAGGAAGGTGATATATTCGAGAAGGCTTATAGGGAGTAGATTCCCGACCAAGCTGACTTGAGAAAATCACCGCTCAGTGGAAGCCCTTTTGAGAGTTAGTATTGTTGATCGAGTATTCGTAAAAACAATGCTACTTTCTACATAGGTGCCCGTGACACTGAGGACCTTTAGATACCTTTTTCCCCACTTTGGCCTTATTAGGATGTAGTGCGATGACTATGAGGGAATAATTCCAAAATAGTTGATACGCGATACTACACTCGGACGAGATTCTCTTGAGAATATTATCGACTACTGAGTATTTGGGAAATTGATAATATCCGAAAGATGGGTTGAGGACTCTGGGAACTCTTTAGAACCTTGTTCTACAGTGGTGAAAAAACTCTAGTACACTCCTTTTGGGAAGGATAGACCTTGGCCCCACGCTCGAATTTCCCCAAACCTTTGTCTGTTTATCTATGTGTATATGTGAATATGTGTTTACCTGTGTTTGTTGCATTCATGCATCCATAAGCATCATATCATGAATGTTTCATGGAACTCAGACTTTTTTGTTTGTAAACATCAAGAGGTTATTATGGACATTAAAAGGAAGAGAACTCTTGTAAGAAGTACTGACATTAATGAAAAGTTTTTGGTATATCTTGATGTTTGTAAATATTTCAAGTTCCATGAAACTTTTTGCATTGCATGAGCATGTCCTCGCATTCACATTTTCATTTCTCAGCCTGGAGTCTTATCCTCTTCTTTGTGTCAGAGAGAGAGAATATTCTGGACCAATGGCAACAATGAATGAACTGTTGAAAGAACAAGAAACCTTGAAGGAGGAAATCAAGATCCTCAAAGGGCAGATGAATTGGGTTTTGGAAACTTTGCAGAGTTTGATGAAAAGTGAGGGAGTTTCTCATCCTATTACACCCAGAGAGGTTGTCAGTCCGTCACTTCCAGTGACTCTTCCAGCTCAAGGACCTCCTAAGTTTCAACGGTCAGGCCGTAGTCAACCAGCATTTGGGCCTGCGCCAAAACCTCATCAGGTGGTCACCAAAAGAATATCTCAGCGCCCATTGGCTGCTTCCCCTCAAGGTTCCCAAAGCCAGAGCATGAATAAGAAAGATCCTGTCAAAAAGAATAAGGCATGCTACAGGTCAGTTCCTGTGCCGCTAAGTATGCTGTACCCGCTACTAATTCATAATTCATTGGTGACTCCACGAGCTTTTAACCCTGTGCCAGGGCCATGGCATAATGCAAACTTGACTTGTGAGTTCCATAAAGGGGCTGAAGGACATGAACTAGACAATTGTTTGGCATTAGGACATGTTGTACAAGAGCTGATTATTGACAAAGATCTGATCCTTGAAGAAGATCACCCAGAGGTTGAATCCAAGTACCAGTGGCTCAGCTCTTGAAGCAAGTGGCAAAGGACCTACGAGGCCCCTCATAATACTATACCACAAAGAGCAAGTGGTTGTGGAAGGTGTTTCTCTGCATCAAGCTTGAAATTTGTTTTGTTAAACAGTGTAATTCCCTAAGGCTGGTAGCTCGTAAACTGTTTCAGCATTGTGTTGTGGTTTCTTTGCATTTGTGTTTGCTTGCAAGTTGGTTGTTCATTTTAAATTGGCATATTAATGAAATGTTTATGCATCTTTTGATTAAATCCATTCGTTTCACTCTTTGTCTTTCATTGTGATAAGAAAACAAAAACAAAAAAAAATGAAAAAACAAAAATGCAAGAATTTCTTTTCTTTACCAAATTTCTGTTTGAAGCAAAGATTGGGGAGGATGATGAAAACTATATTCATAACTGCTGTTGATATGCTTTCAATTTGACTTTACCAATGATGTAAGGCATTGTTTCAATCCCTAAACATTGGAGAAATAAGGAAGATAATCCCTCGTTAAAACCCTTCGAGCCTAGAAGTAGGAGTTTTCTTTCTTCACAAAAATAAAACCTTAAATCTCAAACCTGGGGCGGGTAGTTCTCAGTTAACTTGGAGATATGTGTGTACATGACACTTTTCATATAGAGTTGACGCACTCAGGTTTTCCTTCGTACACAACAAACAAGTGTCAAAGATGCTTTTCAGCATAAAACACGATGATGGTTCACTGTAAGCCATTAATCAAGGTAGTCACCTTCTTTCTCAACGAAAAAAAAAAGAAAAAAAAAGAAAATTGAAAGGCCCGCTAAGTCAAAACCTATGAAGGGGACTTAGGCAAAATGGGGCATCCCGCTGACTGCGTATTCAAAAGAAAAAAGTTCAGGCAAAAGTCAGGGATAATAAAAAGAGGAAAACCTTAAAGCTTTCACTTTTAAAATCCTCAAAATAGAAAAAGACAACCCAATAATGTAAGGGAGTTGTGACTACATTAGGTTTGTAAACCATCACTAACTACCATCAATTCAATTCTTAAAAAACGGGTAAAAACCTGAATGAATAGTTTGAGTTAACTGAACATAGGAGTGGAGTTCATCACGGAGAATGGGTGGGACAAATAACTTTGAGCCTTTATCCTTTGTTTCATGAACCGTGAACTGAGCCACGTTACAACCCTTAAAAGACCTAATTGAGGTAAGGTTGTTTTGAAAGCATATTACAGCAAGGTTGGATAACCTGACTCTTAATGATCTTTGTTAACTGTGTGTGTTCATCACTTTATCCATCATTTATAAATGACTGAATCATTTTCACTTTGATCACTTGACCACTCCACCGTGTGTGTTCCATCAAAAGATGTTTCCAAAATATTGCATGAATTTTACATTGAGAATTGCCAATTTTTAAATGAACAACATTGCGTGCAAGACAATCCAAACGTCAAAGGAAGCCCAACAAACGCTGTCAGCTAGGGAATGGGATTCGATAAAGGAAGCTCAGCCTGGGGCAACTAATTTGAAGGATTGGTCAATCATTTGTAACACCGTTAATCCAAGCCAATCAAAGACATTTGAAATGGGGCATAACTCTTCAGTTAATCAGGGGCAGTCAAGTCAAGATTAGAACTCTCGAAAACAGTCAATCAGAAGCCATCAAGTCGGGATTAGATTAATCTCTCCAAGACAGTTAAACTGGGGCAGTTACGTCGAGATATGTGCATCTCTCTAAGAGTTTGAAAATATTGAATGCATCTTGGATGACAATTCTTCTGTAAAATCCTCTTAGTGATTTCTTCCTGCAGACCATGTGTTCTGGGGCACATTGTTTGAGATCTTAAAATGAATTGTTGTCAAGGCCAGCTACTCCAGGTTCGCCAGCAAAACCAACCAGGTCAAGGCCAGATGAATCTCTTAATCAACAGTTTAGTCTGGGGCAAATTTGGTACAGTTACCAGCTAGCAGGGACAATTTTGTTCCCCAAATCATTACTCACACAGTCTGAGGACTTTGTTGTGCAAATACAGTCAAACTGGGGCAATCACGTCGAGATTGGTAAATCCATCTAAAGGTTTGAAGACATTGAAGCATCTTTATGACGATTCTTTTGTAAAAGCATCCTTCTGACGTCTTCTCACAAAATGCATAATTTGGGGCAGAAAGGATTTGAAGACTGTTCGTCGTAAGAGCCTCTGCTCGCTTGAAGAGGATTATCACCATCATGAGGCATAAATGTTTTGTTCTCATAGGTACCTTTTGTCAAAATTCTCCGGTTAAGTTGTTACTTCCGTTGATATGGGAATGTCTCGGTGTGATCTTCCTTTAGCAAAGAATTCAAACTCATGATGGCAGTCCAAGTAAAGTCATGATGTTTTGGCCTAAGAAGATTACTCTCTCAGAGAAGGTGGTAACCTTGAAAGTAGAATGGATATTCTTCCTGACCATCCCTTTGATGCCCAACTTTGGTGAAGTTGTTTGAGTCTCCGTGTCGAGATGTTCATTTCATCTCCAGTTTTGTCTGTTTTGTCAGCATAAACAAAAGCATAGCATAAACATGATCATGGCATAAGCATATGCATAACATCTGTGCATTTGTGCTATCTCTGGTTGTTACCTGTTTTGTTGGGTGTCCCTCCTTAATGACTGGGCGTTTTGTCTCTTTCCCATAGAGTTGTCGGCCTTTAGGCATAAAACGTCCACCCTTTGTCAATTCCCCACAGAGTTAATCCTCGTGGATGATGGTTGCTTCAGTTATCTTTTTCCAGGATTGGATAAGAGGTGTCCCCATTCGAGTTCATTTCTCAGTGGTTGGAGTCTTGTTTGACAGTTTCTTTCTAGTTCTATTCTAGATTGAACTTTGGTCCATGTCGGTCGCCAAACCTACCTGGACGTGCATTTATTTTGCACTATCTATCAAGAAGAGAATTTTTAGATAAGTGGCAGTCTCTTCAGAGAAGCTTATCTTTCTTCAGCGATAAGTGGCAGTCTCTTAAGAGAAGCTTATCTTTCTTCAGCGATAAGTGGCAGTCTCTTCAGAGAAGCTTATCTTTCTTCAGCGATAAGTGGCAGTCTCTTCAGAGAAGCTTATCCTTCATCAGCATTAAGTAGCAGTCTCTTCAGAGAAGCTTATCTTTCTTCAGCGATAAGTGGCAGTCTCTTCAGAGAAGCTTATCTTTCTTCAAACGATAAGTGGCAGTCTCTTCAGAGAAGCTTATCCTTCATCAGCGATAAGTGGCAGTCTCTTCAGAGAAGCTTATCTTTCTTCAGCGATAAGTGGCAGTCTCTTCAGAGAAGCTTATCTTTCTTCAAACGATAAGTGGCAGTCTCTTCAGAGAAGCTTATCCTTCATCAGCGTTAAGTAGCAGTCTCTTCAGAGAAGCTTATCTTTCTTCAGCGATAAGTGGCAGTCTCTTCAGAGAAGCTTATCTTTCTTCAGCGATAAGTGGCAGTCTCTTCAGAGAAGCTTATCTTTCTTCAGCGATAAGTGGCAGTCTCTTCAGAGAAGCTTATCTTTCTTCAGCGATAAGTGGCAGTCTCTTCAGAGAAGCTTATCTTTCTTCAGCGATAAGTGGCAGTCTCTTCAGAGAAGCTTATCTTTCTTCAGCGATAAGTGGCAGTCTCTTCAGAGAAGCTTATCTTTCTTCAGCGATAAGTGGCAGTCTCTTCAGAGAAGCTTATCTTTCTTCAGTGATAAGTGGCAGTCTCTTAAGAGAAGCTTATCTTTCTTCAGCGATAAGTGGCAGTCTCTTCAGAGAAGCTTATCTTTCTTCAGCGATAAGTGGCAGTCTCTTCAGAGAAGCTTATCATTCTTCAAATTTTGAAAGCATTAGATTCAAATAAACTTGAAAAGACTAACAAAAAATGTTTAACTCACGGAAAAGATTCGAGGAAAATCATACTTCCCCGAAACCTCGGAATAGCAGAAACTTTGATACATCATCCTCCCCGGTGAAGTATAGGTAAATTTGAGCTATTTTGGCCAGGTATGGTTATCAAGATTGAAGATTATCCCTCCGGATTTCTTGTGATGATATGAAAGTTCTTTCCCCAGCGAAGTATTTATGGACATCTGTTTGAATTCACCTCAGCAAAATCTACCTACAGGCTCTATTCCCCAGTAGGTCTTCGGGTTTATTTCCCAAGTCTACATACACCCCCTCATCATGGGATCAGTGTGATTCGGTTGTTCCCCGAGTCGGTGACATCTATCAATCCCCGTGAAGTCTAAAGTTATTACTTGCTTCATTTCTAAGTATAAGTCTAGTCGTAACTGGCATTTTGTTCAAACCAGTTGTCATTGGCATTCATTTGGTCGTCACCATCTATTTCCTTTTAAGCCCAGTCGTCACTGGCATTGTCTAAATCCAATCGTCATTGGTGTCTCGTTAGTTGTCACTAACAAATCCACGTATAAGTCCAGTCGTCACTGGCACTAAATAAAAGTCCAATTGTCATTGGCGCCTCTTGGTTTGGTTGTTACCAACCTTTCCCCGGGAAATCCAGTCGTCACTGGTATTGTTCCAATTATTATTGGTATCTTGTTAGTTGTTGCTAACTCTCCCCATGAGGTCCAGTCGTCACTAGCACTGCCTAAATCCAATCGTCATTGGTATCTTGAGGTTTTAACCAATTTTTCCCTTTGAAACCCAGTCGTAACTGGTATCATCGTCTAGAGTCCAATCGTTACTTGGAGTCTATTTCAGTTTGGTTGTCACCAATCCCCAGCTAGAAGATCTAGTAATCCCTAGCATTTTTGTATAACCAATTGTCATTGGTATTCCCTAGTATGGTCTTCACCATCTTCATTAAAAATCCAGTCGTAACTGGCATTGTTTAAAACCAATCGTTATTGGTACCCTGATTTGGTCGTCACCAATCACCATTAAAAAACCAGTCGTCACTGGCATTACTTGGAACTCCGGTCGTTACCAATTTCCCCAGGACGTTTCTTAATTACCAGCATTGTGTGAACTGTTTGCAGAAACTGAGGGTGTATCCCCAGTAACCCATGTTCCCAGTCAAGTCCTGGAGATCTAGTCGTCATTAGTGCCCTCCGTATGTGATTAGTCTTGTTTCTAGTCCATTCCTGAAGATCCCGTTTGAACTCTTCGCTATAGGAAGTTCCTCATCTGATCATCCCCAGTGAGGTTGTATCCAGTCTTTCGCTTCCCCGGTGAAGTCTGCTTCTCTTTTCCCGACGGAATTAATTTTCCATTTCCCCGGTAAAAGTATATCCTTTTCCCCAGTAGAAGCCTATTCTTCTCCCCGGTGGAGTACTTCTTTTCCAAAAAGATTGTCATCTTTATTGGATTTTCCTATTCCCCATGTGAAGTTTTCCTTCTTAAGCTATCAGTCATGTCTGAACTGTTAATTTAGTTTTTTCAAGTACGAGTCCCCTGTGTCGAGTCCTTGTATTTGTCACAGTTTGTTTTACTGTTTCTTTTATTTATCGTTGCGTCTATGTTGTTTGCATTCAAGCATCATAAAGCATCATTTAGAGTGCATGGCATATCATAACTTGTCCTTTAGCATGACATCGGATCTAAGGGACAAAATTTTCGGTTATCTATATTTAAATACCTTTCACTGCAATTTAACGAAGATTGTCATCTCTCGTTCCCCGTCTAGTGAAGATATTTAAATAGGGGCAACTGTTGTACCCCAAATTTTGACCCCTTAGATCCTCATTATCATTTTTAAAAGCATGATCATGAATTATCTAACCCTAAATCAGTGCAAGTTCATTATTGTCAAGTTACAGATGAATCAGGGTTTTCGCACCGACAAATTCAAAACAACCAAGGAATGATCAACCAATGATTTGGGCCAATTCAATCATTGAATGAAATCAAAGATAATATCAAAGTCAAAAGAGAATTCAATTTGAATAAATCATTTCAGAATCAAGAACAGTGCAGTCAAGAGGCCCCGATTAGGGTTTTTAACTAGTGAAAAGTCAACTGTGGTTTGACTTTGATGTTGGAAGATGTTTTAATGGTGGGATTGAGGTCCATGAAGTTCATATAGACTATTAAAGACTATTCAAGAAGTATCAAAGTCTCAGGATGTCCAGAATGTCAACAGGCGACTCAATCGGCACCGATCGATCGTACGGTTGACCGAAAAGTCGACTCCTCAAATTTTGAGAATTGGAATCCAAGTTGTGAATCAAAGTTGTTCCTTATGTCATAATGGACTTGCATATCAATTTTCATGATCATTGGATCAAGGATGAGAGGGTAATCGAGAAATCGGGAAATTAGGGTTTTGAAAAGGGCTAAACCGTATCTCCTTAACCACACATCCAATTGAGTTGGTTCTAGTCTCATTTGAAAGCTCTTGACAAGTCCTACAAAAGTCCCATGCTAGTCCACAACCAGAAAATGCATACTTTTTGAGATAGAAGCAAAAACATTCCTAGAAGGGAAAGTAACTTAGAAAATTTCTAAGTTATTTTCACTTTAAAAGCTTGTGTGCGGCCAACTTTGAGGGGTTTTTTCACCTAGTTCCAATTGGAGTTTGATTTCTTGGCAAACATGAATGTTTTAGGGCTATGTGAGGGCTTTCTAAATTGTACTAGAACATCTCAAGAGGAGTTATGAGCAGAAAGTTACATAGGTGCAAAGTTGGAGGTTTCACATGTTAAGTCCCACATTGGCTGAATTTTCAAGATTGATTTCTTTCACCAAAATTGCCAATTTTTCTTGATCTAACTTATTGTATATGATGTATGAGATGTATGTAACATGATATAAGAAAGAACTATGCAGAATATCACAAAATCAAAGCTTGAAGTTCATTGCCTTGCAAGTGGAGCAAGTTGGCAAGTTGAACTTTCCAAGCATGAGGTGGAAAGTAAAAAGCTGTACCAGCCCCTTCCCTATGATCCTAGCCTGCTACAAACATCATAAAATCATCAAAGAACATGGACAAATTGGATTTGCATCAGAATTAGGTGGAAAACCCTCCAAGGGAGGTTTGGTTCAAAATATCCAAAGCTTACTTCATGTTGAAGAAACCTCCCTAGTAAGCACCTCAATCACTTTCTCTATAAAAGGAGAGATCCCTCACCTCATTTCCAACATAATTGATCTGATAGAAACCACAAAATAACCTCTGTCATCACAATTCCCTCATCTTGCTTCAATTTCTCAAAAATCACAAAGTTCACAAAAACACTCAAAATGGCCTTGAAGTGAAATCTGCCCAAATTCATTTCTATCCTTTCCAATACCCAAACCATCATCCATACACCTTCTAAATAATATATATAAGGTGTACAATCCATCAAACCACCAAAAATCTCAAGAAATCAAAAAGTCAAATGTTCATGTAGCTTACTTTGACAAAAAGCCATAAAAAACACCAAACTGAGTTCCAAGCATTTCCTTGAGGTTGTGACCACTTGAACACCTCATATACCATATATCTCAACTGTCAAGACTCTTGGAAACCCTTGGAAGTCCATAATTCTCATTTTGGCATCATAAGTGGCTTGTTTCTTAAGTTTCAATCAAAGTGCAAAAAGAAGTGTGATTCAACATCTCTGGTTTTCTCAAAGGATTTGCTTGCTTAAACAGGTCTTCCAACAGGTATGTAGCATGTCTACCTTGGTTTTTATGTTATCCATCCATGATTTTGCATTTTGAGCATTATGGTGTGTTTTAGAATTCATGAGCAATTATTGATTTGTCATAACACTTGGTATAAGATGAGCATATAATTTCTGTTAAAAATGAACATGAGTTGGTCCATGATAAAAGCTGATCATGAGGTTTGAAATTATATAGCATACTGTCAAAACATTCCCTTTTTGAAAGTTGCTGAACTTACTGTTGTAGCATAAGCTGTTGGATTTGGTGCTGTATGTTTGGATTCATTTTGTCTGAAATCTGCTGCTTGATGTGTGCTATGTTTTGATCCTTTATTGGTTGTTCATACCTTGTTCACACTACTTAGACTAATGTGTTCATACTGCTCAAAATCAAGTGATGAAGCATTGATGGTTTGCTGCTATACTTGATACTGTCATAAGATGTAACTTGGCTCATATTTGCTTGGCTTTGAAATATGTTTGCATTACAATTATTTGCTGTTAATTCTTCCTGAGTTATGGAGTCATGATGGATTGGTGTTGTGCCTGCTTAATGATGATCATTGCTGTTTGAAAATGTTGTGTTCATGCTGTTAAAAAATATACCATAGCAGTTTGAAGGCTTCACTTCAGTTTTTTTTGCATACCACATTAAGAACTTGATTTAGCATTCAGACATATCCTAGTAGGTATTTGGAGCAGGTTTGTACATTTGCTTTGATTACAAGGTTGTTACTTTGGATTTTCATGTTTTCAAAATCATCCTACTTGCAATTCAAGCCACTCACACTTACTTTTTGCACAACACAGGACCAGCTTACTTTCTCCATTTTAACATGTCTCAATGCACATTCTAAAGATGCTTGTATGCTTACTTGGCTGTCTTGTGCATTATATCCAAAATACACTTGTTGACACATTCACATCAACACACATCAAGCCACAACATTGTCATTCTTTGCATAACACATGATATGATTACTTTCCTCATTTCAACATGTTTGTGTGAACATTCTAAGCATGCCTACATGATTGTTTGGCTGTTTTATGTCTTGTACCAATAATTCAGATGTTGACACCAAGATTCAAAATGCACAAAATCACTCAAATGTTGTTTTTTGCACATACTTGTTTTCTCACTAAAACAACACCTCACACACCTCATATTGGTCAATTATAACATGTATGTATGATCATTTCTTTGAAAAACTCACTGTCATGAAAAATCACTTTCAAAATGAAAAATGTCACTTTTTGCACTTAACTTCCACTGGTGGAGGTTAGTGTTATTTTAGGCTTTTTTCAAAAATGTCACTTTTTGCACTTAACTTCCACTGGTGGAGGTTAGTGTTATTTTAGGCTTTTTTCAAAAATGTCACATTTTGTACTTAACTTCCACTGGTGGAAGTTATGTGTTAAATTTGCCTTTTTTTCAAAATGGTCACATACACTTCCATACACTTGCTACTTTTTGCACAAGTTTATTTTTCACTAAAACCACATCACACACACTTCATATCAGTCATTTATAAGATGTTAGAATGATCACTTTGTCATAAAACCCTTTACATCAAAATCTCATTCTTCAAATGCTCATTTTTTCCACAAAGTGACATATCACATACCAATCTTTGTATCAGTTTGTTTTGATTCAAAAAACATGTTCTAACATCTTATATTTGTCATTTACAATGTGTTGGCATGATCATATGAAGCTTTAACCATCTGAACACACATCACATACTAAAATGCATGATCACACACAAAGAATGCACTTTGAATACCACACCTCCACACACTCATTCCAGTTCAGATTTTTTCACATACACACACTCATAATCATGTATTGGATATGTTCACAACATTGCTTTGGTCTGAATTGCTTTGAAACATAGAATGCCTAACTGTCATGCATTGTTACTTTGTGGATATTTGCAACTTGAACAAGATTATTCATTTTAGCTCAATTCTGTCCCCAAGCATGTTCTGAATGGCTTCTCTATCATTTAACTGAGATGTATGTGTGTTTAGTTGGAGTTAAGTGTGTTTGTATAGGGCTGTTCATGTCAATTTGCAATTCTTGAAGCATAAAGCAACCCCTATCAGGTTTTTCACTAGAGAAATAATTTGGAAAAACCAAGACCACCATCTTAATCCTCATGTTTTTCTACCCCAAAAGCATATAAGGTTTGTCCAAAAACTCAAAAAATTGAAGAAGTTATGGACATTTTGCAAATCCATAGAAACCATGTTTTGTCCAGCCATAAATCAAGACATACATCATATATTTATTGTTTCACTTTAATTAACGGATGTATGGCCGCCCCAGCGGTTGAAACTTGCGCGCGTATTGTACTTGGCATGGGTTCGATCCTTGGTGATAACCCTTGTTGCCACTTTTTTTTTATTTTTCACATGAAACTTCAAAAAATCATAACTCTCTCATTTTTTTAATCATTTTTCACCCATTATTTTTTCATTGTGTTTATTTTAATGTGTACTTTCATGTCATAATTTTATTTTCCATGTTTGATTAATTTTTCACCATGTTTGACTATGTGCAACTTGTCATATTGACAGTACTAACCCTAGCTGTTGCAGATGAAAGTTTAAAGGGTTCCACTTGTTTTTCTTTGTGAAAATTGATTGTTCTCATTCCTATACATGTTTGTCAATATGCTAGGATTTTTACTTTGAATTATTATCATGCCTATCTCATCTGTTTGTTAATTGTACTCCAGGTGCGATCTGTCGTCACAGTTTTCGTACTAATCATCTGCTTTGATTGTCACCATTGCTTTTTCATCCTTAAATATTTTTCGTTGGTTATCACCATGAATGCTTTAGTATAATGTTTATTTTATCCCCAAGTGATGAAGCTTGTTAGCTTTCATCCAGTTGCCCACTATCTCTCCCTCCAAAGGAAGGTCTGTCCACTTGACTGTCAATGTCTTGGACCAAAATCTTAAACCCTTTTGACTTTGTTAAGTCACTTCAACCCCAGTTTAGAAACCTTTAGACTTTGCTTGAAGTCTAAGAAACCCACCCATACTAGGAGTGTTCTTCAACTAGAACCCTAGGAAATAGTTCGTCAACTCTGTGTAAGAATCATCGTCATGACTTCTTACTTCCCCTTCAACTTAGCTTAAGGAGTTTTGTCAAACTCCACACAAACATTGTCATGTTTGTCCCCCTTTGAACCTTGATCATCATCAAGTGTTCTTTTCCCTTGTGAGGCGAACTACGATTGCTCTGATTCTATCCTAGTCAGGATATGTAGGCAGAAGGTGCGATGCCTTTGCGAGCAAACTTAGAAAACCACTTAGGCCTTTTATTTATTTTATCTCAATTCCCAATCCTTAAACCATAGTGCACAATTCAAAAACTTAGCAATTAATTAAACAAAAGGTTCCTGTAGAGTACTACAGATATTTAGGGTGCTAATACCTTCCCTAGATATAACCAACCCCCGAATCCCCGAATCTCTTAAAAGCGTTGTCGTTACATCGCGAAAAAGGTTCTTTCTTTCTTTAGACCTATCCTTTGGATAAATTAAAGACCGGTTGTAAAAAGAAATATGGTTCAAGTTAATTAATAGCTTGATATCAAATTTTCACCGCAACAAATGGGAGTGGCGTTTTTCATGGAGGGACTACTGCTATTCCTCCTCCGTTTAATGGCGGAACCTCGCAAGTCAATGGTGGCCCAACTGTAGTCAACCTTCCGGGCGGAAGAGACCAAGCCGGAATCCCCATCCCAGTTGTGGCAGGCGCCATACCTACTAGCGTGAATCCTCAGTGGGACCAAGATGAACAGGATGATAACTTCTCCATGAGAGACCTTGGGGGAGGGTTACGATCCGACACTAATAGAAGGTTTGATGAAATAGAAGAAAAGATGAAGAGCATTCTTGAAAACCAGAACACTATGGGACTTGACATGTCCAATTTGGGATTGATTCCGGGACTTAGGATTCCTCCAAAGTTCAAAGTACCAGATTTCGATAAATACAAAGGAACGACATGTCCAAAGGTGCATATCTGCTCCTATTTCCGAAGGATGTCAGCATACTCTGATGATGAGAAGTTGCTTATGCACTTCTTCCAAGATAGTCTGTCAGGGCCTTCTCTAGAGTGGTACACGGGTTTGGAACCTGTCAATATTCGGAGCTGGAAGAATTTAGCAGAGGCCTTCGTCCAGCATTACCAGTACAATAGTGACTTTGCACCAAATCGAGTGCAGTTGCAGAATTTATTCCAAAGGAGCAATGAGTGTTTTAAAGAATACGCTCAAAGGTGGCGAGAGCTTGCCGCTAGGGTTCAACCTCCCATGGTGGAAAGAGAACTAATCGATTTATTCGTGGCCACATTGCCCGGAATTTACTACGAGAAGTTGGTGAGTAACATGTCAGGAAGCTTCTCAGATTTGATTATCACGGGAGAAAGAGTTGAAAACGGTATAAAAATGGGGAAAATTCAAGCAGCGGAAGGGACCTCATCTGGAGGTGGAAGAAAGTTTTTTGGTGCGAAGAAAAAGGATAATGAAACAAATGCAGTGTACGGCTTTAACAACCGAAAAAGATATCTGGATCAGCGTCAGCAGCGACCGTATTACCAACAACCACCACAAGTAGCAAGTATTGCCATCCCAGCGACACAGCCTCCGCAACAACAACCACGTCAACAACAGCAGCAACGACCTCAACAACAGAATTATGCACCGAGACAGTTCCAAGATAGGAGAAGGGTGGCGGATAGACACTTCGACACACCGCCAATGCCCTACGCTCAGTTACTACAACACTTAATTCAACTGCAGTTGGTCCAGAAAAGGACAATGGCACCTCTAACTGGGCAACCACCTCCTGGATATGACGCCAACGCTAGGTGTGAATTCCACTCTGGCGCCCCCGGCCACAGTATTGACAACTGTAAAGCCTTCAAACATAAGGTACAAGACCTTATTGATAGTAAAGCTATCAATTTCGATCAGGATGCGCCAAATGTGGATCGAAATCCCATGCCTAACCATGGTAGGGGTGGTGGCGTGAACGCTATCGACAGTGAGGAAGGCCTGAACTTGGTGTCCAAGGTAGAGGATCTGAAGACGCCGTTAGGTTTCGTGAAGAGCAAGTTGTTAAAAGGAAGGGTGTTCCCAGGATGTGGAGAGGATTGTGAAGATTGTATGATCTGTCCCGAAGGATGTCGGAACCTGAAGAACCATATACAGCACATGATGGATGACGGTTTGTTGCAATTTGATAGAATCTGTGAGAAGAAGGTTGAAGAGGTAGTCATCAAAGATAAGGGCGAGGTGGCCACCATATCCATCCATACAAAACAATTACAATTTCCGCGCCTCCGGTAAGACCCACCATTATATTCACAAAGGCAGGGCCCGTACCCTATGAAAATTCTAAAGCGATTCCTTGGAATTATGGGGCCGAGGTCTACTGCAATGGTCAAAAGCAGGAACTGAGGGATTGGCCGTCGGATTCCGTTGATAATTTGGTGGGAACTGGAGGAATGACTCGAAGTGGGAGAGTATTTGCACCACCCGAAATAAACGCAGAAAAGATCGACAAGGGTAAAGGAAAGAGGGTGGAAGAGAATTCTCAGGCTAGAGAAAAGGAAACTTTGCTGAAGTACGCGGAGGAATTCATGCGCTTGATAAGGAAAAGTGACTACAAAATTGTGGATCATTTACAGCAAACTCCTTCAAAGATTTCTATCTTGTCATTGCTGTTATGTTCTGAGGCTCACATGAATGCTTTGCTCAGAGTTTTGAATAATGCTTATGTACCTCAAGAGATATCCGTTAATCAGTTGGAAGGCGTGGTGGCCCATGTCAATGCAGGTAACGGGTTGGGGTTTACTGACCGCGATTTGACACCAAAAGGGAGGAACCACAACTTGGCTCTGCATATTTCACTTGAATGCCGAGGAACAGTGATGTCACATGTACTTGTTGATACGGGGTCGTCCTTGAATGTGTTGGCAAAGAAAGCATTGATGAAGATTGATCATCAGGGTCTTTATTGTACGCCCAGTGATTTGGTTGTACGGGCTTTCGATGGAACCCGAAGATCTGTCTTTGGGGAGATAACTCTGCCTATCCAAGTGGGCCCGGAGGTGTTTGAAGCAGTTTTCTACATCATGGATATCCAGCCTGCTTATAGCTGTCTTTTGGGTCGGCCTTGGATACACTTAGCAGGCGCTGTGACATCGACTTTGCACCAGAAATTGAAATATATGGTGGATGGGAATATTGTGACTGTTTGTGGAGAAGAAGACATCATGGTGAGCCATCTGTCTTCATTCAAATATGTGGAAGTCGATGGCGAAATTCAAGAAACATTGTGCCAGGCCTTTGAGACTGTCTAAATCAAGGAGAAGGCGCCGGTTGAGGTCAAGGCTCCAGAGGTTGCCATGTCATCATACAAGGAAGCGCGGGCCATGGTGGAATCCGGATCAACACAAGGATGGGGACAGGTGATAAGCGTCCCAAACAAACAAGACAAGTTCGGATTGGGATACAACCCACTTGGATCATCTTCACAAAGCACTCCACGCTACAAAGGGCTTGTCCAATTTACTAGCAGTGGAGTCATTTCCGATCGAATCAATGCCATATCAGACGAGGAAGGAGACAGCGACTGCGATATGGATGCATGGATCCAGCCGTGCATCCCCGGCCAGGGCTTGAAGAATTGGAGCATGGAAGAAGTTATCACAGTGACTTATGAAGAGTAATTGTTTTGTCCTGATTAATGTATTTCCATATGCTCTGCCCAAGGCATAATGGACTTTATTTGTAGGGCCCTATCTTTTATGCATGTGAACAATCTTTTTATCATCAATTAAAAGGCGTCTTTTCATTCAAAATTTTGTGATCCTTGTTGTTCTTGTTTTTTATCTTTAACAATAAAATGGCAATGTGGTTTGTGTTTTTGTTTGCATATCATTTAAAAGCATAAAATCATCATCATCGTAGGTTACACATTTCAGATGCCACCGACTCAGACTCGTCTATGACTCGGTATGACTTTGACAATCCGATCTTTCAAGCCGAAGAAGAGATCGAAGAGGACAAAGACCTGCCTGAGGAGCTTGCCAGATTGCTAAGACAAGAGGAGAAGGTCATCCAGCCTCATCAGGAGGAAGTTGAAGTTATCTACCTGGGAACAGAAGAAGATAAGAAGGAGGTCAGAGTAGAGGCTACGCTGCAAAGTAATGTCAAGCAATGATTGGTTGAGTTACTCCAAAAGTACAAGGATGTTTTTGCTTGGTCATATGAGGATACGCCAGGACTCGACACGGATATCGTGGTTCATCGTCTGCCTCTTCGTGAAGAGTGTCCTCCTGTCAAACAGAAATTGAGAAGAACAAGGCCAGACATGGCAGTGAAGATCAAGGAAGAAGTTCAGAAACAATTAGATGCCGGATTTCTTGCTATGGCCAACTACCCTCCTTGGGTCGCTAACATTGTGCCCGTGCCTAAAAAGGACGGCAAAGTTAGGATGTGTCTTGATTATAGGGACCTGAATAGAGCAAGCCCAAAGGACGATTTCCCGCTTCCTCATATTGACATGCTTGTTGATAACACCGCACAGTACTCAGTGTTTTCCTTCATGGACGGTTTCTCCGGATATAATCAAATTAAGATGGCGCCGGAGGATATGGAGAAAACGACTTTTATCACACCTTGGGGAACCTTTTGCTATAAAGTGATGCCTTTCGGGTTGAAGAACGCAGGGGCAACTTATCAACGAGCAATGGTCACACTCTTTCACGACATGATGCATCACGAAATCGAAGTTTATGTCGACGATATGATTGCAAAGTCCCAAACGGAGGAGGGGCACCTGGTAAATCTTCTAAAATTGTTTGAGAGGTTGAGGAAGTTCAAATTGAGGTTAAACCCAAGTAAATGTACTTTCGGCGTACGGTCAGGAAAGCTGTTGGGGTTCATCGTTAGTGAGAAAGGTATTGAGGTTGATCCCGCGAAGATCAAAGCAATTCAAGAAATGCCAGCACCAAAGACCGAGAAGCAGGTTCGTGGTTTCTTAGGTAGATTGAACTATATTGAAAGGTTCATATCTCACCTCACCGCCACTTGTGAGCCATTGTTTAAACTTCTAAAGAAGGATCAGGCGGTCGTTTGGAACGAGAATTGCCAGAAGGCGTTTGAGAAAATAAAAGAATATCTACAAGAGCCTCCAATACTGATTCCCCCGGTGGCTGGAAGACCGTTGATAATGTACTTAACAGTTCTTGAAAATTCCATGGGTTGTGTTCTCGGTCAGCACGACGAGACTGGAATAAAGGAGCACACAATTTACTACTTGAGTAAAAAGTTCACCGGCTGTGATTCCAGATATTCAATGTTAGAAAAAACTTGTTGCGCACTTGCTTGGGCCGCCAAACGCCTAAGACAGTATATGTTAAACCACACAACCATGTTAATTTCAAAGATGGACCCAATTAAGTATGTGTTCGAAAAGCAGGCGCTATCGGGAAGGATCGCTAGGTGGCAGATGATTCTGACAGAATATGATATTCAATATGTATCTCAAAAAGCTATTAAAGGTAGTGTTTTGTCAGAATACCTCGCAGAGCAGCCAGCCGATGATTATCAGCCAATGAAGTTTGACTTTCCTGACGAAGACATTATGTACTTGAAAATGAAAGATTGCGATGAGCCGTTGCCAGACGAAGGACCAGAATTGGGTTCCCAGTGGAAATTGATCTTTGACGGTGCTGTTAACTCCTACGGTAGTGGAATTGGGGCGATCATTACAACCCCTCATGGGACGCATATACCTTTCACTGCCAGGTTGACATTTCCTTGTACCAACAACGAGGCCGAATATGAAGCATGTATCATGGGTATTGAGGAAGCAATCGATTTGAGAATCAAGAACCTTGATATCTATGGAGATTCAGCCTTAGTGGTCAACCAAATCAAGGGGGAGTGGGAAACGCGCCAGCCAAATCTGATCCCATACATGAACTACGCAAGAAGGTTGCTACCTTTCTTTGACCGAGTAGAGCTTCACCATGTGCCAAGAGCATAAAATCAGATGGCCGATGCCTTGGCTACATTGTCCTCAATGTACAAAGTAAACTTCTGGAACGATGCTCCGATAATCGTCATTTCACGGCTCGATAGACCGGCATTTGTGTTCGCAATAGATGAAGCATCTAATGGTAAACCATGGTTTTATGACATCCAGAACTTTCTTAAAAATCAAGAGTATCCGCCTGGGGCATCGACCCAAGATAAGAAGACTTTGAGGAGGTTGTCTAGTAACTTCTATCTGAATCCAGACGATGCGCTCTATCGGAGAAACCATGACTTAGTGCTACTAAGATGTGTGGACGAAAAAGAAGCAAATTTGCTTATGGAAGAGGTCCACGAAGGTGCTTTCGGAACACATGCAGGTGGACATGCCATGTCTCGGAAGTTGTTAAGGGCAGGGTATTATTGGTTAACTATGGAGTCAGATTGCTTCAAATACGCCAAGAAATGCCACAAATGTCAAATTTATACCGACAAGATTCATGTGCCGCCGTGCCCCTTGAATGTCATGTCATCACCATGGCCTTTTTCCATGTGGGGCATTGATATGATTGGAAAGATCGAGCCAACCGCATCCAATGGGCACCGTTTTATCTTAGTAGCTATCGACTATTTCACCAAATGGGTCGAAGCTGCTTCCTACGCCAATGTCACGAAGCAAGTCGTAGCCCGATTCATCAAAAGGGACATCATCTGTCGATATGGGATACCTGAGAGGATTATTACTGATAATGGTTCTAATCTGAATAACAAGATGATGAAGGAACTGTGCCAGAGTTTCAAAATCGAGCATCACAATTCTTCTCCCTATCGCCCAAAAATGAATGGCACCGTGGAAGCGGCCAACAAGAACATTAAGAAGATAGTACAGAAGATGGTGGTAACTTATAAGGATTGGCACGAGATGTTGCCCTTTGCTTTACATGGATATCGCACTTCGGTGCGTACTTCAACTGGGGCAACTCCTTTCTCGTTGGTATATGGCATGGAAGCTGTCCTGCCATTGGAGGTCGAGATCCCTTCTTTGAGAGTGCTGGCGGATGTCAAACTAGATGAAGCAGAATGGGTGAAGAACAGGTTGAATCAACTCAGTTTGATGGATGAGAAAAGATTGGCGTCTCTCGCATACGGTCGTTTGTATCAGAAGAGGATGAAGAGCGCCTATGATAAAAAGATACGTCCTCGGAGCTTTCAGGCAGGCGACTTGGTGTTGAAGCGAATTCTCCCACCACAGAACGATCACAGAGGCAAATGGACTCCCAACTACGAAGGGCCATATGTTGTAAGAAAGGTGTTCTCAAGAGGAGCCTTGCTACTTTCAACTATGAATGGTGAAGATTTTACATCCCCTGTGAACGCAGACGCAGTCAAAAAATACTTTGCTTAAGACAAACCCGCTGGAAAGAAAAAGAATATCCGGGCAAAAATGGGGCATCCCGGCGAACCATAAAAGGATAGGTTCGGGCAAAAGTTAGGGATATAAGAAAAATGTGAACCCGCAAAGTTGAAAACCTGAAAGGGCAACTTTGGCAAAAATGGGTATCCTGGTGAATCGAAAACCCGCAAGGGCGATTCAGGAAAAATTAGGGATTTTGAATCAAATGACTGCGGCCTGCGCATTGATCATCACAAGCATAGTGGATTCTAGGGAGAACTCGAAGATCGACCATTCAAATCAGTCTCTTCAGAAGTTAAAGTATCGGAAAGCGTCAAAGCCACGCGAGTCATGGATGAGTCGTCACATGGTGTTTGTCTGTACCACATTGCCGACATTTTGTATATTTTCCTTGCAATTGTCTTTTTGCGCAGCTTTCTCTTTTCAGGAGTTACATCTGATGTAAAATTGCCTATTTTCCGGCCCTTTATCAATAAAGTATACTATTCAGAAAAGCTTTTGTTCTGGTTTTAACTTTTTACCGTTTTGTTTGCAAAAGACGCCTGATATTTTTGATGAAAAACCTTGCATACATAAACTTGTGGGCTTTGCTAACTGTTAATCAAGATATTTGTTTTTGTTTAAATAAAGACATAAGTGATAATTTGGTGCCGGCTGTACAACACATTTGTCTATTTGTGTTTTTCTTTCCCCAAGCAGAGGTTGATACTGGTTCCCTCCTTATCTAATCCACGGCCAAGTCGGCAGAGTTAGTTTTCTTCCCCACATAATGGAATCGACTCAAAGAGGGTTCATCTCCATCCCCAGCGGGGATAGTACGGGATAAATTCCCAATAAATCTTATTCAACATCCCTAGCAGATGGTGGATTCAATCGACGACAGAAGAGAGTTATTCCTCAGCAATAAGCTGTGTTTTCCCGGCAGAGTTAATCTGGCTAATCGTTCACGGTTGATTTCCCCGACAGAGTGGAGTTGTTGTCTCCAGCCAAGTTGTTTGTTTCCCGAAAGAGTTGTAGGCTGATAGGCCATCCGGGACGTTTACCGCAGTAAAGTTTGATTTGGATCCCCGACAGAGTGGTTTTGTTCTTAACGAAGCAGTTTTACCCAGAAGTTTTTATCGGAAGCCATCCAGGGCTTGTATTCCCCAGCATGAGTTTGTTTGCGCTAGGCGTACCTAGCTCCGACACAACGGAGTTGGCTCTTTCTCTTTAGCATTTATTTTGCTAAAATGGTTCATTGACATCTACCCAAACGCGAAGCGTTTCCATTTCGTATGGAGCATTTCGTCATATCCAAACATATGCATGTGAAACATAAGTTGAGTCGTTACCCTTTTGTTTCAAGTGAATCCCGCAGATGACTAGTATCTTCGCCCGTGTGTTGGCTAGACCCCAGCTCATGTTGTCTCCCCAGCGGATTTCTTTTGTGATTGTCACCAATGGATGGTCTTAAATTCGTTTGAATCTTGTTGCTCGCTTATATTTAGCGAAGGTTTGGCGGCGATGTCAATAATTTGATTTTTTAGCGGTGATGCTGAATATTTGTTTTGACGGCGATGTCAATAATTTGATTTTTCAGCGATGATGCTGAATGTTTGTTTTGACGGCGATGTCAATAATTTGATTTTTCAGCGGCGATGCTGAATATTTGTTTTGGCGGCGATGTCAATAATTTGACTTTTCAGTGGTGATGCTGGAAATTTGTTTTGACGGCGATGTCAAGTGATTGTGTCTCTCAGCGGCGATGTTGAAAGTCTGTTCTTGGCGGCGATGTCAAGTGATCTAGTTTTTCAACGGCGATGTTGAGAAATTTGTTTTTGGCAACGATGTCAAGTGGCTTAGTTCTTCAACGGCGATGTTGAAAGTTTGCTTCAACGGCGATGTTGAAAGTTTGTTTTGACGGCGATGTCAAGTAGTTTAGATCTTTGACGGCGATGTTGAGATGTTTGTTTTGACGGTGATGTCAAAGAAAAATTGACGGCGAGGTCAGATCATTCTGAGGATTGACGGCAAAGTCAGAAGACGATTTTAAAGAAAATTTTGACGGCGAAGTCAGAAAATATTGTGAATTTGACGGTGAGGTCAGAAGATTGTTTTGAAGAGCTGACGACGAAGTCAGGGGTTTTACCAAAAGTTCTGTAAAAAAAATTTTGACGGCAAAGTCAGAAAATAGTGAAGACCGACGATGAAGCCAGTTGTTTTACAATTTTGACGCTGAAATCTGACGGCGAGGTTAGATGCTATTAAAAAGCTGACGACGAGGTCAGACGTTTCACTTAATATGGGTGCCTGGCGGCGATGTCAGAGGTTTGTTTCGCGATTGTCAAATTTCCGGGTTCTTGGGTATTCAACCGTCTTTTACCTGAATGTTTGAAAGCCGTTCGCTTTTTCTTACCTTCAGGTCCAAGTCGCTGGAATAGGGGCAACTGTTGTACCCCAAAATTTGACCAACCTCTTTAGCTTATGTTTCATTTCATTGCATCAGCATAATACATAAAACATTACATTGCATAGCATTTTTTGCATTTACAGGGGATCAAGAAATGTGTGTCAAAAAAAATGTATATAAACCTCATCAAGAGTTGGTGTTCAAATCATCAGATACAGAGTATGTGGTTCTCAGGGGCATATATAAAGAAAATCCAATTAAAAAAAAAGAATGAAGCAAAATGCACAAGGTGGGGTTTGAACCCACCACCCTTGGACTGCAAGCACCTTGCTTTACCAACTCAGCCACCCACACACTTGTGATTAGCAAAGGAAGGAAAAGTATACATTTTAAAGAAGGAAAGAACGCTTGGATAAAATGAAAGGGTGGGTTTTTGTCTCCACCAGGAATCGAACCAGGGACACTACACTTGTTGCGCGCTTGCTTTAACCACTGGGGTGGTGATACATCTGTTGATTATCCCACCCCAAAATTCATAAGTACCTTATTTTATTTCATGGCTGGGCAAATTTTGAACTCAAAAATGGCCATACGTGAAGGAAGAGAAGTTGAGCAAAACTCAACCATTTTCAGTGAAACAAAAGCCAATCCTATTTGTTTTTTTGCAAGGATTAATGTGGTATGTTTAGTTTTCATGATTTAGGTGTGAGTTTTGAGATGCAAGTGAAATTGCAAGTTGGAGCAAATTTGGTTTTTTACAAAACTTGTACCAAACCTTGCCTTATCAGGACCAACATGTGGGGTACTTACTTGTTAGGTTTTTGAAATCCTTTACCAGACAAGGCAATGGAGGCAGCCACTACTCTGACCTACTGCAGCCCTAGACAAAACCACTCTCCACTCCAACCAAAAAGCAAGCAAGACAAATTCAGTAGTTAGAGGGTTTTTGAAACTGAAGTATAAAAGCTAAAGGATGGAAACCCTAAAAAACACCACCTTTTTTATGCAAAATCAAAAGGAGAGTCTGGTTTTTTCTTGAGGGTTTTTTCTCCAAAGCTGAGTGTTGCTTCGAGAAGGAAGGGGTTTGTCAAACTTTGTTCAAAGAAAGTTTTACCTTGCTCAAGGTTGCAAGCTGTTTGCTCTTGTTGAGGGTCTGCAAGAGGTATTTAATCCTGAGCCATTTCATCATGTGTATATAAACCATGTTTTGACATTATTGATGCTAGAAGCTGTGACTTAACTCCAAAATACATGAGACAAAATAATGTGTACATCAGATATTTTGTCTGGATTTAAAACTGTTCTGAGCAGGTGTGTATTTCGTATGTGCTAATTGTGTCGAGTTTGTTTTAGTGTTGGTTTGTCTATAATACCATTTGTTCATGTATGTCTAACTGGTTGTTTTGCTGGCTGTTAAAACTTGAATGTCATGTTGGTTTGGCTAAGTGACTGTCATTGACACAATTTTGTGGCTATTGTTGTTTTGTTAAGAATACTACACTGTCAGCACATTAAACCGGTCTACATTGTTGTTGGACAACTATTTTGAGCGTACATGTCTCGTATCGTGTTTTGTATGTAATGGAGATCCTTGGCGTGCTACAGTTTGAATTTAAGAATGTTATTCTGTTCCAACCAAAGTCTGCTCAACCATGTTTTGTTTTGTGAAACCCTTAAGACTTGTCATTATGATATTGTCACCTGATTTGTTTTGCCATTGCTTGTTTCGTTCTGATGCATACCAGGATTTAGGTAGTTCATATTAGATGCTCAGAGTTGGTAACTCTTTGCGTTAAGTTCTGGCTGTGACTTTAATTTTGGTTTGTTTGGTTTTAGTTGGGTTTCAATTTGTTCAGGCTAGTCTTGTTGCCTCTATCTGTGCTTGAGAGCTAGATCTCCCAACTTAGTTGCAGTTGTTTTTGAGTTTAGTTTGGTTCTTGCCATAACTGCTGGATGCTTGTGTGTGAAATGTTAAGTTCCTGCATTAAAGTGTTATCAAGCTTCCTGATTGCTGCAACTTACGTGTGATAAATTCACTAACCTGTTGCATTTGGCTTTGATAAGTTGATCTGTCAACTCATTATTTTAACGTCGTGAGCATATGCATTTCTTTAATAAAAAGAACACACACCTTTTTTTTTCCTTCATTGGCATTTAATATTCATCTGGTGATTTGTGGCCAAGTTGAGCTTATCCCTTTAAGCGTGGCCATGAGGAGCACTTTTTAATGTGGTATAGACTGCTGCTGAATTTGAAGCTCAACAGTTTGATTGATCAATTTCTAAATGCATATTAAGTGGAATGCTTGACAATGCCATGACAAATATATCTCCAGGCCATTGTAAACTGTGGTTTTATTCTTGTCCTTTGCTTGCTGCATTGATAACATGTGTAAGTATTGTTTTGGTAAAAATGTTAATCCTGTTTGTTGAAAAATGTTTGAATGCATAACTGCTAAAATCTGTCTGCCATGCCTGGATTTGTTTACAAATTAACAATTATCACATGCAGTAGGATGCCTTGAACTTTGCCACATTTGAATTCATAACCTGCATTGTTGGATCTGTTTTGGATTTAAGCCTGCTGTAGTTTTTGTTGGTTTATAATGCCATCTATGTAGGCATCGGTTACTGTTGGTTTTAGAAGTTTCTTTGGCCCTGGGGAGGCCATTCTGAGTATGTCAGTTCGTGTAAACTCATTTATGCCTGGCTTAGTTTTAGTTTTTTTTTCAAAATCACTCAATTTGCCCTGCATACAATACCCTAGCTGCTGTCACAGAGTTATGTGTATAGGATTGTTCCCAGTTGGTGAAGGTTGGATATGTCGAGTCCTCCTAGATTTAGTTTCGGTTGTGTGTTCGTTTTCCATTTAGGCTTGACATTATTGCGACCGAATTCGCTGTTATTCCTGTTTTAAAACGGATTTGTGTTGATCTAGATTTTGTTGAAATTGCTCTTCACCATGATAAAGTTGTTGGCTGTTTTAGACTGGTTTGGATTATGATGCCAATTTTATTGCTGCATTGGTTTTAATTTGGCATTTGGTTGATTGGTGAGCTGCTAAATCATTGTGGTTTTTGCTATGACCAAAAGCTGTCATCATCATTTGTGAAATTGGTATTCTCTTATGATGAACCTGCTGCTGTGTTGATTTAGTGATCAAGGTTCCATTGCAAGTTTTTTAACCATGTTAAGTCTACCTTATGTTTGATCTTTTAATTTAGGATTGGTAATATGGTATAGACTGTCTAGATAGACCAGTTTATTTTGAGTTGGTGTGATTCATTCTATGTGCTTTGCTTTTGGTAAGGGTATTGTTGAAGATCCCTTAGTGTTTGCCATTGTCATCTCGCTAGAGCTGCCATGGTTTGCTTGTCAGCATCATTGGCCTTAAGTTTCAGTGTTTGTGTTAGGTATCTTGTCTTGTGGCTGTTAGGTTGGTTAGGTTTTGATTTAGTCAGGGATTCATCTTTTGTGAAGGAAGGGTGTCTTGATTTTCCCCTATGGTTGTTCTTAGATCACTTTTCTTTCCAATTGCTGCCGTGATTTAGAATTGTTTTGTGTTGGTGGCTGTCATGAGGATCTGTCATGGGGTCTTGGTGCTTTGAAGGTGGATTGTTGCGCGACGATTGGTAAGGTCCAGCTTAGACATTGTGAGGTCAATGTTCGTGTTCAACAGCTTTTGGTTTTGTCTTAGCTGTGCCAAGAACAGGTTTCATTGTTGGAGAGGGGGGTTTTGTTGGAAACTGTTTTTTATTAGCACTACTGTTAAGGGGTTATGTTTGAGTGTTGTTGACTGTGAGTTTTTGGGGCTGTAAGTTGGTTTCCTCAATGGATAAAATGCCTAGGTTTTGGAATTGCTCAGGTTTTATCAAAGGGGATATTACACTAATGAGAGCAGGCTGTGTCAGTTTGAGTCCATGCCAAGATTAAATGTGAACCACTTAGATGATGTTAGATATTAGTATGTTTTTTGTTTGAACTAGTTTGGTGTGGAGATTGACTTGTGCTTGCTCACTTTGAGGTAGCAGATCTCGTTTGGAGTATGCAGTAAGCTGGTTTATTACCTTTTTAGAGTGTGGCTGGTGGAGTTCCCTGAATTTGGTCTTTTATTGCTGTCTAGAGCAGTTCTGTTGGGCTGCCTGTGTAGGCTAGGACAGATATGTGATATTACCGTGACGGTTTTGCGGGACTGTTTCTTTTCGTTGTTGTGAATTAAAATGCATTGCTTTGTTGGTTGTCTGAACCAAATAACCTTGCTGGAATTTTGTTTTGGTCTTGTAAGATTGGTTGTTGGGACTGTCTGCATTTAATTGGCTCATGAATTTGAAAATGTATTTCAAGACACCTTATTGCATAAGCCTTCGAGTATTTGTGTTTGTATTGTATTTTAAAAAACCGTTGGTGCTATCTTCTTCTTTGTAAAATTCTGGTTCAGTTTGGTGTAAGGTTTGTCCCGTTTGGTTGAGGTATGAGTAAGTTACGGGTCGAAACGTATTTGGACGGCTTGCCATATTTTCTGTTGCCCAGGAATTCGCATTGGTTAAGTATTTAATTTGATGGGGTGGCATAAATACACGGATGTATCACCACCCCAGTGGTTATTAGCCATGCCTTAAGTCACTTTGCAACGCCATGTCGTGAGTTCGAGCCCAGCTGGGGCCTTTTTTTTCGCTTTGCTTTATTTTTCTTCACATCTTATTTTTTCTCTTTCTCTTCCATTCCCATTTCAGCGTGCGCGTGTGTGCCCTAGTGGATAAGTTTGTTAGCTATAAACCAAAGGGGGTGGGTTCAATTCCCACCCTTTGCTTTTTATTTCTTTTGTTAGTTTAATTCTTTATTATTTTATTTTTAATTATACAAATTCCAAAATTCATAACTTTTGCATACTTTAATATTTTTGATTCATTCTTTTTGTAGATCGTTCACAATAATGGCTATTTTCATTTAATGAGATAAATTTCAAAATTATTTGTAATTCACAATACCCTTTGCTTACTTGAAAGTTGGTCCTCTGCTAGGGCCGTTACTCTGCATCTTACTTCTTTTCTCAAATCATCTTATAATTCAATTCTTTGTATTGAATTAAAAATAGGGGATTGGGTGTAGACCTCTTCTTCTTCGAGCGTTGGGATGCCCACTGTAGTGTGGGTGGTTTCGACACTCGTCTTTCAATACGAAGACGCTTCTAACTTTTCCTCCTAAAACCTCGGTCCCGTACTGAATACCCTTTCAATAATAAATTGATTTCTCTTTGTATTGAATTAAAGAAAGAGGATTGGGTGTATACCTCTTCTTCACCGAGTGTTGGGATGCCCACTGTAGTGAGGGTGGTCTCGATACTCGTCTTTCAATACGAAGACGAAACTTTATCCACTATCTTCTTTCACAACTTCCTCCCGCAACCCTTGCCACCTAAAAACCTCGGTCCCGTACCGAGTGCATTTTCAAATCTTTTTATAACAAAAACTTGAATGGTCTTGGAGTGGTTAGGCGTAGGCCTTCTCCTATCCCGAGTGCTGACGTTTACCATAGGGTTCTCTGTCGCAAAAAGCACTTACCATTCAAAACCAAAAACACTTTAATAAGAGAATGAAGTTCTCTTTGTGTTGAACTAAAGAGAGAGGATTGAGTGTAGTCTTCTTCCTCTCCGAGTGTCAGGATACTCACTGTAGTGTGTGTGGTCTTGATACTCGTCTTTCAATACGAGGACGCTACGTTCGCCACACCATTTTCATAACAAAAACTTTGAGACAATGAATTGGGTACTACCCGTAGGGGTTACTATTCGAGGACCTATCTCGCCCCAAAAACAATCTCATCAATCAAACGTGACACCTTGCCTCGCATGGCGAAAACCAGTCAGAAAGGCATGCTACGTCCGTTCTACCGCAAACAGGTAACGCCTAAATCTCCAACGAGCGAGCAGCAATACACCTAACTGCTAGAATGCGCACGATAACATCGTCTACCAGAACTCCCCCGCACACCGTAGGCCGAACTACGGCTGCTCTGATTCTTTACTTCTTCAAGTAAAGATACGTAGGCACAAGGGCCACAATCCTTGCCGAGCACATTTCCCCCATATCTTTAGTTCCCCGAACTACGTCGACTCTGACTTTCTCACATCTATTGAGAATACGTAGGCATAGGACTGCGAAGTCCTACCGAGTCTGTTCTTTCTCTTTTCTTCCCCGTTCTCTCTTTCCTCCTAACTTTCTTGTTTCTAACCCTTCTTTTACCCCGTGGAACACTTCTTATAGCATAATGTTTAAGCAAATAAATTCACACATCGACAAACAAAAGGTTCCCATCGAGTACGATGGATGCGAGGGGTGCTAATACCTTCCCCTCGCATAACCGGCTTCCGAACCCGTTCTTGGTTGCGAGACCATCTTATCCATTATTTTCTTAAGGTTTTCTCGATATTTTCCTTTCCCCTCATGGGATAAATAAAGTTCGGTGGCGACTCTTCTGTCTATCTTTTCCGCCTCCCCGTCGTTGCGCGATGCATTTTTTTGAGTGGCGACACAAATGGCAGCATCTCATGCCAATCTTTGTAGGTCATAACCATCTTCTGAACAATCTTCTTTATGTTCTTATTGGCCGCTTCAACGGCGTCATTCATCTTCGGCCGGTAAGGAGATGAGTTGTGGTGTTCAATCTTGAAACTCTGGCACAACTCCTTCATCATCTTGTTATTCAGATTCGAACCATTATCAGTAATGATCCGCTCGGGAATTCCGTATCGACAGATGATATCCCTCTTTATGAATTTAGCCACCACCTGCTTGGTCACATTAGCATATGAGGCTGCCTCCACCCACTTGGTGAAGTAGTCGATATCTACTAGAATGAAGCGATGACCGTTAGATGCAGTGGGCTCGATCTTGCCTATCATGTCGATGCCCCACATGGAGAACGACCACGGGGAGGACATGACATTCAACGGGCACGGCGGCACATGAACTTTATCAGCATAAATCTGGCATTTATGACATCTCTTTGCAAACTTAAAGCAATTCGATTCCATCGTCAGCCAGTAGTATCCTGCTCTCAGGATCTTTCTCGTCATAGCATGCCCGCCGGCGTGCGTACCAAATGTGCCTTCATGAACTTCTTCCATGAGCATACTCGCCTCTTTCTCAACTACACATCTGAGCAGCACGAGATCGTGGTTTCTTTTATACAAAACTCCATCAGGATTGAGATAAAAATTCCCAGACAGCCTCCTCAGAGTCTTCTTATCCTGGGTTGACGCTCCCGCAGGATACTCCTTAGTCATAAGGAAGGTCTGGATATCATGGAACCATGGCTTGCCGTCGGAGGCTTCCTCGATTGCAAAGACAAATGCAGGTCTATCAAGACGAGAAAGGACAATTCTTGGAGCTTCATTCCAAAAATTGACTTTATACATTGAAGCCAACGTGGCTAAGGCATCAGCCATCTGGTTTTCAGCCCTGGGCACATGATGGAGTTCCACTCGATCAAAGAACGGAAGCAACCTTCTGGCATAATTCATGTACGGCACCAAATTCGATTGACGAGTCTCCCACTCCCCTTTAATCTGGTTAATCACAAGCACCGAGTCACCGTATACATCTAGGTTCTTGATTCTCAAATCAATTGCCTCTTCTAGACCCAGGATGCATGCTTCGTACTCCGCTTCTTTATTGGTGACTGGAAACGTCAGTCTCGCAGTAAACGGGATATGGGATCCGTGGGGAGTCGTGATGATCACCCCAATGCCACTTCCATAAGAGTTAACCGCCCCGTCAAATATCAATTTCCACTGGGATTTCCTATCTGGACCCTCGTATGGCAACGGTTCATCGCAATCCTTCGCTTTGAGAAACATGATATCCTCATCAGGGAATTCAAATTTCATTGGCTGGTAATCCTCGATCGGCTGTTCGGCAAGGTACTCAGACAATACGCTTCCCTTGATGGCCTTCTGGGAAACGTACTGAATGTCATATTCCGTCAACACCATTTTCCATCTGGAAATCCTGCCCGAAAGCGCTTGCTTCTCGAAGACGTACTTGATCGGATCCATCTTCGAAATTAGCATAGTGGTGTGGTTGAGCATGTACTGTCATAAACGTTTGGCAGCCCAGGCTAGTGCACAACATGTTTTCTCCGGCATTGAGTAACGAGATTCACAGTCTGTGAATTTTTTACTCAAGTAGTAAATGGCATGCTCCTTTCTGCCCGTCTCGTCGTGCTGACCGAGAACACACCCCATACTATTCTCAAGAACTGTCGAGTACATGATTAATGGCCGTCCGGCCACTGGGGGTATCAAGATTGGAGGTTCCTGCAGATACTGCTTTATCTTGTCAAATGCCTTCTGGAAATCCTCGTTCCAGATAATCGCCTGATCTTTCTTTAGCAGTTTGAACATCGGTTCACACGTGGCCGTGAGCTGAGAGATAAACCTTGCAATGTAGTTTATTCTGCCCAAGAAACCACGAACTTCTTTTTCTGTTTTTGGCGCTGGCATCTCTTGTATTGCTTTTATCTTCGCAGGATCAACCTCAATGCCTCTTTCACTCACGATAAACCCCAGTAACCTTCCGGACCGTACTCCGAAAGTACACTTGTTAGGATTCAGCCTCAACCTGAACTTCCTAAGCCTCTCAAAAAGCTTCAGCAAATTGACCAGATGTCCCTCCTCCGTTTGGGACTTCGCAATCATGTCATCAACATAGACTTCAATCTCATGATGAATCATATCATGAAACAAAGTAACCATAGCTCGTTGGTAAGTGGCCCCTGCGTTCTTCATACCAAAAGGCATTACCTTGTAGCAAAATGTTCCCCAAGGTGTAATAAACGTAGTTTTCTCCACGTCCTCCGGCGCCATCTTGATCTGATTGTAGCCGGAGTAGCCATCCATGAATGAAAACACGGAGAACTGAGCTGTATTATCGACCAACACATCAATATGAGGCAACGGGAAGTCATCTTTAGGGCTCGCCCTATTCAAATCCCGATAATCGACGCACATTCTCACCTTACCGTCCTTCTTCGGTACAGGCACTATGTTGGCGACCCACGAAGGGTAAGTAGTGACCGCTAAGAAGCCAGCATCAAGCTGTTTCTGCACTTCTTCTTTGATCTTAACGGCCATATCTGGTCGCGTCCTTCTAAGCTTCTGCTTAACGGGAGGACAATCTTCTCGCAGCGGCAAGTGGTGGACCACGATGTCAGTATCAAGTCCGGGCATATCTTCATAGGACCAAGCAAAGACGTCACTATAGTCTCTTAGCATCTCGACCAATCTTCGCTTGACATCACTCTGCAATGCAGCCCCTATCCTGACATTCCTGACAAGTTCTTCAGAACCCAGATTCACAATCTCGATCTCTTCTTCGTGAGGCAGAATAACTTTCTCTTCTTGTTTCAACAAGCGGGCCAACTCTTCGGGAAGGTCTTCGTCCTTATCAATCTCTTCTTCGGCTTGATAGATCGGGCAATCGAAGTCGAAGTGAGTCGTAGAAGGTCCAGAGTCGATGTCATCTGTCATGTGGATCCTGCAATAACAAGGGTTAAGCTTAAAACAAGGATATGCAGGTTAGCACAAACCTCATTGCCATTTTATTGTTTTTCAAAACAAATACAAAACATGAATAACAGAGATCACAACATTTGAATACGAAGAAAACGCCTTTTGATTTATTGATAAAATGCATGTACATAATTAAACGAGGCCCTGACAATAAAACCACTATGCCCCGGGTAGGACATAGGGTTGTACAATGATTGGAAAAAGTAAATCATTACTCTTCGCTTGTCATCTGGATGATATCCTTGACGGACCAGTTGGTAAGGCCCTCGCCTGGCTTGCATGGCTGGATCCACGAGTCTAAGTCACAGTCGCTATCTCCGCTGTCTTCAGACACCGCATTGACGCTTTCAAATATCACCCTGCCACTGGTAAACTGGATCGGCCCTTTACCTCGCGACGCACTGCTAGAAGAGGAGGCTTCAACTCCAGGAGAATATCCCAACCCAAACTTGTCTTGCTTGTCAGGTATCTCCAAAATTCGCCCCCAGCCTGGGGTAGATCCGGTTTGAACAACGGCCCGGGCTTCCTTGAAGGAAGAGAGAGTCATCTCTGGCTTCTCAATGACTACAGGAGCTACGTCCTTGACTTTAACAGCTTCGAACGCTTGGCATAGGGTTTCGTGGATTTCCCCATCCATCTCAACATACTTGAAAGACGACAAATGGCTCACCATTATATCTTCCTCGCCGCAAACAGTCACGATGCTACCTCCGACAGCATACTTGAGTTTCTGGTGCAACGTGGAGGTCACGGCTCCAGCAGCATGGATCCACGGCCGGCCCAAGAGACAGCTGTAGGCAGGCATGATGTCCATAATGTAAAAGATTGCGTCGAACGTTTCCGTCCCGACTTGGATTGGCAGGGTCACCTCCCCGAAAACATGGTGTTTGGTTCCATCGAACGCCTTCACAACCAGATCACTGGGTGTGCAAATCATTGCGCGAGTATTGTCGCTACTGCGAAAATCGGCGCCGGCTGAACAGAAGAGTCGCCACCGTGCGTTATTTATCCCAACGGAGGGAAAGGAAACGCTCGAAGTAAACCTACCGCAAAACGGGGAAAGGAATGGTCATCGCAACCAAATCCTGGATTCGGGAGTCGGTTACGCAAGGGGAAGGTATTAACACCCCTCACGTCCGTCGTACTCGACGGGATCCACGCTTGTTTTCTGGTACGGATTGTTATTCTATCTACTCTACAGGTCAGGGGTTAAAAGAAAATAAAATGACTCGGCAAAGTATCGCACTTTATGCCTACGTATTCCCGTCTGGAACGAGAAATCAGAGTCAACGTAGTTCGCCTACCTACGGGAAAGGAGGGGAAGGTTGCTTGCTAGGATATCGCATCCTATGCCTACGTACTTTCATACAGCATGAAAGATCAGAGCAAACGTAGTTCGGGCCACGTACGACACAAGTCTGTCTTGATTGCTTTTATCTCCTTCTAAAAAAGGGGTTTTTCTGATTACTGGTCCAAGCGGACAAAAATGACGTTTTGATGAGTTCACATTCTTTTACGAAAGAAGTGTCTTTTATTGTGTTTGAAATATTTATTGTGTTTTTCTGTTTGTTTTGAGAAAGAAGAGACAGAACTCTAACCTATGGTTGAAAAGGGAATCAAACTAACCTAATGTTATCATGCATGGGTTAAGACCTAATGTCTATCATGTTCCTCTCTTGCGCAGAGAGAAACAGAGATCCTAAGGGATAAACGGAAACAGAAACAATAGCATATATACAATAAAGCAGTAAAATGCATGAATGCAACAATACAAGCGAGGCAAGGGAGTCTCACTCAACCTCGAACCTAGAAAACAACAGGCAAAAGCGAACAAAATTCGCTTTCAACCTAACAGATTAAATGGCAAACAATACAGTCAGGGAAATTCAAAAAAATAATAAACAGCAAAAATAAACAGCAAAAGCAATCTTCATCAACATCTGTCTTCAAGTCATCTTCAAACATCTACAGGCTTCAAGCAAGCATCAGTATTTATCTTCACAGCCTTCAAGCAAGGTCTCTATCTTCCATCCTTCAGAGCTTTTCTTCAGGTCTCACTCTCCAAGATGAGCAGCAGTTAAGAGGATGAACTGGAATGTTAAACAGTTAGTTGACCACCAAAGGTGGCAAACAGACTGTTAACAATACGTAGAAAATTTCTCTCAAGAGTTCTATCTCTTAGACACTGTCACCAAGCCTTCCAAAGGAAGGGGGTGAGTGTCCTAGAGAGACTCTGCATCATAGAGAGGGATGGAGGCAAACAAGACCTTCCATGTTTGTGAATCAAGTTGCTATTCTAGAGCTCTACCTAACTCCTAGATCCTATGACCTTCAACAGCTGCCAGCAAGAGATACTCTTCATCAACTCCTGAACTGAGTCTTCATTCCTTTTGTCTTCAATGGCTTCATCAGCAAAGTCTACATCTCAAACCCAAACCCCAAGCAGGCCCAATACCCCACACAGTCAAACAAATAACCCTAAAGAGGGCACACCACACAATCAATCAAATACAGAAAATATACTAGTAGTATTTATATAATAGGGGAAGTCTAGCATTTTCTAAGGGATCTATCACTTACCCATAATACCCCTATAGTCCCCTCTTAATTTGTCCTAAAGAAAACCCAAAAAGAAACTTGTTTTGTTAGACCTATATTATATTCACAACCCTAAATGATTAGCCTAATGTTTTCTAACTAAACTACCTAAAATAAATCCTAAAAAATTGGTATAAAAATCAAGGTGGCACCTAATACATGTATCTAGTTATACTAAAAAAATTAGCCTAAAAAGATTATGGGAAATACCTAAAAGAAAATCTACAAATTTATGTACAAACTAAAAGTATTAAAAAGGCATTAAAAGAGAAAATATGCAAAAAATATTAAAAGAAAATAAAATGGAAATTTTATTACATGATATTTTTCTACACAGAAATATGAAAATGGTAAAAAAACAACCAATCAAAAATATGGAATTTTCAATTTATTATGAATTTTCAAACAATTAAGAAAAATAAAGGAAATCAAAATGAAGTAAAATGAGCTAGGGGTGCAGTAAGTAAGACAATCCAGTTCAATCAATGATGGGCCCAATCCAGGGGGTGTCAATAGTGATGCGCGCAGGCCCATTACATATTCAGAAAATACAAAAGAAAATAAAAAGAAAAAAGAACGGTGCAAAAAGTAACAAATATTAGTTCATTATTGAAATGGGCTTGCATGTGGGGTGTGGGAAGTAATGTTCGCCCAGGCCAGTCTGCCCCCGTTTAATGAAACGGGGCGTTTCATGCTCACTCTCAGATTCCCTCCTTTACTTCAATTTGAATCTCAGCCATTGGATGGGCTTCCTAGTCAACGGGTCTTGGCTAATCCAACGTGTATGGAGTCGTCTCCTACCTTGAGACCTAGGGTTTCACCATGAACCAGTATCCCTGCACCAATCTTTCCACCACTCGTTCTCCTCCATTTCTCCATCAATTTCAACATTTCAAGACACTAGACTACTCTATTTTCTCCCCTGAATACAGTCATGCCATTAGTTATCCTTGAAACCAGCCCTAACTAGGAACCCGATAGCCATAACTTCCATGGTACTCAAACTTCCACAACAATGAAACTTGGATTTATTTATACTAACATGTTCTCTATGTTTTCCTGATTCTAACATGCTATACCACATGGATTTCCTTGCACTAAACTACTAGTTCTTGATCATTAAAGATTGGCTGCCCTATGTTCAAACTCCATGAAATGCTCTCAAACTCACTGGAGTTGATCGTCTACCTATTCCTAACAGTTCTAACCTAATGATTCTCTATCATACTACTTAATTCAAGCCAATTAGAAGAAGATACTAACCTGGTGCAAAATTGAAAACAGATGGTGAAGTGCTTGGATTCACAGCTAGCAATGCTCTAGAATTGATCAATGTGTGTGGATCTTAGTTCTGTTTGCAATGATCTTTGCTCAAATGCCTTGAATTGCCATAACCAACTCTTCTTGCACTTTGGATGATGAACTTGCAGCACAAGAATCTTGAACTAATACACTTGGATCTTGCTTGCAATGTGGTCTATGATGAATACTGAATTGAATGGGATCAGCACTTTGAAGAATGATGATGAATTGAGAGAATTTGGATGAATTTGCAAAAATGCAAGAGAGAATGAAACTATGAATTTTCAGCCAAATGAATCACCAACCCTGCATTGAATGAGCTCTAGGGTTTATATAGATGTGGATGGAAAGTTCTGGAAGATGCTGGAAGCTCCTTACACATTGATCCCTTGTGATTTGGCATATGTTTCTTCTTTTATAAGCAAGCCATGATAACTTTCAAATTTTGAACTAAGCTCAAAAATCCACTATTGCCAATGTTCTCAAAACATTAATTCCTATCAAAATGACCTATAATTTCATCCCATTTGGACATGTTATGAAAAATTCCCAAAAATGGTTATTTAATGAACTTAAATCATGCCTTAATTAGGTCATTTTTGCAAATATGAGCTACACCCATTTTCAAACCTCCATTACCACTTTTCTAGACTCAAAACATCATTTGGAACAACTTTGATGTTGAACATTTTTCCATTTGAGACTTGCAAGTATGAGTTTTAGGCATATGCTTGAAATGACCCATAATTTCCAAATGACCAAAATACCCTTTGCTTGCCAAAGTCATAAGTAGAGTTCCAAAAATCAGATGAAGGCATACCATACCTTTCTAGAAATCTAAGATCATTAGGAACAACTTTCATGTTGGCCAGAAATCCATTTGAAAGCTCCTTGAAGGGTAAAAGTTGCTTGGAAGACAAGTAACCTTCACAGACAAAATTTCAGATGCCTCTGATGACCTGTAACTTGCAAGGACCATAACTTGAGTTCTATAAATCTCCTTGATGTCTTCCACCACTCAAATTAAAGTTCTTGAGATCCTCTACAAGTTTCATGTTGGCCAAGGATCCATTTGAAGCTTGCATTTTGAATTATCTTGCTTGGAAGTTTGACCTAAATCAGGGGATTTTACACAGAAACCCTAATTTAGGAACTCCTCTCCTTCTTGATTTTTCTTGATTCCTCCTTGGCACAACACCACATCCACATCTACATGTCCAATGATGAACCCCACATCTTTCAAATAGACCTTGATGCCCTTCAATCAAGCATTTGACCTAGGGTTGACCTAGAGTTGACCCAGATGAAACGCTAGTTGACTGTCTTCAACTGCAGCTCTTGAAATCACACCAATGACTTGTCTCACTTTCAAAATTACTCTCTAGGTCTTCCATGATGTATGTATACCCTCCATGGCCTCAATTCATGACTCACAACTTCTCTGATGGTCTTCAAATACCCTCAAGATAGGAGATAGATCCACTGCTTGGTCCAATGACTTCTTTAGGTTTCAATTTCTTTCTGATGACTGGGCTAAGATTGAATTTGAATAAGAACCTCTTGATATGCCCATAGGGATAAGAATTGCATTTGGTCCCTTGTTGGATGGCTTGCCCATGCTATGCTATGCAGATGAATTAATTATGTACATGATCTAATATGCAAATGCTAATTCAATTGAAACATAAACCAAGTGAAGTAGGTTGAGCAAATTTTAGGGTGCAACAGCTGCCCCTATTCAAGCGACTTGGACCTGACTGGATGAAGCGCGAACGACCTTCAAACATTCGAGGTACGAGACGGTTGAATACTAAGAACCCGAAAATTTGCCAACCGCAGAAATAAATTGCAACACTGCTTGAGAAATAACGTCTAATAAACTGAAATCTGGTTGTCACGGCAACAACTGATCCGACGTCTGATAATTCTGATTTCAACTTCAACCCCCTATGTAACGCCACAGGTACTGAGCACTTTTCGCAAAACACCTCTGTCCACAACTGGACTAACCTTATCAACACAAGAAGAGAGACAAATTCGTCAACACGAGTAGAGATTCTGTTGTCACAGGAGTAACCTTGTCCACATCTGGATCTAAATTTCGCCAAATCACGAATAAACACCAATCTGTCCATGTCAGGACTCACATCACGGAAAAATCCCGGCGCTTTCGCCGGGGAAACATTTCTGTCTAATCCCAGGAAACTCCATCCGCCTATCCATACGGGAAAATCATCTGCCTAAACACAGGAAACTTCATCCGCCTATCCATACGGGAACATCATCTGTCTACACACAGGAAATTTCATCCGCCTATCCATACGGGAAAATCATCTGTCTACACACAGGAAATTTCATCCGCCTATCCATACGGGAACATCATCCGCCTAAACACAGGAAACTTCATCCGCCTATTCATACGGGAACATCATCTGTCTAAACACAGGAAACAATCTTTGTCCATCACAGGTAACATCTCCGTCAACACGGGTAACATCCTCTGTCTATCACAGGTAACAATCTGTCGAATACATGAAAATATCTATGCCTCTGCTACGGGTAATACTCTGTCGAATACAGGAAAATATCTCCGCCTCTGCTACGGTTAAACACTCTGTCTAATACAGGAAAATATCTCCGCCTTTGCTACGGGTAATACTCTGTCGAATACAGGAAAATATCTCCGCCTTTGCTACGGGTAATACTCTGTCGAATACAGGAAAATATCTCCGCCTTTGCTACGGATAATACTCTGGTACAGCTTTTCTGCCTATCTTTGCAGCAGCTAGCTCCATCAATCACATAGGTAACACAATAAGAGTCTAGTCTTCCAATTTTCAGTGCTGACATGGCAGCAAATCTGAGAAGGACTCTACTGGGGATTTTCTGAATACACACTGCCAGGCAACTTCCAAAAATTGATTCACGAAATCTTTTGATATTGTTATAACAACTACCTTGAAGAAATACTCCGCTGGAGGGGTAAGAGAAACTTAAACAAGCAACTCTGTGGGGAATAACGCCACAACTGACATTATCGTTACATGTCTCACGCCGAGATCTTGAATGTTTGGTAATTAATTTGAGCAATAGCTCCCTCCACCTGCAAGGGAAACAATACTTGAAAGCAAACGGTTAACCAACCTGGTTTATGTTTCAAAATGCATATGTTTGACAATGACGCAATGCTCCATTCGACATGGAAATGCTACGCGTTTTTATTTGGTAGATGCAAATATGACACTATATGCCAATGCAGATGCAAGCTCGAACTGCTAGGATATAGAAAACCGCTTCAACAAAATAAATGCTGAAGACAATGCCAATTCCTCTGGGGTAACCGGGCGTTACAGAATTATTCCAGCAAAATAAATGCTGGAAGGGTGAAGCCCGCTTCACTGAGGAATAACTGAATGCGCCAATCATGATTGGACTTTTTGCTGGGGAGTGAACGGGTATCACACGGTATTCCGGCAAAATAAATGCCAGGACACACAGCCAACTCTGCTGGGAAGAGTTTTGCTCTTCGAGTTCCACTAGGAGGAAAGACAACACTTGCTGGAAAGAGAACTCCGCTGGGAATGAAACGATTCTCTTGGGGAAAATCGACTGACTCCGCTAGGGGCGAGTAAATGACCCTACTGGGAAGGGTAAACTGTCTAAGTACAGCTCACGAGTTGGAAATGCTAATCTTCTGAGGCTAAACCACTCCGCTCGGGATGGGGGATCCTTTTGGGGGACACCACACTGTCTGAATACAACCTTCGATCTGGGAATCGTCAATTCTGCTGAGAGTGAACGACTTCGCTGGAGGGTGTCCTTTGAATAAGCTACGACTAGCTGGGGAATTCGATCCTTCTTCAGTAAGGAACATTGTCATCTCAGAAGCGCGATCTGCGTGGGGATCGAGTCTTTCGTTACGAGCTTCTGGTCAGTACTGCAATCTTTTGATCGTCCACTTCATACGGCTACGAACCCTGCAACACCACAAACAAGACAAGACAGTAAAGAACCAGCGACGTTATACACTTTCTAGTTTTATTAAACCTCGGCGTTGTCATGTACAAAACAATAAAGAACCAGTATCAAATACTGAATAACATGTCTTATTAATTGGGCCCCTAAATGGGCAGAGTTTTGTACACGGAATGTAACTCCTGAAAAGAGGAAGCTACGCACAACAAATACACAAGTATGCACAAGAAGCATAAATATAATGACAAATCAAATTTGTACACATGTCGGCAACGGGATGCAGACGAACATCATGAGCTGATCCTCCTATGACTCGCCTGACTCTAGTGTTTTCCCGGTATTCACACTTCCGAAGAGATTGTATCTGATAATCGACCCCTCAGGTATATTCTCCCGCACCAATGCGCACTGCAGTATCAAATTCGGACCGCAGTCATTTGCTTTTCAAATCCCTACCTTTTGCGTGAACCGCCCTTTACGGGTTTTCAGTTCACCGGGATACCCTTTTTTGCCGAAGCCGCCCAGTGTAGGTTTTCAACTTCGCGGGTGTACATTTTTTTCAATTTTTATCCCTAATTTTTGCCTGAACCTTTCATTCTGTTTTTGGTTCGCCAGGATGCCCCATTTTTGCCTGGACTCTCTTTTTTCTGTCCAGCGGGTCGATTTCAAGCAAAGTATTTTTTAACTGCGTCCGAATTCACAGGCGACGTAAAGTCTTCACCGTCCATGGTGGACAACAACAAAGCTCCTCCTGAAAAGACTTTTCTGACAACGTATGGCCCTTCGTAGTTGGGGGTCCACTTGCCCCTGTGATCTGCCTGTGGCGGGAGAACCCTTTTCAGCACAAGGTCGCCCGTCTGAAATCTCCGAGGATGTATCTTCTTATCATATGCTTTCTTCATTCGGCTCTGGTACAAACGACAGTACGCTAGAGAAGCTAACCTCTTCTCATCCATTAGACTCAGCTGGTTCAACCTGTCTTTCACCCATTCTGCCTCGTCTAGTTGGACATCTCGTAATACTCTCAGCGAAGGAATCTCAACTTCCAGTGGTAACACTGCTTCCATTCCATATACCAACGAGAACGGGGTTGCCCCGGTTGATGTGCGTACCGTCGTACGATAACCGTGCAAAGCAAAAGGTAGCATCTCATGCCAGTCCTTATAGGTCACCACCATCTTCTGAACAATCTTCTTTATATTCTTATTGGCCGCTTCAACAGCGACATTCATCTTGGGTCGGTAAGGGGAGGAGTTGTGATGCTCGATCTTAAAACTATGACACAGCTCCTTCATCATTTTGTTATTTAGGTTCGAACCGTTGTCAGTAATTATCCGCTCGGGGATCCCATATCTGCAAATGATATCTCTCTTGATGAATCTGGCTACCACCTGCTTGGTCACATTTGCATAAGATGCCGCTTCCACCCATTTGGTAAAATAATCGATCGCTACTAGAATGAACCGGTGTCCGTTAGAAGCCGTCGGCTCGATCTTTCCAATCATATTGATTCCCCACATCGAGAATGGCCATGGCGATGACATCACGTTCAGAGGACTCGGAGGCACGTGGATCTTATCTGCATAGATTTGGCACTTGTGACACCTCTTCGCAAACTTGAAACAATCAGTTTCCATAGTCAGCCAATAATAACCTGCCCGCAGCAGCTTCCTCGTCATAGCATGCCCACCAGCATGCATACCAAATGTACCCTCATGTATTTCCTCCATGAGCAGCTTCGCCTCTTTCTCATCTACACAACGTAGTAGCACCAAGTCGTGATTTCGTCTGTACAGGACACCGTCCGGATTCAGGTAGCAATTACCCGTCAATCTCCTGAGAGTCTTTTGATCTTGACTGGATGCCCCAGCCGGATACTCTTTATTCTTCAGGAAATTAAGGATATCAAAATACCAGGGTTTATCATCAGATGCTTCGTCAATGGCAAATATGAAGGCAGGTCTGTCAAGCCGAGAGATAACAATTCCGGGAGACTCATTCCAGAAGTTGACTTTGTACATGGAAGACAAAGTGGCCAGGGCGTCAGCCATCTGATTCTCTGCTCGCGGTACATGATGCAATTCAACCTTGTCAAAGAAAGGAAACAATCTCCTCGCGTAATTCATGTACGGTATCAAATTGGGCTGACGTGTCTCCCATTCTCCTTTTATTTGATTCACCACCAGAGCTGAGTCTCCGTATACATCCAGATTTTTGATTCGCAAATCAATGGCTTCTTCAAGCCCCATGATGAAAGCTTCGTATTCGGCTTCATTATTGGTAACTGGAAAGGTCAATAGAGCAGTAAACGGGATGTGCGACCCGTGTGGAGTAGTGATGATTGCCCCTATTCCGCTACCGTAGGCGTTTACAGCTCCGTCAAAGATCAACTTCCATTTGGAACCCAATTCTGGTCCTTCGTCCGGCAACGGTTCTTCACAATCTTTCATCTTTAGGTACATGATATCCTCGTCAGGAAAATCAAACCTCATCGATTGGTAATCCTCAATAGGCTGCTCTGCCAAGTACTCAGATAATACACTCCCCTTTATAGCCTTCTGCGAGACATACTGGATGTCATATTCGGTCAAAACCATTTGCCAACGGGCAATTCTCCCCGATAATGTCTGCTTTTCGAATACATATTTGATAGGATCCATCTTCGAGATGAGCATGGTTGTATGATTCAGCATGTATTGCCTCAAACGCTTGGCGGCCCAGGCTAGCGCGCAACAAGTTTTTTCAAGCATTGAATATCGAGATTCACATTCAGTAAACTTCTTACTTAAGTAGTATATTGCATGCTCTTTTCTTCCTGTCTCGTCGTGTTGACCGAGAACACAACCCATACTTCCCTCAAGAACTGTCAAATACATAATCAAGGGTCTCCCTGCCACTGGGGGTATCAAAATAGGAGGCTCCTGCAAATACTGCTTTATTTTATCGAACGCCCTTTGACAATTTTCGTTCCACGTTACAGCTTGGTCTTTTTTCAACAGCTTGAATAACGGCTCACACGTAGCTGTCAGATGAGATATGAACCGAGCGATGTAGTTCAACCTCCCTAAAAACCCGCGCACCTCTTTCTCTGTTCTAGGTGTTGACATCTCTTGTATTGCTTTTATTTTTGCAGGATCAACCTCTATTCCTTTTTCGCTCACAATAAACCCCAGCAGTTTACCCGATCTCACCCCGAAGGTGCACTTGTTAGGGTTCAGTCTCAGTCTGAACTTCCTAAGCCTTTTGAATAACTTTAACAGATTTACCAAATGCTCTTCCTCCGTCTGGGATTTGTCAATCATATCATCGACATAAACCTCGATCTCCTTATGCATCATATCATGGAAAAGAGTCGTCATTGCACGCTGATACGTTGCCCTAGCATTCTTCAATCCGAAGGGCATCACTTTGTAACAAAATGTTCCCCAAGGTGTTATGAAAGTAGTCTTCTCCATGTCTTCTGGTGCCATCTTAATCTGATTATAGCCCGAGAAGCCATCCATGAAGGAGAATACGGAGAATTGAGCAGTGTTGTCAACTAGCACGTCGATGTGGGGAAGTGGAAAATCATCTTCCGGGCTCGCTTTGTTCAAATCACGGTAATCTACGCACATTCTCACTTTACCGTCTTTCTTTGGCACTAGTACAATATTAGCGACCCATGAGGGATATTTTGTAACAGCTAGGAAACCATCATCCCACTGTTTTTGAACCTCCTCTTTAATTTTCACTGCCCTATCTGGCCTAGTTCTGCGAAGCTTCTGCTTGACCGGCGGGCATTCTTCTTTTAACGGCAGACGGTGCACAACCATATCCGTATCCAGCCCAGGCATGTCTTCATACGACCAAGCGAACACATCACTGTACTCTCTGAGCATTTCCACCAGTCTTTGCCTGACGTCGCTTTGCATCGTGGCTCCTATACGGATGTTCTTTCAACCCCTTCCGACCCCAGGTTAATAATCTCAATGACCTCCTCATGAGGCAGAATGACTCGTTCTTCTTGCTTTACCAACCAAGACAATTCTTCGGGCACGTTGCCATCTTCAACAATCTCTTCTTCGGCCTGAAATACCGGGTGCTCAAAGTCGAAATGAGTCATAGGCGGTTCGATGATGTCATCTGAAAATATTATCCTGCAAAAGGAATGGTTAAGTGCTTCAAAATATGTATAAAGCGAATAACCACGTTGCCAATTTATTGTAAAACACCAAAACAGGAAAAACAGAGATCACAATATTTGTACATGAAAAACGCCTTTTATTTAATGATTAAACAACGCAATGTACATAACAGCACGACCCTAAGCAAAATCACGATGCCCCGGGCAAGACACCAGATTGATCAACAATTAAGAAAACAAAGCATTACTGTTTGTGAGTCACAGGAACAATCTCCTGAATAGACCAATTGCATAATCCTTGTCCTGGCACGCTCGGCTGAATCCAGGCGTCCATGTCGCAGTCACTGTCTCCTTCTTCGGAATCTGAAACAGCGTTGATGGCCTCATGATACACTCCACTAGCTGTGATTGTTATCGGTCCTTTGAAACGGGGTGCTCCAGCAATAGGTGTTGATGACGACGGTTGATATCCCAGCCCAAATCTGTCCATCTTCACGGGAATCTCCAGAACCTTGCCCCAGCCTTTTGTTTCACCAGTCTCCACTAGAGCCTGAGCTTCCTTGTATGACGAGACGGCCACCTCTGATGCTTTACTCGGCCCTGGAACTTTGTCTTTGATGCGCAACCCTTCAAAGGCTTGACAGGGTGTTTCATGAATCTCGCCGTCGACTTCTACATACTTGAATGATGACAGATGGCTAACCAATATATCTTCTTCTCCACAAACTGTGACCACACTGTCCCCTACCATGTATTTCAGCTTTTGGTGCAAGGTAGATGTGACTGCCCCAGCACCATGGATCCAGGGTCGTCCGAGAAGGCAGATGTATGCTGGCTGGATGTCCATAATATAAAATTCAGTTTCGAAAACCTCCGGCCCCACCTGTAGAGGTAACGTTATGGATCCAAAGACTGTTCTTAGTGTACCATCAAATGCCCTGACCACCAAGTCACTAGGCGTACACAGGATTCCTCTGACGTCCAATTTCATCATTGCTTTCTTGGGCAGCACGTTTAAGGAAGATCCGGTATCTACCAGTACATGGGACATGACTGAGCCTCTACACTCAACCGAGACGTGCAACGCCATGTTATGCTCTCTCCCTTTCGGGGTCAAATCAAAGTCTGTAAATCCCAAGCTATGGCCTGCGTTCACATGCGCCAACACCCCCTCCAGCTGATTCACAGAAACATCTTGGGGTACGAAGGAAGTATCTAGAACTTTCAACAATGCATTTCTATGAGCTTCGGAACACAATAGCAACGACAATATGGATATTTTTGATGGCGTCTGTTGAAGGTGCTCAACAATCTTATAATCACTCTTACGAATAAGGCACATAAACTCTTCCACATCCTTCAACGACGTTTCTTTTTCGTTCCTCTGCATAAGGACACTCTCATTCATCTTTCCTTTTCCTTTCGCCAGTCGTTCAGCCTCTACCTCAGGCGATATAAAAATTCTCCCACTTCTTGTCATCCCTCCGGTACCGACGACATTGTCTACAACTTCAACTGGCTGCTTACTAACATCAATTTTCACCCCATCACAGTATGCTTCCAACCCATAGGTCCAGGGTACTGCCTTAGTGCTCTCGTAAGGGATTGGTCCTGCCTTGGTGATAGTGATCGGCGGTCGCCTGGCCGGCGCCGTTATGGTTATTGTTTTTCGGGGAATTGTCACTGTAGCTACATCACTTTGCTCATCCGCTGATAACTCTGCAGGTTCCTCAACTGCCGTTTTGTCGAATTGCAATGTGCCTCCATCTATCAAGGTCTGAATACCCTTCTTCAATTCAGCACAACCCCCAACTTGGGTCCAACACTCTAAACAAAACTCATCGCAGCCCGGATACACACCTCCTTGCAATAACCTGCTCTTTATCTCACACAACTGTGTCTTTAGGTCATCAACATTCATAATCAAGTTCGAACCCTCCTCGGTTAAAATAGCATTTGCCCCATGATTGGGCATGGGCTTTTGTACTATGTTCGGACCTGCCTGTCCAAAATTGATAGCCTTATTATCCAAAAGATCCTGCACCACATGTTTGAACGCGTGGCAACTCTCTACATCGTGGCCAGGAGCCCCGGAGTGGAATTCACAGTGCTTGCTTGCGTCAAAGCCGTACGGAGGAGTGCCCGTTACTGGCGCCATAGTCCTCTTTTCCACCAAGTTCAAACCCAGTAACGTCTGTAGCAATTCTGCATACGTTGAAGGAGGCTTTTCAAACACCCTCTTTGGTCTGCCCCCCTGGATTCTGCGCTGGGCAGGATGTACCCCCTGTTGTGGCTGCTGTTGCTGTTGTTGTATTGGTTGTTGCTGAAATGGAATAGTAACACTTGCCACCTGCTGCGGCTGATTGTACTGGTTTCGACCTCTGCCCCGGCCTCGGCCCCCAAACACTGCACTTGCATCACCTTGACGGCGCCCACCGAAAGCCCTTCTGTTACTGCCAGCTGAAGTGGATTCCTCAGCTTGGAATCTTCCCTGTTTAATGTTGCTTTCAATCTTCTCACCCATCAGGATTAAGTCTGAGAAACTGCCTAAGGACGTGTGAAACAGCTTGTCATAAAACATACCGGTAAATATTCCTATGAACATATCATTCATTTCTTTGTCCTCCAAAGGAGGATGAACTCGAGCAGCCATGTCGCGCCATCTCTGCGCATACTCTTTGAAGCTCTCGCCCTTCTTCTGGGACAATCCCTGCAATTGGACCCGGTTGGGTGCCAAGTCACTGTTGTACTTATAGTGAGCCACAAACGCTTCAGCCAGCTGCTTCCATGTCTTTATCTGTGTTGGCTCCAACCCCATATACCATTCAAGGGAAGGACCAGACAAGCTATCTTGAAAGAAATGCATCAGCATCCTCTCATCGTTTGAATACGCCGACATCCTTCTGTAGTATGACCGCACGTGCACCTTTGGACAGGTATCCCCCTTATATTTGTCGAATGTGGGAGCTTTGAATTTTATTGGTACCCTCAGGCCAGGCACCAGACCCATTGTGGTCATATCTAAGCCAACAGCGCTTTGATTCATGACCCCCTTCATCTGCTCCTCGAGCATCTTGATTCTCTGAGAGTCATCCATAGGACCTTCGAAACCTCCACCGGAGAAAGCATCCTCTTGCTGATCTTCTAGCCAATTACCGTTCCCAGTTCCGTATCCATCGTACCCGTTGTTCCGGCCAACTCTAGTCTGATTCATTACAGGGCCTCGTCCCCTGTTACCATACCCCGGAGCGACTCCGACAGGTCCAAAAGACATTACCCCGGCACCATTTCCATTGCCGAATCCGCCATAACCCTGATTAGTCATACCAAATTCGTCCTGTCCGAAGCCTTGAGCATTGAAGCCGTACTTCCCAGCATGATCAAACCCCTAGTCATTAAAGCCGAATCCATTATTACCGAAGCCATTACCTCCCATATTATCACCCAGGTTGACATCTCCGAATCCTACGTTGTTGACGACAGTCTCGTTACCGATTCCAACATTACCGTTCCCGGCGGCAGTGCCGTTGTTCATATTGACAGTAGGTATGTTTACCACAGGTGGAGCTACCGGTGTGGGGGTACCATCCCCGTGAATAGTGTCAACTCGCACAGAATTATGGTCTTCATTTCCGTGCCCAGCATTTCTCGCCAACAAAGGCTGCACTAAAGCTTGCAAGTTCTCCTGGCCTTTCACAATGGTCTCCATTGTCTACATGAATAGCGCCAGCTTCTCACGCATGTCCTGCATTTCATTCTGCATCTGATCCATAACTCTTCTGCAGTTGGTGCGAGTGGAGTATCGGTGCGGGCGTTGACTTTCAATCCTAAAAAGACCTGTACGGTGCAGGAAATGAGATACAGTTCAATAATCACCTGTAATGCAATATGAATGCGAATGCAATGCAATACGTGTCTGTGCATTAGGGAATATCATTCCCCGATTCTAGTGTGAATGTGTCAGTGCGGTGACAGTGACAACAATACGAAATTCGGAGCCGAATCATAAAAACACCTCATATATTGCAGAGAAATCCATCAGGAATACAATATCAATGAGTGTACAATAAAAGGGCATGACCTCAACCAACAATCCTGGTGATGGTCAGCACAAATGCAAATAAAGCATACACATTAATACATGAAACAGTCAAGCGCTCCCATAGGCCTGGTACTCTTCTAATAACCTCTTAGTCTCTGGATGACTTGGTCGGGTAAGCAGACCCTCAACAAGTAGATCTCTTCGCTTGAGAACACGTCGTAAATCACCAGCAGATTCCTCCCATGCCCCTTCTCCAAAGCGATCCTCTAGCTTCCGCTTCTGAGACACAGCCTCTTTCTTGCCTTCGATAGCCTTGTTCAATGCATTCTGGAGACTATACCTCGCCATCACCTCCTCTTCATACTGCTTAGTGCTAGCCTTCAACTGTTCTTCAAGTTCAGAAATTTGTTGCTTCAATTTGTCTTCCCTCTTTTTGTTGTTGGTTAGCGTAGCATTCCACGTTTTGTTACAAGAAGAGATTTCCCGGTGGGCAGCATCGAGTGCTTTCTTTTTGGACTCCAACATATCATGAGAGCTTCTGAATTCTTTCCCCAGGCGTTCACGCTTCTTTTTCTCTTCAGTCAATTCAGCACCTAGCCTGTTTACTAATTCAATCTGCTGTTGGAAAGAATGCATAGCCTTGTTCTTCTCACTACGCATCTGAGCCAGTTCCTTTTCTAACTCTTCATTGATCTTCATCAAGGCTTCCTTCTCTTTTACAACTCGCTCGTAGACCTCTATAGCAACGGTGGTTGGTTCCTCCACTGGAGCATGAACATGAACCGGTGCAGCTGGAAATGGCATCAGCAACTGCTTTGCCCTCTCTTGGATCCAAACTTTGTATGGTACATAAGCCTGACAATCATTCTTCCCCAACAGTGGTTTCCCCCTTCTGTTGATGCGCATCCAAGCATGCTGAAGCTTGGCTAGTAACTCTCCATTCAAGTCACCGGTGAAGTACAGAGATTCCTGTACTTCTTCCTCCCTAGGTGGGCTCTTCAACGCGTATCCGAACTGGCGAATGAACAAAGATGGGTTATAATTGATGCACCCTTTTCTTCCTATCAAAGGAACATTAGGATACCCAGAACAACTGAAAATAAGCTCAGACCCCAGCAAGTCTCGGTCAAACCACTCAATGTCTTCAGCAGATAGTCTCATCAGGTGCTCTGGCCAGTCAGTTGTAGTTGCACTATCCACAAACGGTCCCTTTAGGGGGAGGTGGCTCTTAAACCACATGTACAGCAAAGGCACACAACAAGAGACGTTCTTGCCTCTCCTATTCTCATTTCTGTAATGCATCGAATGGTAGAAATCCCCGATCAATATGGGTACAGGGTTGCCAGCAGCAAACAAATGAAATGCATCCATGTCCACGAAGTTCGGGAAATTGGGAAACAACACTATCCCATAAATGCATAGAGCCAAAACAGCGTTAAAGACTACCCAGCATCCATTCTTGGCATATTCTTGAGCCTTACCAATCAGAAACTGGAGGGAGAAACCTGGAACCCCGTGCCAAGAAGTCATCAACAGCTCGGAAGCATTCATGTGCAAGGCCTTAGCTAAGTCCTCCAGCTTGGGCTCAGTGGCAGAGTGAATAAAAGGGACCTTATTCTGTACTGGCAGCTCAATAAACTCTGCATACTCTTCCATGGTGGGCCCCAAAATGAAGTCAGCGAATGTGAAACATCTCAAAGCAGGGTCATAGAATTGCATCAGTGTATACAGCCCATTCAGTTCATCATAAGTTGGTTTGCGAACCAATCTCAACAGCCTTCCGTAGCTCTGCCTGAAGCTTCTACGGACATCCTCATCAGCAAGAGAAATCAAACCCAGGAGGGGAGTAACATCAGGGATAGGTAACTTGTAGGCAACTGTCATCCTCAAACCAGCCATGATCAATAGTCAGAAGTCCGAACACTAGAACCAGGGACACCTGCAGCACAGACACATGTTAATGGGATGCAATGATAATGGTTATGCAAACAATGCAATGCAAATAAAATGCAACAGGGGCCAAATGCCATGGCTGAGAAGCCTGAACCACATCATAAGTCTCAGATAGACCATCCAGAATTCCTCAAACCCTGGTCTTGGACAGACCCAAAATAAAGCTTCAACTCTGATCTCTGACAGACCCCATACATAGGCTCCAATCAAACCTCAGACCCAATAATCACTCCAACTTGGTCTCTGACAGACCTCATACATAAGCTCCGATCAAGCCTCAGACCCAATAATCACTCCAACTTGGTCTCTGACAGACCCCAATAACTGTCCATAAGTATCCTGAATCTCAAATCAAGAATAAACCGGTATCTGAAGGTCTAGTTACCTGCATGACCCAAACCCTCTCACAGGTAGGTGCCCTAGCAACTGACAATGGTATGGCATCCTATGCGGTCGTCGGCGTCACATACTTTCAGGGTTGATGATACGATTCCCAGAAGGAGTGGCATCATCAAATCCTGAAGAGGCCTCACTTAGCCAACTTCCAAATGATCGGTTCCCAGAGTCGACAATCCAACTAACCAGCAACCCGAGCCACCCAAAGGGTAGGACAGGAGGCCAACCAGAAGAACCTCGTCTGAGTGTGGATTTCGCAGGACACTAGGACATGCAAAGCATGTGCGCGCCCACTACTTTCCACTCTAATTCTAGGTGCACTCAAGCCCAGGTCCGGCTTATCTCTCAATCACAGAACACCCGTCACACCCCAATACAGCAATAATAACAATAATATAATGCTGAAAGTAAATGTCAGAAATATAAATTCATACAAAATCCTCGACGGGAAAACAAGCGTTAGGATTGACTCGCTTAAGGGACGTTGGATCCCAAATGCATAAGGAACTATCGCAGTCCTTAGCAGCCAGGGGACGTTGGGTCCCCAGCAGAGTCGACAGCTGTCGCTACTGCGAAAATCGGCGCCGGCTGAATAGAAGAGTCGCCACCGTGCGTTATTTATCCCAACGGAGGGAAAGGAAACGCTCGAAGTAAACCTACCACAAAACGGGGAAAGGAATGGTCATCGCAACCAAATCCTGGATTCGGGAGTCGGTTACGCAAGGGGAAGGTATTAGCACCCCTCACGTCCGTCGTACTCGACGGGATCCACGCTTGTTTTCTGGTACGAATTGTTATTCTATCTACTCTACAGGTCAGGGGTTAAAAGAAAATAAAATGACTCGGCAAAGTATCGCACTTTATGCCTACGTATTCCCGTCTGGAACGAGAAATCAGAGTCAACGTAGTTCGCCTACCTACGAGAAAGGAGGGAAAGGTTGCTCGCTAGGATATCGCATCCTATGCCTACGTACTTTCATACAGCATGAAAGATCAGAGCAAACGTAGTTCGGGGCACGTACAACACAAGTCTGTCTTGATTGCTTTTATCTTCTTCTAAAAAAGGGGTTTTTCTGATTACTGGTCCAAGCGGACAAAAATGACGTTTTGATGAGTTCACATTCTTTTACGGAAGAAGTGTCTTTTATTGTGTTTGAAATATTTATTGTGTTTTTCTGTTTGTTTTGAGAAAGAAGAGACAGAACTCTAACCTATGGTTGAAAAGGGAATCAAACTAACCTAATGTTATCATGCATGGGTTAAGACCTAATGTCTATCATGTTCCTCTCTTGCGCAGAGAGAAACAGAGATCCTAAGGGATAAACGGAAACAGAAACAATAACATATATACAATAAAGCAGTAAAATGCATGAATGCAACAATACAAGCGAGGCAAGGGAGTCCCACTCAACCTCGAACCTAGAAAACAACAGGCAAAAGCGAACAAAATTCGCTTTCAACCTAACAGATTAAATGGCAAACAATACAGTCAGGAAAATTTAAAAAAATAATAAACAGCAAAAATAAACAGCAAAAGCAATCTTCATCAACATCTGTCTTCAAGTCATCTTCAAACATCTACAGGCTTCAAGCAAGCATCAGTCTTTATCTTCACAGCCTTCAAGCAAGGTCTCTATCTTCCATCCTTCAGGGCTTTTATTCAGGTCTCACTCTCCAAGATGAGCAGCAGTTAAGAGGATGAACTGGAATGTTAAACAATTAGTTGACCACCAAAGGTGGCAAACAGACTGTTAACAATACGTAGAAAATTTCTCTCAAGAGTTCTATCTCTTAGACACTGTCACCAAGCCTTCCAAAGGAAGGGGGTAAGTGTCCTAGAGAGACTCTGCATCATAGAGAGGGATGGAGGCAAACAAGACCTTCCATGTTTGTGAATCAAGTTGCTATTCTAGAGCTCTACATAACTCCTAGATCCTATGACCTTCAACAGCTGCCAGCAAGAGATACTCTTCATCAACTCCTGAACTGAGTCTTCATTCCTTTTGTCTTCAATGGCTTCATCAGCAAAGTCTACATCTCAAACCCAAACCCCAAGCAGGCCCAATACCCCACACAGTCAGACAAATAACCCTAAAGAGGGCACACCACACAATCAATCAAATACAGAAAATATACTAGTAGTATTTATATAATAGGGGAAGTCTAGCATTTTCTAAGGGATCTATCACTTACCCATAATACCCCTATAGTCCCCTCTTAATTTGTCCTAAAGAAAACCCAAAAAGAAACTTGTTTTGTTAGACCTATATTATATTCACAACCCTAAATGATTAGCCTAATGTTTTCTAACTAAACTACCTAAAATAAATCCTAAAAAATTGGTATAAAAATCAAGGGGGCACCTAATACATGTATCTAGTTATACTAAAAAAATTAGCCTAAAAAGATTATGGGAAATACCTAAAAGAAAATCTACAAATTTATGTACAAACTAAAAGTATTAAATAGGCATTAAAAGAGAAAATATGCAAAAAAATATTAAAAGAAAATAAAATGGAAATTTTATTACATGATATTTTTCTACACAGAAATATGAAAATGGTAAAAAAACAACCAATCAAAAATATGGAATTTTCAATTTATTATGAATTTTCAAACAATTAAGAAAAATAAAGGAAATCAAAATGAAGTAAAATGAGCTAGGGGTGCAGTAAGTAAGACAATCCAGTTCAATGAATGATGGGCCCAATCCAGGGGGTGTCAATAGTGATGCGCGCAGGCCCATTACATATTCAGAAAATACAAAAGAAAATAAAAAGAAAAAAGAACGGTGCAGAAAGTAACAAATATTAGTTCATTATTGAAATGGGCTTGCATGTGGGGTGTGGGAAGTAATGTTCGCCCAGGCCCGTCTGCCCCCGTTTAATGAAACGGGGCATTTCATGCTCACTCTCAGATTCCCTCCTTTACTTCAATTTGAATCTCAGCCATTGGATGGGCTTCCTAGTCGACGGGTCTTGGCTAATCCAACGTGTATGGAGTCGTCTCCTACCTTGAGACCTAGGGTTTCACCATGAACCAGTATCCCTGCACCAATCTTTCCACCACTCGTTCTCCTCCATTTCTCCATCAATTTCAACATTTCAAGACACTAGACTACTCTATTTTCTCCCCTGAATACAGTCATGCCATTAGTTATCCTTGAAACCAGCCCTAACTAGGAACCCGATAGCCATAACTTCCATGGTACTCAAACTTCCACAACAATGAAACTTGGATTTATTTATACTAACATGTTCTCTATGTTTTCCTGATTCTAACATGCTATACCACATGGATTTACTTGCACTAAACTACTAGTTCTTGATCATTAAAGATTGGCTGCCCTATGTTCAAACTCCATGAAATGCTCTCAAACTCACTGGAGTTGATCGTCTACCTATTCCTAACAGTTCTAACCTAATGATTCTCTATCATACTACTTAATTCAAGCCAATTCGAAGAAGATACTAACCTGGTGCAAAATTGAAAACAGATGGTGAAGTGCTTGGATTCACAGCTAGCAATGCTCTAGAATTGATCAATGTGTGTGGATCTTGGTTCTGTTTGCAATGATCTTTGCTCAAATGCCTTGAATTGCCATAACCAACTCTTCTTGCACTTTGGATGATGAACTTGCAGCACACGAATCTTGCACTAATACACTTGGATCTTGCTTGCAATGTGGTCTATGATGAATACTGAATTGAATGGGATCAGCACTTTGAAGAATGATGATGAATTGAGAGAATTTGGATGAATTTGCAAAAATGAAAGAGACAATGAAACTATGAATTTTCATCCAAATGAATCACCAACCCTGCATTGAATAAGCTCTAGGGTTTATATAGATGTGGATGGAAAGTTCTGGAAGATGCTGGAAGCTCCTTACACATTGATCCCTTGTGATTTGGCATATGTTTCTTCTTTTATAAGCAAGCCATGATAACTTTCAATTTTTGAACTAAGCTCAAAAATCGACTATTTCCAATGTTCTCAAAACATTAATTCCAATCAAAATGACCTATAATTTCATCCCATTTGGACATGTTATGAAAAATTCCCAAAAATGGTTATTTAATGAACTTAAATCATGCCTTAATTAGGTCATTTTTGCAAATATGAGCTACACCCATTTTCAAACCTCCATGACCACTTTTCTAGACTCAAAACATCATTTGGAACAACTTTGATGATGAACATTTTTCCATTTGAGACTTGCAAGTATGAGTTTTAGGCATATGCTTGAAATGACCCATAATTTCCAAATGACCAAAATACCCTTTGCTTGCCAAAGTCATAAGTAGAGTTCCACAAATCAGATGAAGGCATACCATACCTTTCTAGAAAGCTAAGATCATGAGGAACAACTTTCATGTTGGCCAGAAATCCATTTTAAAGCTCCTTAAAGGGTAAAAGTTTCTTGGAAGACAAGTAACCTTCACAGACAAAATTTCAGATGCCTCTGATGACCTGTAACTTGCAAGGACCATAACTTGAGTTCTATAAATCTCCTTGATGTCTTCCACCACTAAAATTAAAGGTCTTGAGATCCTATACAAGTTTCATGTTGGCCAAGGATCCATTTGAAGCTTGCATTTTGAATTATCTTGCTTGTAAGTTTGACCTAAATCAGGGGATTTTACACAGAAACCCTAATTTAGGAACTCCTCTCCTTCTTGATTTTTATTGATTCCTCCTTGGCACAACACCACATCCACATCTACATGTCCAATGATGAACCCCACATCTTTCAAATAGACCTTGATGCCCTTCAATCAAGCATTTGACCTAGGGTTGACCCAGAGTTGACCCAGATGAAACCCTAGTTGACTGTCTTCAACTGCAGCTCTTGCAATCACACCAATGACTTGTATCACTTTCAAAATGACTCTCTAGGTCTTCCATGATGTCTGTATACCCTCCATGGCCTCAATTCATGACTCACAACTTCTCTGATGGTCTTTAAATACCCTCAAGATAGGAGATAGATCCACTGCTTGGTCCAATGACTTCTTTAGGTTTCAATTTCTTTCTGATGACTGGGCTAAGATTGAATTTGAATAAGAACCTCTTGATATGCCCATAGGGATAAGAATTGTATTTGGTCCCTTGTTGGATGGCTTGCCCATGTTATGCTATGCAGATGAATTAATTATGTACATGATCTAATATGCAAATGCTAATGCAATTGAAACATAAACCAAGTGAAGTAGGTTGAGCAAATTTTAGGGTGCAACAAGTATCTAACTTCATTAATGCCTTCTTCGGAAGAACATTGAGTGACGACCCCGTGTCCACCAACACGTGGGACATAATCGTTCCCCTACACTCTATCGATATGTGTAGGGAGCTATTGTGGTTCCTCCCCTTCGGCGTCAGCTCTAGGTCAGTGAACCCTAACCCATTTCCAGCATTCACGTGGGCTACGACCTCTTCCAGCTGGTTTACCGATATTTCATGCGGTACATTCCCGGCGTTCAACACCTTCAGCAGCATGTTGCGGTGTGCTTCAGAACACAGCAACAAATTCAGGATGGAAATCTTTGAGGGTGTCTGATGGAGATGATCCACAATCTTGTAGTCACTCTTTTTAATCAACCTCATAAATTCCTCGGCGTCTTTAACGAGTAAGTCTTTCTCTACCCCACGAGGGATCTCTTCAACGACTTTACTTTTACCTTTATCAGTTGCATCAGCTCTGTCCGCTTTGTCCGCCACGACCTCTGGTGGTGCAAACACTCTCCCGCTGCGAGTGATTCCGCTGATTCCTGCAAGGTTATCTACAGACGACCCAAACGGTTCCAGTTCCAACTTCTGTCCGTTGCAGTAGACCTCTGCCCCGTAATGCCATGGGACAGCATTGGTGCTTTCGAAGGGTATTGTTGCACCCTAAAATTTGCTCAACCTTATTCACTTGGTTTATGTTTCAATATCATTAGCATTTGCATATAGAGTCATGTACATAGCCTAACCATTGCATAGCATAGCATAGCAAGTCATCCAACAGGGGACCAATCATTATTCTCATCTCTAGAGACCTATCAAGAGGTTATTCAATATCACCCAAGTCATCAGAAAAGAATTTGAAAGCTGGGAGGTCAATGGATCAAGCAGTGCATCCATCTCCTATCTGAGGGTGTCTGAGGATCAACAAAGAAATGATGAGCTGTGGGCTGAGCATGGGGAGTATCTAGAGATCTTGGAGGACTTAGAAAGTCATTTGGAGAAGGAGACAATTCATTGGTGTAGTCACAAGTATTGCAGTTGAAGACAGTCAACTAGGGTTTCATCTAGGGTCAACTCTAGGTCAACTCTAGGTCAATTGACTGATTGTAAGGCATTAAGGGCTATTGGAGAGATGTGGGGTTCATCATTTGACATGTAGAAGAGGATATGGTGGTATGCCAAGAAGAATTCAAGAGAAATCAAGGAGAAGAGGAGTTTCTAAATTAGGGTTTCTGTGTAAAATCCCCTAATTTAGGTCAAATTTCCAAGTAAGATAAGTCAAAATGAAAGCTTCAAATGGATCCTTGGCCAACATGAAACTTGTAGAGGATCTCAATACCTTTAATTTGAGTGGTGGAAGACATCAAGGAGATTTATAGAACTCAAGTTATGGTCCTTGCAAGTTACAGGTCATCTGAGGTATCTGAAATTTTGTCTGTGAAAGTGACTTGACTTCCAAGCTAGTTTTACCCCTCAAGGCGATTTCAAATGAATTTCTGGTCAACAGAAGAATTGTTCCTCATTGTCTTAGCTTTCTAGAATGGTATAGTATGCCTTCATATGATTTGTGGAACTCTACTTATGGTCTTGGCAAGCAAAGGGTATTTTGGTCATTTGAGAATTACAGGTCATTTTAACCTATGCCCAAAACTCATACAAGGAAGCTTCAAATGGAAAACTTTACAACATCAAACTTGTTCCAAATGACATTTTGAGTCTAGAAAAGTGACCATGAGAGATTGGAAAGATTCATAGCACAAGGTTTCAAAATTGGTGGATTTAATGAATAAAAATGGACTTAAAAATGAGATTTTTCATATCTTGGCCAAATGAAGCAAAATTATAGGTCATTTTGAATGGAAAGATCATTTTAAAGACATTGGCTAAAGTAGAATTTTGAGCTTAGTTCATATTTTGGGAGTTATCCATGGTTGCTTGTAATGGAAGTTACATAAACCAAATTCAAGGGAAAGAATGCAAGGGAAACTCCTCCAAGTTTCTAGGAGGTTCTAAGGACACCTATATATTGATAAGAGATGGTTCATGCCATGGTTGGTGATTGCATTTTCTCAAAACCCCAAGTTATACACACTTTCTCCAATTTTCAAAAGCATCACAAACCATCCCAAATCTCCACCAATTTTCACATTTTCTGATTGAATCTTCATAATCATCATCCAAGCATCATAATTCACATCAAGAATTGGTTGAATTGATCAAGAATTGTACCATTCATTTTCATCATCCAATTTGCAAGAAGGTGTCAAGAACAAGATTCAAGGAGTTTGCACAAAAGATATTGCATACAGAATTCATCATCAAGGTTACTAAGCAAGTTCCAATCACTGCAAGCATCAAATTCAAGGAGTTGCATAGCTGTTTTCACCATTTGCATCAGGTTAGAATTCTGCTCGAATTGCTTAGTTTAGTTAGGATTATAGAGAATTGGTAGTATAGAATGGTTAAGCATAAGCAGATGATTGATTTTGATGAATTTGGGGAGGTTTCATGAAGGTTGAGTACAGTGCACCAAATCTGTTAGAGCTTGTAGCTATTAGGATAAGGCATGAAAATCTTGTTGGATTAGCATGTTAAAATCAGCATGGAGTGTCGATGAGTTTAGGACAAGAATTATGAAGAATTGAGAGAGTTGATCGCAGGTGTTCATGGTGGCTTATGACTGTTATTCTTATCGAATTGGTTGATGGAGTGAGTTTTAGGAGAAGTTACTATCATGGTTGTGTAGAGGGAAGGAAATGGACCAAGTTTGCTCTTGGAGTCGTGTGAATCCATGGAGGGATGAAGGAGAACAGAGGTGTGCAAGATCGTGCATGGTTAGGGTTTTCTGAAACCCTAGGTTTGCCCAAGGTTGAAGATGAAGGAGGGCCCTACGATAGAGGGTTTGACTTGACTCAGATTGCAATCCAAGGGTCCACGTTTGAAGTTGAAATACGGAGGGAAACTCTGGGCATCAAAACGCCCCGTTTCATTTAAGTGTTCTGAGTGGGCCTTGAATTTCATTACTAATGACACCCCCAATAACCAAGCCCAACGTAAATGAACTGAGAATGTTGCTATCCACACCGTTTGAGTTTTTTTTATTTTTGTTGATATCCTAAAGCGCGTTGGGCCTAGTTCTTTGTTCTATTCGCACCCCTGTGTTCTGGCCCACTCAACAAAAGCAACTAGGCGCCCTTGTTGTTCTCACCCCCTCCCTCTATTTCTCTATTTTTGTCATTTTTAATTTCTTTTCATTTTTCATGCATTTTCTAAAAATCATAATAAATCATAAAAACCTTATTTTTCAATAACTCTTTTTGCATAATTTTCTTTAAAGAGTCTAGAAAATTATAAAAAATAAAAATTGCATTTTATTTTTTATTTGATATTTTTCCCATATTTTCCAAATAAATGCATATTTTAAGTGTTTCATTTCATACATGATTTTGATAATTTTTGTTCTATTAGTGGCTTTAATATTTTTCACTCATTCTTTTTAGGTTGATTAATAGACACTAGTAACTTGTACATGCAATTTAGTTCATATTTTTAGGACTTGATTTTAGGAGTTTAGTTTAGGTGTAAACAATATGAACAAAATTAGGGTTTTAAATAAACTTAGGTGAGATAGTTTAATTCTTTTAGGAAATTTTCATTTGATTTTGGGGGTATGGGCTATAGGGGTTATGGGTATAGGATAGATCCCCTTAGAAATCACTAGGATTCCCCTACTGCTATTAGTATATTACTGTCTGTATTTGATTGATTGGTGTGGTGTGCCCTCGGGGATTATTGTTTGTCTGTGTGGGTATTGGGATTGTCTGGGATTGGGGAAGCTGAAGACTTGTGATGATGAAGCCATTGGAGATCCGGAGACTAAAGACCAACTTCCAGAGATTGGAGAGGAAGCTCCTGCTAGCAGCTGTTGAGGAGATTAGGGTTTAGGAGCTAAGCAGAGCTCTAGAGTAGAAAGCTTGTTTCTCAAACATGGAATGCCTTGTCTGCATCCATCCTTTCTCTATGATTCAAAGTCTCTTTCAAATATCCACCTCCTTCCTTTGGAAGGATCAGTGAACGTATTTGAAAGATAGAACTTTTGAGGGGGAACTTTCTGTTTAATGTTGACAGTTGATGAACCACCCTTGGTAGGTAATTGACTGTCTAACATTCATTCACTTCATCTTGTTGACTGATGTTCATCCTGGAGCCTGAGACTTGAAGAAAAGTCATTGTAGATGGAAGATTGATGACCAAAGCCCTTGCTTGAAGACTGTGGAACTGGAGATTGAGGCTTGCTGAAGCTTGTAGCTGTATGGAGATGACTTAAAGACAAATATTGATGCAGAGCTGCTGTGGCTGTTTATTTTGCTGTATTTCATTTCTGATGTATTGATTGGTTTTCTGGACTGTATTGTTTGCTGTTTACCCTGTTGGGTTGAAAGTGAAGCCTGTTCACTTTTGCCTATTGTTTTCTAGGTTCGAGGTTGAGTGGGACTCCCTTGCCTCGCTTGTATTGTTGCATCCATGCATTTTACCGCTTTACTGTATAAATCTGATATTGTTTCTGTTTCCGTTTGTTCCCTTAGGATCTCTGTTTCTCTCTGCGCAAGAGAGGAGCATGATAGACACTAGGTCTTAACCCATGCATGATAACATTAGGTTAGTTTGATTCCCTTCGCAACCGTAGGTTAGAGTTCTGTCTCTTCTTTCTCAAAACAAACAGAAAAACACAATAAATATTTCAAACACAATAAAAGACACTTCTTTCGTAAAAGAATGTGAACGCATCAAAACGTCATTTTTGTCCGCTTGGACCAGTAATCAGAAAAAACCCTTTTTCAGAAGGAGATAAAAGCAATCAAAACAGACTTGCGTCGTACGTGGCCCGAACTACGTTTGCTCTGATCTTTCATGCTGTATGAAAGTACGTAGGCATAGGATGCGATATCCTAGCGAGCAACCTTCCCCTCCTTTCCCGTAGGTAGGCGAACTACGTTGACTCTGATTTCTCGTTCCAGACGGGAATACGTAGGCATAAAGTGCGATACTTTGCCGAGTCATTTTCTTTTCTTTTAACCCCTGACCTGTAGCGTAGATAGAATAACAATCCGTACTAGAAAACAAGCGTGGATCCCGTCGAGTACGACGGACGTGAGGGGTGCTAATACCTTCCCCTTGCGTAACCGACTCCCGAACCCAGGTTTTGGTTGCGATGACCATACCTTTCCCCGTTTTGCGGTAGGTTTACCTCGAGCGTTTCCTTTCCCTCCTGTGGGATAAATAACGCACGGTGGCGACTCTTCTGTTCAGCCGGCGCCGATTTTCGCAGTAGCGACAGCTGGCGACTCTGCTGGGGATCCAACGTCCCCTGGCTGCTAAGGACTGCGATGGTTCTTATGCATTTGGGATCCAACGTCCCTTAAGAGAGTCAATCCTAAAGCTTGTTTTCCCGTCGAGGATTTTGTATGGATTTATATTTCTGACCTTTATTTTCAGCATTATATATATTGATTATTATTGCTGTATTGGGGTATGACGGGTGTTCTGATACTGAGTGAGAAGCCGGACCTGGGCTTGAGTGCACCTAGAATTAGAGTAGAAAGTAGTGGGCGCGTTCCGGCTTTGCTTGCATTAGTGTCTCATGAAATCTACACTCGGACGAGGTTCTTCTGGTTGGCTTCTTTTTCTACCCTTTGGGTCGAAGGGGTTGTTGGTCAGCTGAATTGTCGACTCCGGGAACCGATCATTTGGAAGTTGGCTAAGTGAGGCCTCTTCAGGATTTGATGATGCCACTCCTTCTGGGAATCGTATCATCAACCCTGAAAGTATGTGACGCCGACGACCGCATAGGATGCCGTACCTTGTCAGTTACTAGGACATCCACCTGTGAGAGGGTTTGGGGTTATGCAGGTAGCTAGACCTTCAGACTACCGGTTTGTTTCTTGATCAGAGATCCTGGGTATTTATGGAGATGTGTTATGAGGTATGCCAGAGACCAGTTGGAGAGTTTTGAGGTCTGTCAGAGACCAGTTAGATAGTTCTGGGGTCTGTCAGAGACCAGTTGGAAATGTGATACGAGGTCTGCCAGAGACCAATTAGTGTTATGGTTTGAGGTCTGTCAGAGACCATTGTTGGAGCTTTGTTTTAGGTCTATCCGAGACCAGGGTTTGAGGACTTCTGAAGAGTCTGTTGAGACCTCTTGACAGGGTTCAGGCTATTCAGCTACGGCAGTTGGTCCCTGTTGCATGTTACCTGCATTGCATTGTTTGCATACCCATTATCATTGCATCCCATTAACGTGTGTCTGTGCTGCAGGTGCCTTTGCATATCCCCCGATTCTAGTGCCCAGACTTCTGAGTTGTGATCATGGCTGGTTTGAGGAAAACAGTTGCGTATAAGCTGTCGGATATTACTCCTTTGCTTGGTCTGATATCTCTTGCTGATGAGGAGGTTAGGAGAAGCTTCAGAATGAGTCACGGGAGATTACTGAGATTAGGCTGCAAGCCCACTACTGATGAGATGAACGGGCTGTACACCTTGATGCAGTTCTATGATCCCGCATTGAGATGTTTTACGTTTGCTGATTTCATTCTAGGGCCTACCATCGAGGAGTATGTGGAGTTTACTAAGTTACCGGTGCAGAACAAGGTTCCTTTTATTCACTCTACTGCTGAGCCCAAGTTGGAGGACTTAGCCAAAGCCTTGCATATGGACGCTGCAGAACTGTTATTGACTTCTTGGCTTGGGGTTTCAGGTTTCTCTCTCGATTTCTTGGTCGGCAAAGCTCAGGAGTATGCCAAGAACGGATGTTGGGTGGTTTTCAATGCTATTTTGGCTCTATGCATTTATGGGATTGTGTTGTTCCCTAACTTGCCCAATTTCGTAGACTTGGACGCTTTCCACCTATTTGCTGTCGGCAATCCAGTGCCAACATTGATCGGAGACTTCTACCACTCCTTGCACTACAAGAATGAAAACAGAAGGGGAAAGGTTGTTTACTGCTGTGCTCCTTTGTTGAATATGTGGTTCAAGAGTCATCTTCCCATGAAGGGGTCTTTTGTGGAACGTGCAACCATCGCTAGCTGGTCGGAGCGCCGGATGAGGCTATCTTCCGAAGACGTCGAATGGTTTGATAGAGATCTGCTGGGATCCGAGCTTATATTCAGTTGTTCTGGGTACCCTAATGTGCCGCTGATAGGAAGGAAAGGGTGTATCAACTACAATCCTTCTCTGTTCGTCCGTCAGTTCGGATATGCGCTGAAGAACCCGCCAAAGGAGGAAGAAGTACAGGAATCTCTGTACTTCACCGGAGATTTGAAGGGGGAGTTGTTAGCCAAGTTGCAGCATGCCTGGACGCGTATTAACCGAAGAGGGAAGCCGTTGTTAGGAAAGAATGACTGTCAGGCCTATGCACCTTACAGGGTTTGGATCCAGGAGAGAGCAAGTCAGTTGAGGATGCCATTTCCAGATGCACCAGTTCTTGTTCCTATTCCGGTAGCAGAGCCAACTACTGTTTCTAGGGAGGCCTATGAGCAAGTTGTGAAAGAAAAAGAAGCCTTGATGAAGATCAACGAAGGGTTAGAGCAGGAGTTAGCCCAGATACGCAGTGAGAAAAACAAGGTCGTCCATGCTTTCCAACAGCAGATTGAGCTATTGAACAGATTAGGGGCTGAATTGACTGAGGAGAGGAAGAAGCGCGAACGTCTGGGGCAAGAGTTCAGAAGCTCCCATGACATGCTGGAATCCAAAAAGAAGGCACTCGACGCAGCTCACCGAGAGATCTCTTCTTGCAATAAGACTTGGAATGCTACGCTCACCAACAATAAGAAGAGGGAAGATAAGTTGAAGCAGCAAATTTCCGACCTCGAAGAGCAGTTGAAGTCCAGCATCAAGAAGTGTGAGGAAGAAGTGATGACCCGGTACAGTCTCCAGAACACACTGAACAAGGCCATCAAAGGCAGAGATGAAGCCGTGTCTCAGAAGCGTAAACTAGAGGATCGCTTCGGAGACGGGGCATGGGAAGAAACTGCTGAAGACGTGCGCCGTGTTCTTAAGAAAAGGAACCAACTTGTTGAAGGGCTGCTTGATCGACCAAGTCATCCGGAGACCAAGAAGCTGCTAGAAGAATACCAGACTTATGGGAGGATTTGATCATTTCATGTAGTAACCTGTATGCTTTATTTGCATAGTGCTGACCATCACCAGGGTTGTTGGTTGAGGTCATGCCTTCTTATTGTACTCTCAGTGACATTGTATTCTTGGCCTATTGATTTTCTCTGCAATATATGAGGCGTTCTGTGATTCAGCTCCGATCTTTATATTAAGCATTGTCACTGCACCGGCACCTTCACACTAGAATCGGGGAATGAATTTCCCTAAGGCACAGACACACACATTGCATTGCATTCATATTCATATTGCATTACAGGTAATCTTTGGATGATGTCTTATTTCCTGCTCTGTACCAGGTACTTTTCAGGATTGCAGATCAGCACCCGCACCGCTATTCTACTCGCACCAACTGTCGAAGAATCATGGATCAAATGCAGAACGAGATGCAAGATGTGCGCGAGAAGCTAGCTCTCTTTATGCAGACCATGGAAGCTATTGCAAAAGGTCAGGAGAATTTGCAAGCCATGGTCCATCCTCTGTTGGCCCGAAATGTTGGTCACGGTAATGAGGAGCATCAGTCTGTACGAGTCGATACTGTTCATGGAGACGGCACTCCCACGCCAGTGGCTCCACCTGTAGTCAATATACCTGCTGCTAATGTCAACAATGCTACCGCTGCTATGAACGGTAACGTCGGAGTTGGGAATGAGACTGCTGTCCATAACGTTGGGCTTGGTGATGTCAACTTGGGTGATAATATGGGAGGCAACGACTTTGTCAATACTGGATTCGGGTTCAATGATCAGGGATTCGATAACGCCGGGAAATATGGTTTCAATGCTCAAGGCTTTGGGCAAGATGGTTATGGTGTGGCCAATCAGGGTTACGGAGGTTTCGGAAATGGAAACGGCGCTGGGTTTATGGCTTTTGGGCCTGCTGGAGGTGTTCAAGGGTACGGCAACAGAGGCCGAGGCCCAGTGATGAATCAGATTAGAGCTGGCCGCAATAATGGATATGACGGGTATGGAGCTGGGAATGGTATGTGGCAAGAAGATCAGCAGGAGAATGCTTTCTCCGGCGGAGGTTTCGAAGGGCCGATGGATGACTCCCAGAAGATCAGAATGCTGGAAGAGCAGATGAAGGGGGTTCTGAACCAAAGTGTTGTGGGCTTGGACATGGCAACAATGGGCCTGGTACCTGGCTTGAGGGTGCCAATCAAATTCAAAGCTCCTGCGTTTGATAAGTATAAAGGGGACACATGTCCGAAAGTGCACGTACGGGCTTATTACAGAAAAATGTCTGCATATTCAACTGATGAAAGAATGCTAATGCATTTCTTTCAAGATAGTCTGTCAGGCCCTTCCTTAGAGTGGTATATGGGGTTGGAGCCGACTAATATCAAGACATGGAAGCAATTGGCGGAGGCATTCGTAGCTCACTACAAGTATAACAGCGACTTGGCGCCCAATCGGGTCCAATTGGCAGGGCTGTCACAAAAGAAAGGGGAGAGCTTTAAAGAGTACGCGCAAAGGTGGCGCGATATGGCTGCCAGGGTCCGTCCTCCTGTAGAAGATAAGGAAATGAACGACATGTTCGTCGGTACATTCACAGGCTTGTTTCATGACATGTTGTTTCATACATCTCTGGCCAGTTTTTCAGACCTAATTCTGATGGGAGAAAAGATTGAACGTAACATTAAGCAAGGAAAATTCCAGGTTGAGGAATCAACTGCATCTGGCAGTAATAGGAAGGCTTTTGGTGGGCGCCGTCAGGGCGAGGCAAGTGCAGTGTTTGGAGGCCGAGGCAGAGGTCGGAACCAATATCATCAGCCGCAGCAGGTGGCGAGTGTTACTATTCCATATCAACAGCAACCACTTCAGTAACAACAACCGTCTCAGCAGCAGCCAATGCAGCAGCAGCAACCGCCTCCGCAGGGGGCACAGCAGGCTTAGCGAAGATTCCAGGGTGGTAAACCAAGAAGAGTGTTTGAGAAGCCTCCCTCAACCTATGCTGATTTGTTGCAGACATTGTTGGGTTTGAACCTGGTAGAGAAGAGAACTCTGGCACCGATAACGGGAACGCCTCCGTATGGTTATGATGCAAGCAGGCACTGTGAGTTTCATTCTGGGGCACCGGGCCACGATATAGAGGGTTGCCATGCTTTTAAGCATGTCGTGCAGGATCTTTTGGACAATAAGACTATCAATTTCGGAACGGCAGGTCCGAATATAGTGCAGAAACCCATGCCTAATCATGGGGCAAACGCCATTCTGACTGAGGAGGGGTTGAATCTGATTATGAATGTCGACGATTTAAAGACGCCGTTGAGCGAGATAAAAAGCAAACTGTTGCAAGGGGGTGTTTATCCAGGATGTGACGAGTATTGCTTAGAATGCTGGACCCTAGCTGGGGGGTGTGATGATTTGAAGAAAGGCATTCAGGCTTTAATTGATGGGGGTACTTTGCAGTTTGACCGAGCAGCAACTGAAGAGCCCGCAGGGGCAGTAGCAGATGATCAGAGTGATGTGGCCACTGTGACGATTCCTCGGAAGACAATCACTATTGCAGCACCGGTCCAGCGACCACCGATCACCATAACTAAGGCCGGATCGATCTCGTACGAGAACACGAAAGCAGTCCCATGGTCATATGGGTTGGAGGTGTATTGTGACGGAATAAAGATTGATATTGATAAACAGCCAGCCGAGACTGTAGAGAACGTTGTTGGTTCGGGAGGTATGACAAGGAGTGGTAGGATCTTTATATCACCTGAAGTGGAGGCCGAAAGACTAGCGAAAGGAAAGGGGAAAATGGTTGAGAATGTCCCAGTGCAAGCAAGCGAAAAAGAATCGGCGTCGAAAGAGGTAGAAGAGTTCATGCGCTTGATTCGAAAAAGTGATTATAAGATTGTGGAGCATCTGCAACAGACGCCATCCAAAATATCCATCTTGTCCTTGCTCTTGTGTTCGGAAGCTCACAGAAATGCTTTGTTGAAAGTCCTGGATACTTCCTTCGTACCCCAAGACGTCTCCGTGAATCAGCTGGAAGGAGTGTTGGCACATGTAAATGCAGGCCACAGCTTGGGCTTTACCGACTTCGATTTGACCCCAAAAGGTAGAGATCATAATATAGCGCTGCACATATCTGTCGAATGTAGAGGATCAGTAATGTCGCATGTATTGGTCGACACTGGATCGTCTTTGAATGTGATGCCCAAGAAAGCGATGATGAAGCTGGATGTCAGAGGAATCCTGTGCACACCCAGTGACTTGGTAGTCAGGGCCTTTGACGGCACGCGAAGAACAGTCTTTGGATCGATAAAATTGCCCCTGCAAGTAGGGCCGGAGGTGTTCGCAACTGAGTTTTATATCATAGATATACAGCCTGCGTATAGCTGCTTGCTCGGAAGACCTTGGATTCACGGGGCTGGGGCAGTCACGTTTACCCTGCATCAGAAGTTGAAATATATGGTCGGAGACAGCGTAGTCACCGTATGCGGAGAAGAAGACATCCTGGTCAGCCATCTGTCGTCATTTAAATATGTGGAGGTCGACGGAGAGATCCACGAAACGCCCTGTCAGGCATTTGAGGGTTTGCGTATCAAGGATAAAGGTCCCGGGCCGAGCAAGGTGTCGGAGATAGCCGTCTCGTCGTATAAAGAAGCTCAAGCTCTGGTGGAGGCAGGAGAAGCAAAGGGCTGGGGCAAAGTGCTGGATATTCCTGTAAAGATGGACCGGTTCGGGCTGGGATACCAACCGTCATCATCAACTCCCGCTGTGGGAGCACCCCGTTTCAGAGGGCCGATAACCATCTCTGCCAGTGGAGTATGTCATGAAACCATCAACGCTGCCTCGGAGTCGGACGAAGGAGACAGCGACTGTGATATGGATGCCTGGATTCAGCCAAGCACGCCAGGACAAGGACTGTGCAACTGGTCTATTCAGGAGCTTGTTCCTGTGACTCTTAAACAGTAATGCTTTGCTTTATTAATTGTTGAATAATCTGATGTCCTGCCCGGGGCATCAGAATTTGCTTAGGGCTGTGTTGTTATGAATATTGCGTGTTAATCATTAAATAAATGGCGTTTTTTCATGTGCAAATACTGTAATCTCTGTCTTTCTTGTTTTATATTTTTCAATAAAATGGCAATATGGTTATCCGTTTTATACGCATTTTGAAGCACTTAACCATTCCTTTTGCAGGATAACATTTTCAGATGACATCCTTGAACCACCTATGACTCGTCCCGACTTCGAGCACCCGGTATTCCAGGCCGAAGAAGAGGTTGTCGAAAATAGTGACGTTCCTGAAGAACTGTCTTGGTTGGTGAAGCAAGAGGAAAGATTCATTCTGCCTCACGATGAGGTCATCGAAATTATCAACTTGGGGTCGGAAGGGGTTGAGAAGAATATTCGTATCGGAGCCGCACTGCAGGGTGATATCAAGCGAAGACTGGTTGAAATGCTCCGAGAGTATAGTGATGTATTCGCTTGGTCATATGAAGATATGCCAGGGCTTGATACAGATATGGTTGTTCACCGTCTGCCACTGAAAGAAGAATGCCCGCCGGTCAAACAAAAGCTTCGCAGAACTCGACCAGATATGGCTGTAAAGATCAAAGAGGAAGTTCAAAAACAATGGGACGCTGGTTTCCTGGCTGTGACAAAATATCCTTCATGGGTTGCTAACATCGTACCAGTGCCGAAGAAGGATGGCAAGGTTCGAATGTGCGTAGATTATAGAGATTTGAATAAAGCAAGCCCAAAAGACGATTTTCCACTCCCTCACATTGACGTGCTAGTTGATAATACTGCTCAATACTCCGTATTCTCCTTCATGGATGGCTTTTCAGGCTATAATCAGATTAAAATGGCGCCAGAGGATATGGAGAAGACCACTTTCATAACGCCTTGGGGAACGTTTTGCTACAAAGTGATGCCCTTTGGCTTGAAAAATGCTGGGGCAACATATCAGCGTGCGATGACGACTCTTTTTCATGATATGATGCATAAAGAGATCGAAGTTTATGTTGACGATATGATTGCCAAATCCCAGACGGAGGAAGAGCATCTGGTGAATCTGATGAAGTTATTTAAAAGGCTTAGGAAGTTCAGGCTGAGGCTGAACCCTAACAAATGCACCTTCGGAGTAAGATCGGGTAAGCTGCTGGGGTTTATCGCAAGCGAAAGAGGAATAGAGGTTGATCCTGCCAAAATAAAAGCGATTCAAGAAATGCCAACGCCTAAAACAGAGAAAAAGGTGCGCGGGTTTTTAGGGAGGTTGAACTACATCGCCCGGTTCATATCTCACCTAACTGCTACGTGTGAACCATTATTCAAGCTGTTGAAGAAAGATCAAGCTGTAACGTGGAACGAAAACTGTCAAAAGGCGTTCGATAAGATAAAGCAGTATTTGCAGGAGCCTCCTATTTTGATACCCCTAGTGGCAGGGAGACCCTTGATCATGTATTTGACAGTTCTTGAGGGAAGCAGGGGTTGTGTCCTCGGTCAACACGACGAGACAGGAAGAAAAGAGCATGCAATCTACTACTTGAGTAAGAAATTTACAGACTATGAATCTCGATACTCGATGCTTGAGAAAACTTGTTGCGCGCTAGCCTGGGCCGCCAAGCGTCTGAGGCAATACATGCTGAATCATACAACCATGCTCATCTCGAAGATGGATCCTATCAAATATGTATTCGAAAAGCAGGCATTGTCAGGAAGGATTGCCCGTTGGCAGATGGTCTTGACTGAGTATGACATTCAATGCGTCTCGCAAAAGGCTATAAAGGGGAGTGTGCTGTCTGAGTATCTGGCGGAGCAGCCTATTGAATATTACCAATCTATGAGGTTTGATTTTCCTGACGAGGATATCATGTACCTAAAGATGAAAGATTGTGAAGAGTCGTTGCCAGACGAAGGGCCAGAGTTGGGTTCCAAATGGAAGATGATATTTGACGGAGCTGTGAATGCTTACGGTAGCGGAATAGGGGCAATCGTCACTACGCCACACGGGTCGCACATCCCGTTTACTGCCCGATTGACCTTTGCTGTTACCAATAATGAGGCCGAATACGAAGCTTGTATAATGGGGCTTGAAGAAGCCATTGATTTGCGAATCAAGAATTTAGACGTATACGGAGACTCAGCTCTGGTGGTGAATCAAATCAAAGGGGAATGGGAGACACGTCATCCCAATTTGATACATTACATGAACTATGCAAGGAGATTGTTGCCTTTCTTCGACAAGGTTGAATTGCATCATGTACCACGGGCAGAAAATCAAATGGCTGACGCTCTCGCCACTTTGTCTTCCATGTACAAAGTCAACTTCTGGAATGAGGCACCCAGAATCATTATCTCTCGGTTGGACAGACCAGCTTACGTATTTGCTATTGATGAAGCATCTGACGACAAACCGTGGTATTTTGATATCCTTAATTTTCTGAAGAATAAAGAGTATCCGGCTGGGGCATCCAGTCAAGATCAGAAGACTCTCAGGAGATTAGCGGGAAATTTCTATTTGAATCCAGATGGTGTCTTATACAGAAGAAACCACGACTTGGTGTTGTTGCATTGCGTAGATGAAAAAGAGGCAAAGCTGCTCATGGAGGAAATACATGAAGGTACCTTTGGTACGCATGCTGGCGGGCATGCTATGACAAGAAAGCTGCTGCGGGCAGGTTATTTTTGGCTGACTATGGAAACTGATTGTTTCAAGTTTGCGAGGAAGTGCCACAAGTGCCAAATCTATGCTGATAAAATCCATGTGCCTCCGAGTCCTCTAAATGTGATGTCATCGCCATGGCCATTCTCGATGTGGGGAATCGATATGATTGGAAAGATCGAGCCGACAGCTTCTAACGGGCACAGGTTCATTCTAGTAGCAATCGATTATTTCACCAAGTGGGTGGAAGCGGCGTCTTACGCAAATGTAATGAAGCAGGTGGTGGCTAGATTCATTAAGAGAGATATCATTTGCCGATATGGGATTCCCGAGCGGATAATCACGGACAACGGTTCAAACCTGAACAACAAAATGATGAAGGAGCTCTGTCAGAATTTCAAGATCGAACATCACAACTCCTCCCCTTACCGACCCAAGATGAATGGCGCTGTGGAGGCGGCCAATAAGAATATCAAGAAGATCGTTCAGAAAATGGTGGTGACCTATAAGGATTGGCATGAGATGCTACCCTTTGCATTGCACGGTTATCGTACGACGGTACGCACATCAACCGGGGCAACCCCGTTCTCGTTAGTATACGGAATGGAAGCGGTATTACCATTGGAAGTTGAGATCCCTTCGCTGAGGGTATTGCGAGACGTTCAGCTGGACGAGGCAGAATGGGTGAAAGACAGGTTGAACCAATTGAGTTTGATGGATGAGAAGAGGCTAGCTTCTCTAGCATACGGTCGTTTGTACCAGAGCCGAATGAAGAAAGCATATGATAAGAAGATACATTCGCGAAGCTTTCAGACGGGCGACCTTGTGCTGAAAAGGATTCTCCCGCCGCAAGCAGATCACAGGGGCAAGTGGACCCCTAATTACGAAGGGCCATACGTTGTCAGGAAAGTCTTTTCAGGAGGTGCTTTATTATTGTCCACTATGGACGGTGAAGACTTCATGTCACCTGTAAATTCGGACGCAGTTAAAAAATACTTTGCTTAAAATTGACCCGCTGGACAGAAAAAGAGAGTCCAGGCAAAAATGGGGCATCCTGGCGAACCAAAAACAGAATGAAAGGTTCGGGCAAAAGTTAGGGATAAAATTGAAAAAATGTACACCCGCGAAGTTGAAAACCTACACTGGGCGGCTTCGGCAAAAAGGGGTATCCCGGTGAACTGAAAACCCTTAAAGGGCGGTTCACGCAAAAGTTAGGGATTTGAAAAGCAAATGACTGCGGTCCGAATTTGATACTGCGGTGAGCATCAGTGCGGGAGAATACCTGAGGAGTCGATTATCAAATACAACCGCTTCAGAGGTATGGATACTGGAATGGCATTAGAGTCGGATGAGTCATAGGAGGATCAGCTCGTGATGTTCGTCTGCACCCTGTTGCCAACATGTGTACAAAATTTAGTTTGTCAAAATATTTATGCTTCTTGTGCATACTTGTATATCTGCTTTGCGTAGCTTCCTCTTTTCAGGAGTTACATCCCGTGTACACAAACTCCGCCCATTCAGGGGCCCAATCAATAAAATATGTTATTCAGTACTTGATGCTGGTTCTCTTACTGTTTTGTGCATGATAAAACGCCTAGGTTTATTGAAACTAGCATGTGTATAACATCACTGGCCCTTGCCAACAATTGCTGAAGCTTTGAATTAACTGAAAATAATGTCACTAACCTGAATCGATTTGGTTGCATAGGCTTGTCTTGTCTTGTTTGTGTTGTTGCAGGTTTCATAGCCGTACGAGGAAGCTGATCAAGAGACTGCAGTAATAAAAGACTCGACTCCCACGCAGGTCATGCATGTTCCTCCTGAAGAAGGATCGAATTCCCCAGCTAGTTGTAGCCTATCCAGTAGGCATGCTCCAGCAAAGCCATTTATCCTCAGCAAAGTTTGGACGATTCCTAGATCAAAGGCTGTATTCAGACAATGCGTCTCAAACAGAGCGGTTTAGCCTCAAAAGATTAATATCGGTGAGTTGTATTCAGACAGTTTACCCTTCCCCGCAGGGTCAGCTTATATATCCCCCAGCGGGGTCAGTTGGTTTCCCCAAGAGAATCATCCCCTCCGCAGCGGAATTCTCTTTCCAGCAAGTGTTTTCATTCCTCCCAGTGGAACTTGAAGAGTAAGGCTCTCCCCGGCAGAGTGGGTGCGAGTCCTGGCATTTATTTTATCAGAATACCGTGTGATATCCGTTCACTTTCCAGCAGAAGTTCAATTATACCAGGCGCATCTGCCATTCTCCAGTAGAGTTATATCCCCCAGCAGGGTGTTATTTCAGTGAGGTGTTTGGTTCGAGTTCCCAATTTCCCAGCTGAGTCGACTTCACTCTTCCAGCATTTATTTTGCTGGAATAATTCTGTAGCATCTGGCTATTCCCGGCGGAGTTGGCATTAGCATTTATTTTGCTGAAGCAGTTTCTGTACCCAGCAGTTCAAGTCCGCATTGGCATTGGCATACAGTGTCATACTTGCATACATCAAATGAAAAAGCGTAGCATTTCCATCTCGATTGAAGCATTGCGTCAGTATCAAACATACGCATTTCAGAAGCATAAACCAGGATGGCTAACCTTTTGTTTCAAGTATTGTTTCTCTTGCAGGTAGAGAGAGCCCTCGCTCAGGTGAATCAATAAACATTCAAGGTCTCGGCATGAGACATTCAACGAAGTGTCAGCTTTGGCACTACTCCCCACAGAGTTATCAGGATAAGTTTCTCTTTGTCCCCAAGCAGAGTTACTTATTTCCCCGCCAGGATTTCTTGTTGAAGTTTCTCTAGTCCGACCAGCGGATTGTGTCCTTCAAAGGTGTTGTTACGTCAGCATTAAAAGGTTTCATGAACCAGAATTTCAGAGGCTGCCTCCGGTCATCAGAACAGGCATCCGGTAGTTTGATTTCCAAATATCACCAGTAGAGTTAGCCTCAAAGGTGTTGTAACGTCAGTGATAAGAAGTTGGAGGACCAATGGAAGGATGGGTCCTAACGTGGACGGCTTTATTGACAATTTTTGCGCTAAGAGAAGTGGGGGTCCTGACGTGGACATTTCCTCAGTTTGACGATATGTGTTAGTCCTAACGTGGACGGATTTGATTTCTTGGTATCGATCGAAGGTGGAGTCCTGACATGGACAAAGTTGGTTACTCTTCGTATTGGTGTCCTGACGTGGACCAGTTATTTCCAGCCGATAGCTTTATTCGTGATGGTGAAATGTGCGTCCTGACGAGGACAAGTTTGTAGTTCTTTGTGATGACAAGATGCGAGAGTCCTGACGTGGACAAGTTTATCTTTCTTCGTGTTGTTGGCAAAGCATGAGTCCTAACGTGGACACAGTCTTATTTCCCCAGCAAGTCAAAGACGCGCAAGTCCTGACGTGGACAAGTTTATTTCTTCAGCAGGTTGAGATATGGGTCCTAACGTGGACAAATTTTATTTCCTCAGCGAGTCAAGAGGTGAGTCCTTACGTGGACAAATCAAGACGAAAGATGAGTCCTGACGTGGACAAGGTTATTCCTTACGTGGAAAATTGTGTTCCTTATGTGGACAGAGAGGCATTCCTTACGTGGAAAAATGGAGTCCTCACGTGGACAAACCAAGACAATAGATGGTTTCCTTACGTGGAAAGATGTGGAAAGATTGGAGTCCTCACGCGGACAAATCAAGACGAAATGGGAGTCCTTACGTGGACGAATGCAGATGTGATTCCTTACGTGGAAAGAAGAGTGTTTCCTTACGTGGAAAGATAAGATTGTTTCCTTACGTGGAAAGAAGATGCATTCCTTACGTGGAAAAGTGGGTCCTGACGTGGACGAGCGTATTCCTTACATGGAGAGATTATGATTTCTTACGTGGAAAGATTATGATTCCTTACGTGGAAAAAGAAAGAGGATTCCTCACGTGGAGAGAGTGGCTCCTTATGTGGAAAGATAAAATGGTCCTTACGTGGAAAAGTTGAGTCCTTACGTGGACAAATCAAGACGATAGATGGTTTCCTTACGTGGAAAGAAAGATTGATTCCTTACGTGGAAAATCAATGTATTCCTAACGTGGAAGGGTGAGTCCTGACGGGGACGAAGTATTCATAACCTAGAGAGTTTAGTCCTGACGTGGACAGATCCCGACGAAGTTATAGTCCTAATGTGGACGGTGTTATTCCTAACGTGGAAGAATTTATTCCTGACGTGGACGATTTATTTCTGATGAGAGGCAGACGAGCCATCCCCAGTGAAGTTGTCGAAAGTTTTCCTAACGTGGACAAGTTGGTTGAGATTTCTTTGTGTTGACGACACAGGCGTCCTAACGTGGACAATGTTCTATCTCTGCGATGATAAAAATATTTTTCAGGCTGATGAAAATAGTCCCCAGCACGAGACCGGTGGGTTATCATAACAGTCAGATTCAGTTGATGAATGTCGTTCCCCAAGCAGGAGCGCAGTTTATTTCTGCGGTTGGCAAATTTCCGGGTTCTTAGTATTCAACCGTCTCGTACCGCGAATGTCTGAAGGCTCCGGGCTCTTCACCCAGTCGGGTCCAAGTCACTTGAATAGGGGCAGCTGTTGCACCCTAAAATTTGCTCAACCTTATTCACTTGGTTTATGTTTCAATATCATTAGCATTTGCATATAGAGTCATGTACATAGCCTAACCATTGCATAGCATAGCATAGCAAGTCATCCAACAGGGGACCAATCATTATTCTCATCTCTAGAGACCTATCAAGAGGTTATTCAATATCACCCAAGTCATCAGAAAAGAATTTGAAAGCTGGGAGGTCAATGGATCAAGCAGTGCATCCATCTCCTATCTGAGGGTGTCTGAGGATCAACAAAGAAATGATGAGCTGTGGGATGAGCATGGGGAGTATCTAGACATCTTGGAGGACTTATAAAGTCATTTGGAGAAGGAGACAAGTCATTGGTGTAGTCACAAGTATTGCAGTTGAAGACAGTCAACTAGGGTTTCATCTAGGGTCAACTCTAGGTCAACTCTAGGTCAATTGACTGATTGTAAGGCATTAAGGGCTATTGGAGAGATGTGGGGTTCATCATTTGACATGTAGAAGAGGATATGGTGGTATGCCAAGAAGAATTCAAGAGAAATCAAGGAGAAGAGGAGTTTCTAAATTAGGGTTTCTGTGTAAAATCCCCTAATTTAGGTCAAAATTTCCAAGTAAGATAAGTCAAAATGCAAGCTTCAAATGGATCCTTGGCCAACATGAAACTTGTAGAGGATATCAATACCTTTAATTTGAGTGGTGGAAGACATCAAGGAGATTTATAGAACTCAAGTTATGGTCCTTGCAAGTTACAGGTCATCTGAGGTATCTGAAATTTTGTCTGTGAAAGTGACTTGACTTCCAAGCTAGTTTTACCCCTCAAGGAGATTTCAAATGAATTTCTGGTCAACATAAGAATTGTTCCTCATTGTCTTAGATTTCTAGAATGGTATAGTATGATTTCATATGATTTGTGGAACTCTACTTATGGTCTTGGCAAGCAAAGGGTATTTTGGTCATTTGAGAATTACAGGTCATTTTAACCTATGCCCAAAACTCATACAAGGAAGCTTCAAATGGAAAACTTTACAACATCAAACTTGTTCCAAATGACATTTTGAGTCTAGAAAAGTGACCATGAGAGATTGGAAAGATTCATAGCACAAGGTTTCAAAATTGGTGGATTTAATGAATAAAAATGGACTTAAAAATGAGATTTTTCATATCTTGGCCAAATGAAGCAAAATTATAGGTCATTTTGAATGGAAAGATCATTTTAAAGACATTGGCTAAAGTAGAATTTTGAGCTTAGTTCATATTTTGGGAGTTATCCATGGTTGCTTGTAATGGAAGTTACATAAACCAAATTCAAGGGAAAGAATGCAAGGGAAACTCCTCCAAGTTTCTAGGAGGTTCTAAGGACACCTATATATTGATAAGAGATGGTTCATGCCATGGTTGGTGATTGCATTTTCTCAAAACCCCAAGTTATACACACTTTCTCCAATTTGCAAAAGCATCACAAACCATCCCAAATCTCCACCAATTTTCACATTTTCTGATTGAATCTTCATAATCATCATCCAAGCATCATAATTCACATCAAGAATCGGTTGAATTGATCAAGAATTGTACCATTCATTTTCATCATCCAATTTGCAAGAAGGTGTCAAGAACAAGATTCAAGGAGTTTGCACAAAAGATATTGCATACAGAATTCATCATCAAGGTTACTAAGCAAGTTCCAATCACTGCAAGCATCAAATTCAAGGAGTTGCATAGCTGTTTTCACCATTTGCATCAGGTTAGAATTCTGCTCGAATTGCTTAGTTTAGTTAGGATTATAGAGAATTGGTAGTATAGAATGGTTAAGCATAAGCAGATGATTAATTTTGATGAATTTGGGGAGGTTTCATGAAGGTTGAGTACAGTGCACCAAATCTGTTAGAGCTTGTAGCTATTAGGATAAGGCACGAAAATCTTGTTGGATTAGCATGTTAAAATCAGCATGGAGTGTCGATGAGTTTAGGACAAGAATTATGAAGAATTGAGAGAGTTGATCGCAGGTGTTCATGGTGGCTTATGACTGTTATTCTTATCGAATTGGTTGATGGAGTGAGTTTTAGGAGAAGTTACTATCATGGTTGTGTAGAGGGAAGGAAATGGACCAAGTTTGCTCTTGGAGTCGTGTGAATCCATGGAGGGATGAAGGAGAACAGAGGTGTGCAAGATCGTGCATGGTTAGGGTTTTCTGAAACCCTAGGTTTGCCCAAGGTTGAAGATGAAGGAGGGCCCTACGATGGAGGGTTTGACTTGACTCAGATTGCAATCCAAGGGTCCACGTTTGAAGTTGAAATACGGAGGGAAACTCTGGGCATCAAAACACCCCGTTTCATTTAAGTGTTCTGAGTGGGCCTTGAATTTCATTACTAATGACACCCCCAATAACCAAGCCCAACGTAAATGAACTGAGAATGTTGCTATCCACACCGTTTGAGTTTTTTTGATTTTTGTTAATATCCTAAAGTGCGCTGGGCCTAGTTCTTTGTTCTATTCGCACCCCTGTGTTCTGGCCCACTCAACAAAAGCAACTAGGCGCCCTTGCTGTTCTCACCCCTCCCTCTATTTCTCTATTTTTGTCATTTTTAATTTCTTTTCATTTTTCATGCATTTTCTAAAAATCATAATAAATCATAAAAACCTTATTTTTCAACAATTCTTTTTGCATAATTTTCTTTACAGAGTCTAGAAAATTATAAAAAATAAAAATTGCATTTTATTTTTTATTTGATATTTTTCCCATATTTTCCAAATAAATGCATATTTTAAGTGTTTCATTTCATACATGATTTTGATAATTTTTGTTCTATTAGTGGCTTTAATATTTTTCACTCATTCTTTTTAGGTTGATTAATAGACACTAGTAACTTGTACATGCAATTTAGTTCATATTTTTAGGACTTGATTTTAGGAGTTTAGTTTAGGTGTAAACAATATGAACAAAATTAGGGTTTTAAATAAACTTAGGTGAGATAGTTTAATTCTTTTAGGAAATTTTCATTTGATTTTGGGGGTATGGGCTATAGGGGTTATGGGTATAGGATAGATCCCCTTAGAAATCACTAGGATTCCCCTACTGCTATTAGTATATTACTGTCTGTATTTGATTGATTGGTGTGGTGTGCCCTCGGGGATTATTGTTTGTCTGTGTGGGTATTGGGATTGTCTGGGATTGGGGAAGCTGAAGACTTGTGATGATGAAGCCATTGGAGATCCGGAGACTAAAGACCAACTTCCAGAGATTGGAGAGGAAGCTCCTGCTAGCAGCTGTTGCGGAGATTAGGGTTTAGGAGCTAAGCAGAGCTCTAGAGTAGAAAGCTTGTTTCTCAAACATGGAATGCCTTGTCTGCATCCATCCTTTCTCTATGATTCAAAGTCTCTTTCAAATATCCACCTCCTTCCTTTGGAAGGATCAGTGAACGTATTTGAAAGATAGAACTTTTGAGGGGGAACTTTCTGTTTAATGTTGACAGTTGATGAACCACCCTTGGTAGGTAATTGACTGTCTAACATTCATTCACTTCATCTTGTTGACTGATGTTCATCCTGGAGCCTGAGACTTGAAGAAAAGCCATTGTAGATGGAAAATTGATGACCAAAGCCCTTGCTTGAAGACTGTGGAACTGGAGATTGAGGCTTGCTGAAGCTTGTAGCTGTATGGAGATGACTTAAAGACAAATATTGATGCAGAGCTGCTGTGGCTGTTTATTTTGCTGTATTTCATTTCTGATGTATTGATTGGTTTTCTAGACTGTATTGTTTGTTGTTTACCCTGTTGGGTTGAAAGTGAAGCCTGTTCACTTTTGCCTATTGTTTTCTAGGTTCGAGGTTGAGTGGGACTCCCTTGCCTCGCTTGTATTGTTGCATCCATGCATTTTACCGCTTTACTGTATATATCTGATATTGTTTCTGTTTCTGTTTGTTCCCTTAGGATCTCTGTTTCTCTCTGCGCAAGAGAGGAGCATGATAGACACTAGGTCTTAACCCATGCATGATAACATTAGGTTAGTTTGATTCCCTTCGCAACCGTAGGTTAGAGTTCTGTCTCTTCTTTCTCAAAACAAACAGAAAAACACAATAAATATTTCAAACACAATAAAAGACACTTCTTTCGTAAAAGAATGTGAACGCATCAAAACGTCATTTTTGTCCGCTTGGACCAGTAATCAGAAAAAACCCTTTTTCAGAAGGAGATAAAAGCAATCAAAACAGACTTGCGTCGTACGTGGCCCGAACTACGTTTGCTCTGATCTTTCATGCTGTATGAAAGTACGTAGGCATAGGATGCGATATCCTAGCGAGCAACCTTCCCCTCCTTTCCCGTAGGTAGGCGAACTACGTTGACTCTGATTTCTCGTTCCAGACGGGAATACGTAGGCATAAAGTGCGATACTTTGCCGAGTCATTTTCTTTTCTTTTAACCCCTGACCTGTAGCGTAGATAGAATAACAATCCGTACTAGAAAACAAGCGTGGATCCCGTCGAGTACGACGGACGTGAGGGGTGCTAATACCTTCCCCTTGCGTAACCGACTCCCGAACCCAGGTTTTGGTTGCGATGACCATACCTTTCCCCGTTTTGCGGTAGGTTTACCTCGAGCATTTCCTTTCCCTCCTGTGGGATAAATAACGCACGGTGGCGACTCTTCTGTTCAGCCGGCGCCGATTTTCGCAGTAGCGACAGGTATCGGCCCAGCTTTGGTGATGGTAATCGTGGGCGGCCTGGGTGCAGAAATAGTTATCGTCTGGCGAGGGATGATGATGGTGGCAATCTCATCATCTCGCTTCAGCATTACCTCTCCTGATCCACTTTCGGCCCTCCGGCTAAATTGTAAAATCCCTTCAGTCATCAGACTTTGAATTCCCTCTACCAACTGTTCACATCCATCAGGACTTGTCGCACAGCCCATACATAGCTCTCCACAACCTGGAAAGAAACCTCTTTTCATCAGCTTAGCTTTAACGAAGCTAAGCGGCGTCTTCAGATCTCTGACGTCAGTCAACAAATCCAAACTCTCGTCTTCGATAATGGCGTTCACCCCGCCTCCCCTATGATTCGGCATAGGGTTCTTCGTGACATTTGGCACATTATCTGAGAAGTTGATGATCTTAGCGTCCACCATGTCCTGCACCTTATGCTTGAAGGCTTTGCAGTTTTCTATTGTGTGGCCTGGTGCCCCTGAGTGAAACTCACAAGTTGCGTTCGCGTCATAACCTGGCGGAGGTGCCCCTGTCAAGGGAGCCAGGGTTCTCTTCTGGATCAGTTGCAGCTGAAGTAAAGTCTGCAATAGTTACGCGTACGACATGGGCGGTGTCTCGAGGTGACGGCTCGACAGAGGTGCCCTGTTCTGATACTTTCTGTACCCTTGTTGATTCGGTTTCTGCTGCTGCTGTGGCTGTTGAACTGCCGGGATAGTTATGCTGGCCACCTGCTGGTGAGAGCCTTTACCCTTCCTTCGAGCGTTGGTCACGGCGCTCATTTCTCCTTCCCGTCTTTTGCCACCATAAGGTTTCTTGCCTCCTCTAGCTGAGGATGAATCACCTTGAATTTTCCCCAGTTTGATCCCATTTTCGATGTGCTCACCCGTGATAATGAGATCTGAGAAGGTTCCGGATATGCCGCTGACCAATTTCTCATAGTAAACCCCTGGGAGGGTGGCTACGAACATCTGCACAAGCTCACGTTCAACCATCGGCGGCTGAACCCTGGCTGCCAATTCACGCCACCGCTGGGCGTATTCCTTGAACCCTTCGTTGTTCCTTTGCGACAGATTCTGCAGTTGGACTCGGTTCGGGGCTAAGTCGTTGTTGTATTGGTAGTGGTGCACAAATGCTTCAGCAAGGTCTTTCCACGTGCGCACACTGGTAGGCTCCAGACTCATGTACCATTCGAGGGATGGTCCGGACAGATTGTCCTGAAAGAAGTGCATCAGCAACTTCTCGTCCTCGGAATGAGCTGACATTTTCCGGTAGTATGATCTCAGATGGGCACGAGGGCAAGTGGTGCCCTTGTACTTTTCAAAGTCAGGTACCTTGAACTTGGGAGGCACCTTGAAATCAGCAATCAGTCCCAACTTGGACATATCAACACCCAGGGTGTTCTGGTTCTCGATATTTCTCATCTTATCCTCGAGTGCCTTGAACCTTAGACGTGCTTCAGCAGTCAGCTCACCTTCAACACCTCTCTGAGAGAACACATCGTCTTGACGATCTTCTAACCACGGCTGAGGCCCGAACAGATTTCCAACACCCGCAGTGCCGTTGCCCGGCCCAACATTGACATTAGCTTCAAAATTTCCATTACCGACGCCCGTCGTATTACCATTGAGTCCCATGTTAGCTATCACATTGCCGTTGGCACTGCCATTCCCCCCAGTCACGGGGACGTCATTCTGAGGAGTTTCAACTGGTGGAGGGGTAGGTACAGTCCCACCATGGAGTACGCCATTGCTATCGACCCTTGAAATCAGAGGTTGAACCAAGGTTTTGAGCTGATCCTGGCCATTGGCGACCGCTTGCATGAGCTCCATGAAGCGGTCCATTCTTTCGCGGAGTTCCTGAACATCAGTTTGCACTTGCTCCATGATTCTGGTTTGATTTGCTCTGGTCGGATAGCGGTGGATAGGTCTCTGATCAATCCTGAAACACCCTGAAAACACAAAAGGGTTAGGAAAAATGACAAAGTGCTCGTTATGCAGATGCTTCATGCAAATGCAAACGTGTGTCTGTGTGTTAGGGAGATTTCCCCCGATCCTAGTGCCTGAGTGCCAGTGCTGATAATAAGAAGTCCGAGTCCAGTCATGGAAATAACATCTCATATATATAAAGAAAGCCCATCAAGGCGGTACACAACATCAGTGAACACAAGCAGAATCAATAGCATGACCTCAACCAACAGGCCTGGTGATGGTCAGCATACAACAATGATCAAACAAAAGGAATACAAATAGTCAGGCACGGCCACGGGTGCGAAACTCTTCTAACAACCCCTTCGTTTCTGGATGATCAGACCGAGCGAGCAACCCTTCGACGAGTAACTCCCTCTGCATAATGGTGTATTGAAGACCTTCGACCGAATCTTCCCATGCTCCTTCGCCGAAACAATCTTCCAGCTTCCGCTTCTTGGATTCAAACATCAGTTTGCGCCTCCTTCAGGTTAGCAAGAGCCCTGTTGAGCTGGCCTTCAGCGGCGTATCTGCGAGCGATTTCTTCATCAAACCTCTTCTCACTAGCCTTCACCTGGGCTTTCAGCTTGGAGATCTGTTGCATCAGCTTATCCTCCCGCTCCTTCCTGGTGGCTAGGGAGGCCTTCCAGTGCTGGTTAAACTTGGATATCCTCCGATACGCTTCGTCCAAGTGCTGCTTCTTCGTGGCCAATACATCGTTGATAGCTTTGAAGTCTCGACCCATGCGTTCACGCTCGGCTATCTGCTTAGTCAAATTTGTCCCCAACTGGTTCACCACCTCTGTCTGCCTCTTGAAGGAATGAATAACTTCGTTTCTCTCGCTCCTGAGTTGAACCAATTCTTTCTCCAATTCCTCATTTGCCCTCTTCAATTCATCTCTCTCAGCTAGCACCTGATTATGTTGCTGAATGAAGGGCTTTCTGGTTTGGCGGGAAGAAACGGCATCCCTATAGCATCTGCTCTGGCTCTGATCCATGCCACATACGGAGGGTAAGCTTGACTATTGCTTCTCCCCAGCAATGGTTTTCCCCGCTTACTGATGCCATTCCAAGCGCGCTGAAGCTTAGATAACAGATCCCCCTCTAGAAGACCAGTGAGGTACAGAGATTCCTGCACCTCTTCATCCTTCGGCGGAGCTCTCAAAGCATACGTGAACTGTCGGACCAACAAAGACGGATTATAGTTTATACAACCCTTCCTGCCTATCAAAGGCACGTTCGAAAACTCGCTGCAGCTGAAGATAATCTCAGTACCCAACCTATCTCTGTCAAACCAGTCAACATCCTCTGCAGATAGACCCACCAAACGCTCGGACCACTCATCTGTGGCTGCAAACGAAGCAAAGGGACCCTTCTTGGGTAGGTGACTATCAAGCCATTTATAGAGTAGGGGCACACAGCATGAGACATTCTTGCCCCTTCTGTTCTTGTTTTATTAGTGGACGAAATGGTAGACATCCCCTATCAAGGTAGGGACTGGATTCCCTGATGCAAAGATGCGAAAGGCGTCGAAGTCTACAAAGTCGGGCATATTGGGGAACAGAATGATGCCATATATGCACAGAGCGAGAATGGCGTTGAACACGACCCAACATCCGTCTTTGGCGCACTGCTGAGCTTTTCCCACTAAGAACTGCAAGGAGAAGCCGGGAACCTTGTTCCAACTAGACAATACCAACTCGGAGGCATCCAGATGAAGTGAAGGAGCTAGGCTAGCCAGATCAGGCTCAACCTCCATATAAACAAAAGGCATCTGCCTCTCGATAGGCACACCTAACAAATCAGCGTATTCCTCTATTGTGGGTGCGAGAACAAAATCCTGGAAAGTAAAGCATCTCAACGGAGGATCGTAGAACTGCAGCAGAGCGTGCAACCCATTCAACTCGAACGCAGAAGGTTTACGGACTAAACTGAGCAGTTTGCCGTAAGAATTTCTGAATTCATCTCTCACAGAATCATCTGCTAAAGCAATCAAACCAGTCAGCTGAACTACATCAGGGGCAGGGAGCTTGTAAGCCACGGTCTTCCTCAGAGAACCCATAACAATACAATAGGAGGCAAGAAATCCTGGATCGGGGAAAACGGTACCTGCAACACAGACACACGTTAATGAAATGCAAATGGGTATGCAAAGCAATGTAAAATGCAATCATGCAGCAGGAGATCAAGGCAACTGTGTTGTGAAGATTCTGTATCAACAAAACCATGATGCTGCTCTGTCAAGAACAACCACTATCTCTGATGAGAAGAAAACCCCCGGTATCGAACCACAAATCTGCTCTGTCAAGAACACACACACATAGAACCATAAATCTGCTCTGTCAAGAACAAACATCTGATACAGGACCTCTGATACATGACCAAAACTATGCTCTGTCAAGAACAAACATCTGATGATAAGGACCTCTGATACAGGACCAAAACTCTGCTCTGTCAAGAACAAACATACATCTGACAATGAGATCCTCTGATCCCCATCATAAACCTGCTCTGTCAAGAACAAATACATCTGATAATGAGATCCTCAGATCCCAAACATAAACCTGCTCTGTCAAGAACAAATACACATCTGAAGATAAGGTCCTCTGATACAGGACCATAACTCTTCTTTGTCAAGAACAATCACATATCTGATGATGAGAACCTCTGGTACCAACAAAACTGATTCACTATCAAGAAAACCAGGAAGTCTGAAGGTTAGAGTTTCCTGCAACAAACCCAACCCTGCTCACAGGTATGGACCTAAACTGACTCAAGTTCGGCATCCTATACGGTCATCAGCGTCATAGACATTCAAGAGGGGTGATACGATACCCAGAAGGTGTGGCATCACCAGCTCATGAAGCGGCCTCACTCGGCTGAATCCCAAATGATCGGTCCCCAGAGTCGACAATCCTCCAAACCAACAACCCCATCAACCCAAAGGGTTGAAAAAGAAGTCAATCGGGAGAACCTCGTCTGAGCGTGGATTTCATGAGACACTAGTGTCTGCCAAGCAAGAACGCGCCCACTAATTTCCACAACTAATGCTAAGTTCACTCAAGCCTGGGTCTGGCTTCTCACTCATCAGAATGCCCCTCCCACAACAACATAGATAATCATATCATACTGAAAATAAAGTGCGGTAAATAAAATGCGACAAATAAACACAACCCAACAAGTAATCATACAAGCGCTAGGATTGACTCGCATAGGGAACCGGAGAACCAGAGATTCTGGGTTCGGTCCCCAGCAGAGTCGCCAGCTGTCGCTTCCGCGAAAATAAGGTGCCGGCAAAACAGAAGAGTCGCCACCTTTCGTTATTTATCCCTCAGAACGGAAAAGGAAACGATCGGAAAAAACCTGACGAATAGGTATAAGACAAGGTCATCGCAACCGTTGTCTGGGTTCAGGAGTCGGTTACGCAAGGGGAAGGTATTAGCACCCCTCACGTCCGTCGTACTCGACGGGATCCACGCTTGTTGTGTTTACTGGACGAGTTGGTTTTATCTATCTACCTATCAAGGCTGGCTTAAACAGAAAAGAAAATGACTCGGCAAAGCATCGCACTTTATGCCTACGTATTCTCATCAGAGAATGAGAAATCAGAGTCAACGTAGTTCGACCTACTACGGGTTATGGGGAAGGTGGCTCGCCAATACATCAGTATTGTGCCTACGTACTCTCAACGGGTATGAGAGATCAGAGCTTACGTAGTTCGGGATAATACGGATTACGGGGGTTCAGATTCATCTGTTTTATCGAGTAGGGTTAACAAACAGTTCCAGCAGTTAGGGACAAAGCCTGTTTGCGGTAGAACTAGGAGTTAACGACACTCTTTTCTTCAGAAAAGTTTTCTTTGAATTACGGGCCCACGGGGAAAAAAGGTTTGAAGTTTGTTTTCTGTCTTTTACACAAGAAGTGTTTTTTATTGTGTTTGCAATTTCAATCGCACTAAAGACTATGACCTGAGAGTGAATGTGTCGCATGTCACCCAAAGGGTGCCATACTAAACATCCAGACTGTTGAAAAGAAACTCTCCAACAATCCTTTCTCAGATAGCTTAAGGCTCGTAACGTACGAAATAAATCATTCATGATTACTGTATCTTAAGCTGTTTGAGATGAGAAGAGAGAGGCTCAACTACGGGGAGACTATCAAGTCCTACTGTTGTCATGCCAAGGATTCATCCTATAGTTGAAGTTTGAAACAGGGAACTCCTAAAAGTTATCATGCATAGGTTTCAACCTAAAGTTCTAATCATCACTTCCTTATCAAAGGAAGTGAGATTCCTAAGGGATCATGTCAAGGATAAACAGAAACAGATAAAGCATCAGCTTAAACAGTAAACAGTAAAATGCATGCAATGCAAGTGAGGGAGGAAATGTGTGTGGGGCAGCAGCCTCCACAAGCTCATCTCAACCTCAAGCCAGAATGAATAACAGTAATCATACAGAGGAAACATGCTATCAAGCAAGATAGAAGTAACTGCAATCATACAGAAGAAATGAAATAAAATGCTATCAAGCAAACAAACTACATGGGCAAGGGAGCTGGGCTCTACCGAATACCCGCAAGCAAAGCCATACAGTAAAAATACAAGCAGAGGGAGCAACTCAACCTCTAATGCAATCATGCTCCTAACTTAAAGTCAGTCTAGATATGGACTTATTCTAATGCATCAAGCAAGTCAAACAAGTCACAGCAATACAGAAAAGAAAACAGACAAGAAAGAAAGCAGATCAACCCCTCTTTCAATTCCAAGCTTCAGCTCTTCTGGCAGTAACCCAGTCTTCAGACTTCAATCACCCTTCAAGGCTACCATCCCTCATGACAAGTATCAACTTGCTTCTCCCAGGTTTCAACCTCTCAAACATAAGTATCAACTTATTCTCTCTTCTTCAAGCTTCAGCTCTTCAGTCAATTCCACCTTCAGGCTTCACTCTTAGCTACAAGTATCAACTTGATTCCTTCAAGATCTCCAAGCATCAAAGTAAGTGTCAACTTATCCTTTATTCCCCAAGCCTCAGCTCTTTACTCAATCTCAATTGGATCCTCTTCATAAGTGTCAACTTAGTGCTCAAGCTTCAGCTCCCTTTGCTTTACCAGTATCAACTTGGTCTTCTTCTCCTACAAGCTTCATCTTCTCAGAGTAATCTTCAATCACCTAGAAGTATCAACTTCATCCTTCAATCCTTTAAGCCTCAGCTCTTCACTCAATCTCAATTGGTTCTTCAAGTATCAACTTGTTCTTCTTGCCCTTCAAGCTTCATCTGCAATGGCAATGCTCAAGGAATCATCCTCTTCCACACTCTTCAGTGAAGCCCTCATCTTCAAACTCAAGTCCAACATCTTTCAAGATACTCAAACCAGAAGACAATTGATTTAACCGAATGAGTGGAAATGATAAACAACTTACTGACAACCAAAGGAAGCCTGTAAGGGTTCATCATTATGAGAAACTGGTTCTCTCAAAGTTCTACTTCTCAGATAAAGCCACTCCTCCCTCCAAAGGAGGGATGTGAATATCTTAGAAGGACTTTTAGTCATTGGGAGGAATGGAAGCACAAGATGCTTTCCATATTTGTGAAAGAAATCATTCTAATTATAAGGCTCTCCCTATGGCTCCTATTTCCTACAACTTCATCAGACACCTTCAGGCACAAACAATTCCAAAGCTCCAAGCAACTTCAAGCATCCTGACCTTGTCTTCAACTTGTCTTCAATCTCAACCAAAGGCAAACAAAACAAAAACCCTAATCTAAGGGAACTAAAGAAGTTAAACTAGTTGAATTAGTGCCTTAGAATCATCTAAAACTAGCACCTAAACTAAAATCAATCAAAAATAGGAAACTATCCTATAAATTTCTACAAAAAAATACTAAGGGATCCTAATTCAATTAAGAACACCTCATACAAAAACCAGGGACTAAATCATCTATTAAGCCCTAAAATTAAGTCCTAAACCATAAGGTATCAACCATAAACCCTAAAAATGGAACTTCTAAAGGTTTCAACCTAAACTACCACCTAGGTTCATCACAAAAATGTGAGAAAAATTCTATGGGAGCATACATGTCTAACCTAATCACACACAAAAAATTAGGATCAAAATCATCACCACATGATCACACAAAATTCATCAAAATTATGTATCAAACATAACCATTTTAATATCAATTAAAATATAAAATTCCCATAAAATCAGAAAATTCATAAAATGAAAATATTTTTTCTCCAAAAAATACTAGACTCAATCATGAGTATAATGCAAAAAGAATGGGATTAATTGGATTAATTTTCAATTTATTATGAATTTTTCAAGAACCATGAACAAAATGGAAAAAATAATGAAAATCCAAATAAAAGAATAAATGCACGGTGTGGATAGCAATGATAATCAGTACAAACAATGGATTGGGCCTTCAGGGGGGGTGGGGATATCAATCTTTCCACTAAGCCCAGAACCACTGATTAAATGAAACGGTGCGTTTCATAATCAGAATTCCTTCACAAGTTGAAATCAAAACGTGGACGTTGGATCACTCACTCAGTCAAAGTCTAACTCCCATCCAATGGCTCTAGGGTTGTCTTCTCCAATTCAAACCTCTGAAACTCGCGCGCGTCTCCGGCTACCACCGGTGGAGCTCCGGTCATCACCTTCAACCCTAACTCTCTCCACAGGCCTCCATTCCAAGAGGTCTCTGCACGAAACTTGTCCCAAATTTCACAAGGAATCTTCCTATGCCATTAGTTCTTTCTGAAACTTCAAGATTCACCATATCCAAATCTCAACCGAAAATGGTAACACACCTATTTTGTCACTAATCCTCCAATTAACTATCTGAAATCCATCCTACACCGTTCTACAATGCATCTAACACCTTAATTCGTCTTGATTCTACCTAATTCATGCCAGAGGAAGAAAGTTACTAACCTGAAAATCTTGGATGAACAGATGCACTAAACCTCCAAATCAAGCTCTACAATCTTTCAGACACGATCAATGAAACCTTTCCTTGCTTCTGTATGCAAAAGAACCGGTTGAAAGCTCCTAAATCTTGAAACCCGATAGTGAGTTGCAGGTGGAAAAATTCACTTGCTCATACACGATTCAGCCACGAAGTCTCTTGGATTATGATCTGGATTCAATCCCTAGCATCCATGGAAGAAGTTTCAATCAAGAAAATGGATGGAAAGTGAAGAATTTGGTGAAACCGAATCCAATTGCAAGCCAAGAAATCTCAATCTCAATCTATGCTCTCTCCTTCAATCATCACCAACCTTTGCATTGGATCAACTCTACTCAATATATAGATGATGTATGAGTGATCTAGAACCCTCTAGATCCTTCTAATGAGAGTTTCAATCTCTCATGTCATGAGATTTTCAATCACATATCATGATATGCACCATTCTTTTTGCAGCTTGGAATCAATCCCATTCTCTTCCAATTTCTCCCCTAGTGACATTTTGAAAGAGTTTAGCTTGCAAAGGCCCTTGGTTATGCCTTGATTCTATGTTTTGCACATGTTACTTAATATGCAAGCAACTACTTTTCAAAGCAAGTCCAAAATTTAGACCTCAAATCAAAAACGTGGCTAAACCAATGTTCTTAAAATGTTTTCTAGAGTCAAAATGATATATTACATGCCATGGTTTGGATGTGTAGGTTGAAAATATCAATTTCCAACTTTGATTCATTTAACTTATACCCTTATTTTAGGTCATTTTTGCAACTTTGAGCTACAAGCATTTCCAACATCTCATGACCTCATTACTGGCCTTAAAACATCATTTTGAACAAGTTTGATGTTGAACATTTTTCCATTTGAAGTATGGAAATAGGAGTTATGGCCTTATACTTGAAATGACCTGTAATCTCCAAATGACCAAAATACCCTTGACTTGTCAAAGCCATAACTTGAGTTCTACAAATCCTATAAAGGACTTCTAGTACTCTATAGAAATCTAAGAGAATAAGGAACAACATTCATGTTGACCAAAAGTTCATAGGAATCATCCTTCTTGGGCAAACGTTTGATGCAAGTTGGGTAACTTTCAAGCCCCAGATTCACATACCTCAGATGACCTGTAACTTGTCAAAGTCATAACTTGAGTTCTACAAATCCTATCAAGGACTTCTAGCACTAAAATTAAAGCTAAGATCAAGCTCTACAACATTCATGTTTGGGGAAAGATGAGATGACAATCACATCTTGGGCTAAACTGCCTTGAAGATAGGGGTCAAACTAGGGGATTTTACACTGTCAAGCCTTAGAAACCCTAGCTTGAAACTTCTCAAACTCTTCAATCATGATGAGTTGACCTTGGAATCATCCTTATAACATCTCAATGTGTAAATCCATGATCACATGGCCCTTGAATTAGGTCTCAACCCTCTCCAAATCATCAGTTGACTTAGGGTTGACCCAGTCAAACCCTAACTGCACCACTCATGGCTGAGTATTCTTAATCTTGCACAATGACCTGTCTAGGCTTCAAAGTGATCTTCAACACTTCTCATGAGCTCTCTCAATACCTCAAGTCCATCTTCATGGCTTCAGAATCATCTGAGGGCTTCCCACAACTCTCAAGTTAGGAGACCTACACATTTGGTTTCAACCACTCTCTCTGAGGATCTTTTAACTTCTCTGACAAGGATATCAACCCTTGAACACTTGAATAACCTTATTAGATAGCTTCAAACTCTTGTATAGCTCTTAATTGGTAATCATGCCTCTTGATCTCCTGCATACATGTCAATGAAATGCAAATGATAAAGCTAATGTGAATGAAATGAAACATAAGCTAGGTAAAGAAATGTTGGTCAAATTTTGGGGTGCAACAATATCCAAAAGCAAGAATGTAGGAAGTTGTATAGCTTTTAGCATGTTGTGTGAAAAAAAAGTGTAGCTTGTATGGTTTCTTCAACGGTTTGAGAATTTATACCTCCTTGTAAATAAAACATCTGTCCTTATGAATATTGGAATTGTGTTGTAATACCAGTATGAATTTATATATTAGAATTTAGACATTCCCATTTTGTGTTGAAGAAAAATGGAGTCTTATGCACTTTCCATACTTGGTTATAGATCATGTTCAAGAATTCTTAAATTCGCAATACCATGAATCTTCAACCCTTTGTAAAAACTACAAATCATGATATGCCTCAGACCTTGTAACTTAAGTGGTGGTCTTCAATCCTTGGCCATTTAATCACGCGTTAACCGATTCACATGTCGTAGTAGGGACATTATTAACACTACTTCCAATGTAAGATGCGTTTACATCAAGTGTTGAAGTCGTAATCCTGATCTCGCGAATCACAACGAGATCTTGTAATTTTGTCTTTAAAGTTGCGCTTTGTAAACCGAATTTGATGTAGCTTTGGCACCGCCTTCGCACGATGAGTGCCTTTAACCATTGGACCTTCATAAATTACAATCCTTTGACCCTTACTTTGAAGACTTGATGCTTAAGGTCCTGAGGGGTATTGCTCAAAACTTCTCTTGCTTTTTTTGTAATGGCGAGAGTGGATGTTGGTCTATTTGAAATCACTGCGTCTGCACAAGTTGGTTAGCCATACAAGCATAAATATTAAATCAGTCAGATGGCAACAAAAATGCGAAAACAGGTGAGATCTTATGGTCAAAAATTGGGGTGTGACAGATGCCCCTATTTAAGTTTCTTCTATTCAGAGATATGGGGATCGAAATCTTCGTCTCGACGAGATAGGAGGGACTTAAATACAAACATTGCACAAATTTTTGGCCCTAAGAAACCACCGAATGCAAATGATATGCGATGATATAAGAAATGCAAGACACCGGATCCTGTGGAGAAAAGATGCCACAGGGGAAGCAGCTAGACACAACACGCGAGAAATGCAGGAGCAACGGGAAAGACGGGCTCAATGAAGCGAGACTCCCCGAGGACATGAGATAACCAACAATGGGACATCTCCAAAAGTATAAAAGTGTAGCACATACACCAAGGTGAGGAACTTGTAATCGAAGGATAACTGACTATCAACATGTAGTAGTCTAGACAACGGTAATACCCAAAGTGAATCTTCTGATTGAATCAATAATCCAAAATTCTGATTTTATTTTATTATATTTTTTTCTAACCGGAAATAGTAAAATGTAATAAACCTCCCCGAGCGTCATGGTCTGGATGTCGTGAGCTGGTCTCAGTCTCTTGAAATAAACATCCCCGAGTGTCAAGGTCTGGATGCCATGAGCTGGTCTCAGTTTCTTGAAATAAACCTCCCCGAGCGTCATGGTCTGAATGCCATGAGTTGGTCTCAGTTTCTTGAAATAAACCTCCCTGAGTGTCATGGTCTGGATGCCATGAGCTGGTTTCAGTTTCTTGAAATAAACCTCCCCGAGTGTCAAGGTCTGGATGCCATGAGCTGGTCTCAGTCTCTTGAAATAAACCTCCCCGAGCATCATGGTCTGAATGCCATGAGCTGGTCTCAGTTTCTTGAAATGAACCTCCCTGAGCGTCATGGTCTGGATGCCATGAGCTGGTCTCAGTTTCTTGAAATAAACCTCCCCGAGCGTCATGGTCTGGATGCCATGAGCTGGTCTCAATTTCTTGGAATAAACCTCCCCGAGCGTCATGGTCTGGATGCCATAAGCTGGTCTCAGTTTCTTGAAATAAACCTCCCCGAGCGCCATGGTCTGGATGCCATGAGCTGGTCTCAGTTTCTTCCTGGAATGATGAAAACTTGTGAGAGCTTCTTCACAGGGGATTGATGTTATTGTAGATTGTAAAGCTTCACCCGGGATCTTCGGAAGAGATGTAGGCCGGTTGATTTGCAATATATGTTTTCTCAAATAAAGAGATCAGTTGTAATAGACTTCCCCCAAACTCGGGAAATGTGCCATTTGATGGAATTAATCTTGTGTGATAGACTTCCTGGGGAAACACGTTCCTGAGGAGTGCTTTTTTGTTGTAGCTGTAAAATGTGTATCCTTGTAGTGTAAGTTCTCAAATAAAGAGAAATATTTGTAACGTCTTCGATGCATTTCCCTGACAGATTTCCAGAGGAATGCCTTTTGATGAATTGATAGTCTTGATGAATCCACTGGGGATGGACAATACTGTCTTGAAGGGACTGCCATTTGTCGTTTTGAAGGAGATCCTGATCAAAACGAGTTGCTCAAATAAAGAGAATGTTGTAGTCCAAATATACATTGTTGAGAAGTTCTGATAACACTGTTGGAGAAATACTCTTCTTTGGTAATTGTCCTCAGAAAGAACCTCTTCGGTGGTAAAGTGCAAAATAAATGCATGCTTAATCCATATTTAAGCGTTGGAGATATCTACAATGGGATTGCCAAAGACCGAAGTTAACTTCGGGAAATAACCGGAGTGAAACTGTCAAGCAAGACCCGACCATTGAGGTGCGAACTCAAATGGGATGTACTAAAGCAACCGTCTTCCATGAGGATCAAACTCCATGGGGAAATAAAAGTGTTGTGCTCTTTCTGCCTAGGGCTGACAACTCTACTTGGAAGGGGAAGACAAACCCAGTCACTTGGGGATAAACACGGCCCCAAAGTGACAGAACAAACAAACACAAAGATGCAGGATGCGTATGCCATGCTATTTATCTATATGTTATGTGTATGCTAACAAAACTAACGGGTCGGAGACCAAAGGTCTCAACTTAAGCTACGTCTCCACAGATCAGTCGCCTCTTGAGGGAAATCTCCACTTGTCTTGTACGGGATACGACAAAACTCCGTCTCCGTGGATGAAATAAACATCCATGGACATCCTTTTGTCATTCATATATCAAATAAACACAAGGTACTCTTTTAAAAAGATATAATTCAGGATTTTGCTATCATGACGAAAATATTTAATGTGCCACAACTGGAAAAACTTTATTTATTAAAGCGGTAGTCGGCAGAACAACGCGACTTCAATATTTCAATGTTGGAAAGTAATAATAGTGATTACATCGATGTAATAATGATTTTGTTCCTTAATCGACTGGAACTTCTTAAGTTCTAGGTAAAATACTTCTTGACAACATCTATGTTCACGAGGCGGGTGATTTCTTCTCCGTCCATTGGGGCTAACATCAGGGCACCTCCTGAGAAGACCTTCTTTACCACATACGACTCATCATAGTTCGGAGCCCATTTTCCTCTGGCATCGGTGAGGAAAGACAGGATCTTTTTGAGCACAAGGTCGCCTTCTTTGAATTCTCGGGGTCGAACTTTCTTGTCGAATGCCTTCTTGATCCTCTGTTGGTGATGCACCCTAAAATTTGCTCAACCTTAGTCACTTGGTCTAGGTTTCAATATCATTAGCACTTGCATATAGAGTCATGTATATAGTCTAATCATCTCCATAGCATAGCATAGCAAATCATCCAACAGGGGACCAAGCATTATTCTCATCTCTATGAGCCTATCAAGAGGTTATTATCCTAATTCAATCCCATTCAAGTCATCAGAAAGAATTTGAAGACTGGGAAGTCAATGGATCAAGCAGTGCATCCATCTCCTATCTGAGGGTATCTGGGGATCATCAAAGAAATTGTGAGTTGTGGGCTGAGCATAGAGAGTATGTGGGCATCATGAAAGACTTATAAAGTCATTGGGAAAAGGAGACAAGTCATTGGTATGATCACAAGAATTGCAGTTGAAGACAGCCAACTAGGGTTTCATCTGGGGTCAACTCTAGGTCAACTCTAGGTCAAATGACTGATTGAAAGGCATTAAGGGCTATTGGAGAGATTTGGGGTTCATCATTTGACATGTAAAGAAGGATATGTTGTTACGCTAAGAAGAAATCAAGAGGAATCAAGGAGAAGAGGAGTTTCTAAATTAGGGTTTCTGTGTAAAATCCCCTAGTTTAGGTCAAATTTCCAAGCAAGATAAGTCAAAATGAAAGCTTCAAATGGATCCTTAGCCAACATGAAACTTGTAGAGGATCTCAAGACCTTTAATTTGAGTGGTGGAAGACACTAAGTAGATTTATAGAACTCAAGTTATGGTCCTTACAAGTTACAGGTCATCTGAGGTATCTGAAATTTTGTTTGTGAAAGTGACTTGACTTCCAAGCAATTTTTACCCCTCAAGGAGATTTCAAATGGATTTCTGGACAACATAAGAGTTGTTCCTCATTGACTTATATTTCTAGAAAGGTATGGTATGCCTTCATATGATTTGTGGAACTCTACTTATGGTCTTGGCAAGCAAAGGGTATTTTGGTCATTTGAGAATTATAGGTCATTTCAAGCCTATGCCCAAAACTCATACAAGGAAGCTTCAAATGGAAACCTTCACAACATAAAACTTGTTCCAAATGAAATTTTGAGTCTAGAAAAGTGACCATGAGAGATTGGAAAGATTCATAGCACAAGGTTTCAAAATTGGTGAATTTAATGAATAAAAAAGGACCTAAAAATGAGATTTTTCATATTTTGGCCAAATGGGGCAAAATTATAGGTCATTTTGAATGGAAAAAACATTTTGAGAACATTGTCTAAAGTAGAATTTTGATCTTGGTTCAAGTTTTGAAAGTTATGCATGGTTACTTACACATGAAGTTACATAATCCAAAATGCAAGGAAAGAGTGCATGGGAAGTTTCTCCAAAGTTCTAGGAGGTTCTAAACTCACCTATATATTGATATGAAGAGGTTCATGCCATGGTTGGTGATTCATAGTGATCAAAACACAAGTTATACTCCATTTCTCCATTTTGCAAAAGCTTTCTAAACTTCATCAAATCTCCTTCAATTTTCATATTTCTTGATCTGGTCTTCATCATCATCATCCATAGATCACAATTCACCTCAAGATTGGTTAGAATTGAGCAAGGATCGTGCCATACAAGTTCCATCATCCAAGGTGCAAGAAGTTGAAATCACAAGATTCAAGATGTTTGAGTCAGATTCATTGCATATAGAATTCAAGAACAAGTTCCCTGATCCATTTCCAATCATTACAAGCATCTGATCAGAGCATTCCATAGTTGTTTTCTTCACTTTACACCAGGTATGTTTCTCCTTCGAATTGCATGTTTTAGTTAGAATTATAGGTAGTTATTAGCATAGAAAGGTTAGGATAGGCTAGATGACTGGTTTTGGTGAGTTTGAAGAGATTCCATGAAGGTTGCCATTGGTGTGCAAGAACTGTTGGGGTTTGTATCTCATAGGATATTGCAAGAAAACCTTAGGTTATTAGCTTGATGTGATCAGCACAAGGTGTAGAGCATGTTAGGGCAAGAATTAGGGAGAATTGGAGAGGTTGATGGCAGGTGTTAATGGTTGATTCAGACTGTTATTCCTATCGGGTTTGCTTATTGTTTGAGCTTTAGAGGGAATGATTGTTATGGTTGTGTAGAGGGATTGTTCTAGAGCAATTTTGCTTTTGGAATTGTTTGATTTCATGGAGAGATGAGGGAGAACAGAGGAGTGGAAAATCGTGCATGGGAGAAGAGTTTCAGAGCTAGGGTTTGCTGGAGGTTGAAGATAACATGAGAGCCACACGATCTGGCTTTGACATTTGACTTGGTTCTCAATCCTACGGCCACGATTCAAAAGAAAAACGGAGGGAGATTCAAACATCAAAACGCACCGTTCCACTTATTATCGTCAGACTGGGCTTTGAATTCGTTACTATTGACACCCTCCCAATTAGGCCCAAAGCGTGAATGAACTGGAATACTTACTATTTGCACCGCGCCCAGTTTTTTTTATTTTTGTCATATTTTCTGATGCGTTGGGCCCAGACGCGCCTTGCTAGGCGCACCCCCCAGTCTGGGCCCGTTTCTTTTTTTAATTGAGTTTCATTGCTTGCTGCACCCCTTTCAATTAATTCTCATTTTATTTTTCTTTCAAAAATATTAAATCTTTAAAAAATTCATAACAAATAGGAAAATGCATGTTTTTCATTGGTTCTTTTTGAATTCTTTTCATAATTTTGTCAAGAAAATTATCATACAAAAAAATTAATATTTCATTTCATTTTTATATTTTTGGCATATTTTTCTTTTGAATAGGTATAAATAATAGTTTTGTTTAGTACATGATTTTGTTAATTTTAGTTTGAATAGATGCTTTACCATTTTTAATCCATTCTTTTTAGGTTGATTAGATTAGACATGTATCTTGTATATAAAATTTGGTTCATATTTTTAGGACTTAATTTTAGGTGATTTGATTAGATGTGAATAACATGAACAAAACTAGGGTTTAGGTGACAACATAGGTGAATTAGTTCATTTCCCTTAGGAGTTAGAGATTGAGTTTTTGGGATATGGGACTATAGGGACTATGGGTAGTTATTAGATCCCTTAGAAATTATTAGGATTTCCCTACTGCTATTATTATACTACTGTACTTGTTTGACTGGTATGGTGTGCCCTTTCTGGGAATTTCTTTCGTCTGTGTGGGGTATTGGGTTTGCTTGGGGAATTGGGAGAGCTGAAGACTTGTGATGATGAAGCCCTTGGAGATCTAGAGATTGAAGTCCAACTTCCAGAGTTGATGAGGAGATTCTTGCTATCAGCTGTTGAGGAGCCTAGGGTTTAGGGGCTAGGCAGGGCTCTAGATTAGAAAGCTTGTTTCTCAAACATGGAATGCCTTGTCTGCATCCATCCTTTCTCTATGATTCAAAGTCTCTTTCAAATATCCACCTCCTTCCTTTGGAAGGATCAGTGAATGTATTTGAAAGATAGAACTTTTGAGAGAAAATTGTCTGTATAATGTTAACAGTTGATGAGCCACCCTTGGTAGGCAGTCTTCTGTTTAACATTCACTTTTATCCTGTTGACTGATGTTCATCCTGGAGATTGAGACTTGAAGAAAAGCCATTGCAGATGGAAGGCTGATAATCAGAGACCTTGCCTGAAGGCTGTGGAGATGGAGACTGAGGCTTGCCAGAAGCTTGTAGCTGTTTAGAGATGACTTGAAGATAGGTATTGATGCAGAGCTGCTGTGGCTGTTTATTTTTGCTGCTCATTTCTGATGTATTGATTGGTTTTCTGGACTGTATTGTTTGCTGTTTACCCTATTGGGTTGAAAGTGAATCCTTTTCACTTTTGCCTATTGTTTTCTAGGTTCGAGGTTGAGTGGGACTCCCTTGCCTCGCTTGTATTGTTGCATCCATGCATTTTACTGCTTTACTGTATATATCTGCTATTGTTTTTGTTTCCGTCTATTCCCTTAGGATCTCTGTTTCTCTCTGCGCAAGAGAGGAGCATGATAGACACTAGGTCTTAACCCATGCATGATAACATTAGGTTAGTTTGATTCCCTTTGCAACCATAGGTTAGAGTTCTGTCTCTTCTTTCTCAAAACAAAACAGAAAAATACAATAAGATTTCAAACACAATAAAAGACACTTCTTCCGTAAAAGAATGTGAACTCATCAAAACGTCATTTTTGTCCGCTTGGACTGCTAATCAGAAAAAACCTTTTTCAGAAGGAATAAAATCAATCAAGACAGACTTGTGTCGTACGTGGCCCGAACTACGTTTGCTCTGATCTTTCATGCTGTATGAAAGTACGTAGGCATAGGATGCGATATCCTAGCGAGAAACCTTCCCCTCCTTTCCCGTAGGTAGGCGAACTACGTTGACTCTGATTTCTCGTTCTAGACGGGAATACGTAGGCATAAAGTGCGATACTTTGCCGAGTCATTTTCTTTTCTTTTAACCCTTAACCCTTAGTTTAGATAGAATAACAATCCATACCCGAAAACAAGCGTGGATCCCGTCGAGTACGACGGACGTAAGGGGTGCTAATACCTTCCCCTTGCGTAACCGACTCCCGAATCTAGGTTTTGGTTGCGACGACCATACCTTTCCCGTGTTGTGCGAGGTTTACTCTGAGCGTTTCCTTTCCCTCCTGTGGGATAAATAACGCACGATGGCGACTCTTCTGTTCACAGAAATGCTTTGTTGAAAGTCCTGGATACTTCCTTCGTACCCCAAGACGTCTCTGTGAATCAGCTGGAAGGAGTGTTGGCACATGTAAATGCAGGCCACAGCTTAGGCTTTACCGACTTCGACATGACCCCGAAAGGGAGAGATCATAATATGGCGCTACACGTATCTGTCGAGTGTAGGGGATCAGTAATGTCGCATGTACTGGTCGATACCGGATCATCCTTAAATGTGATGCCCAAGAAAGCGATGATGAAGCTAGATGTCAGAGGAATCCTGTGCACGCCCAGTGACCTGGTAGTCAGGGCGTTTGATGGCACGCGGAGAACAGTTTTCGGATCGATAACACTGCCTCTACAGGTGGGGCCGGAGGTGTTTGCGACTGAATTCTATATCATGGATATACAGCCTGCATATAGTTGCCTGCTCGGAAGACCCTGGATTCATGGGGCTGGGGCAGTCACGTCTACCCTGCATCAGAAGTTGAAATATATGGTCGGAGACAGCGTAGTCACCGTATGCGGAGAAGAAGACATCCTGGTCAGCCATCTGTCGTCATTTAAATATGTGGAGGTCGATGGAGAGATCCACGAAACACCCTGCCAGGCATTTGAAGGGTTGCGTATCAAGGACAAAGGTCCCGGGCCGAGAAAAGTGTCGGAGATAGCCGTCTCGTCGTATAAAGAAGCCCAAGCTCTGGTGGAGGCAGGAGAAGCAAAGGGCTGGGGCAAAGTGCTGGATATTCCTGTAAAGAGGGACCGATTCGGGTTGGGGTACCAACCGTCGTCGTCAACACCTACTATGGGGGCACCCTGTTTCAGAGGGCCAATAACCATCTCTGCCAGTGGAGTATGTCATGAAACCATCAATGCTGCTTCAGAGTCTGACGAAGGAGACAGCGACTGTGATATGGATGCCTGGATTCAGCCAAGCACGCCAGGACAGGGACGGTGCAACTGGTCTATTCAGGAGCTTGCTCCTGTGACTCTTAAACAGTAATGCTTTGTTTTATTAATCGTTGAACGATCTGATGTCTTGCCCGGGGCATCATGATTTGCTTAGGGTTGTGCTGTTATGAACATTGCGTGTTAATCATTAAATAAATGGCGTTTTTCATGTGCAAACATTTCGATCTCTGTCTTTCTTGTTTTGTATTTTTCAATAAAATGGCAACGTGGTTATTCGCTTTATACGCATTTTGAAGCATTTAACCATTCTTTTTGCAGGATAACATTTTCAGATGACATCCTTGAACCACCTATGACTCGTCCCGACTTCGAGCACCCGGTATTTCAGGCCGAAGAAGAGGTTGTCGAAAATAGTGACGTTCCTGAAGAATTGTCTTGGTTGGTGAAACAAGAAGAGCGTGTCATTCTGCCTCACGAAGAGGTCATCGAAATTATCAACTTGGGGTCGGAAGGGGTTGAGAAGAATATTCGTATCGGAGCCGCGCTGCAAAGCGATATCAAGCGAAGACTGGTTGAAATGCTCCGAGAGTATAGTGATGTATTCGCTTGGTCGTATGAAGATATGCCAGGGCTCGATACAGATATGGTTGTGCACCGTCTTCCATTGAAAGAAGAATGCCCACCGGTCAAACAAAAGCTTCGCAGAACTAGACCAGATATGGCAGTGAAGATCAAAGAAGAGGTTCAAAAACAGTGGGATGCTGGTTTCCTGACTGTGACAAAATATCCCTCATGGGTTGCTAACATCGTACCAGTGCCAAAGAAAGATGGCAAGGTTCGAATGTGCGTGGATTATAGGGATTTGAATAAAGCAAGCCCAAAGGATGATTTTCCACTTCCTCATATCGATGTGCTAGTTGATAATACTGCTCAATACTCCGTATTCTCCTTCATGGATGGCTTTTCAGGCTATAATCAGATTAAAATTGCGCCAGAGGACATGGAGAAGACTACTTTCATAACGCCTTGGGGAACATTTTGCTACAAAGTGATGCCCTTTGGTTTGAAAAATGCTGGGGCAACGTATCAGCGTGCAATGACCACTCTTTTCCATGATATGATGCATAAAGAGATCGAAGTTTATGTTGACGATATGATTGCTAAATCCTAGACGGAGGAAGAGCATCTCGTGAATCTGCTGAAGTTATTTAAAAGGCTTAGGAAGTTCAGGCTGAGACTGAAGCCTAACAAATGCACCTTCGGGGTAAGATCGGGTAAACTGCTGGGGTTTATCGTAAGTGAAAGAGGAATAGAGGTCGATCCTGATAAAATAAAAGCGATCCAAGAAATGCCGACGCCTAAAACAGAGAAAGAGGTGCGCGGGTTTTTAGGGAGGTTGAACTACATCGCTCGGTTCATATCTCACCTAACTGCTACGTGTGAACCATTGTTCAAGTTGCTGAAGAAAGATCAAGCTGTAACGTGGAACGAAAATTGTCAAAAGGCGTTCGATAAAATCAAGCAGTATTTGCAGGAGCCTCCTATTTTGATACCTCCAGTGGCGGGGAGACCCTTAATTATGTATTTGACGGTTCTTGAGGGGAGTATGGGTTGTGTTCTCGGTCAACATGACGAGACAGGAAGAAAAGAGCATGCGATTTATTACTTGAGTAAGAAATTTACAGATTGTGAATCTCGATACTCAATGTTGGAGAAAACTTGTTGCGCGCTAGCCTGGGCCGCCAAGCGTTTGAGGCAATACATGCTGAATCATACAACCATGCTCATCTCGAAGATGGATCCTATCAAATATGTATTCGAAAAGCAGGCGCTATCAGGGAGAATTGCCCGTTGGCAGATGGTCTTGACTGAATATGACATCCAATACGTCTCGTAAAAGGCTATAAAGGGGAGTGTGATGTCTGAGTATCTGGCGGAGCAGCCTATTGAAGATTACCAATCGATGAGGTTTGATTTTCCTGACGAGGATATCATGTACCTAAAGATGAAAGATTGCGAAGAGCCGTTGCCAGACGAAGGACCAGAGTTGGGTTCCAAGTGGAAGATGATATTTGACGGAGCTGTGAACGCTTACGGTAGTGGAATAGGGGCAATCATCACTACGCCACACGGGTCGCACATCCCGTTTACTGCCCGATTGACCTTCGCAGTTACCAATAATGAGGCCGAATACGAAGCTTGTATAATGGGGCTTGAAGAAGCCATTGATTTGCGAATCAAGAATCTAGACGTATACGGAGACTCAGCTCTGGTGGTGAATCAGATCAAAGGGGAATGGGAGACACGTCAGCCCAATTTGATACATTACATGAATTATGCAAGGAGATTGTTGCCTTTCTTTGACAAGGTTGAATTGCATCATGTACCGCGGGCAGAGAACCAAATGGCTGACGCCCTGGCCACTTTGTCTTCCATGTACAAAGTCAACTTCTGGAACGAGGCTCCCAGAATCATTATCTCTCGGCTTGATAGGCCTGCCTTCGTATTTGCTATTGACGAGGCATCCGATGACAAACCGTGGTATTTCGATATCCTTAATTTCCTGAAGAACAAAGAGTATCCGGCTGGGGCATCCAGTCAAGATCAGAAGACTCTCAGGAGATTGGCGGGTAATTTCTACTTGAACCTAGATGGTGTCTTATACAGAAGAAACCACGATTTGGTGCTATTGCGTTGTGTAGATGAAAGAGAGGCAAAACTGCTCATGGAGGAAATACATGAAGGTACCTTTGGCACGCATGCTGGTGGGCATGCTATGACGAGGAAGCTGCTACGGGCAGGTTATTTTTGGCTGACTATGGAAACTGACTGTTTCAAGTTTGCGAGGAAGTGCCATAAGTGCCAAATCTATGCTGATAAGATCCATGTGCCTCTGAGTCCTCTAAATGTGATGTCATCGCCATGGCCATTCTAGATGTGGGGAATCGACATGATTGGAAAGATTGAGCCGACAGCGTCCAATGGGCACCGGTTTATTCTAGTAGCAATCGATTATTTCACCAAGTGGGTAGAAGCGGCGTCTTACGCAAATGTAACCAAGCAAGTGGTGGCCAGACTCATCAAGAGAGATATCATTTGCAGATATGGGATCCCCGAGCGGATAATCACTGACAACGGTTCAAACCTGAACAACAAAATGATGAAGGAGCTCTGTCAAAATTTCAAGATCGAACATCACAACTCCTCCCCTTACCGACCCAAGATGAATGGCGCTGTCGAAGCGGCCAATAAGAATATCAAGAAGATCGTTCAAAAGATGGTGGTGACCTATAAGGATTGGCATGAGATGCTACCTTTCGCTTTGCACGGTTATCGTACGACGGTACGCACATCAACCGGGGCAACCCCGTTCTCGTTGGTATACGGAATGGAAGCAGTATTACCATTGGAAGTTGAGATCCCTTCTCTGAGGGTATTGCGAGATGTTCAGCTAGACGAGGCAGAATGGGTGAAGGACAGGTTGAACCAACTGAGTTTGATGGATGAGAAGAGGCTATCTTCTCTAGCATACGGTCGATTGTACCAGAGCCGAATGAAGAAAGCGTATGATAAGAAGATACATCCGCGAAGCTTTCAGACGGGTGACCTTGTGCTGAAGAGGATTCTCCCGCCGCAGGCAGATCACAGGGGCAAGTGGACCCCCAACTACGAAGGGCCATACGTTGTCAGGAAAGTCTTTTCAGGAGGAGCTTTATTATTGTCCACCATGGACGGTGAAGACTTCGCGTCGCCTGTGAATTCGGACGCAGTTAAAAAATACTTTGCTTAAAATTGACCCGCTGGACAAAAAAAAGAGAGTCCAGGCAAAAATGGGGCATCCTGGCGAACCAAAAACAGAATGAAAGGTTCGGGCAAAAGTTAGGGATAAAATAAAAAATATACACCCGCGGAGTCGAAAACCTACACTGGGCGGCTTCGGCAAAAAAGGGTATCCCGGTGAACTGAAAACCCGTAAAGGGCGGTTCACGCAAAAGTTAGGGATTTGAAAAGCAAATGACTACGGTCCGAATTTGATACTGCATTGAGCATTGGTGCGGGAGAATATACCTGAGAAGTCGATTATCGGATACAACCTCTTCGGAAGTATGGATACCGGGGAAGCATTAGAGTCGGGCGAGTCATGGGAGGATCAGTTCGTGGTGTTCATCTGCATCCCGTTGCCGACATGTGTACAAATCTAATTTGTCAATATATTTATGCTTCTTGTGCATACTTGTATATCTGCTTTGCGTAGCTTCCTCTTTTCAGGAGTTACATCCCGTGTACAAAACTCCGCCCATTCAGGGGCCCAATCAATAAAATATGTTATTCAGTACTTGATGCTGGTTCTTTACTGTTTTGTGCATGATAAAGCGCCTAAGTTTACTGAAACTAGCATGTGTATAACATCACTGGCCCTTGTCAACAACTGCTAAAGCTTTGAATTAACTGAAAATAACGTCACTAACCTGAATCGATTTGGTTGCATAGGCTTGTCTTGTCTTGTTTGTGTTGTTGCAGGTTTCATAGCCGTACGAGGAAGACGATCAAAATATTGCAGTAACGAAAGACTCGATCCCCATGCAGGTCACGCTTTTGAGATAACAATGTCCCTTACTAAAGAAGGATCGAATTCCCCAGCTAGTCGTAGCTTATCCAAAGGATATTCTCCAGCAAAGTCGTTTATCCTCAGCAGAGTTTGGCGATCCCAAAGTGGAGACTGTATTCAGACAGTGCGGTGTCCCCCAGAAGGATTCCTCTATCTTAAGCAGAGTGGGTTTAGCCTCAGAAGATTAATATTTGTGAGTTGTATTCAGACAGTTCCCCTGTCCCCACAGAGTCGTTTACTCTCTCCCAGCGGAGGCAGTTGATTTTCCCCAAGAGAATCATCCCATCCCCAATGGAGCTCTCTTTTCAGCAAGTGTTTTCACTCCTCCCAGTGGAACTCGAAGATTAAGACCCTCCCCGGTAGAGTTGGTTGTGTGTCCTGGCATTTATTTTGCCGGAATACCGGGTGATATCAGTTCACTTTCCGGCAGAAGTATAATCATACCGAGCGCATCTGCTATTCTCCAGCAGAGTTGTATTCCCAGCAGGGTGTTACTTCGATGAGGTGCTTGGTTCAAGTTCCCAATTTCCCAGCTGAGTCGACTTCACTCTTCCAACATTTATTTTGCTGGAATAATTTTGTAGCATCTGGCTATCCCCAGCGGAGTAGGCATTGTCTTCGGCATTTATTTTGCTGGATCAGTTCCTGTACCTCAGCAGTTCGGGTCTGCATTTGCATTGGCATATAGTGTCATACTTGCATCCACCAAATGAAAAAAGCGTAGCATTTCCATGTCGAATGGAGCATTGCATCATTGTCAAACGCATGCATTTTGAAACATAAACCAGGTTGGCTAACCTTTTGTTTCAAGTATTGTTTCTCTTGCAGGTAGAGAGAGCTCTTGCTCAAATGAAGTATCAAACATTCAAGATCTCGACGTGAGATATCCAATGAAGTGTCAGCTTTAGCGTTATTCCCCACATAATTATCATGATGAAGTTCTTTTTGTTTCCGAACAGAGTTATTTGTGAGTTTCTCGTGTTTTCCCCGCCAGAGTGAGTAGGCAAAATTTCTCCTCACTCCCAGGCGGAGTTGTTTGTCATCAAAGGGTTTCCCGAACCAGAATCTCAGAGGTTGTCGCCGGTTATCAGAATAGGCGTCCGGTAGTCTGGTTTCAGATATCCCCAGTAGAGTCCGCTTCAAAATCGCTGTCACGTCAGTGCTAAGAAGTTTTGTGGTTTGGAACCAATGGAAGGATGAGTCCTGACGTGGACAATTTTCTTGACAGGTTTTCTTCGTGCTAGAGAAGTGGGTGTCCTGACGTGGACAGTTTTACTTCCTCATGGTGGATGAGAGGTGCTAGTCCTAACGTGGACAGGTTCGATTTTTCAGAATTGTTGGAATGTGGAGTCCTGACGTGGACATTTCCTCAAGTTGACGAGACGTGTTGGTCCTAACGTGGACAGATCGGATTCCTCGGTATTGATTGAGTATGAAGTCATAACGTTGACAAGATTGATTACTCTTCGTGTTGGTGTCCTGACGTGGACAATTTATTTCCAGCAGATAGCTTTATTCGTGATGGTGAAATGTGCGTCCTGACGTGGACAAGTTTGTAGTTCTTTGTGATGACAAGACGCGAGAGTCCTGACGTGGACAAATTTATCCTTCTTCGTGTTGTGGGCAAAGTATGAGTCCTGACGTGGACAAGTCTCACTTCCCCAGCAAGTCGAGGACGCGCAAGTCCTGACGTGGACAGGTTCTATTACTTCAGCAGGTGGAGATGTGAGTCCTGACATGGACAAGTTTTATCCTCAGCAAGTCAAGAGGTGAGTCCTGACGTGGACAAATCAAGATGATACGGTTTCCTTACGTGGAAAGATTGGAGTCCTTACGTGGACAAAGCAAGGTGAAAGTTGAGTCCTTACGTGGACAAATCAAAAGAGAATGTATTCCTAACATGGAAGAGTTTAGTCCTAACGTGGACAGATACAAAGATTTATTCCTTATGTGGAAAGATTGAGTCCTTACGTGGACATATCAGACTGGAGTCCTTACGTGGGCAGATGAAGAAGTATTCCTTACGTGGAAAAATGGGAGTCCTTACGTGGACAAATCAAGAAGATTATTTTTCCTAACGTGGAAAAGTGGGTCCTAACGTGGACGATGTAGTCCTAACGTGGACAAGTTTATTCTTTACATGGAAAGATTGTTTCCTTACGTGGAAAGATTGGAGTCCTTACGTGGACAAATCGAATAAAATTGTATTCCTTACGTGGAGAGCTTGGAGTCCTTACGTGGACAGATCAAGAATTTTATTCCTTACGTGGAAAGAAGACGGGTTCCTTACGTGGAAAGAGGGGAGTCCTTACGTGGACAAATCAGAAAGAGTTGGATTCCTTACGTGGAAAGAAGATCGATTCCTTACGTGGAAAGATTGAGTCCTTACGTGGGCATATCAAGTTGAGTCCTTGATGTATTCCTAACGTGGAAAGTTTAGTCCTGACGTGGACAAATTCATAAAAGAAGGTGGTTTCCTTACATGGAAAGATGTTATTCACAAGATGAAAGAAGATGTATTCCTTACGTGGAATAGTTTAGTCCTGACGTGGGCAGATCCAGACGAGGGTATAGTCCTAACGTGGACGGTGTTATTCCTAACATGGAAGGGTTTAGTCCTAACATGGACGATTTATTTCTGACAAGAAGGCAGACGAGCCATCCCCAGCAAAGTTGTTGAATTTTTTCGAGTTAACGGCAGGAGGAGTCCTAACGTGGACAAAATTTTATTCTTGCAATGATAGAAGCTTTTCGGGCTGACGAAAATAATCCCCAAGCAGTGGTGCAGTATATTTCTGCGGTTGGCAAATTTCCGGGTTCTTAGTATTCAACCGTCTCGTACCGCGAATGTCTGAAGGCTCCGGGCTCTTCACCCAATCGGGTCCAAGTCGCTTGAATAGGGGCAGCTGTTTCACCCTAAAATTTGCTCAACCTTAGTCACTTGGTCTAGGTTTCAATATCATTAGCACTTGCATATAGAGTCATGTATATAGTCTAATCATCTGCATAGCATAGCATAGCAAATCATCCAATAGGGGACCAAGCATTATTCTCATCTCTATGAGCCTATCAAGAGGTTATTATCCTAATTCAATCCCATTCAAGTCATCAGAAAGAATTTGAAGACTGGGAAGTCAATGGATCAAGCAGTGCATCCATCTCCTATCTGAGGGTATCTGGGGATCATCAAAGAAATTGTGAGCTGTGGGCTGAGCATAGAGAGTATGTGGGCATCATGAAAGACATAGAAATTCATTGGGAAAAGGAGACAATTCATTAGTATGATCACAAGAATTGCAGTTGAAGACAGCCAACTAGGGTTTCATCTGGGGTCAACTCTAGGTCAAATGACTGATTGAAAGGCATTAAGGGCTATTGGAGAGATTTGGGGTTCATCATTTGACATGTAAAGAAGGATATGTTGTTACGCTAAGAAGAAATCAAGAGGAATCAAGGAGAAGAGGAGTTTCTAAATTAGGGTTTCTGTGTAAAATCCCCTAGTTTAGGTCAAATTTCCAAGCAAGATAAGTCAAAATGAAAGCTTCAAATGGATCCTTAGCCAACATGAAACTTGTAGAGGATCTCAAGACCTTTAATTTGAGTGGTGGAAGACACTAAGGAGATTTATAGAACTCAAGTTATGGTCCTTACAAGTTACAGGTCATCTGAGGTATCTGAAATTTTGTCTGTGAAAGTGACTTGACTTCCAAGCAATTTTTACCCCTCAAGGAGATTTCAAATGGATTTCTGGACAACATAAGAGTTGTTCCTCATTGACTTATATTTCTAGAAAGGTATGGTATGCCTTCATATGATTTGTGGAACTCTACTTATGGTCTTGGCAAGCAAAGGGTATTTTGGTCATTTGAGAATTATAGGTCATTTCAAGCCTATGCCCAAAACTCATACAAGGAAGCTTCAAATGGAAAACTTCACAACATAAAACTTGTTCCAAATGAAATTTTGAGTCTATAAAAGTGACCATGAGAGATTGGAAAGATTCATAGCACAAGGTTTCAAAATTGGTGAATTTAATGAATAAAAAAGGACCTAAAAATGAGATTTTTCATATTTTGGCCAAATGGGGCAAAATTATAGGTCATTTTGAATGGAAAAAACATTTTGAGAACATTGGCTAAAGTAGAATTTTGATCTTGGTTCAAGTTTTGAAAGTTATGCATGGTTACTTACACATGAAGTTACATAATCCAAAATGCAAGGAAAGAGTGCATGGGAAGTTTCTCCAAAGTTCTAGGAGGTTCTAAACTCACCTATATATTGATATGAAGAGGTTCATGCCATGGTTGGTGATTCATAGTGATCAAAACACAAGTTATACTCCATTTCTCCATTTTGCAAAAGCTTTCTAAACTTCATCAAATCTCCTTCAATTTTCATATTTCTTGATCTGGTCTTCATCATCATCATCCATAGATCACAATTCACCTCAAGATTGGTTAGAATTGAGCAAGGATCGTGCCATACAAGTTCCATCATCCAAGGTGCAAGAAGTTGAAATCACAAGATCCAAGATGTTTGAGTCAGATTCATTGCATATAGAATTCAAGAACAAGTTCCCTGATCCATTTCCAATCATTACAAGCATCTGATCAGAGCATTCCATAGTTGTTTTCTTCAATTTACACCAGGTATGTTTCTCCTTCGAATTGCATGTTTTAGTTAGAATTATAGGTAGTTATTAGCATAGAAAGGTTAGGATAGGCTAGATGACTGGTTTTGGTGAGTTTGAAGAGATTCCATGAAGGTTGCCATTGGTGTGCAAGAACTGTTGGGGTTTGTATCTCATAGGATATTGCAAGAAAACCTTAGGTTATTAGCTTGATGTGATCAGCACAAGGTGTAGAGCATGTTAGGGCAAGAATTAGGGAGAATTGGAGAGGTTGATGGCAGGTGTTAATGGTGGATTCAGACTGTTATTCCTATCGGGTTTGCTTATTGTTTGAGCTTTAGAGGGAATGATTGTTATGGCTGTGTAGAGGGATTGTTCTAGAGCAATTTTGCTTTTGGAATTGTTTGATTTCATGGAGAGATGAGGGAGAACAGAGGAGTGGAAAATCGTGCATGGGAGAAGAGTTTCAGAGCTAGGGTTTGCTGGAGGTTGAAGATAACATGAGAGCCACACGATCTGGCTTTGACATTTGACTTGGTTCTCAATCCTACGGCCACGATTCAAAAGAAAAACGGAGGGAGATTCAAACATCAAAACGCACCGTTCCACTTATTATCGTCAGACTGGGCTTTGAATTCGTTACTATTGACACCCTCCCAATTAGGCCCAAAGCGTGAATGAACTGGAATACTTACTATTTGCACCGCGCCCAGTTTTTTTTATTTTTGTCATATTTTCTGATGCGTTGGGCCCAGACGCGCCTTGCTAGGCGCACCCCCCAGTCTGGGCCCGTTTCTTTTTTTAATTGAGTTTCATTGCTTGCTGCACCCCTTTCAATTAATTCTCATTTTATTTTTCTTTCAAAAATATTAAATCTTTAAAAAATTCATAACAAATAGGAAAATGCATGTTTTTCATTGGTTCTTTTTGCATTCTTTTCATAATTTTGTCAAGAAAATTATCATACAAAAAAATTAATATTTCATTTCATTTTTATATTTTTGGCATATTTTTCTTTTGAATAGGTATAAATAATAGTTTTGTTTAGTACATGATTTTGTTAATTTTAGTTTGAATAGATGCTTTACCATTTTTAATCCATTCTTTTTAGGTTGATTAGATTAGACATGTATCTTGTATATAAAATTTGGTTCATATTTTTAGGACTTAATTTTAGGTGATTTGATTAGATGTGAATAACATGAACAAAACTAGGGTTTAGGTGACAACATAGGTGAATTAGTTCATTTCCCTTAGGAGTTAGAGATTGAGTTTTTGGGATATGGGACTATAGGGACTATGGGTAGTTATTAGATCCCTTAGAAATTATTAGGATTTCCCTACTGCTATTATTATACTACTGTACTTGTTTGACTGGTATGGTGTGCCCTTTCTGGGAATTTCTTTCGTCTGTGTGGGGTATTGGGTTTGCTTGGGGAATTGGGAGAGCTGAAGACTTGTGATGATGAAGCCCTTGGAGATATAGAGATTGAAGTCCAACTTCCAGAGTTGATGAGGAGATTCTTGCTATCAGCTGTTGAGGAGCCTAGGGTTTAGGGGCTAGGCAGGGCTCTAGATTAGAAAGCTTGTTTCTCAAACATGGAATGCCTTGTCTGCATCCATCCTTTCTCTATGATTCAAAGTCTCTTTCAAATATCCACCTCCTTCCTTTGGAAGGATCAGTGAATGTATTTGAAAGATAGAACTTTTGAGAGAAAATTGTCTGTATAATGTTAACAGTTGATGAGCCACCCTTGGTAGGCAGTCTTCTGTTTAACATTCACTTTTATCCTGTTGACTGATGTTCATCCTGGAGATTGAGACTTGAAGAAAAGCCATTGCAGATGGAAGGCTGATAATCAGAGACCTTGCCTGAAGGCTGTGGAGATGGAGACTGAGGTTTGCCAGAAGCTTGTAGCTGTTTAGAGATGACTTGAAGATAGGTATTGATGCAGAGCTGCTGTGGCTGTTTATTTTTGCTGCTCATTTCTGATGTATTGATTGGTTTTCTGGACTGTATTGTTTGCTGTTTACCCTATTGGGTTGAAAGTGAATCCTGTTCACTTTTTCCTATTGTTTTCTAGGTTCGAGGTTGAGTGGGACTCCCTTGCCTCGCTTGTATTGTTGCATCCATGCATTTTACTGCTTTACTGTATATATCTGCTATTGTTTTTGTTTCCGTCTATTCCCTTAGGATCTCTGTTTCTCTCTGCGCAAGAGAGGAGCATGATAGACACTAGGTCTTAACCCATGCATGATAACATTAGGTTAGTTTGATTCCCTTTGCAACCATAGGTTAGAGTTCTGTCTCTTCTTTCTCAAAACAAAACAGAAAAATACAATAAGATTTCAAACACAATAAAAGACACTTCTTCCGTAAAAGAATGTGAACTCATCAAAACGTCATTTTTGTCCGCTTGGACTGCTAATCAGAAAAAACCTTTTTCAGAAGGAATAAAATCAATCAAGACAGACTTGTGTCGTACGTGGCCCGAACTACGTTTGCTCTGATCTTTCATGCTGTATGAAAGTACGTAGGCATAGGATGCGATATCCTAGCGAGCAACCTTCCCCTCCTTTCCCGTAGGTAGGCGAACTACGTTGACTCTGATTTCTCGTTCCAGACGGGAATACGTAGGCATAAAGTGCGATACTTTGCCGAGTCATTTTCTTTTCTTTTAACCCTTAACCCTTAGTTTAGATAGAATAACAATCCATACCCGAAAACAAGCGTGGATCCCGTCGAGTACGACGGACGTAAGGGGTGCTAATACCTTCCCCTTGCGTAACCGACTCCCGAATCCAGGTTTTGGTTGCGACGACCATACCTTTCCCGTGTTGTGCAAGGTTTACTCTGAGCGTTTCCTTTCCCTCCTGTGGGATAAATAACGCACGATGGCGACTCTTCTGTTCAGCCGGCGCCGATTTTCGCAGTAGCGACAGTTGGTACAACTGCCCATGGCACAAAGCCGTCATTCTCTTCTCTTCAATTAGGTTCAGCTGATCATATCTGCTCTGGCACCATTCGGCTTCTGATAACTTTGTCTCCATCAATATCCTCATGGAGGGAATCTCGACTTCTATCGGGAGTACAGCTTCCATACCGTAGACAAGTGAAAAAGGAGTTTCCCCAGTTGATGTGTGCACCGAAGTACGATACCCATGTAGAGCAAACGGGAACATTTCATGCCAATCTTTGTATGTGACTACCATCTTCTGATTTATCTTCTTAATATTCTTATTGGCGGCTTCAACAGCCCCATTCATTTTCGGTCTGTAGGGAGAAGAATTATGATGCTCGATCTTGAATTCTTCGTACAGTTCTTTCATCATACTATTATTCAAGTTGGACCCATTATCTGTAATAATCCTGCTCAGCACACCATATTTGCAGATGAGCTGATTCTTGATAAACTTGACAACCACATGTCGAGTTACGTTAGCATAAGACGCAGCTTCGACCCACTTTAGTCAATGGCCACTAAGATGAATCGGTGTCCATTAGATGCCTTTGGTTCTATCATTCCAATCATATCAATTACCCACATGATGAACGACCAAGGAGATGAGATAACATTCAACAAAGTTGGAGGCACATGAATCTTGTCGGCGTAGATCTGACACTTGTGACATTTCCTAGCAAACTTGTAACAGTCGGATTCCATCGTAATCCAATAATAACCAGCTCTTTAGAGTTTCTTAGCCATAGCATGTCCATTTGTATGGGTACCAAAGGACCCTTCGTGAATTTTCATCATTAACATGTCTGCTTCCCGCTTGTCAACACATCTCAGCAAGACCATGTCAAAGTTCCACTTGTATAACACATTATTACTCAGGAGAAAATTACCAGCCAACCTTCTCAGTGTCTTCCTATCTTTGTTGGAGGCTCCCAAAGGACACTCTTGTGTTCTGAGAAACATTTCAATATCATAATACCAGGGTTTACCATCTTCAATGTCTTCAATGGCAAAGACGAAAGCGGGTCGGTCAAGACATCTTACTTCGATTCGAGGACACGCATTCCAAGTGTTCACTACAATCATGGAAGCCAAAGTTGCCAATGCATCTGCCATCCTACTCTCGCCGCGAGGGATATGGTGAAAATCGACCCTGTCAAAGAAAGGTAATAGTCTTCTTGCATAATCTCTATACGGGACCAAATTATCCTGTAGAGTTACCCACTCTCCTGTGATTTGATAAATGACTACAGCAGAATCACCAAACACGTCCAAATTCTTAATTCTCAAGTCCACGACCTCCTCGAGGCCCATAATACATGCTTCGTGCTCGGCTTCATTATTGGTGCACTTGAATGTTAGCCTAGAGGTGAACGGAATATGAGACCCATGAGGAGTCACAATAATCGCGCCTATTCCTCTCCCATAAGCGTTGACGGCTCCATCTAAAATCAGACTCCACTGAGAACCGGGCTCGAGTCCTTCACCTAGCAGAGGTTCTTCGCAATCCTTCATTTTCAAATACATAACCTCTTCATCTGGAAATCATCGTTCAAGGGTTGATGATCCAAAATAGGCTGGTGTGCCAAATGGTCAGCCAAAATACTTCCTCTAATAGCCTTTTGAGTACGGTATTCAATGTCATATTCTGATAACAACATTTTCCATCTTGCAATCCTTCCAGTCAGTGCGGGCTTTTCAAAGATATATTTGATAGGATCCATCTTCGAAACTAACCAAGTAGTGTGACTCAACATGTACAGTCGCAAACGTTTAGCGGCCCACGCCAAAGCACAACAAGTTTTCTCAAGCATAGTGTACCTGGACTCACAGTCGGTAAACTTCTTACTCAAATAATAGGTGACATGATCTTGTTTTCCTGTCTCATCTCGTTGACCGAGTACACAACCCATCGAATCTTCCAACACAGTCAAATACATGATCAGAGGTCTCCCTTCCACCGGCGGTATCAGAATGGGAAGTTCAAGCAAATACTCTTTGATACTATCAAAAGCTTTTTGACAATCTTTGGTCTAAACATACCCTTGTTCTTTCCTCAACATCTTGAAAATAGGTTTACACTTAGCAGTCATATTAGATATAAATTGGGAGATGTAGTTCAAACGTCCCAAAAATCCTCTGACTTGTTTCTCTGTAGACGGAGCTGGCATTTCCCGAATAGCCTTCACCTTATCAGGATCCACTTCAATACCTCTCTGGCTGACAATGAAACCCAATAATTTCCCTGATCGTACCCTAAACGTGCACTTGTTGGGATTCAAGCGGAGCTTGTATTCTCTCAATCGACCGAACAGTTTCAACAAATGCTTGACATGATCATCTTCAGTCTTCGACTTAGCTATCATATCATCCACATAAACTTCAATTTCTTTGTGCATCATATCATGGAATAAAGTAGTCATAGCCCTCTGATATGTTGCCCCATCATTCTTCAATCCAAATGGCATAACTCTATAGTAAAAGGTGCCCCAGGGCGTGATGAACAATGTCTTCTCTCTGTCTTCGGGAGCCATTCTGATCTGATTATATCCTGAAAATCCATCCATAAAAGAGAAGATTTCATATCTCGCAGTGCTGTCAACCAAAATGTCGATGTGAGGCAACGGGAAATCATCTTTCGGACTGGCTTTATTCAGATCCCTGTAATCCACAAACATACAGACCTTTCCATCTTTCTTCGAAACGGGCACAATGTTGGCTAACCAAAGCGGGTATTCGGCAGTGACAAGAAAACCTGCATCGATCTGCTTCTGTACTTCTTCTTTGATTTTCAAGGCCATATCGGGCCGAGTTCTTCTGAGTTTCTGCTTAACCAGTGGGCAATCTGGTTTCAACAGTAGGCGATGTTCAACTATGGCAGTATCCAATCCAGGCATGTCTTGATAGGACCACGTGAACACATCAACAAACTCTTTGAGCAACTCAATCAATTGTTCCTTCACATCTGTCTTGAGCAGAGCTCCAATTTTCACTTCCCTATGGATTTCTTCTGTTCCCAAATTGATTACTTCCACTGGCTCTTAATGAGGTTGGATAGCCTTTTCTTCCTTCTCAAGTAGTCTGGAGATCTCTTATGGAATATCATCTTCTTCGTCTTCAGCCTCAAACACAAGGAATTCGAAGTTCGGCGAAGGAAGAGGGTCATTATTCCCGAGATGTAGTGGGTGCAGCAATCTGCGCATGTGATATTATTTTATTTAGTTTTATAAAGTGGAAAGTGTGTGTGTGCGATATGTTACTCATTATTATTTTCCAACGTAGTAATAATGATAATAAAAACAAAAGAATATCACACAAATAGAAACAAATATTTATTGATGATAGCAAAAAATCTGAACAAAGAAATGCCCAATAGGGTCACCTTTGCCTTGGGCAGAGCAAAGGGGATTATTAAAAGCAAGCCCACACAACAAAATTTCCGCCTTGGGCAGAGCGAAAAACTTTAAAAACAAATGTTTACTTTGATATATGAATCACAGCAGGGGCTTCAACCATACTCTAATTCTTGACCAGAACTCCCAGAGTCACAAAATCTGGAACATCTTCATCAGAACCCTCTTCAGTAACAACATAGACTCCAAAACTGTAATCAAAGTCATCTGAGACATAACCTGGATCTTCCATATAGGGCTCATAATCTTCATATGGAATGGAGAGACTTGCTGAACCATCTGATATGTAACCTTCAGACTCGTCTTCGGACACGACGTTGATATGAGGAGGATGGATGACCCCTCCACTGCAGAACACAACGTTGATCGGTGGGAACTCTTGATTTCTGATGATCTGCTGAGCAGACCCACTGGAAAAACCAAGACCTTTATTGTTCTTATTCTCTGGCAAAATAGCATTTTGCCCCAACTTGTCTGAGGACCACTGTTCACAACCTGTTGCGCATCCTTGAATGATGACATAGGTACGCTGGGTTTTTGAACACTGTCTCCTACGATAGATAAAGTCTGGAACTGCGTACCCACCTCTTCTTCAGCTTCAACATAAGAAAACGATAACAAGTGACTTACCACCAAAGCTTTTCCCCCACAAACTGTAACTGTTTTGCCATCAAAAGCATACTTTAATTTCTGATGTAGGGTGGAGGTAACTGCCCCAGCTTCATGTATCCATGGCCTCCCTAACAAACAGCTGAAGGCGGCACGAATGTCCATGACTTGGAACGTGATCATGAAAGTCTACAAACCGATAGTCATCGGCAGATCTACTTCACCAATTACCGCTTTTCTAAATCCATCAAAAGCTTTGACGATGACATGAATGGGCCTCATCGGCGGTCCCTGATAAGACAACTTGGATAAAGTGGTTCTAGGCATCACATTCAGAGAGGACCCGATATCAACCAACACACTGGACAAAGAATCGTTCCCATAATTCACAGAAATATGTAAGGCCATATTATGCTTCTTTCCTTCTTCTGGGAGGTCTTCCTCATTGAAACCCAGATTTTTGCATGCAGTAATATTACCGATGATGTTATCAAATTGCTCCATTGTGACATCTTGCTCTACATATGCTTGCTCTAATATCTTTTGGAGCGCTTCCCTATGTGCCTCAGAACTCATTAACAACTGCAGAACAAAGATTTTAGATGGGGTTTGCAGAAGCTGATCCGCAACTTTGTACTCACTTCTCTTGATTACTTTCAACACTTCGTCCATCTTGGATAGATTGGATCAACCAGATTGATCCACAATTGGGTCCTTTGAACTTTGTTCCTTCCTGCAACCGTCTTACTAATTCCAACAATAGAACCACGTAAGAACAACCAATATTGATAATGCAACACACGCATATCAATAACACACAGGAAAAAAAAACACTCTAACAACTTGGCCGGACGGATCGACCTGCTCTGATACCACTACTGTAACACCCCCTTCTATACCCCACTTATATATGCATATAAAACAATTAAGCGTATACAAATTCATCAGAGTAAAATTTTTAGGATAAGGTATAAAGGAAGAATGTCACAATTTCACCAACAAAACTCTTTAACATTTTGCTCCATAAAATATGTAACATTTTCGTAGTTTTAGAAATCACATTTCAACATTTAATTTAAGCGGAAGATAACATCATTTAATCAGTTCCAAAATATTAATTCAAATGCACATAAGTCATCCAGATTAATACATCATATCAGTTAGATTACAAAACCACATCAGCTGATACATCGCAATGTATCACAAAAGAATGACTATACTAGTCTAACTACCCGGTGTTACATATCAGAGCAGCCGACTCAAAAGAATGAAGACTAACTTCACAAAAGGACTCCAGCATCCTAATCTGCAATGCCTCATAGAGCATTATAAAACAGCAGAAGGGTGAGAAATATAACCATAATAATCAAAGCATAAGATTATATATATATAGGTAATCAATACAAGTTCCACTCCGTATTTCTCACCACAATTCAATTTCTTAGTCATATATATTTGCCACACATATAATGTCAACACGAATATTTGTAAAGCATTTACACATCATGCATACTCTCACAATTTCACAATCTCATCATTCACACATAAGCATCTCTTCATGCATATGTCATATATTAATGTGACTCAACAACTCAATGCAACACATGCAATGCGGTACCGACTCTCGTTATCTTTTTTCGGTTTTTACATTAAACCGGGTCCACTCTTCTAGACCGATAACCCGTTATCTTTTTTTCGGTTTTTACATTAAACCGGGTCCACTCTTCTAGACCGATAACCACAAAGGCCCGTCCTCTAAGCCTTCAAACCCACTCTTCTAGGTTTGGGACAAGCCACTAGTTTCCACGAAACTAACAGACATTGCCTCTTGACTAAATGATGCATGTACAATCAACCACAACAAATGCACTTAAGACCGACATCTTAATCTCATGCATTTACATAATTCATCTCTTCAAGAATTACACAATGATTGCACATACAACATATCACAATAATCACCAATGTATTCGCAATTCAATAATATCGCCACATTAACACACAATGCACACATATCCGCGATATGTTCTCATGCATTATCCACATATATATTCACAATTCAATACAACATCATATTTAGCAAGCAATGCATGCATATCCATCATTATGCTCTCATGCATTCTTCATGTATTTTAACATACAATCGCATATAAACAATATGCATCCACAACACATTTTTCATAGTATGTTTATTCTTTATCTCATGCCATCTCATACAAGGTATACACATCACAATACCAATCATACAATTATAAGTTATGCACACATATCCACCATGTTCTCATGCATACTCATCACATAATTGTATACACATCAAGCATTCGCAAGTTCATTAGACAATACACATACATTCATCATTGTATTCACATGTATTTCTATTTATCACAATTAATACGCATCGCGCATCAACTAGGATTCACGCCCGTAGGCTACCCACAGTACACATCATCACAATAGATCATATCTATATCATATCATAGAGGCATTCCCCTATGAGAAGCAACCAAACCATCTCCACATGAACAACACAGCAAAAGAAAAATGTTGTCACATTCGCCTTCATTCGCCTGGCGAACCCTCGCAGCGAACCTTCGCCTGGCGAACTCTCTCAGCGAACACTCGCTAGGCTTCGCCTGGCGAGACTTCCCAGCGAGCCCAAGTCAGTAGCTACTGACTTCATTCGCCACCATTCGCCAGCACCTTTGTTGGGCGAACCTTCGCTATCCAACTTCGCCTGGCGAACTCGCCAGCGAAGTCCACTGGAACATAAACTTAATTATTCGCCAGCATTCACTGGGTTTCGCCTGGCGAAGCTTCGCCTTCGCTCGCCTGGCGAGAGCCAGCGAACCTGCACAGAACAGAACCCTATTCTGCCTCTCCTTCATCAATCCATCATCAACCAAACCTCAAACATCCAAATCAGTACAAATAACATCAATACATGTTACCCGACTATTCTACGGCATTATTGCTCAGTTTCAACCGATTAAATCATCAATCTACCGATTTATCCAACATTTTCCCTAAATGGAAAGTGATGAAAACTCTACCAAAACCCCAACCCAACATACATAACATCATGCAATGATCAAATAGAAACATTTCTCACCCTTACCTCGATTAATCGGAGCTTTGATGTTGGTTCTTGATGATTTCCACTTTCCTCTTCTTCTCCTCTCTTTCTCTTCTTTCTTCTTTCTTTCCTCTTTCTCTCCAAATGTTTCTAACTTTCTTTTCTTTTCTTCCTCACTTATATATTCCTTTTATTTTCTTTCCTCCCAATTTCCTTTCAATTCTCTATTAATTCCAATTAATAAAAATTAATTCCAATATTAACATAAAATCCCACTAAATCAATTAATTATTTAATGAAATTTGGGCTGTTACAACCCTCCCCCACTTAGGAATTTTCGTCCTCGAAAATGTTACCTGATTCAAACAGTTCTGGATAAGACTCCTTCATCTGGCTCTCAAGCTCCCACGTAACATTTCCACCAGCCGGTCCTCCCCAAGCGACCTTCACTAAAGCAATCTCTTTACCTCGAAGCTGTTTCAATTTCCGATCCTCAATCCGCATAGGTGATGTCTCAACAGTCAGGTTATCTCTCACCTGCACATCATCTATTTGGACTACATGAGACGGATCCGCAATGTATTTCCTCAACTGAGATACATGGAATACATCGTGAAGATTAGCAAGCGACGGTGGTAAAGCCACACGATAGGCCACTTCTCCTATCCTTTGCAAAATCTGATAAGGACCAATGAAACGCGGCGACAACTTGCGCGACTTCAGTGCCCTACCAACACCTGTCATCGGAGTGACTCGAAGAAACACATGATCTCCCTCTTGAAATTCAAGTGCCTTCCTCCTCTTGTCATAATAACTCTTCTGACGACTCTGAGTAATTCTCATCTTCTCTTGAATCATCTTGATCTTATCAGTAGTCTGTTAAACTAACTCGGGTCCAACAACAGAACTCTCTCCGGACTCGAACCAACACAATGGTGTCCTACACCGCCTACCATACAACGCCTCAAATGGTGCCATACCAATACTCGAATGGAAACTGTTGTTGTAGGTAAACTCAATCAAAGGCAAGTAGCTATCCCAAGCTCCTCCTTTTTCCAATACACAAGCTCTCAAAAGATCTTCAAGCGACTGAATCGTCCTCTCCGTCTGACCATCAGTCTGAGGATGATACGCTGAACTCAAATGCAACTTAGTACCCAAAACACTCTGCAAGCTCTCCCAAAATCTCGAAGTGAACCTCGGATCTCTATCCGAAACAATACTCGACGGAATACCATGCAAACACACAATCCTCTCAATATACAACTTAGCCAACTTCTCCAAAGGGTAATCCATACGCATAGGAATAAAGTGAGCAGATTTAGTCAATCTATCCACGATAACCCAAATAGCCTCAAAATTACTCGGCGTCCTCGGCAAACCCGATACAAAATCCATGGATATACTATCCCATTTCCACTCAGGAATAAACAACGGCTTCATCAAACCTGATGGCTTCTGATGCTCAATCTTTGACTTCTGGAAAGTCAAACAAGAATATACAAATTCCGCGATATCCTTCTTCATACTAGGCCACCAAAATACTTTCCTCAAATCCTGATACATCTTAGTAGCACCCGGATGAATACTCAATCTGCTACGATGTCCTTCCTCAAGGATGCTCTTCTTAAGCTCAACCATGTTCGGAACACAAACTCGATCCCGACATCTCATAATACCATTCTCATCAATCCGAAAATCACCACCTTGGCCTTGGTTGATTAAAGTCAACCGATCAGCTAAGCTCAAATCCGATTTCTGTCCTTCTCGAATTTCATCCAAAATACCACTTGTAAGCTTTAACATACCCAACTTAAATCCAAAAGAAGTTCTCTCACATACCAAACTCAAATCTCGAAATTGCTCGACCAATTCTAACTCTTTCACCATCAACGTCGACATATGCAATGATTTCCGACTCAATGCATCCGCTACTACATTCGCTTTACCCGGATGGTAGTTCAAGCCAAAATCAAAATCCTTCAAAAGTTCAAGCCATCTTCTTTGTCTCGCATTCAATTCCTTTTGATCAAAAAGATATCTCAAACTCTTGTGGTCACTAAACACTTCAAATCTTGCGCCAAATAAATAATGCCTCCAGAGTTTCAACACGAACACAACGGCGACCAACTCTAAGTCATGCGTTGGATAATTCTTCTCATGCACTTTGAGTTGCCTCGAAGCATAAGCTACAACTTGGTTATTCTGCATCAACACACCTCCTAAACCCATCAAAGAAGCATCACAATACACAACGAATGGTTCTTCTGGATTTGGCAGAATCAAAACAGGAGCTGTCGTCAACCTTCGCTTAAGTTCTTGAAAACTCGCTTCACACTTGGCGTCCCAAACAAAGGCTTGACCTTTCCTAGTCAACTGTGTCAACGGCAACGATAACTTAGCAAATCCTTCAATAAACTTCCGATAATAACCGGCTAAACCAAGAAAACTTCTGATCTCAAAAACTGACTTCGGAGTCTCCCATTGCGACACCGCTTCAACCTTCGACGGATCGACCGCAATACCACTACTAGAAATCACATGACCAAGGAAACTAACTTCCTTCAACCAAAATTCACACTTATAAAGCTTCGCGAACAACTGCTTCTCTCTCAGCACAGATAACACAATCTTCAGATGCTCGACATGCTCTCCTTCGCTCTTCGAATAAACCAAGATGTCGTCGATAAACACCACCACAAACTTATCCAAATAAGGATGGAAAATCCTATTCATGTACTCCATAAATACACCTGGTGCATTAGTCACACCAAATGGCATCACGGAATACTCATAGTGTCCATACCTCGTCCGAAAGGCCGTCTTCTGAATATCCTCAGCTTTCACACGGATCTGATGATACCCAGATCTCAAATCAATCTTGCTGAACACGCTTGCACCAACCAACTGATCCATCAGATCATCAATCCTTGGAAGTGGATACTTATTCTTAATAGTCACCTTGTTCAACTGTCTGTAATCCACACAGAGCCTCATAGAACCCTCTTTCTTCTTAACCAACAACACCGGTGCACCCCACGGTGACACGCTCGGACGAATAAACCTCTTTTCAAGAAAATCCTCAAGTTGACTCTTCAACTCTTTTAACTCCGAGGCCGACATGCGATATGGAGCCATCGATATCGGACTAATTCCAGGAATCAAATCTATCGAAAACTCCACTTCTCGCTCCGGCGGTAAATCCTTTATCTCTTCAGGGAATACTTCCGGAAAATCTCTAACAATGGGCAAAGCATCAATCTCCTCACTTTCACTAGTCCTCAAAGTTGCCATAAGCATATATACCTTAGCCCCATCTTGTACCGATTCCTTCACTTGTTTCCTCATCATAAACAATTCCCTTTCAACATCCGAGTCGGGAAAAATAACCGTTTTGTCAAAACAGTTAATATACACACGATTGAATTTTAACCAATTCATTCCAAGAATGACATCCAGTTGATCTAAATGAAGACACACTAAATCAATCCCAAAATCTCTACCGAAAATACTCAACGGGCAATTCAAGCAAATATACGGTGTAGTTACCGAACCCATAGCAGGAGTATCAATAACCATACCGCCACTAATCACAGACAACTCAAGATTCAACCTTTTAACACAATCCAAAGAAATAAAAGAATGCGTAGCTCCGGTATCAATTATAGCGATCAAAGGTGTACCATTAATGAAGCACGTACCTCGGATCAATCGATCGTCGCTAGCAGTCTCAGATCCAGATAGAGCGAACACTTTCCCGCTCCCTTGATTCTTCTTCGGCTTATCGCACTTGGTACTGATGTGGCCTCGCTCACCACAGTTATAGCAAGTAACACCCGCACCACTTCTACACTCTAGAGCCTTGTGGCCTGGCTTGCCACACTTAAAACACTTCTGTTCAACACTCTTGCACTCCAGATCATGATGCCCCGCTTCACCACAATTGTAACACCTAACCGGGGTAGAAACTCCCCCACTTGGCTTCTTGCCAAAACCAACCTTTTGTTTCCCCTTATCGGCAGGAGTTACGTAAGGTTTTCCTCTGAATTGTCATTTTCCTTTCTTATAACTTAGGCTCTTGTAGTGGCTAGACCTAGCCCTACTGTCTTCGTCATAAATTCTGCTCTTGTTAACCAACTCAAAAAACCGTCTGATTTCCTGGTACCCAATAGCTTGTCTAATCTCGGGTCTCAAACCGTTCACAAACTTGAGGCACTTAGACCTCTCAGCATTACCAGTATTATAGTGAGGACAAAATTTGATCAACTCCTCAAATTTCGCCACATACTCAGCAACCGTCGAATTACCTTGCTTCAACTCAAGAAATTCGATCTCTTTCTTCCCCCGCACATCCTCTAGAAAATACTTCTCCAGAAAGGTTTCTCTAAACAAATCCCACGTAATCACAATATCATCTTCCTCAAATCTTTGGCGAGTATTACCCCACCAATCTTCAGCTTCTTCTTCGAGCATATGAGTCCCAAACTGCACCTTCTGTGCATCCGAGCAATTCATAACTCGAAAAATCTTTTCCACAGCTTTCAACCAAATTTGTGCCTTGTCCGATTCATGAGTTCCCTTGAAGACCAGAGGGTTATTCTTTTGGAATTTCCCCAAAGCACGGAATCCATCATCAGCATGATTCCTCACATTCACATTGGCCGGAGGATTCTGCCCAATTGCCCCCGCCAATCTCGTCAATGCCTCCGCAATCGCTTCGTCGTTCCTTCCTGCAACCATCTTACTAATTCCAACAACAGAACCACGTAAGAACAACCAATATTGATAATGCAACACACGCATATCAATAACACACAGGAAAAAAAACACTCTAACAACTTGGCCGGACGGACCGACCTGCTCTGATACCACTACTGTAACACCCCCTTCTATACCCCACTTATATATGCATATAAAACAATTAAGCGTATACAAATTCATCAAAGTAAAAATTTTAGGATAAGGTATAAAGGAAGAATGTCACAATTTCACCAACAAAACTCTTTAACATTTTGCTCCATAAAATATGTAACATTTTCGTAGTTTTAGAAATCACATTTCAACATTTAATTTAAGCGGAAGATAACATCATTTAATCAGTTCCAAAATATTAATTCAAATGCACATAAGTCATCCAGATTAATACATCATATCAGTTAGATTACAAAACCACATCAGCTGATACATCGCAATGTATCACAAAAGAATGACTATACTAGTCTAACTACCCGGTGTTACATATCAGAGCAGCCGACTCAAAAGAATGAAGACTAACTTCACAAAAGGACTCCAGCATCCTAATCTGCAATGCCTCATAGAGCATTATAAAACAGCAGAAGGGTGAGAAATATAACCATAATAATCAAAGCATAAGATTATATATATATATAGGTAATCAATACAAGTTCCACTCCGTATTTCTCACCACAATTCAATTTCTTAGTCATATATATTTGCCACACATATAATGTCAACACGAATATTTGTAAAGCATTTACACATCATGCATACTCTCACAATTTCACAATCTCATCATTCACACATAAGCATCTCTTCATGCATATGTCATATATTAATGTGACTCAACAACTCAATGCAACACATGCAATGCGGTACCGACTCTCGTTATCTTTTTTCGGTTTTTACATTAAACCGGGTCCACTCTTCTAGACCGATAACCCGTTATCTTTTTTTCGGTTTTTACATTAAACCGGGTCCACTCTTCTAGACCGATAACCACAAAGGCCCGTCCTCTAAGCCTTCAAACCCACTCTTCTAGGTTTGGGACAAGCCACTAGTTTCCACGAAACTAACAGACATTGCCTCTTGACTAAATGATGCATGTACAATCAACCACAACAAATGCACTTAAGACCGACATCTTAATCTCATGCATTTACATAATTCATCTCTTCAAGAATTACACAATGATTGCACATACAACATATCACAATAATCACCAATGTATTCGCAATTCAATAATATCGCCACATTAACACACAATGCACACATATCCGCGATATGTTCTCATGCATTATCCACATATATATTCACAATTCAATACAACATCATATTTAGCAAGCAATGCACGCATATCCATCATTATGCTCTCATGCATTCTTCATGTATTTTAACATACAATCGCATATAAACAATATGCATCCACAACACATTTTTCATAGTATGTTTATTCTTTATCTCATGCCATCTCATACAAGGTATACACATCACAATACCAATCATACAATTATAAGTTATGCACACATATCCACCATGTTCTCATGCATACTCATCACATAATTGTATACACATCAAGCATTCGCAAGTTCATTAGACAATACACATACATTCATCATTGTATTCACATGTCTTTCTATTTATCACAATTAATACGCATCGCGCATCAACTAGGATTCACGCCCGTAGGCTACCCACAGTACACATCATCACAATAGATCATATCTATATCATATCATAGAGGCATTCCCCTATGAGAAGCAACCAAACCATCTCCACATGAACAACACAGCAAAAGAAAAATGCTGTCACATTCGCCTTCATTCGCCTGGCGAACCCTCGCAGCGAACCTTCGCCTGGCCTTCGCCTGGCGAACTCTCTCAGCGAACACTCGCTAGGCTTCGCCTGGCGAGACTTCCCAGCGAGCCCAAGTCAGTAGCTACTGACTTCATTCGCCACCATTCGCCAGCACCTTTGCTGGGCGAACCTTCGCTATCCAACTTCGCCTGGCGAACTCGCCAGTGAAGTCCACTGGAACTTAAACTTAATTATTCGCCAGCATTCGCTGGGCTTCGCCTGGCGAGAGCCAGCGAACCTGCGCAGAACAGAACCCTATTCTGCCTCTCCTTCATCAATCCATCATCAACCAAACCTCAAACATCCAAATCAGTACAAATAACATCAATACATGTTACCCGACTATTCTACGGCATTATTGCTCAGTTTCAACCGATTAAATCATCAATCTACCGATTTATCCAACATTTTCCCTAAATGGAAAGTGATGAAAACTCTACCAAAACCCCAACCCAACATACATAACATCATGCAATGATCAAATAGAAACATTTCTCACCCTTACCTCGATTAATCGGAGCTTTGATGTTGGTTCTTGATGATTTCCACTTTCCTCTTCTTCTCCTCTCTTTCTCTTCTTTCTTCTTTCTTTCCTCTTTCTCTCCAAATGTTTCTAACTTTCTTTTCTTTTCTTCCTCACTTATATATTCCTTTTATTTTCTTTCCTCCCAATTTCCTTTCAATTCTCTATTAATTCCAATTAATAAAAATTAATTCCAATATTAACATAAAATCCCACTAAATCAATTAATTACTGCAATTAATTATTTAATGAAATTTGGGCTGTTACACCCTGCCTAGATCGTTGAAAGACCGAATCTTCGCACTATCCAACCCCATATACCATTTGAGCGTAGCGCCTGTCAGACTATCCTGGTAGTGGATGAGCAATTGATCATTATCAATTTGTGCAGACATCTTTCTGGCATACATGATGAGATGACTTTGAGGGCAAGTATTCCCTTTGTACTTCTCAAAATCAGGAACCTTGAACTTCGACGGAACCTTGACATTGGGGACTAAGCACAAGTCAGAAGCACTCTTTCCAAACAAATCCTTTCTACGAAGGGCTTTTAATTCTTTCTGAATCTCAGAAAATTGGTCTTGAAAACCATTCATCCTCTCTTCAAAACCCACAGTTTCAGTCGGAGACCCATGTAAAATCGGCTCGTCCAGAATATACGGAGTAACATTCACATGCGGTGGTGCAGTGGTCATTACGGCATCAGTGGTAGGGATAGCTTGCACAGTGGTCACGACAGGGACCTCAGGAACAGGTGGGCGATAGCCAGCAGGAGTAAAATGAGAAGGCATTCCCCACGGAAAACCTGGCGGCATGTTGTAGGTCACTTCGGCAACAGTAGGCACCACTGGGATCGGTGCTGACACAACTTCGGATATAATGGTCCTCTGAACTTCTTGATTGTTGAGTGTGGCTTGATTGGACAGAGCTTCCACTAGACCATTCAACCTCTCCAAACTTTCCTTCAGAATTTCATCTTCATCACGGAGCACCTTATTCTCTTATTCAAGCTGGTCCATCTTTTGGCGTTGACTGGCGCGAGTATTGTACCGGTGATTCAGCTTGTCTGTGGAGATGAAGTAAGAGTGAGACCCTGGAATGCAAACAATGCTATGCCGATGCAAAAATGCGAATGAGTATGAAACTTCAAGAAACTCAAATCGTTTTTTTCGGTATTATAACGTTGGATAAAAACTTATTTTAATATTGATATTCGGGAAGCATTACAAAGCAAAGTACTCTTTTAAGAGTTTATTACATTGAAACAAAAGCAAAAGAGAACTCAAAGGTCTACTCCTTATGCTCCTTCTGCGCACAAAGTTCTTCTACCAACTGGTTGACACGTTCCTGCAATTCGGCCTTCTCACTGATGAGTTGATCTACGTATTCTTTCCAAGCTACAGTAGCCAGGGGAAGATCATCCCTGGTGACAGTTCTTGAAGAGGTGTGAGAGGAAAATAAATCCTCTCGCGCCTTCCTTTTTCTTGCAGATTCTATTTCTGGCAACTTCTGAGACTTCTCTTTCTCTACTTTGAGGGTGAAAAACTTGTTCCTCCAAGAGGCCTTCAGTTTTCGAGCCTCATCCAAGGCGGCCTTCAACTGATCTACTTCACTCACATCAAACCAATCAGGATCATGAAAAGTCAACACCATGGGTTTGTGGAAAGGGAAAAGCATCTTAAGGTCGAGAGCTCTCTCGCACACCCAACGCAGATAGTCTTCAGAGGCATCACAATTAGGGTACCCTAAAGCAGTCTTTCCTTCCATGTTGATGTACTTCCATGCATATATTATGACGGATTTCAAGTCTGGATCCTCTCCTTCCTTGAAAAAGATCCCCTCTAGCAGAGTTGGGTCAGGTACTTCGTTCATCGGGTTCCCCAATTGTCGGCGGGCCAAAGCGGGGTTGTAATTGATGCATCCTTCCCTCCCAATAAGAGGTACATTGGGGAATCCTCCATAGCTATGAGTCATCTAACACTTCCATAAGTAGGGTCATACCATACAATATCAGAGTGAGTAAGGGCCATGACTATTTCAGACCAACGGGGTGCCTCTATCTGTTCCCAAACAGATGGGTACCGAGCTAGGCGGGCAATAAACCACGAATACAACAAGGCGGTACAACAAACAATATGTCCTCCTCCTTTAGCATTCTTCGAATGGATCAAATGGTATGTGTCAGCTAGCAAGGTAGGAGCTGGGTTCTTGAGGATGAACAACTTAATTGCATCCATGTCGACGGAATCATCAATCTTTGGGAACCAGAAAATCCCATAGACCAACAAGGCAAAGGTAGCTTCCATGATCGGGACCTCCTTCCTCTCAGCGTGATAACGGACTTTCTCAATCAGGAAATCGACCGGAAATCCACGGACTCTTTCCCTGGTGGTTAAGTGAGCTTAAATGTCCGCTAGACTAAGACGAGTAACATTTGCAATCTCTTGGTCACTGGGCGCATCCTCCAATCCAGTGAACATGGGTCGAGTAGTCACAGGTATCTTCATAAATTCAGAATATTCCTCTAGGGTCGGCATTAGCTGGTAATCTAGAAAGGTGAAATAATGGTATAACGGATCATAGAACTGAACAAGGGTCTCCAACAGTCCTTCTTTCATCTTGAGCTCGAGAAAATAGAAGACTCCTCCATATTCTGTTAAGCTTTCAATGTTAGGACTCTGAAAAGTGTACTCCAATGCTTCTCTTTTGAAGTCCATAGTTACAATACCTGTGAAACGAAATTGAGTTTCTTGAAGTGAATAAAGAAAAAGAATGCAATGCAATATGAGTAGGACTTCATGGGATCCCAACTATTTATAAACATTGCGGTAAAAGAAAACGTTCACGGATTACAAATAATTGCTTTTAAAAGTCCCAAATAAATAGCTAAATAAAAGCTAATGAAAGCCCTAAGGAAGTTTCGAATTCCGCTGTTTGAGCTGCTCTTTTAGCTGGGTCTTCTTATAGTAAGGTACATTGTGGGTCGGAGAAAAATAAATCCTCCAGGACTTTCCTCTTCTTGCAAGGAAGTAATTCTTCATCCTTCGACTATAGCTGCTTCTGAAGTTCGCCCTTCTGTTTCTGGAGTTTGGCATTCTCTGCAACAACCACTTGGTACTTGTTCTTCCATGACTCTGACTCATGCTGTGACTTCCTCAAAGCGACTCCTAACTTCTCAGCCTCAGGCATAAAGACATAAACGGGTTCTTCTCTTGGAGGTATAGGATCTTGACGGAGATAAGGCATCTTCAACTTGATTGTTCTCTCTTTGACCCACTGAAGGTACGACTCCAAGGACATATAATTAAGTTTCCCAAGACTATCCTTCCCTTTCTTGCGCAAATGCCCCCACGCATCCACAATCTTCTCTTGAAGCTCTTTGTTATCCTTGAAGAAAATGCTCTCCATTTGAACACTCTTAGGTGGTTCCTTCAACGGATATCCCAATTGTCGATGAGCTAAAACAGAACTATAACTAATCCCTCCATCAAAGCCAAGCAAGGGTACATTAGCAAAATCTCCACAATTATCAATGATCAAAACCCCATCATACTCACAGCTATACCAATCAATGTCTGAATGAGTCAAAGCCATATTCTTTTCTGACCAACGTCCATTATTAAGGTTCCAAAAAGAAACATATTTAGGCAAGTGCAGAATAAACCACTTGTACAACAAGGGCACACAACATGTGATCATCCCTCCACCATAAAGGTTTCGGAGATGCACAAAATGATAGGTGTTAGCCAATAAGGTGGGAACTGGGTTTTTCTTCATGAAAATCTTGATGGCGTTGAGGTCAACGAACCCTTCAAAACTTGGGAACAAAAACACTCCATAAATAAGTAGAGCAAAGATTGTTCCAAACGGGACCCTATTCGTATAATCGTCATAATATCGGGCTTTCTCGATTAAGAAATCTGTAGTTATACCGAAAGTCCCACCTTTAGTACCCATATTTTCCTTGATGTCAGATACCTTTAGGTAGAGGGTCTTAGCAATGTCTTGCTCCTTAGGGTCGTCTTCTAAGAAAGGGAAAGGAAACTCCTCCAAGATAGGTAGACCAACCAAATAAGAGTATTCTTCCAGGGTAGGCAATAACTGATAATCCAGAAAAGTAAAACAATGATAAACCGGGTCGTAGAATTGTAGCAAGGCAGAAAGGATATTCTCATTCACCCCACGACTCAACAAAGGTAGTAACTTCCCATACTTTCTCCTGAATCCTTCTTGGTCCTCAATCAAAGCTCCCAACTTCCTTAGGTCACCCAATTTAGGACTCTTAAAAGTATATTTCAAAGTATTTCTTCTATCAGAATCCATAGTGTCCTACAATGTTCATAAACAAAAGGTAAATCCCATGAAGTCCAATGTAGTATGATGCTATATGGATGCAACAAACACAAGTAGGCACATAAGGACACATATATAAACAAACAAGAAGGTCCTAGGTTTGTAACAAGCATGGAGCGAAGGGTATACCCATTCCCAAAGGACAAGGACTAGTGGTGGATTGTACCTGCAGAACAAGGTTCTAAGAAGGTCCTAAAGTCATTAGTCCATCTATCGGATATTATCAATTTCCCGACTAACTCGATGGTTAATAATATTCTCAAGAGAACTTCTTTTGAGTGTAGCATCGCGTAGCACTATTTCGGGACTACTCCCTCATAGTCTCGAACTACGCCCTAATAAAGGCCAAAGTGGGGTTAAAGGTAACTACGGTCCTCAATATCATGGACTCCAATCAAAATAGTAGAATTTTTCACGACTATACTCGTTCAACCGAACTATTTTAGAAAGGGTCACAACTGAGCGGTGATTCTCGAGTCAACTTGGTCGGGACTCACTCCCTATAAGCCTCGTCGAATATATCACCATCCTATCTTAAGTTCACTCAAGTCTGGGTGTAGGACTTTGTCTCATCACTTAAAGATCAGCCCAAGAAGCAACAATTAAACAATTATACAAATAAACAGATAATCAAGCATAACAATAAGCAAGTAAAATAAACAAGTTAGGGACACCCACTGAGCATCCCCAGTGAAGTCGCCATTTCTATCGCGGTGAAATTTTGATACCAAGCTATTGATGAGCTTGAATCTTATTCATTTGCAACCGAACTTTGATTTGTCCAAAGGAAGGGATAAAGATCGAAATACCCACGATGAATGCAAATGCAAGCTAGAGAGTTATAGGTTCGGGGGTTGGTTAAACTTAGGGAAGGTGCTAGCATCCTAAGTTTCTGTAGTACTCTACAGGAACCTTTTGTTTTATGTTTGTTTATTTGCTAAGGTTATCTGCTTAAAGGATAAAAGACCCTAGGGGTTTATTTCTAAGTATACTCGATAAGATATCACATCTTATGCTTACATATCCTTACGGGAGTGGAATTAGAGTATCTGTAGTTCCCCTAAAGGGTTTGAGGAGTTCTTTGACTATGGTCAAAGTTCCTACAGGTTTAGGGTAGTTGATTGATTGATTCTAGGAGAAAAGATGAGATGTCATTTTAAGGGAGATTACTTTGATTTTACCACCACAACTTTGTAGGAAAATAGTCTTTGCATCGTCTTAAGAGAAGGGCTCAAGCACTCGGAATTTAATCGACAAGTACGCCTCTATCTCTCTTAAGGCACAGTCCCTACGAATTGATTGAATTGTTATGGGGTAGGAGTTTTATCTCGCTTAAGATGATTAACATCTTATTCTCTAATGTGTTTGAATATGCTTATATTGAGTTGATTTGTTTGTATCTAAGTTGTAAAGATAAAGGTCCTTCCTATGGGGTAGGATCTAAACTTAAGAGATCGACTTGAATGGGATCAAGGATCATGGGGAAATGATGCAAATGGGATGCATACGTGCATGTTTTTACGTTACGTGCAAGTTCTTCCTTTGGACGGAATGCAATGCGATAAAGTAAATGCGGTAAATGTAAATTGCGGGTAAAATAGAGGCAGATAAATAAAGGCATACACACGCATGAAAGCGCTGAAGTGTACAAGTGTGAATTGTAAATGTGTTGGTGTGGACGCGTGCACGATGGCTTAAGGGGGGTGTTGATTATTTGAGTTGAAGGTTGCATTGATTTTATGAGAAAAATCGCTTGATTTATTAATGAAATTAAGTTAAATTACGAATGACTCGAGTTAGAGGGAACTAATTTGGTAGAAATTATATTTTGGTGAAAGTAGGTTGAATTATTTTTTAGAAAAATTAAGGTTATGAAATTGGTTTTAAAAATAAAAGGTGTTTATTAAATAAATTGGTTTTAATTATAAAAGATTTTATTAATTATTATTAAGGATATTTTTACTAAAATGAAAATTACATAAGTTTTTCTGTATTATAAAAGGTTTTTTTTGGATTGATTAGATAAAAAGAGTGAATAAATATGAATTGATTAGTTTTAAAAAGTTTAACACAAATTAAGTGTAAAAGGGTGGATTTAAATAAAATAGTTTCTAGTTATTAATAAATAAAATGTTTTTATTATTATCATTAGCATAAAATTGAATTAAATTATAAAGGATTTTATTATAAAAAGGTTGAGTTATTTAATGAATAAAGTGGAAGGATTAAACATAAAAAGATTAATTTATTTTAAAAAGTGGCTGATTATAAATTGATTAATTAATTAATTAATAAAAAGGGTAGTGATTAGGTTGATTAATAAAACAAATTAGATGTTAATTAGGGGAGGCGGAGGGATTAAGTGGTAGCGCAGGTACAAGGGTGTACGGTGGGTATGCGATTTGGAACATGCGTTTTGATTTGAGGATAGATCATGTGGTGCGTGTGTGGGGTGCATTGCAGTGCGGTGTACTTACTATCACAGGATTACAACAGAGAAAAAAAAATACAATGAAGCGAAACCCTAGCCCCCATTCGACCCTCCCTCTTCGTCTTCCCCCTTTCATCCGTCATCTCCCTCGACGATCTCTACTCCCTCTTCTTCCTTTTTCGCGACATCAAACCTGTAAACCAAACAAACATGATAACAGTAAGCAGATCCAAACAGAAATTTTACCCAGAGAAACCAACGATGGCTCAACGAGGACGGTGGCGCCGGCTTCGCGATTATGACGAGGGACTCGCAGTGGTGGCTTCGACGTCGTGGTTGACGGGTTTGCGAGTTCGGACGGCACTTCCGGCGACACTTACAGAAAGAGATAAGCCTTTTTCACTATTTCTAAGGTTTTTAGGTTTTGGGGTTTCTTGTGGTGCTTGCGAGTTCTGTTTTCTTCTTCCGTTTCTTGTCTCAAATCCCTCATTTTATAGGCGAATTGGGCCTCTTCTTCATTCAATTTCGAATCATTGTGATAAAAACCTTCCAAACTGGGCGATTCCTATCTGAATCTTGTTTTGGGAAAAATCTCAAAATGCTCTGTTGTCTCATTATTCTTATTAACAACATATTGATTTGGTGATTAATGTGAGAAATTGTTTGCTTGATTTGGTAGGTGTGAATACAAGGATGGGGGCAGATTTGACAATTACACAAACTCCCCAAATTGACTCAACAACCTTCCATGTGGAACTCCTTGGAGAAAAACAACGGGAAACTTTGGTAAGAGTTTCAGAAACTGGATTTCCATGTTCAATCTTACGAATATCGCCTTTAGAGAACTGGTTCTTGGTTTCCTGACATTGACTCATCTTCTGCGTTCTCAGCGGGCCTTCTCAGGGTTTTCTTGAAGTGGATGGAAGTAATGTGCATCAGTTCATGCTGGTATAGGTCGCTTTGGCTTAATTATGGAGTGCAGGTTTTAGTTTCAATGCTTACACTTGTGAATCATGAGATTGACAAATGTTACAGTCATCCAACAGGTAATGCATTGCGTTCTTGTCTCGATTGTCATTGTTTTTTCATGTGTATTGTTATTTGCCTGAAGTAACAAGTATGTAGAAACTGTCTTGCCAGGGGGCTACTGCGAGAACGGGACAAGTGTACATGGTTGCCTTGCCGTAGTAATGGTTGCTGAGGTGATAGGTTGGCGGTTGCTAGAGGTCCAAACATTGCCTTTGGCACATGGAGTGTTGAAATGCCAAACGGTGATGATTCTTGCATTGCTTTCTGGTATGATCACATATTCACATTATCGCTGAAAAACATAATTGTGTTAATCGCCGTCCTGACCGTTATACCTTTCTTCTGGTTTGATAGGTACCGTACGTATTCAATATTTCGTTGGTTTCTTAGCAGTTAGGACCCGCTTGCCCAATGCCCACTGGTTTTTTCTATTGCTTTGGAATTCCATGAGGATTTGAGTAGTATGACCTATTTGGTGGTGACGTTATTGATTTGAATCGTAAACTGACTTGTGGTTTTATATCTCTGTTTGGATTTCCAGGTGTTTTCCCTTTGACTAGGTGTCACGAAATTATAACTGGTGAATTGGAACTGATGATGATGCTGGAGGACAAAGCGTCTCGTGAGTCAGGCCGTTGGTTTGGAGCTGCTGGTTTAGAATTGGATTGCACCAAATGTAAAACAGCTGAACTTAGTTGAAATTCTGCGACAAACTGGTGCAGATGCAACACGTGCTACGAATCTTGAGGTGCTGATGACGATAAGTCATGCTGACCATATGGAGAGAAAAGGTATTGAGCTCCCTTAGAACAGTTTTCTGATGTGTTTTGCCGGAACTGATTCTGCATATGGAATTGTTCAGGAACATGAGAATTGAGCATTTCTTTATGGTGTTCACTTTCATGCTCTATCTTCACTTGGTTTTCTAGATTAGAAGACAACTGAGGCAGATTAAGACCAACGTCCATGACCAAATGCTGAGGCTGCTGACTATGTGACTTCAACTGAAATTGTTGCGGTGATTGGGAATGTTGGCCTAGCTGTTTGCCGAGGGATGTTTGATGGCAAGTGATGATTTATGCGTTTGAGCCAAAATCTTGAAGTGGCCATTTCCGTCATGGCTTGCTGCTGTTATGAAAATGGTGGCCTTAATTGTTCGAAACTCGCTCCTCGATGCTCTTGGTGGGAGACTGGCGACGACTGAGATCGTAACTTCTTCCTATCCTTATTCTTTGTCCTTCAAACTCCTCTTGTCACACGAGAAATGTTACGGTTAGTTTGTGGGGGACATTATCTCTAACTATTTTTGTTTTGCAGCAGTTATGAGCAAGACTTGGAGTCGGCACTTGCATGGGAATAGGGGCTGAGTTCATCTGGAATTCCACCTTGGCTCCCTTCGTTGTAGTGCAGGTTGAGTGGGAAAACCACCGTGCTTCCGCTTTCCATGTTTCTTTATGAAGTGAATACTGGCATAACTCCTCTGGGTCATATCCAAAAGCAAGAATGTAGGAAGTTGTATAGGTTTTAGCATGCTGTGTGAAAAAAAGTGTAGCTTGTATGGTTTCTTCAACGGTTACAGAATTTATACCTCCTTGTAAATAAAACATCTGTCCTTATGAATATTGGAATTATGTTGTAATACCAGTATGAATTTATATATTAGAATTTAGACATTCCCATTTTGTGTTGAAGAAAAATGGAGTCTTATGCACTTTCCATACTTGGTTATAGATCATGTTCAAGAATTCTTAAATTCGTAATACCATGAATCTTCAACCCCTTTGTAAAAACTACAAATCACGATATGCCTCAAACCTTGTAACTTAAGTGGTGGTCTTCAATCCTTGGCCATTTAATCACGCGGTAACCAATTCACTTATCGTAGTAGAGACATTATTAACACTACTTCCAATGTAAGATGCGTTTACATCAAGTGTTGAAGTCGTAATCCTGATCTCGCGAATCACAACGAGATCTTGTAATTTTGTCTTTAAAGTTGCGCTTTGTAAACCGAATTTGATGTAGCTTTGGCACCGCCTTCGCACGATGAGTGCCTTTAACCATTGGACCTTCATAAATTACAATCCTTTGACCCTTACTTTGAAGACTTGATGCTTAAGGTCCTGAGGGGTATTGCTCAAAACTTCTCTTGATTTTTTGTAATGGCGAGAGCGGATGTTGGTCTATTTGAAATCACTGCATCTACACAAGTTGGTTAGCCATACAAGCATAAATATTAAATCAGTCAGATGGCAACAAAAACGCGAAAACAGGTGAGATCTTATGGTCAAAAATTGGGGTGTGACACTTAGGAGCCAGGTTCAGGCTTTGCTGGATTCCGATAAGATCTCAGTCACGTTCCAGGGTATTCGGATTAATGATCCTCTCTTATCCAGTCAAGCGGGTGTATCCGTTCGTGTCATGGAAGAGCTCACCGAGAGTATTTGTTCAGAAGAGTATCAAACTGAAGACTCAGTTGAAGGTTGTGTCCCTGTGTAGAATTTGTACATTACTGTATGCTGACCATCTCCAGGCTTGTTGGTCGAGGTCGCTCTGTTTGTATTCAGTTACTCCTGTGTGGTGCATATATGTGTGATGGTTATCCCTGTTTGGAGCTTGGGTTCCTTTTTGCTATTCTGAGATTTCCCTGTTGCATACTTGTTTGCATCTTGCATATTATTCTTGTGTAACAGGTACCTCGAAGTTGTTAATCTGACTTCATGTACTCCACTAGTTTGTTGTAGGTTATATAATCAGATACAGGAATTCCCGCCAAGTTATGGAGCAAGTCCAAGCAGAGTTGAGAGAAGTCAAGAGCCAGATAAGGCAATTCATTACGGACATGCAAGCGTTGTGCTTGGATCAGAATGCGCTCAGAGAAGAGAACCAACAGTTGAAAACTCAGGTGAGCTTAATCATAGAAGTGATAAGGAGCATGCTCAAAAAAGAAGGTGACCAAATGCTTGAGGCTGCAACAAGAATGCTTGTTCCGCTTCTGTCTGTGGAACCTTTGCCAGAGCGTAATGTGTGTCAGAGATCTTCTGTGCAACCGGAGGTTCTAAAATTTCCGTGTCATCAGTTGCGTCCTGTTTCTTAGGAGAATCCCAGGGTTATAAGATATGGTCAAAGGACAAAATCTCAAGATAGGATCTTCGATCAGGTCCCCATGGATTATGCTCAGTTGGTGAACCTCTTGCTCCAACTTCAGTTAGTTGAGCCTCGGACCTTGGATCCATTTACTGGCCAACCACCGCCGGGCTTTGATGTCAATGCTTATTGTGATTTCCACTCTGGGGGACAGGGGCACAATGTCGCGAACTGTAAAGCTTTTAAGCATAAGGTTCAGGAATTGATTGATTCGAAGACAATTGAGTTCACGCCGGGCGGCATGAATGTATCAGGCGAAGTTATTCCCTATCATGCAAAAGGGATGGATGTTCCTATTCCCTCACCTAAAGCTGCAGCAGGTCAAGGGTATATCCTACAATCTTTGGTGTCAGAATCTCCCTGCCCATAGTTGCTGCCTGTTTCTGGGTCAAGTTTAAGGATGAAAGTGCCTGAACAGAAAGAGTCCTCAAGAGTTCAAACCCAGTCGCCGGACGTTTCTGTTGTTCAAAGTCCACGACCTTTTGGGTCCTTATAACAAAACTATCAGTACCATAATCAGAATAGGCCTCACAACAATTTGAAAAGAAGGAATGCTTCTCTGCGTCCAGTGCCTATGTCACATCACTCATCTGACTGAGTTTGAAGACTTCAAGGGTCGCATCTCCCTAAGCAGCTAATCAGTGTGGAAGCCCAGTTCCCAGAAGCTGGCAGTTTTTGTTTTATCCTGTTATTTCTTTATGTTTGTAATTTCTTTTCTATTTAAAGTGCAATCTCATTTGTAAAACTTGTTGTTTTCAATTGATATTAATGAAATGAATATGCATGTTTTGATTTAATCCATTCTTGTTCACTAATCTCTTTTTACAGATGTTATACGCTTGTTTAAGCGGAGTCCGGGGAGGATGATGAAGTTTAAAGACGCGCAAGCTTCCGATTGTATGCATTTGAAATGAAACTTGATGATGATGTACAGGCATTGTTTCAAATTCCCAAACACCGGAGATATAAGAATGATAACCCCTTGTCAACCCCTTTGAGCCTAGTAGTAGGAGTTTCTTTCTGAAAACGAAAAACCCTAAATTTTAACCTGGGGTGGGGTAGGTGTCAGCTAATTTTGGTCGAGTATCCAAATTGCAATAGGAGTGCTCCCGTTCGAGGATAAATCACACTTGTATAGGTCGTACCTAAAGAACCTCAATGGTTAAACCTTGCCGATAAGGAGTGAAACAGTCACGTTATTCCCCAAACAAGTCAGACAAGCCCGTGTCACACGATTTGTTCAAAAAAAGGAAGAAAAAAGAATAAAAAGAGAAAAAGCCTCAAACATACACATATGCATTCGAAGCATAAGTCACTTGTTTTCATCCTCAAATGCGTAGCATTTCCATTTCATATGGAGCATTACGCCATATTCAAACATACACATATGCATTCAAAGCATAAGCCAGTTTTTGTTAGCTTTCCATGGCAGCTTGAATCACTTCGCAATCAATGTAGGGGCATTTATCCAGCAGTTTTGTTCAGACAACTTATCGGTTTATTCGGGTTTCAAATCATGCGACGGTTATGATTTTGTCCATCAGTCCTCTGATGATGACATCGCCAAGCAGAGTTCCTTTGTCCATCAGTCCTCTTATGCCAACAGTTCTCTTTCTGTCAATCCCTATTGACGATGTGGTTCTCTAAGCAGATTTTCTTTTCGTCAATTCCTACTGATGACGTGTTTCCCCAACATGTTTTTCTCTCCGTCTATCCTTAGACGAGGTGAGCTTTGGATATGGTTTTCTCTCCGTCTATCCTTAGACGACGTGAGCTTTGGACGTGGTTTACTTTCTGCTTATTGGATAAGATGGCGTTTTAGGAGGGTTTTTGTGCTGTCAATTCCTATTGACAACATGGCTCTTTGAAGATGGTTTTCTTTCTGTCAATTCCTATTGATGATGTGGCCCTTTGAAGATATTTTCTTTCCATCAACTCTTATGGACGAAAGAATTATGTAATTCGACGAATGGTTTTGAAATGCGGTTTTGGTGTCTTACAGTCTACTTTTAGACGATGTGAGTATTTGGGTGCCTTTCCGTCTTCTTTTAGACAATGTGAGTATTTGGAGTCTTCCCGTCTACCATTAGACGACGTGATTATGGGTTTTCTTGCTGTCTATCCTGAGACAATGTGAAGGGATCAAGTGCATGTTTATCCAGCTTTCAGCGGTGACTTTCCGTCTACCATTAGACGATGTGAGTATTTGGTGTCTTTCCGTATACTTCTAGACGACGTGAGTATTGATATTTCTTTCTGTCTATCCTGAGACTACGTGAACCTTTATTTGGTGTCTTTCCCTCTACTTTTATACGATGTGAGTATTTGGAGTCTTTCCGTCTACTTTTAGACGATGTGATTATTATTCTTTTCTTAAGGTGAAGTTACCAACTGCGTGTTGATCTAGACTTTGGTTTTGATATCTGTGGCATTACACAGATGACTGGCGGTGATGTCAGGTGTTCTTTATCAGATGATCGGTTAGCTAGTTGCCGTTGCAACTGTCTGCGTTCAGTTTTTCTGGATATCTGTTCCCCAACAAGAGTTTTGTAGTTTTTTTTTCTGCGGTTGGCAAATTTCCGGGTTCTTTGGTATTCAATCGTCTTTTACCTTGATTGTTTGAAAGTCATTCGTTTTTCATCCACTCAGGTCCAAGTCGTTTGAATAGGGGCAACTGTTACACCCCAAAATTTGCCCAACCTTTTTCTTTAGCTGGTTTGTGTTTCATTTCATTTTGTTCTAGCATTGGCATTGCATATCATTGTTCATTGAACATGGGATCAAGAGGTTGTTTATAGCAATAGGAGTCTACTCAAAGTGTTGAGCCTAAGCAAGGGTTGTTACTCAAGCATGGATGGTCATCAGGTCATCTAGAATTAGTCAATAGTCTTGTGAAAGGATTGATGGATGTGTGTGGGTCAGCTCCTAACTTGGAGACCAGTTGAAGAGCATAAGAGGATTGTGAATTCATAATTATGGACATAAGATGTTGAGAGAGCTCATTGAGTGCTTTGAGAGCCATGTTAGGAGCTTATTCAAGTTGTTGTGTGAGGTGGAAGAAGCCATAATCAAGAATGTGCATCTAGGGTTTTCATCTGGTAAATCCTCAGTCAACTGTGAAATTGAAGGAGATTAAAACTCAATTCCAAGTCTATATGGTCATGGGATGTTGTTTTGAGATGCCTAATATATCATTTAAAGATCAATTCATCAAGAATCAAGAGCGTGAGAAGTTACTAAATTAGGGTTCTCAGTGTAAAATCCCTTGTTTAGTCCCCAACTTCAAGACCACTTATCTCAAGATACAAGTCTCATCTCAACTTTTTACCAACATGAAACTTGTAGAGCATGTTCTTAGCTTTCTTTTGAGTACTAGAAGTCATTCATCTGATATCTAGAACTCAAGTTATGGTACTGACAAGTTACAGGTCCTCATATATATGTGATTTTGGTCAACAAAAGTCAACCAACTTCCAAGCCATATTTGACCTAGAAGGATGTTTCTCCTCAACTTTTGATGAACATGAAAGTTGTTCCTCATGATCTTAGCTTTCCAAAGAGTACTAGAAGTCTTTCATCTAATTTCTAGAACTCATGTTATGAGACTTGCAAGTCAGGGGTATTTTGGGAAAGTGAGATTATAGGTCATAAAATTATAGGTCCATTTCCCCAACTTGCACACTTCAAATGGAGATTTTTCCAACATAAAATGTGCTCTAAGTGGTGTCAATTATTCAACCAAGCATTAAGAAGTCATGAATTTGGCTTGGAATGGTGAATTCCTAAAGTGATTTTCATGGAAAAGGCCTTAAAATGAGAAAATCAAATTAATTCATTTCTAACCAAAACAAGACATGTTTATGCATTTTTTGACTCACAAAGATGTACTAAACATGATGCCTATCTTGGATTTTCATTTTGGTACCATTTTCATGAGTTTTGCAATGGCACTTTCAAGTGAAAAAGTGATAATCAAATATCAACCTTTGGATCAATTCAAGGGATGATTTGTGTCCACATGATCAGGTTGAAGTCTCAGCAAGCAAAATGAATCATATTGGAGCTGATTGCAAGCCATTTTCGTGCAGTTTTACAAAGCAAAGAGTGAAGAAAAGTTGGATTTGCAATTGGGCTGTACAAACTGCCATTGGGCTTTATTTCCATCACAATCCATCACATATAAGATTTTGATCATGAACAAATCATCAAAACAGTTCTTGGAGGTAGAATTGGCTCAAGAGCATTTGAAAAAAGTGTAGAAAATGTGAAATTCGAATTTGGAGATTTATCAAGATTCAAGGCAAATCAAGCTTGCAAACATCTCTAGGAAGGATCATTGAACGTTTCTGGATCAAAATCATCAAGAATTCTACATGTTTGAAGGCTCAGTGGAAGCTCACCACTAGGTAAACTACCTTTCCAAAATTCTCATAATTCATGTTGAATTAGCACGCCATTGTTGTATGTTTGTGATCCTTGAGTTATGTAGATCATTTATGGTTCATATTTGTGCTTGTTGGTGAACTTTTGTGATATGAGCTTCAACCTTGTTGTTTGCGGTTTGCTTCATTCTTGAGGTTTCAAGCTTAATTGTTGGTTGATTCATACTCTATGCAACATGTAGATGATTTCTGGATACTTTTGAGTGATGTTTGAGAACATTTTTGTTTTGAGCATAGAACTGTTTTGCTTCGATTTGGAGTGTATGTGTGTGTACAATAAATGAAAATGGACTACGGATTTGTATTCTACGTGATGTGTAGATCAATTTGGATATAAAGTTTGTGCAATTTGGTTCAATTATGAGGACTGTGTGTTTGATTCACTGTGCACGGCGGCCGAAGTGTTGGAGAAGACGATCGGAGGCAGTTTCCGGCCGTCTGAGTTTCCCTCCAGATTTTGAATGGGGACGATGATGTCGTGGCTTGCTCTGAGCCTCAGGATTCGTTTACTTTTCATTTCCAAGGTTGAGATTAAGACGCATCATGTACTCTTGTTGACTCATTACACATGATCACGTTTGAATTTTGATTTTAATTGCATGGCATTTCATGAGCCCCTTGATGAGATTACCAAATGATCATGCGCTTCACAGCGCGTTCCACCATGAGCCATCGTTGACCGTACCACACAGCATTTGCGTTGAAGTCAAGTTTGTTGACTTGAGTTGATCTAAACCACTTGATTTGTTTACTTTCTGATCAAGCGATCCTCGTTAAGACCTACCGTGTGTTTTCATTTGACTAGTTGCATTGGATCACCAGAGTTTCTTCATTTTTGTCTTATGTGCTAACAGACCTGGGCTTTTCTTGCTAAGTGCACCCCCCTTTAAGCCCAGCTTGTTTTTTTAACGTGTATTAACTGCTATCCACACCGTCCTTTTTTATTTTAATTTCTTTTTTGATTTTTATTTTGTTTTGTTTTCTGTTTGAATTTAATTCTTTTAAAATAGTTCCAATGTTCCTAAAATTATACAAAAATATTTTTTAGAGACTTTGAGATGTCCTTTATTTTTAGGATATTTTTATTTTATTTTTTGATTTTATTTTCAATTTAAAAAAGGAATTGAACATTGGAATTGTTTTAAGTGGATTAAATTGTGACATTGTTTGTTGTTTGATTTGTTTCTCTCATTTCCTTTGGGTCCAATGAATGAAAATTGATCCTCATATCCATGATGAGTTGAAAAAATTTTGAAGACCATTTTTCCCCTGGTTGGTTGACTTTATGGTTGACTTTTGGTGCTTTTCTTTTGACCCTCGATTCTCCCATTTCAAAGTGGTACATCTTGAATATTATTTTCTTTTGATGGTGCTTTGAGGGGATATTTGCTTTGAGCTTTTGGCCTCTGTTTTCCAACTTGTTTAAGTACCTTGTGCATTTTATTTGATCATTTTTGAACCATTTTCCTAATTTTGAGGTAACTTGCAAGTCAAGTTACCTCCAAGGGAGGTTCATACATGCACCTTGACCTAATTTGACTTGGATATGACATTTTTGGATCCTTTGAGCTCTCAATGCCTTTGTTTCATGTTGCTAACATGTTAAGGATGATGTTTGTTCAATTTTAGGTCATGATATTGTTTCTTCCTAGTTCATTTGTTTGTTTTCTTTTGAGCTTTCAATTAGGGTTTCAATGTGGAGTATGCTTGCATTCTCTTATGTTGTTATTTGCATTTCATTTTAGTGTGATTTGATTTTGCTTTTGAGCTTTCCTCTCCATCTTTAACTTCTGTCCAATGAATTTGGAACCTCATTTAAGGTATCTTAGTCCCTCCTGAGGAGGTACTTGAAGTATACCTAAAATAATGGATCATTGATGACTCTTTTGTGCTTCTTTTGCACTTGGTTTGTGATGCTTATGGTTGAGTACCTATTATGAGGTCCTTGCTGCCCTCATTTGGTCTCCCATCCTCACTTGGCTTCAGGTTTTTCTTTACCTTTCATTTGGTTTAGTTTTGGTGGGGTGGTTGATGTTGTTTGACTTAGGTCATTTCATCCCACTTTTGGTGCATCTTTGTGTGGTTTGTTCTTGTTTGATTGATTTATTTTTGTGCACTTCTTTTTCTTCTCTTTTCTTTCATTTCCATATGCATGCTTGGTTGAGATGAACTTGTGGAGGCTACTGCCCCACACTATTTTCCTCCCACTTTCATTCTATTTGTGCATCTTATGTTTGCATTTTCATTTGCATATGCTTTCTTCTTCTTCTTCTTCTTCTTTTGCTTTTCTTTGCCATGCTCCCCATAAGTTCTCTAACCTCTTGAGGTTATGATAGACATTAAGTGCCTAACCATGCATGATAACATTAGGTAGCTCCCTTTCAAACTCAACTTTAAGTCCACTTTGTATGATAACTCTTAGATTGATTAGTCTCCCATTAGTGTTCTTTCTTCTCTTCTCGTCTTCAAACATTCATAAAACACTTAATAAAGAATGACAAGTGTTGTACGTTACAAGCCTTAAGCTACTTGGGAAATGATGATTGGGTGGTTTCCTCTCAATTGTCTAGAATGTTAGTATATGTCCTTTGGACGATATACGACGCATTCGCTCCAAAGTCATAGTCTTTAGTGCAACATGAGTTACAAATCAAGTTCAAAACACTTCTTCTCTAAAAAACACAAAAACACTTCAAACCTTTTTCATCCTTCGGGATTCTAATCAGGAAAATATTTTCAGATAAAAGAGTGTTGTTAACTCTTAGTTCTACCACAAATGGTAACACCTAAGTCTCCAATGGTCGAGCTGCATACACCAACTACTAGAACTACTTGTTAACCCTACTCGGGCCTAAAAACTTTTGAACCAACCTGTGGTCCTTTTAGCCCGAACTATGTTTGCTCTGATCTTTCATACCAGATGAAAGTACGTAGGCACAAGACGCGATGTCTTGGCGAGCAACCTTCCCCCCTTCTTTAGCCGTAGTTGGTCGAACTACGTTGACTCTGAATTTCCTATTGCACGAGGGAGTACGTAGGCACAGAGCGGCGCTGCTCTGCCGAGTCAGTCCTTTTTCTTTTTCTTGTCCCTAAGCCTTTAGCTAGTTAGTTTCAACACACCCTTTTAGATAGACAACAATGCGTGGATCCCGTCAAGTACGACGGATGTGAGGGGTGCTAATACCTTCCCCTTGCGTAACCGACACCCGAACCCAGACATGGTTGCGATGACCTTGTCTTTCTCTTTCCTGTCAGGTTTTTCCGATCGTTTCCTTTCCCTCTCTTTGGGATAAATAACGAAAGGTGGCGACTCTTCTGTTTTTCCGCCGGTTGTTTTTCGCAGTTGCGACAACATTACATCCTTTTAATGTCAGGATTATATGCATGTGTACTCAATCATCCTTTTGGTGATAGGTTTGTCATCCTTTTGGTGTCAGATTTCCTCTGTTATCATCCTTTTGGTGATAACGACATTTGCAATTTATTCGTGTCTACTCGAGGGTTGACATTGATTCATTATTTCACTTCTTAGGTGTTTCTTTTCTTTCTAAACAAATTCAGGGTCTTCTTCATATCTAATTGGCTTCTACCTTGAAAGAAATAATGGCGCAGTCGTTCATCTTACTAGGTTTAAGCCAAATAGATAGGGGCATCTGTCATACCCTGAATTTGTCCTACCTGTGTGTAACCGTCATTTGTACATCTGTCTGCTAACCATTATGCAAAAATCCAAAAAAATATATATGATGCTTCTGCTTTCTCTTTCTTATTACCTTGACTCAAGTTGCTACAAGGTGGAGTTGGGTATGTGAGGAGCATGAGCTGAGTTTCATTGGTTTTGATTTAGTCTATCAGTTAGGCTAAGGCTTGTAATGATTAAAAGGGAGTGTGATTGAGGTATCAATTAGGGTGTGTACCAAGTCAGGTTCGTTGTGAGTGGATTAAGTCCTCAGGGCATCAAGTTGTCAATACCTCATGATTAAGGGCTATCGGAGATCAAGATGTTTTTAAATTAGGGTTATGTACATGTGCACTGAAGTTCATGTGACAAGCCATAGTCCTTTGATTTCAAGCATGTTTCTATTCATTTGGTTCACGGTAAAGATTTTGATTCCTCAAAATTCAAAATGAATTAAAGTTTGTTTTATGACCAATTCTATTTCTCAAGGAATTAAAAGTTCAAGCTCTCGTGGATTAATTCTCCTTTTCAAACATGATTCAATAGTCAAATGAGAGAAAAATCAAATGCCAAAACAATTATACAAATCATACTTTATTTTCCATTACAAAAAAAGGCCCATACAAAAATAAGAGCCCAAATTCAAAGTCCACATTCATATAAATTTCTCAAAAATATACAAAAGGATTCCATGTTTTTTTTAGTCCACATTGCAAATAAATTACAAGTTCATTACTTATTACAAAATTCCAAAAAAGAATATTACATTCTAGAGGCCCATTACCATTTAATCATTATCAAGGAAATTTCAATGGTTTCTATGGCCCACACAATGAAAAAGACACAAGACAGGCTATCACGCAACCATAAACAATACGGTCATATAGCAGGTTTTCACCAAAGACTGATCTGCATCGCAACAAGCCCCAACGTTTTGCCTTTGCCTTCACGCGAGCCTCATGAGCACACACAAAAGCTTTCCTCAAGACTTATACCCATCATTCACTCAAGACTAAACCATTTTCAAACTAATTCTTGATTCTTCTTTGATCCATTTTCAAACACCCCTCGTAAGTCAAGTGCTCGTACGTATTCGCCATCAACCTATCGCACACACTTTCACATTTCATCATGGTTTCGTTATTAGGAGCACCCTCAGGGACTAGTATCATTTCTCACAACCTAACCCTTGATTCATTGTCGAGCCGGTTCCATTTTCAACCAAACCCCCGACTCGTCGTCGAGCCATTTTCAAACCAACTTCCATTCCACCACAGTTTTGCATGCAAATACAATCAAACCCTTGATCCAACGTCAGGTGGACTTTCTCAACAAATTATCAAAACAATTAACAACTATCTAATTATTTTCAAGGTGAAAAAGAGAGGGATTGAGCCTTTGATCTCTCTTCATTTGTTTGGATGTGAGTTATCTTACTCGTGTGTGAGAAATTGACGCCTCTAAAACATTTCCAACTCGACAACATTCACCTTTGTTCCAACCAGTCATCATTCAAAACACCATTCAAACACAACTTATTTTCGAGATGAAAAAGAAAGAGAGTCAAGTCTTTGACTCATTTTCTCAATTACTTGGGCCTGATGAGCCTTTCTTAAGCTTCGAGTAATCGTCATCCGTACCAAACTCAAACCAATTCAACCCCATCTTTTCGTGGTCGTCTTCACGAACTACGGACACTTTGATTCTTCATTGTCATCTGAGTGTAAGATACTTAGGCACAAGATTGCGATGATCTTGGTGAGCTACCTTCTATCCATCTTCCGTTTCCCTCTAACCTTTCTCGTAGTCAAACTACGAGAGCTCTGATTTTTCATTCTCTTCCGAATGAGCATACGTAGGCAAAAGGGCCCCAATCCTTGGCGAGCACCCTATCCTAAAACCACCCATTTTCTCTTAGTACCGTTATCCTTTTATCTTACCGTTTAGCATTTATCATTGAGAATAAAACAAATAAGCTTAGATAACGCCCACCACAAATTATACTAAGAGGTTCTCGTTGAGTACAACGGATGTGAGGAGTGCTAATACCTTTCCCTTGCGTAACCGACTCCCGTACCCGGAACATTGGTTGCGACGACCGTGTTCCTATCCTTTCATCTTAAAGGTTTTCTCGATATTTTCCTTTCACATCTCTTTTAAGATAAATAAGTTTCGGTGGCAACTCTGTCGAAACGCCTTTTCGCGACTTTTGTGCGAGGGTCGCGTTTCTCGATATTTATATTTTACGAGGTGCGACAATATGTTGAATTAAGAATTCTCAGCAAAGCATTCATATGGGCCTCCGAACACAATAACAAAGACAAGATGGAGATTTTAGAGGGATTTTGGTTCAATTGATCTACAATTTTGTAATCACTCTTTTTAATAATCCTCATGAATTCCTCAACATCCTTTGAAAAGGAAGCTTCAGTAGACTGTTTCTGCGTATAATCTTCAACAACTTACTTTCCTTTGCCTTTAGCAGAATTATTAACAATACCATCCTGAGATACTGGTGGAGCAAAAACCCGGCAACAACGAGTAATGCCTCCAACCTCGACAATATTATCAACATTGGACTCAGCACTTGAAGAACCCACCAGTTCTTGTTTCTGACCATTATAAAATACCTTAGCTCCGTAATTCCACGGAAATGCTTTGGTGCTTTCATATGGTACAGGCCCTGGCGTGGTAATAACAACAGGCGCTTGCCACACTAGCGCCGATATATGAATAATATTATATGGAATAGAGATGGTTACAATATCTTCATCACCACCATCAATAATGGAAGTTCTGTCGAATTGAAGTTGGCCATCATCCATCAAATTTTGGATACCCTCCTTCAATAAATCACAACCCTCTGGTTGTACTACACATCCTTGACAATCAGACGAACACCCTAGGAATACACCCCCCCTTAGCAGACGTTCTTTTATAAATAAAGTGGAGTCTTCAACATATGGACATTGGTCACCAGATTCAACCCCTCTACCTTTTCAATAGCATTTACCCTTGCACTGCCATGGACTAGCATAGGGTTCTGTATCACATTGGGCCCATTATTGGTGAAGTCAATGGCTTTTGAATCAAGAAATTCCTGAACCTTTTACTTGAATGCTTTGTAATTGTCGATGTGATGCACCAACCCTTCAAAATGGAACTCGCAGTAGGCGTTGGCGTCGTAACCAAGTGGAGGATTACCAGTAAGCGGAGCCAAGTTTCTCTTCTAGACCAATTGCAATTGAAGCATATGATGTAATAATTAAGTGTACGATATAGATGGAGTGTCAAACTGCCTATTAGCCATCTTTGGTTTGTCCTGATACCGACGGGGAACATAAGGTTGATGTTGATGTGCAGTCGGGATGGCTACAACAACTACCTATTGTGAAGAGTTCTGACTTGATATGCCCTTACCTCTATAGGATGAAATAGTATTGGTCTCCCCCTCCCTCTTCTTGGAGGCCCCGACATAAGGTTTCTTTCCTCCTCCAATATGGAGCCATTACCACTCTAAATCTTTCCCATCTTTATCCCACATTCAACTCGTTCGCCTGCCATAACCAAATCTAAGAATCCTGCAGAAGTACAACCAACCAGTATGTCATAATACGAACCCTGGAGAGTGCCCATAAACATATCCACTAGTTCCCGCCCCATCATAGGAGGTTGAACTCGTGCAACCAGTTCACGCCACCTCTGGGCATACTCTTTGAAGCTCTCATTCGCCTTCTAAGTAAGATTATGCAGTTGTGTTCTGTTAGGAGTTATATCACTATTATATTGGTAGTGCTGAACGAAAGCCTCGGCCAAGTCCTTCCAACTTCTAATATAGGTCCTCTCCAATCCCATGTACCATTCCGGGGATGCCCTAGCTAGGTTGTCCTGGAAAAAGTGAATGAGAAGCTTTCCATCATCTGAATACACAGGCATCTTCTAGTAATACGCCCTAATGTGAGTCTTAGGACAAGTGGTTCCCCTGTATTTATCAAAGTTGGGGACCTTGAACTTAGGTGGGATTCTTACACCCGGTACCAGACCCAAATCAATCATGTTCAACCCAAGTGCATTTTGACTTTCATAGGCATTCATTCTGTCCTCCAATAATTTGAACTTCTTTTCTGCCTCTATTGGGATACCAGTTTCCATATCACGCATAGAAAACGTGTCCTTCTGTTGATCAACGTCCCAATGATGATTATGACATCCACCACCTCCATGAACAGAACATACACTACCTCCGCCAACACCATCTCCGCCCGGAGGATTAACAACACCAGCACATCCTCCAGGAAGAATAACACCACCATTTATAGCTCTGGTGGATCAATGAGGGGTTGAACCAATATTCTCAACCATTATTGTCCTTGAGCCATATTCTGCATCAACTTCATAAATTGATTCATATAGGTTCGCACCTTAAGTAGCTCAACCTAAATTTGTTCCATCGCTCATTTCTGATTTCCTCTTGTACCATACTATGAATACCAAAGTTCGTTATCCTACTGAAGAAAACTAGGTAGAGCTAAGGAAACCAATTAAGAACACCTGTTATGCAAATGCTCATGAAAATGCCATGCTTGATTATTTCCAGGGTGGTCTACACCTTGATTCAAGTTTCAAAAGCAATAAAACTATATGAGATGAATAGAACACTGGCGAAAATAGCTCATACATTAACTGAAGAAGGTTTAATAAAGAGTTGATACATACAACAGAGATATAATCAAATATAACAGCCACTGATCTCAGTCAACAGGCCTGACAGGGATCAGATACAAAGAGGAAAAATCAACTAAGGTATATCATCAATATCTACTAGAGATAATCCACCACGCTTCGTGCTCTCTGTTCTAGGCTTGGACCTCTTTGAACAACTTTTTAGTATCAGGATGCTTCGGCCTCTGGATCAGCTCTTGAATAAAAACATCCCACTTGTGCATGATCCCCTCCAAGTAACGACACTGTAGCTCCCAAGCATCCTCTCCAAAAGCATCTTCAAGTTTGAGCTTATTCACCCCGACTTGAACTTTAAGCTCTTCCATGGCTGACAATGTTTCCCTAAGCTGCTGATCACTTCTAATCCTATGGAATGATTCTTCTCTGACCTTCCTCTCTTTGTCCTCAGCTGCTATTTCAAATTTTCAACTTAGACTATGAGCTCATCTTCTCTCTACTTGTTAGAAGTCACAATGGCATTCAACTGGCTGTTGAACTTAGAAATTTCCAAGTAGACCCTATCTAGCTCATTCTTCTTCTGTTGGAGTAGGCTATTGGCACTTCTCAGATCTTTACCAATATATTCTCTTCTATTGACTTCTTCTTCCATCTCTTGCTCTCTCTTGGTTAGCAGGTTTGTCTTTACTCTGGCTACATATGCTGATTCACCCTTAGAATGCTTGAGTTGGTAGACTTCACATTTCAACTCTTTGTTTTCTTTGCAAAGCTCCTTCTTTTCAACCCACAACCTATTGTACCTCTTAACATCTACAGTAGTAGGTTGGTTAATTATCAATGGGTATAAAGGCGCCTCCATAGAGAAAGGTAGCAACACCTCTTCAACCCTCTTCTGAATCCACTCCAAGTACATAGGATAGGCTCTGCAATCATATTTCCACAAGTTTCCTCTTCTATGAATCTTCCCCCAAGCATCCACAACTCTCGTGAGTAACTCCTGATCTTTTGTACCATGAAAGAACAAAGGCTTTTTGACATCCTGATCCTTTGGAGGCCCTCTCAAAGCATACCCGAACTGTCTGATAGTAAGAGAAAGGTTATAGGTAATTCCCCTTTATCTCCCCATCAGAGGTACATTTGGAAAATCTTCGTAGCTAAAGATGATATCCTTTCCAAACAAACTTTGATTGAACTAGGCGATATCCTTTTCCATTAGACCCATCAATCTCTTAGATCATTCTGATGATTTTCGGGCATCCATAAAACCTCCAGAATGAGGGAGGTAATCCATGAACCACTTGTGAAGGAGTGGTGCACAACAAGAAACAGGGTCCCCTCTCCTCTTCTTATTCTTGTGATGCACTAAGTGGTACAGGTCACCCAAGAGTGTATGCACAAGGTTCTTCATGATAAAGATACAAACAAAATTTATATCAATGATGTCAACCACGTTAGGGAATAGGACGATCCCATAAACACATAGAGCCAAAATAGTATTGAAAATAGTCCAACTGCCAGCTTCAGCGTACCTTTGAGCTTCACTCACCAAGAAACACAGATGAAACCTAGGAAATCCTCCATTGTTAGCAACATTGTCCACCAATACAGATATGCCCAAATAAAGAGCAGTAACAACATCACCAAAATCAGGATTCTCCTTGGAACAATAGAAAGGCGCCCTATCTTTGATGGAAACTCCTAAAATAAAGGCATACTCTTCCAATGTTGGCACTAACTGAGAATCTGGAAAAGTGAAGCACGCAAAGAAGGGTCATAAGAATTGTAGTAGAGTATGAATGGACTTATACTAGTATTTAATAGTGGTATGTAGAAAACTCAAGATCCTTCCATAGTCCTTTTTGAAGTCTTCCAAACACTAGGATTTGCTAGAGGAACCAAACCATGAAGTGAACTCATTAGGAGTTGAAAACTTGTACACAATGATCTTCTTCTGACCATTTTCCATCTTTGCAGATCTTCGACAAATAGAATCAAGGATAAGACGCAAACCCTATAAATAAACAAACATGAATGTTAGGATGCAAGTATGATGTTATGCAAATGCATACATGGGATTAAGGTTTCCATATGTTCTGAACAACTGTTGTACTATTGACTGAATAGGTTTAATGGTTTGCTCTGACGAGAATAGCAGAATAGCTAGAATACCAGGTTCATAAGTCCACACTGATAAGAAAACCAGAAAACCGAGTATATTGAAGGTTAAGGTTTCCTGCAAAACGCATCCACTCTCACATGTGGGTTCTAGTCTTGGACAAGGCATCCTAGCATGTCCTCAGTCTCATGGGCTCTCAGGTTGAGAAATGATGATACGTTCACCATTTCTGGTTTGGCATCATCACCCCTCAAGAAGGCCTCAACTGACTTCCCATGAACGGTCTCCATAGTCATAAGCTCTCTAAGTCGACACCTTATCATCCGCACCATACGCGCATGATATAATATCTCTAAAGAAAACCTTATCTAAATGTGGGTCTTGTTTCAACAAAATATGGACAGACGCCACACAAGCCACGTGAATATCCATTCTAATCCTATGTATATACTCAAGCCTGGGTAGTGGGCATATCCCTCATAGAACCATATAACATGACAACAATAATCAAATTCAAGTAAATACATACAACAAATATTGAAAATAACAGCGTAAAGCTAAATACCCAATGAAAAGAGATAGATAAGCGCTAGGATTGACTCGCATAGAGAACTAGACTCCCCAGCAGAGTCTCCAGCTGTTGCAACTGCGAAAAACAACCAGCGGAAAACACAAAGTTGCCACTGAATGTTATTTATCCCGAAGGGAGAAAGGAAACAATCTAAGAAACCTTAAAAAGGGAAAGGAACATGGTCTCACAACTAAATCCTGGGTTCGAGAGTCGATTACGTGAGAGAAAGGTGTTAGCACCCCTTGCGTCTGTTGTACTCAACGGGATCAACTCTTGTTGCTCTAATCAAATGGTGTGTTTATCTAAAGCCTACTTGCTAACGGAAACAAAAAGGGAAAGACAAAAGGAGACTCGATAAGATATTGGTTTCTTAAGAAGATAGCCATAGATTGCCATGGACCAAGACCCTAATTCAGGCATAAAAGATAGGAGGATGTGATTAATTCTTAAAAGAATTAATCCAGGTGATTGTGTGAGATTGTTGAGAATGCCTTGATGAATAAAAGGACTTTGTAACTCAATAATAGCATAATTTTGAGATCATCTCCTTACTCCTTTCTTTGAGAACCATCTTCTTCTCTGAAGAAAGGTCATGAACCTTTGATCCCATGCCTTAGGAACAATGTAATGCAAAAATGAAGATGCAAATGAAATGAAGCATAAGCCAAGAAGGTTAAATAAAATAAGAGCAAATTTTGGGGTATTACACTATGTTGGTAGATAATACTGCCAAATTCAACATATTCCCCTTCCCCTTTATAGATAGGTTTTCCAGATATAATCAAATAAAGATGGCACCCGAGGATACAAAAAAAACAACATTCGTTACACCCTAGGGAACATTCTGTTACAAAGTAATGCCCTTCGGTCTGAAAAATGCTAGTGCAAGGATGCATAAAGGAATATGATGCATAAAGAAATATAGGTATATGTGGATGATATGATTTTCAAGTCAAGGACTGAAGAAGATCATATTGAGTATTTGTTGAAGTTGTTTTAGTGTTTAAGGAAGTTTAAACTTCGTCTGAATTTTAATAAGTGCATTTCTGATGTCCGTTCTGGAAAATTGTTGGGCTTTATTATGAGCCAAGAAGGTATTGAAGTTAATTATGATAAAGTCAGATCTATTTAGGAAATGTTTACGCCCAAAACAGAAAAACAAGTAAGAGGATTCTTGGGACGTTTGAATTATATCTCCCGATTTATATCTAACATGTCTGCCACTTGTAGGCCGGTCTTTAAGCTTCTATGTAAAGATCAAATTTGTGTATGGATAGAGGATTGTCAAAAGGATTTTGATAATATCAAAGAATATCTGCTTGAACCTCCAATTTTGTCTCCACCCGTGGAAGGAAGACCATTCATTATGTAATTGACTATGCTAGAAGAGTCTATGGGTTATGTTCTCGACCATTAAGATGAGACTGGTAGGAAAGAATGTTCCATTTACTACTTGAGCAAGAAGTTTACAAATTGTGACTCTCAGTACTCAATTTTAGAACAGACATGTTGTGCCTTGGTATGAGCTGCCAAACGTTTGCGCCAATACGTGATTAATCATACAACTTGGTTGATATCCAAAATGGATCCAATCAAGTATATTTTTGAAAATATTGCTTTGACTGAGAGGATTTCCTGTTGGCAAATGTTGTTATCAGAATATGACATTGAGTATGTACTCAAAAGGAAATTAAAGGAAGTGTTTCGGCTTACCATCTGACTCATCAACCTATTGATGATTATCATCCTATCAAGTTTGTGTTTTGCAAGTTCTGTGATTTATGGATTGACTACATTTTGGTAAAACAAAATGTTGTTAGAAAGATGTTAAATAAGATGATCTGCCATAACAGTCAAACATTATGTTCAGCATGATGTTGTGACATGCGCCAGGACATGTTATACCAGAAAGTTAGGGCATGACTGTTTTGGTATTTTTAGTGTGATTTTTTAGTGTGTTTTAATTCACACGTTTGCATTATCCAAGGGAGGATGTTATGGGAACTTCTATTGTGACAAATTTGATTGTATTTCTTGAAAATGATTGTTGCGTCTTTTTAGGAAAGTTTGTATTTTGTTCCTATTATTGTGCAGGATGCTTTGCAGTGAGTGAAAACTGATTGTTGTTGTTTTTTAGCATAAAAGAAGCCCAATTCCATTAATTCTAAAGGCTATTTAAAGAAAGGAGATAAACATAAAGAAGACGAGTTTGAGAATTTTAGAATTTTGAGAATAAGAATTAGTCGTGTCTTGGTTGTTCTTTAGGGTTTAGTGCATGTTAACTGTATGTTACTCATGTATCTTCTGATGCATTGAGGTAGACTGATTGTTCATTGTTGGTTGTCCACTCTAAAGCTTTTAAGCAAGAGTTTATTTTTCTTGGTTAATGCTTTTAAGAAAAACTAAGTATTGTCTTGGAAGTGTGCTACTTCTATTATTGGTTGTTGTTGAATTGTCACTAGGACAGAGACTAATTAGGAAGTGAGAGGGGGATCACGTATCTAGAAGGTTTCTAGGTAGAAGTTTCACAAGGTAAGAATTAGGCGAGAAGTTGTAAATGAGGGAGTTTATTTTTGAACTAATACTATCATAGTGAATTTCCTTCCAAGCGTGGTAGCCCCTAGATGTAGGTGAGTTGCACTGAACTAGGTTAATAACTACTAGTCTTATTTTTACTTTTCTGTCATTTAAATCTCTGCATTTTTGTTTGTGTGTTCAAGATGTTTTGATCCTAGTGTTGTGACATCTGTCTCGACATCTGGTATCTGCATGCCAGAATTTCAATTTGCATCAGATTAAGTCACCCTGTTCTATTTTTGGGTGAGTTCCATGGAGTTTGTATTTTGGTACTATGGACAAGGAAAGAATTGAAGAAAAATCCACTAAAGGCAAAGGGACCAAATTTCATGGATGTAAAGGATTTGGTCAAGTAAAGCTGAATGCCCTACATACCTCAAGGAATAGAGGAAGGGGTTGTATGTATGTTGGTCTGATGATTACTCTGAAAGTGGGACTGATAAAGAGTATGTAAAGCATGTAAATGTATTGACTAGAAGGTGTGATTCTGATGAAGACTATTGTGATGAAGAAGTGCCTTATGATGAGTTAGCTGCTTCATACAAGGAACTATGTATTAAAAGTGAAGAAGTTCGTCAAATGGTAGAAAGACAAAAAATAAGTATATCCAAATTATAGACTAAAAAAAGAAAAGCACTTGTTAATCATCTCTGAGCTGGAAAAAGAAGTGACCTTGCTATCTTCAAAACTTGACAACATGACCAAGTCTGTTAGAATGTTGAACAGTGGTACTGACACATTAGATGAAATACTTCAGGCTAGAAAAATGGTTGGAGACATGAATGGAATAAGCTTTAATAATCAAACCCAAAAAGGGAAAGCCCTTACTACAAACTTTATTCCTTCTAAACCTGAATCAAGGATGTCGAATCAAATGTCTCAACAACATATCAAAAATCACTCTAGAGGCAAAATCCATCATTGGAGATGTCATTACTCTGGTTGATTTGGTCACATAAAACCTTTCTACTTCAAGTTGTATGGATATCCTAAGCTTGTTCATCAACCCAGACCTAAACTAGATACTACTAAATAGTGGGTTCCCAAGTCTACTAATTGTCTTGTAGCTCACACTTCTCTCAGAGTCCCTGCTAAAGAAGTCTGGTACTTTGATAGTGGGTGCTCCAAGCATATGACAGGTGACAAGAAATTCTTGGTAGAAATTAGATCCTACTCTACTAGCTATATTACTTTTGGTGATGGGGCTAAAGGGGAGACCAAGGGAATTGGGAAGCTGAATTCCTCAGGGGTTCCTAATCTTGATGATGTTCTTCTTATTAAAGGGTTGATAGCCAATCTAATCATCATCAGTCAACATGAGGAGAATGAAATGCTTATGAAAGGAGTCAGATCTTAGGACAACTTCTATTTGTGGGTTCCGCAAGAAATAAGCTGTATCTCCACATGTCTTTTACTCAAAGAAGATAAAGTTAAACTATGGTACCAAAAATATGGCCACTTGCATCTGAAAGGTATGAAGAAGATCACACACTAAAGAGCTCTTGGAGGCATTCCAAAACTCCAGATTGAAGAAGATGAAAAATGGAATAGTATGGATCAAAGTCGTTACAAGAGTGTTGATTGGGAAGGTAGTGACTATGACAGGAACAACACACCCAGAAGTTGTTTCTTCCTTGGGAATATTCGTTTATCCTGGTTCAGCAAGAAGAAAAATTGTGTCACCTCGTCCGCTGCTGAGGCTGAGTATATAGGAAGCAGTTGTTCTCTGCTGGTATGGATAAAATAGATGTTGACAGAATATAATGTCAAGAAAGATCTCATGACATTATATTATGATAATCTAAGTGCCATAATATCATTCATCACTATATTGATACTTGTCATCATTTCATAAGAAAACATGTAGAAAACAAGATTGGTGCTCTTGAACATGTGATGACTGGTCAGCAACTGGCATACACTTTCATTAATGTGTTGAATGTTAGTCAGTTTGAAAAACTAAGGTGCAAATTAGGAATATGCATGTTTGAAGATCTATATCAATTAATGTTGATCAAGCATGCCAATAAAGTTTTCTCTTTCTTCAATCAAGAGGCACACGTCTATCTAAGGAAATCATTTCAAACATTCCAAATTTGTTCTCCCTCCTCTATGTTTTTTCCCTCTAGCGTGTTCATCTTCCAACTCAACAAGGATATTATGTTCTATTCTCTTCACAACATATGCATTCAACTATCTCTCAAGATGTCTCAACATCACGTTTCACCCTCAACAAATGCTCCTGAAGATTTGTCCCCTTCAAGGGTTAAGGTTGATCCTCTCTCGCCTATGGGAACTACAAATAAGGAAATGCTTAATGTAATGCCACTATCGATGGTGCCTTCTACTTATAACATACAAAGGAAAGATAGAACCCCCTTTCCAAGACTATGAAGAGCCATGCAGAAAGTAAGTCTTCTACATCTTCCTCTATTGTTAAGAAGGTTCACACTATGACAAGTCTATATATTGTCCCTATTATAAATGAGACCACTAAGGAGGATCTAAGAAAATTTATGAACTTGTGACTGAAAACCCTAATCAAGATAAACCGAAGAAAAGGGCTAGTGATAGAAACATTCATAAGCTTGTTGCTTCTGTGTTGAGAGAGGTTAAGGCAGAAGATGTACCAGATGTTGAAACATCCATGACACAAGAATATGCTACTGCTGTTACGACCATTATTAGTCATAGCGGTGATGCGTCTGGTTCTTCTAAACACAAGGACCCAAATTGTGTTAATGATTAAGGTGTGTCTGAAAAAGAGAGGATTCTAAGTAGGAGGAAGGATATGCCTACTAGTTTCGTCAACATTGATGAAACGGTATTTGATGAAGAGGTCATCATTAAAAATCTTGCCCCTGGTATTGCCAAAAGGCTGAAGAGTAAGAAAGGTAAAGTTGTAGTCATTGAAAACACACCTTCAAGGAGTCTTAAGAAGAAATCTTTTGTAGGCCCTGCCAAATCTTGGAGTAAAGTGGCTATTCCTCTAGCAAGAGGAAGGTTGTCTCTACCAGTGAGTCAGAATATGATGTCGAGGATGATGTCCAGGACATCACTCCTGCTAAGAGATCTGTGATCAAGAGAGCCTCTGTGAATGTGTCTGATACACCATTGGACAACCTCTCCTTTCACTCTGTTGAGAATGTGGAGAGATGGAAATATGTGTATCAGAGAAGGATAGCTCTAGAACAAGAGTTAGGACAGGATGCCTTGGAGTTCAAGGAAGTCATGGAACTAATAGAACATGCTAGACTGATCAGATTAGTAACTAGTTTTGCAAAATGCTATGAGGTTCAGGTGAAAGAATTTGTGGTGAATGTCCCTTCTGAATGTGTTGACAGGAGGAGTAAAGACTTCATAAAAGTGTTTGTTAGAGGAAAGTGTGTTAAGTTCTCTCCCTCCATAATTAAAAGGTACATGGTGTCGCAGTGAGAATTGAATATCAAGTTATTGATTAACTTGAATCGCAAATCGCTATTCACAGAAACCTCTTGTATTATTGGGTGAAAAGGTAAAGGGAGACCTAAGGTGTTATTTCTAGGTATGCTCGCCAAGACATTACAAAATAACCCGAAAAAGTTAAAACTTTATAAAGATTAGACCACAATTAATCAAGATTAGTAAATAGCAACAAAAGTAAATCATAACAGAAAACAATGATAAAATAAAAAAATAATACAATAAGTAAATCATAACACAAACGAGCCTATGTTCTGCGTCCGTCATCAGGATAGAAAAGAAGGGAAAAAAAAGCAATTTGGGCTTTCCGAGACGAGGCCCAATCGATCCTCTAAGACAGCAAAATAGGGGAAGAGACTCAACAGACCTCCTACCCCTCTCGTCGAGGCTTCTGAAAGATAAAATCTCCTCCCCGCCGAAGATCTTCCCTAACGGCGACAGGGTGAAGCTCGTGATGATTCTCTATACGGGTGTTTATGATGTATGATCTCTGTTTGTTGTTGTGTGTGTGTACACGATGCTAGTATGGTGATACTCCCCCTGGTATTTGTGTGAACGAGTATAAATTTTTTGGTATGAAAATAGTGATTCTCTCTTTTTCGTGTATGTTATCTTCCCCTCTTCTGCTGCAAAAGTATGTGTATTTATAGGCCTTTTGAAATTTTAAAATTGCCATCCAAATTAAAACTGCTAATTGTTGCAAATTGTTGTTTTGGGAACAAATCAAACATGTTGGAAATTATCTTGAATTCCTTTCCGTTTTTGTTTCGATATGTCTGGATCATGTCTCACCCATGTTTTGGAAAGAATTTAATGCGTTCCCATTTCCATCTCAATGCGTTTGTGATCTGTTTTCCTTTTCAAGTCAGACATGCTTGGACTGTCTTTGTTTCGGATGAGTTTCCAATCCTTATTTCGTTTGATTAATATTTGCGATTTCCTACTGATTTCTCGTGATAGTCGTGATTGATGATGATGAGTCTGCTTGGTTGTAGGTCTTTGGAGGCGGGGCGACTGATTTCTCTGTAAACAGATTCCCAAATTTTCGTGACGTGGTCGTTGGCCAGAGCAAAGCAAGTAAAAACTCGTCTTCAGGTAGACCATAGACCATAATCTGGTCTTTTGGGTTGACATTTTGGATCTAACACATCCTGGTTTTCTGCTCATGATCACTCATGAGGTAGCAATGAGGGAGACGGACAATTTGTTCAGAGTATATACGTTCATACTAAAGTGGTGAAACAAACTCATCAGTGACCAAGTAACCCATGTAAGTAACTCCAGTTATGCGAGGAAATCTTATATATGGCAAATATCTCATTTATGGCATCTTTTGTATAACCATTGAGATTGATAAGAATTTGAATCTTATCCTCGTTGATCAATTTAGTTAACATATCTGATTTCATGGCAGGTACATCCATAGAATGTTTTGCTTCAAACTGAACACGTTGTAGAATACCTCCTCATTCTTACTGTTGTGATTATGATTTTTGCCGTTTTGACTTACTCTAAATTATCCTAGTACCTCTTATTGGCTTGGTTTTAATTTTATTTTTATGCAGTTGTTATTTATTTATGAAGAAACCTGGTGGAAACTTCCCTAAAGTGTCGCTTGGGAGAAGGTGATGGATTTAATAGCAACAGTTCATAGAACGGTACCTCAATATGATGCTTGCAGGTTTTCCCTGCATTCCTCTATGATGACTTTGGTACCGTTGCTAACGTTTCATGTTGGATTGACGAAAGACGGCTGGAATATGTAGGTGTTACTTGGCTTGCTATGATATGCTAACGAGGGTTTTCTTGGTTTGCTGGTAGGTTACCTAGTACTATCACACCACTAAGATTGGTAAGTTTATCCTTTTTCATTGCTTCATGACCGAATTGATACGGGTCCGCCACGCGCATGACTGAGGGAGTTTTCCACTTTTATCTCTTGATCCTCTAGTTAATGGCCCATGATCCAGCGTTTTACCAATGACTCTTGATTGATTTCAGCTATTGTTTGATTAGACCACTATTGTTGTGATATGTGGTACTACATAAAAGGTTGATGGCAGGATATCTCATGCGCTTCCATCAGATATATTTGGATGCCCACTGTAAAAACATGACTTTTTGCATCTAATTTTTACGAGGATATCATGTACTATGTTCGAGGGGCCGCTTCCATTTATCATTTTTTTAATTTTCTCTCTTTTCCTTGCAGCTTCTTGTAGAGCAGGAATTTGATAAAATAACTCATCCACTTGATTTGGTTTAGCTTATTCATAAATGATATGAGAGGAATCCACATCACAGGTATTGGATTTCTTTTTACAGCTCTAAACCAACATTACTTTCATGATCATTAATAGTCAATTGGGCTTTTCTTGCAAACAGGTGTACGATATGTACTTAATGGTCTCATTCTGGAGGTTGACAGCTCTTACACAAGCCCTCCTTTTCTACGGCATTAGCCATCATGGCCTTTAAAGCTCAATGATGGAGGCCAAGTAGCTTCACAATCTATAGAACAAAAGTTTGGATGGTGAGAGAAAAAGATTCTATGAAGGAGAAGCATTTCCGCAGAGCATGGCTTTACTTATAGGATTGGAGTAATGTGTATTTCACAGGGAATTAAATCAAGCAATCATTATGTTGGGATTGAAGTTTTGATCTTAAGGTTGGTGATTTTGTTTGAATGGAATGGAAAATGTGGATAAGTTTAAACTTTGTTATAAATGTCTTAGCTATAAAACATAATATGTAGAAACAATTCTTTGAGGTACTTAAGTTGTGATCCCCCCCCCCCCCCCCCCCCCCCCCCCCCCCCCCCCCATATTAAGTCTCTCGACTAAAATTTTCTCGTTCCATGGCAAACTATGCACTATTAAAACCATGCAGATTACTCGGAATCTTGCCTTGGACTCTTATTCTTGTATTATTCCCTAACTTGATCTGTAAACTTGAAAGGATTGAATGATCCCATATTCTTGGCTTAATACTGGCACTTAAATGAACTCGCGATATTGCGTGAATAACTTGAACTGGAGGTTTTGCAAAGACAAATGAATTAACTCAAAAGGAAATTGTAGAGAGCATGAACCTCGTATGATAATAACTTGATTAAGCCTTTTATACAAGTTTACCAATCCAGGGAATATTACTCACTGGCTTTGTTGTCCATATAATTGAAGATTTAAAAGATGACGAACATAACACATGAACTGTTCTCGAACATAAGGATGCAATTTGTAAATGCTATCTGTCACAAGAACCATAACCTTCTTCAAAAGACTTGACTCACCTCTAAGAAAACTTGAGGAAAAAAACTAGATTCCTGGTAGGAACAAACTTAAACCCTGTTTTATAAAGGGGGTAACTCAAGTTAATTTCACAAGATTCAATTCGGTAGAAAATTCTAGGGTCTCTGAATCAGAATCCGCTGATCGTATTCTAAAGTTTTTGACTGAGAGTATCATCATCATTTGCAATAGCTATTCCTCCACAAACTGGTTAGTCACGAAATATGAACAAATCCTGCATGACCTGGGGATGTTATGCTGGATGATGCACAATGGGGGAAGGATCTTAGGGTTCAAATTAGGGTGTGACAGATGCCCCTATTTAAGTTTTTTCTATTCGGAGATATGGAGATTGAAATTTTTGTCTCGACGTGATAGGAGAGGCTTAAATACGATCATGCATAAATTTTTGGCCCTAAGATGCTACAGGATGCATATGATATGTAATTATATGAAATGCAAGACTGAGGTATGTGGGGAACATAGCCACAAGGGATTATTGCATGCAGAAAACATTGCGAACACAGTTAGAGAATGGAAAGAACCGACGAGGAACAACTCAGCAAAGTAAGACTCCACGGGAAAAGGTTCGATTCCACTAGGGAAAAGGCACTTAGCCACCACTAGGGTAACTTAAACACATGGTATTCTCCCGTAAGACAGAGATGTATAGTATTTATTATAATGAATACGGTAGTTCAAACAACGGGTGAGAAACTTGAAAGGAAGGATAACCTACTACTAACATATGGTAGCCTAAGCAAAGGTATCTGTCCAAAATGATACGGTGTATTACTTACTATCAATCATATGATAGCCTAAGCAAAGGTAATAACCAAAATAAGCTTTTATAATCTTAATATAATTCAGCTTCTTCTCTGACTAAATGATTTATTTAGAAAGGGTAAATAAACCTCCCTACACTTCAAGGTTGTATGCCATGAACGGGTCTCAGTTTCTTCTTTTACTTAAAAAAGGTAAAATAAACCTCCCCACGCTTTAAGGTTTTATGGCATGAACGGGTCTCAGTTTCTTCTTTAATCAAGTATTCCACTCGAAAAGGGTAAAATAAAACTCCCCACGCTTTAAGGTTGTATGGCATGAACGGGTCTTAGTTTCTTCTTTAATCAAGTATTCCACTTGAAAAGGGTAAAATAAACTTCCCACGCTTCAAGGTTGTATGCCATGAACGGGTCTCAGTTTCTTCTTTAATCAAGTATTTCACTTGGAAAGGGTAAAATAAACCTCCCCACGCTTCAAGGTTGTATGCCATGAACGGGTCTCAGTTTCTTTTTTAATCAAGTATTTCCACTTGAAAAGGGTAAGATAAACCTCCCCACGCCGCAAGGTTGTATGCCAAGAGCGGATCTTAGTTTCTTCTTTAATCAAGTATTCCACTTGAAAAGGATTAAATAAACCTCCCCACGCTTCAAGGTGTATGCCATGAACGGGTCTCAGTTTCTTCTTTAATCAAGTATTCCTCCTGAAAAGGGTAAAGTAAACTTCCCCACGCTTCAAGGTTGTATGCCAAGAACGGGTCTCAGTTTCTTCCTGGAGTGACGAGTACTTATGGAAAAGTATCTTCACAGGGGATGGGAGTTCCACTGAAGATTTATAACTCCAGCGGGAATCCATAACTTACTTGAGATTAGTAAATGCCAACGGGGATCTTCATAAAGGGTGCAGGCCGGTTGATTTGTAAACATGTCTTCTCAAATAAAGAGAAAGATCAACTGAATCTTCACCAAACTTCTCAGAGAGATACTATTTGATGGGATTAACTTTGAATAGTGGATTTGCTGGGGATAGACAAACTGTCTTGGAGAGACTGCCATTTGTCATCCAAACATAAAACCCGAGAACAAAGTAAACTGCTCAAATAAAGAGCTGCCACTTATTGTCTGGGTATAAATTGCTGAGAAAATGTTGTAACACTGTCAGAGAAATATCTTGCCTTCCATGGTGATTTTCAACAGATTTTTCCCGGGGGCAAAGTGCAAAATAAATGCACGCTCAATCTAGGTTCACAAGCCTAGAGATATCCAATTTTGTGATTGTTAGGGACCAAAGTCCAATTCAGGGAGTAACTGAAGAGAAACGGTCAAACAAGACCCAATCCAATAAGGAGAGAACTCAACTGGGGTTTATCTTTATCCATAAAGAGAAGATAAAACTAAAGCAACCGCCTTCCACGAGGACCAAACTCAGTGGGGAATTTAGAAATGTTGTGCTCTTTCTGCCTAGGGCTAACAACTCTACTTGGAAGGAGAAAACAAACCCAGACACTTGGGGATAAACGCGGCCAAAGTGAACAAACAAACAAACACAAACATGCAAAATGCACATATGCTATGTATCTATATGCAATGATTATGCTGACAAAACAAACAAGGAGAAGTAAACTGGAGATGAAATAAACATCTCGACATGGATCTCGGTCAATCTTCGCAAGATAAAAGCATCACTGGGGATGAATGGGAAGTCACGCGTGGAATCACAGTCCTGCTTCAAGGCTTCAAACTTCTTTGGGGAAAATAGAACACTCCATTTGAGAATGAACATCATAACTTCACTTAGGGGACTATCAAGATGAACCCTGCTACTCTGTTGGGAATGAGAAAGATCCATTAGGAATGGATCAAACTCATGATTAGAGAGAATTTATGGGGATAACATAAATATCCACTATAAATTGAAGTATTCTGGAAGGAAGTTGTAACTGGAGATGCCAGAGCTAAGGTCTCACAAGGGATAAAATAAATATCCACTTCAACAGGTGTTGCACCCCAAAATTTGCTCAACATTTCTTTACCTAGCTTGTGTTTCATTTCATTCACATTAGCATTATCATTTGCATTTCATTGACATGTATGCAGGAGATCAAGAGGTATGATTACCAATCAAGGGCTACACAAGACTATGAAGCTAGCCAAGAAGCTTATTCAAGTATTCAAGGGTTGATATCTTTGTCAGAGAAGTCAAAAGATCCTCAAAAAGAGTGGTTGAAACCAAGGTTGTGTGCCTCCTAACTTGAGAGTTGTGGGAGCTCCCCAGATGATTCTGAAGCCAGGAATGTGGACTTGAATCCTTGAGAGAGCTTATGAGATGTCTTGAGAGCCATCATGAAGCCTAGACAGGTCATTGTGCAAGATTAAGAAGACCCAGCCATGAGTGGTGTAATTAGGGTTTGACTGGGTCAACCCTAGGTCAACTGATGATTTGGAGAGGGTTGAGACCTAATCCAAGAGCCATGTGATCATGGATTGGCACATTGAGAAGTTATAAGGATAATTCCAAGGTCAACTCATCATGATTGAAAAGTTTGAGAAGTTTCAAGCTAGGGTTTCTAAGGCTTGACAGTGTAAAATCCCCTAGTTTGACCCCTATCTTCAAGGCAGTTTAGCCCAAGATGTGATTGTCATCTCATCTTACCCCCAAAATGAATGTTGTAGAGCATGATCTTAGATTTAATTTGAGTGCTAGAAGTCCTTGATAGGATTTGTAGAACTCAAGTTATGACTTTGACAAGTTACAGGTCATCTGAGGTATGTGAATTTGGGGGCTTGAAAGTTACCCAACTTGCATCAAACTTTTGCCCAAGAAGGATGATTCCTATGAACTTTTGGTCAACATGAATGTTGTTCCTTATCCCCTTAGCTTTCGAGAGAGTACTAGAAGTCCTTGATAGGATTTGTAGAACTCAAGTTATGGCTTTGACAAGTCAAGGGCATTTTGGTCATTTGGAGATTACAAGTCATTTCAACCATAAAGCCATAAATCCTATTTCCAAGCTTCAAATGGAAAAATCTTCAACATAAAACTTGTTCAAAATGATGTTTTAAGGCTAGTAAGGAGGTCATGAGATGATGGAAATGCTTGTAGCTCAAAGTTGCAAAAATGACCTAAAATAAGGGCATAAGTTAAATAAACCAAAGTTGGAAATTGAAATTTTCAATCTACACATCCAAACCATGGCATGTAATATATCATTTTGACTCTAGAAAACATTTTAAGAACATTGGTTTAGCCACATGTTTGAGTTGAGATTCAATTTGTGGACTTGCTTTGAAAAGTGATTACTTGCATATTAAGTAACTTATGCAAAGCATAGAATCAAGGCATGAGCAAGGAACTTTGCAAGCTAAACACTCTCAAAATGTCACTAGGGGAGAAATTGAAAGTGAATGAGGTTGGTTTCAAGCTACAGACAGAATTGTGCATATCATGATACATGGTTGAAAATCTCATGACATGAGAAGTGGAAACTCTCATTAGAAGGATCTAGAGGGTTCTAGATCACTCATACATCATCTATATATTGAGTAGAGTTGATCCAATGCAAAGGTTGGTGATGATTGAAGGAGAGAGCATAGATTGAGATTGAATTTCCATAGCTTGTAATTGAATTCTGTTTCACCAAATTCCTCACTCTCCATCCATTTTCTTGATTGAAACTTCTTCCATGGATGTCAAGGAGTGATTCCAGATCATTATCAAGAAGAATTCGTGGCTGATTAGTGTATGAGCAAGTGAATTTTTTCACCTGCAACTCACCATCGGGTTTCAAGATTTAGGAGCTTTCAACCAGTTCTTTTGCATACAGAAGCAAGGAGAGGGTTCATTGATCGTGTCTGCAAGATTGTAGAGCTTGAATTGGAGGTTTGGTGCATCTGTTCATCCAAGATTTTCAGGTTGGTAACTTTCTTCCTCTAGCATGATTTAGGTAGAATCAAGTTGAATTAAGGTGTTAGAAGCATTGTAGAATGGTGTAGGATGGATTTCAGATAGTTAATTTGAGAATTAGTGACAAAATAGGCGCATTACCATTTTCGGTTGAGATTTGGATATGGTGAATCTTGAGGATTTAGGTTGAATAAAGGATATGGTTGAACTCGTGACAAGATTTGGGACAAGATTCATGTTTTGACCTCTTGGAATGGAGGCCTGTAGAGAGAATTAGGGTTGAGGAAGGTGACCGGAGCACCACCGGTGGTGGCCGGAGCTGGGCGCGAAGTTCAGGCATTCAAAAGGTAGAAGATGATGTTAGCACCATTGGATCATGGTTGGACCTTTGACTAGAAGCTCATCCAATGGCCACGTTTTAAACTCAGCTTGTGAAGGAATTCTGATAGCGAAACGCACCGTTTCATTTATTTGTGGTGCTGGGCTTAATGAATTAAGTGATATCCACACCCCCTGATGGCCCAACCCATTGTTTAAACTGATTCTGTTTACTATTTGCACCGCGCGTGTGGTTATTTTCCATTGATTTTCTCTTAATTTTCATTTTATTCATGGTTCTTGGAAAATTCATATAAAATTGAAAATTAATCCAATTAATCCCATTCTTTTTGCATTTTACTCATTATTGAGTCTAGTATTTTTTAGAGGAAAAATATTTTTATTTCATGCATTTTATGATTTTATGGGAATTTTACATTTTAATTGATATTAAAATGGTTATGTTTGATACATATTTTTGTGGAATTTTGTGTGATCATGTGGTGATGATTTTGATCCTAATTTTTTGTGTGTGATTAGGTTAGACATGTATGTTCCCATAGTATTTTTCTCACATTTTTGTGATGAAAATAGGTGTGCTTTCTAGATTGATATTTAGGTGCTTCCTTTTAGGGTATTAGGTTTAGTACCTCATAACCTAGAATTTATTTCTAGGTCTTATTTGATGATTGGATCTCTGAAATTAATATGGTAGAGTCATGATTGACCTAGGTTCCCTTAGGAATTTTTGTAGAAATTTATAGGATAGTTTCCTATTTTTGATTGATTTTAGTTTAGGTGCTAGTTTTAGATGATTCTAAGGCACTAATTCAACTAGTTTAACTCCTTTAGTCCCCTTAGATTAGGGTTTTTGCTTGGTTTTCCTTTGGTTTATATTTAAGACAAGTTGAAGACAAGGTGAGGATGCTTGAAGTTGCTTGAAGTTGCTTGAAGTTGCTTGGAGCTTTGGAATTGTTTGTGCCTGAAGGTGTCTGATGAAGATGTAGGAAATAGGAGCCATAGGGAGAGCCTTAGAACTAGAATGATTTCTTCCACAAATATGGAAAGCATCTTGTGCTTCCATTCCTCCCAATGACTAACAGTCCTTCCAAGATATTCACATCCCTCCTTTGGAGGGATGAGTGGCTTTATCTGGGAAGTAGAACTTTGAGGGAACCAGTCTCTCATAATGATGAACCCTTACAGGCTTCCTTTGGTTGTCAATAAGCTGTTTATCATTTCCACTCATCCTGTTCAATCAATTGTCTTCTGGTTTGAGCATCTTGAAAGATGTTGGACTTGAGTTTGAAGATGAGGACTTCACTGAAGAGTGTGGAAGAGGATGATTCCTTGAGCATTGCCATTGCAGCTGAGGCCTGAAGAGCAAGAAGAACAAGTTGATACTTGAAGATTCAATGGAGATTAAGTGAAGAGCTGAGGCTTGAAGATTGCAAGATGAAGTTGACACTCCCATATGATTGAAGATTACTCTGAGAAGCTGAGGCTTGTAGGAGAAGAAGACCAAGTTGATACTGGTAAAGCAAAGAGAGCTGAAGCTTGAAGACTAAGTTGATACTTATGAAGAGGATTCAATTGAGATTGAGTGAAGAGCTGAGGCTTGAGGAATAAGAGATGAGTTGACACTTACATTGATACATTGAGAGCCTGAAGGAATCAAGTTGATACTTGCAGTTAGGAGTGAAGCCTGAAGGTGGAATTGACTAAAGAGCTGAAGTTTGAAGGAGAGAGAATAAGTTGAAGCTTATGTTTGATGGGTTGAAACCCTGGAGAAGCAAGTTGATACTTGTCATGAGAGATGGTAGCCTTGAAGGGTGATTGAAGTCTGAAGACGGGGTTGATGTTAGAAGAGCTGAAGCTTGGAATTGGAAGAGAGGGGTTGATCTGTTTTCCTTCTTGTCTGTTTTCTTTTCTGTGCTGATGTGCCTTGTTTGACTTGCTTGATGCATTAGAATAAGTTTATATCTAGACTGACTTTAATCTAGGAGCTTGATTGCATTAGAGGTTGAGTTGCTCCCTCTGCTTGAATTGTTACTGTATGGCTTTGCTTGCGGGTATTCGGTAGAGCCCAGCTCCCTTCCCCATGTGGTTTATTTTGCTTGACAGCATTTTATTTTCTTCTGTATGAGTGCAACTATTGTATTTTGCTTGATAGCATGTTATTTGTACTGTATGATTGCAGTTTACTGTATTTTGCTTGACAACACTTTATTTTATTTCTGCTGTATGATTACAGTAATTCATATCTGGCTTGAGGTTGAGATGAGCTTGTGGAGGCTGCTGCCCCACACACATTTCCTCCCTCACTTGCATTGCATGCATTTTACTGTATTATTGTTTACTGTTTAAGCTGATGCTTTATCTGTTTCTGTTTATCATTGACATGATCCCTTAGGACTCTCATTTCCTCTGATAAGGAAGTGATGATAGAACTTTAGGTTGAAACCTATGCATGATAACTTCTAGGAGTTCCCTGTTTTAAACCACAACCATAGGATGAATCCTTGGCATGACAACATTAGGACTTGATAGTCTCCCTTTAGTTGAGCCCCTTCTCTTCTCATCTCAAAACAACTTAAGATACAGTGATCATGAATGATTTCTTTCGTACTTTACGAGCCTTAAGCTATCTGAGAAAGGATTGTTGGAGAGCTTCTTTTCAACAGTTTGGATGTTTAGTATGGCACCCTTTGGGTGACATGCAACGCATTCACTCTCAGGTCATAGTCTCTAGTGCAATTGAAATTGCAAACAACAATAAAAAACACTTCTTCCGTAAAAGACAGAAAACAAACTTCAAACCTTTTTACCCCGTGGGCCCATAATTCCAAGGAAGCTTTTCTGAAGAAAAGAGTGTCATTAAACTTTAGCGCCAACGCAAACAGGCTTTGTCCCTAACTGCTGGAACTACTGTTTAACACTACTCGATAAAACAGATGAATCTGAATTCCCGTAATCCGTATTATCCCGAACTACATAAGCTCTGATCTCTCATACCGGTTGAGAGTACGTAGGCACAATACTGACGTATTGGCGAGCCACCTTCCCCGTAACCCGCCGTAGGTCGAACTACGTTGACTCTGATTTGTCATTCTCTGATGAGAATACGTAGGCATAAAGCGCGATGCTTTGTCGAGTCATTTTATTTTCTTTTTAAACCAGCCTTGATAGGTAGATAGATAAAACCAACTCGTCCAGTAAACACAACAAGCGTGGATCCCGTCGAGTACGACGGACGTGAGGGGTGCTAATACCTTCCCCTTGCGTAACCGACTCCCGAACCCAGACAACGGTTGCGATAACCTTGTCTTATACCCTTTTCGTCAGGTTTTTCCGATCGTTTCCTTTCCCGTTCTGAGGGATAAATAACGAAAGGTGGCGACTCTTATGTTTTGCCAGCACCTTATTTTCGCGAAAGCGACAGCTGGCGACTCTGCTGGGGACTTGATAGTTTCCTGGGATCCAACGTCCCGTATGCGAGTCAGTTTGGGGATCCAACGGACCCTGCGAGAGTCAATCCTAGCGCTTGTATGATTACTTGTTGGGTTGTGTTTATTTATCGCATTTTATCTCCCGCACTTTATTTTCAGTATGATATGATTATCTGTGCTGTTGTGGGAGGGGCATTCTGATGAGTGAGAAGCCAGACCCAGGCTTGAGTGAACATAGCATTAGTTGTGGAAATTAGTGGGCGCGTGCTTGCTTGGCAGGCACTAGCGTCTCATGAAATCCACGCTCAGACGAGGTTCTCCCGGTTGACTTCTTTTTCAACCCTTTGTGTTGAGGGGGTTGTTGGTTTGGAGGATTGTCGACTCTGGGGACCGATCATTTGTGATTCAGCCGAGTGAGGCCGCTTCATGAGCTGGTGATGCCACACCTTCTGGGTATCGTCTCGCCCCTCTTGAATGTCTGTGACGCTGATGACCGTATAGGATGCCGAACTTAAGTCAGTTTAGGTCCATACCTGTGAGCAGGGTTGGGCTGTTGCAGGAAACTTTGACCTTCAGACTACCTGGTTTTCTTGATAGTGAATCAGTTTTGTTGGTACCGGAGGTTCTCATCATCAGATATATGATTGTTCTTGACAGATTAGAATTATGGTCCTGCATCAGAGGACCTTATATTCAGAGATGTGTATTTGCTCTTGATAGAGCTGGTTTTGATTGGGGTCTGAGGATCTCATCAGCAGATGTATGGTTGTTCTTGACAGAGCAGAGTTTTGGTCCTGTATCAGAGGTCCTTATCGTCAGATGTGTGTTCTCGACAGAGCAGAGTTTTGGTCCTGCATCAGAGGTCCTTATTATCAGATGTTTGTTCTTGACAGAGCAGATTTATGGTCCTATTTATATGTGTTCTTGACAGAGCAGATTTGTGGTCCGATACCGGGGTTTTCTTCTTATCAGAGATAGTGGTTGTTCTTGACAGAGCAGCATCATGGTTTTGTTGATACAAAATCTCCACAGCACAGTTGCCTTGATCCCCTACTGCATGATTGCATTTTACATTGCTTTGCATACTCATTTGCATTTCGTTAACGTGTGTCTGTGTTGCAGGTACCGTTTCCCCCAATTCAGGATTTCTTGCCTCCTACTGTGTTATTATGGGTTCTCTGAGGAAGACCGTGGCTTACAAGCTCCCTGCCCCTGACGTGGTTCAGCTAACTGGTTTGATTGCTTTAGTAGATGATTATGTGAGAGATGAATTCAGAAAGTCTTACGGCAAATTGCTCAGTTTGGTTCGTAAACCCTATGTGTTTGAGTTGAATGGGTTGCACGCCTTGCTGCAGTTCTACGATCCCCCGTTGAGATGCTTTACTTTCCAGGATTTTGTTCTCGCACCCACACTAGAGGAATATGCTGATTTGTTAGGTGTGCCTATCAAGAGGCAGATGCCTTTTGTTCATATGGATGCTGAGCCTAATCTGGCTAGTCTAGCTCCATCCCTTCATCTGGATGCCTCAGAGCTGGTATTGTCTAGTTGGAACAAGGTTCCCGGTTTCTCCTTGCAGTTCCTAGTGGGAAAAGCTCAGCAGTGCGCCAAAGATGGATGTTGGGTCGTGTTCAACGCCATTCTCGCTCTGTGCATATATGGCATCATTCTGTTCCCCAATATGCCCGATTTTGTAGACTTCGACGCTTTTCTCATCTTTGCATCAGGGAATCCAGTCCCTACCTTGATAGGAGATGTCTACCATTCCATCCACTACAAAAACAAGAACAGAAGGGGCAAGAATGTCTCGTGTTGTGTGCCCCTGCTTTATAAATGGCTTGATAGTCATCTACCCAAGAGGGGTCCCTTTGTTTCGTTTGCAGCCACATCTGAGTGGTCCGAGCGTTTCATGAGTCTATCTGCAGAGGATATTGACTGGTTTGACAGAGATAGGTTGGGTACCGAGATTATCTTCAGTTGCATCGGGTTTCCGAACGTGCCTTTGATAGGCAGGAAGGGCTGTATAAACTATAATCCGTCTTTGCTGGTCCGACAGTTCGCCTACGCTTTGAGAGCTCCGCCGAAGGATGAATAGGTACGAGAATATCTGTACCTCACTGGTCTTCTAGAAGGGGATGTGTTATCTAAGCTTCAGCGCGCTTGGAATGGTATCAGTAAGCGGGGAAAACCATTGTTGGGGAGAAGTAATAGCCAAGCCTACGCTCCGTATGTGACTTGGATCAGAGCCAGAGCAGATGCTATAGGGATGCCGTTTCTTCCTGCCAAGCCAGAAAGCCCTCAAGTGATTGAAGAGCCTACCACCGTGCCCATTCAGCAGCATAATCAGGTGTTAGCTGAGAGAGATGAATTGAAGAGGGCAAATGAAGAATTGGAGAAAGAATTGGCTCAGCTCAGAAGCGAGAGAAACGAAGCCGTTCATTCCTTCAAGAGGCAGACCGAGCTGGTGAACCAGTTGGGGACAGATTTGACTAAGCAGATAGCTGAGCGTGAGCGCATGGGTCGAGACTTCAAAGCTGTCAACGATGTACTGGCCACGAAGAAGCAGCACTTGGACGAAGCATATCGGAGGATATCCAAGTTCAACCAGCACTGGAAGGCCTCCCTAGCCACCAGGAAAGAGCGGGAGGATAAGTTGATGCAACAGATCTCCAAGCTGAAAGCCCAGGTGAAGGCTAGTGAGAAGAGGTTTGATGAAGAAACCGCTCGCAGATATGCCGCCGAAGGCCAGCTCAACAAAGCTCTTGCTAACTTGAAGGAGCGCAAACTGATGTTTGAATTCAAGAAACGAAAGTTAGAAGATTGTTTCGGCGAAGGAGCATGGGAAGATCCGGTCGAAGGTCTTCAGTACACCATTATGCAGAGGGAGCTACTCGTTGAAGGGTTGCTCACTCGGCCTGATCATCCGGAAACGAAGGGGTTGTTAGAAGAGTTTCACGCCCGTGGCCGTACTTGACTATTTGTATTCCTTTTGTTTTGATCATTGTTGTATACTGACCATCACCAGGCTTGTTGGTCGAGGTCATGCTGTTGGGCTTTCTTTATATATATGAGATGTTATTTCCATGACTGGACTCAGACTTCTTATTATCAGCACTAGCACTCAGGCACTAGGATCGGGGGAGACCTCCCTAATGCACAGACACACGTTTGCATTTGCATGAAGCATTTGCATAACGAGCACTTTGTCGTTTTTCCTAACCCTTGTGTGTTTTCAGGTTGTTTCAGGTTGTTCCAGGATTGATCAGAGACCTATCCACCGCTATCCGACCAGAGCAAATCAAACCAGAATCATGGAGCAAGTACAAACTGATGTTCAGGAACTCTGCGAAAGAATGGATCGCTTCATGGAGCTCATGCAAGCGGTCGCCAATGGCCAGGATCAGCTCAGAACCTTGGTTCAGCCTCTGATTTCAAGGGTCAATAGCAATGGCGTACTCCATGGTGGGACCGTGCCTACTCCTCCACCAGTTGAAACTCCTCAGATTGGTGTCCCCGTGACCGGGGGGAATGGCAGTGCCAACGGCAATGTGACAGCTAATATGGGACTCAACGGTAATACGACGGGCGTCGGTAATGGGAATCTTGAAGCTAATGTCAATGTTGGGATGGGCAACGACAATGCAGGTTTTGGGAATCTGTTTGGGCCTCAACCATGGTTAGAAGACCGTCAAGACGATGTGTTCTCTCAGAGAGGTGCTGAAGGGGAGCTGACTGCTGAAGCACGACTTAGGTTCAAGGCACTCGAGGATAAGATGAGAAATATCGAGAACCAGAACACCCTGGGCGTTGATATGTCCAAGTTGGGACTGATTGCTGATTTCAAGGTGCCTCCCAAGTTCAAGGTACCTGACTTTGAAAAGTATAAAGGCACCACTTGCCCTCGCGTCCATCTGAGATCATATTACCGGAAAATGTCGACTCATTCTGAGGACGAGAAGTTGCTGATGCACTTCTTTCAGGACAGTCTGTCCGGACCCTCCCTCGAATGGTACATGAGTCTGGAGCCTACCAGTGTGCGCACGTGGAAAGACCTTGCTGAAGCATTCGTGCACCACTACCAATACAATAGCGACTTGGCCCCGAACCAAGTCCAACTGCAGAATCTGTCGCAAAGGAACAACGAAGGGTTTAAGGAATACGCCCAGCGGTGGCGTGAATCGGCAGCCAGGGTTCAGCCGCCGATGGTTGAACGTGAGCTTGTGCAGATGTTCGTAGCCACCCTCCCAGGGGTTTATTATGAGAAATTGGTCAGCGGTATGTCTGGAACCTTCTCAGATCTCATTATCACGGGTGAGCACATTGAAAATGGGATCAAGCTCGGGAAAATTCAAGGTGAGTCATCCTCAGCTGGAGGAGGCAGAAAGAAACCTTATGGTAGCAAAAGACGGGAAGGAGAAACGAGCGCTGTGACCAACGATCGAAGGAAAGGTAAAGGCCTTCACCAACAGGTGGCCAGCATAACTATCCCAGCAGTTCAACAGCCACAGCAGCAGCAACAACCGAATCAACAAGGGTACAGAAAGTATCAGAATCGGGCACCTCTGTCGAGTCGTCACCTCGAGACACCGCCCATGTCGTACGTGCAACTATTGCAGACTTTGCTTCAGCTACAATTGATCCAAAAAAGAATCTTGGCTCCCTTGACAGGGGCACCTCCGCCAGGTTATGACGCGAACGCAACTTGTGAGTTTCACTCAGGGGCACCAGGCCACACAATAGAGAATTGCAAAGCCTTCAAGCACAAGGTGCAGGACATGGTGGACGCTAAGATCATCAACTTCTCAGATAATGTGCCAAACGTCACGAAGAACCCTATGCCGAATCATAGGGGAGGTGGAGTGAACGCCATTATTGAAGACGAGAGCTTATATTTGTTGACTGACGTCAGAGATCTGAAGACGCTGCTTAGCTTCGTTAAAGCTAAGCTGATGAAAAGAGGTTTCTTTCCAGGTTGTGGAGAGTTGTGTATGGGCTGTGCGGCAAGTCCTGATGGATGTGAACAGTTGATAGAGGGGATTCAAAGTCTGATGACTGAGGGAATCCTGCAATTTAGCCGAAGAGCCGAAAATGGATCGGGAGAGGTAGTGCTGAAGCAAGGTGATAAGGTCGCCACCATCACCATCCCTCGCCAGACGATAACTATTTCTGCACCCAGACCGCCCACGATTACCATCACCAAAGCTGGGCCGATACTGTTCGAGAGCACTAATGTTGTCCCATGGCATTATGGGGCTGAAGTCTACTGCCATGGACAGAAGTTGGAGCTAGAACCGTTTGGGTCGTCTGTGGAGAACCTTTCGGGAATTAGTGGTATTACTCGCAGCGGAAGAGTGTTTGCACCACCTGAGGTCGTGGCGGACAAAGCGGACAGAGCTGACGCAACTGATAAAGGGAAGAGTAAAGTCGTCGAAGAGATCCCTCGCGGGGTAGAAAAAGACTTACTTGTTAAAGACGCCGAGGAATTTATGAGGTTGATTAAAAAGAGTGACTACAAGATTGTGGATCATCTCCATCAAACGCCCTCGAAGATTTCCATCCTGAATTTGTTGCTGTGTTCTGAAGCACACCGCAACGCACTGCTGAAGGTGTTGAACGCCGCATATGTACCACAGGAAATATCGGTAAACCAGCTGGAAGAGGTCGTAGCCCACGTAAATGATGGAAATGGGTTAGGGTTCACTGACCTAGAGCTGACGCCGAAGGGGAGGAACCACAATAGCGCCCTGCACATCTCGATAGAGTGTAGGGGAACGATTATGTCGCATGTGTTGGTAGACACAGGGTCGTCACTCAATGTTCTTCCGAAGAAGGCATTGATGAAGTTGGATACTCGTGGAGTGATTTGCACACCCAGTGATCTGGTTGTGAAAGCGTTCGATGGAACCAAACGCCATGTTTTCGGGGAGGTGACGCTGCCAATCCAAGTCGAGCCGGAAACATTCGACGCGATATTTTACATTATGGACATCATGCCCGCCTACAGCTGTCTCTTAGGCCAGCCATGGATCCATTCGGCGGGTGCCGTGACCTCCACGTTGCACCAGAAACTCAAATATGTTGTCGGAGGTAGCATCGTGACCGTATGTGGCGAGGAAGACATAATGGTGAGCCATTTGTCGTCCTTCAAGTATGTTGATATGGATGGGGAAATCCACGAAACCCTATGCCAAGCGTTCGAAGCTGTTAAAGTCAAGGACGTAGCTCCTGTAGTCACTGAAAGGCCAGAGATGACTCTCTCTTCGTTCAAGGAAGCTCGGGCCGTTGTCCAAGCCGAATCTACCCCAGGCTGGGGGCGAATTTTGGAGATACCTAACAAGCAAGATAAGTTCGGGTTGGGATATTCTCCTGCGGCTGAAGCCTCTTCTTCTAGCAGTGCGTCGCGAGGTAAAGGGCCGATCCAGTCTACCAGTGGCGGGGTGATATTTGAAAGCGTCAATGCGGTGTCTGAAGACAACGGAGATAGCGACTGTGACCTAGACTCTTGGATCCAGCCAAGCAAGCTAGGCGAGGGCCTTACCAACTGGTCCGTCAAGGATATCATCCAGATGACAAGCGAAGAGTAATGATTTACTTTTTCCAATCATTGTACAACCTTATGTCCTACCCGGGGCATAGTGGTTTTATTGTCAGGGCCTCGTTTGATTATGTACATGCATTTTATCAATAAATCAAAAGGCGTTTTTCTTCGTATTCAAATATTGTGATCTCTGTTATTCCTGTTTTATATTTGTTTTGAAAAACAATAAAATGACAATGGGGTTTGTGCTAACCTGCATATCCTTGTTTTAAGCTTAACCCTTGTTATTGCAGGATCCACATAGCAGATGACATCGACTCTGGACCTTCTACGGCTCACTTCGACTTCGATTGCCCGATCTATCAAGCCGAAGAAGAGATTGATGAAGACGAAGACCTTCCTGAAGAGTTGGCCCGCTTGTTGAAACAAGAAGAGAAAGTTATTCTGCCTCATGAAGAGGAGATCGAGATTATGAATTTGGGTTCTGAAGAACTTGTCAGGAATGTCAGGATAGGGGCTGCACTGCAGAGTGATGTCAAGCAAAGATTGGTCGAGATGCTAAGAGAGTATAGTGACGTCTTTGCTTGGTCATACGAAGATATGCCCGGACTTGATACTGACATCGTGGTCCACCACTTGCCACTGCGAGAAGATTGTCCTCCCGTTAAGCAGAAGCTTAGGAGGACACGACCAGATATGGCCGTTAAGATCAAAGAAGAAGTGCAGAAGCAACTTGATGCTGGCTTCTTAGCGGTCACTACTTACCCTCCGTGGGTCGTCAACATAGTGCCTGTACCGAAGAAGGACGGTAAGGTACGCATGTGCGTCGATTATCGGGATTTGAACAGGGCGATCCCTAAAGATGATTTCCCGCTGCCTCATATTGATGTGTTGGTCGACAATACAGCGCAGTTCTCCGTGTTTTCGTTCATGGATGGCTTCTCCGGTTACAATCAGATCAAGATGGCGCCGGAGGACATGGAGAAAACTACGTTTATCACTCCTTGTGGAACGTTTTGCTACAAGGTAATGCCTTTCGGTCTGAAGAACGCAATGGCCACTTACCAACGAGCAATGGTTACTTTGTTTCATGACATGATTCATCATGAGATTGAAGTCTATGTTGATGACATGATTGCGAAGTCCCAACCGGAGGAGGGGCATCTGGTTAATTTGCTGAAGCTTTTTGAGAGGCTTAGGAAGTTTAGGTTGAGGCTGAATCCTAACAAGTGTACTTTTGGAGTACGGTCCGGAAGGTTACTGGGGTTTATCATGAGCGAAAGAGGCATCGAGGTTGATCCTGCAAAGATAAAAGCGATACAAGAAATGCCAGTGCCAAAAACAGAAAAAGAAGTTCGTGGTTTCCTGGGCAGAATAAACTACATTGCAAGGTTTATTTCTCAGCTCACGGCCACGTGTGAACCGATGTTCAAGCTGCTAAAGAAAGATCAGGCGATTATCTGGAACGAGGATTGCCAGAAGGCATTCGACAAGATAAAATAGTATCTGCAGGAACCTCCCATCTTGATACCCCCAGTGGCCGGAAGACCCCTAATCATGTACTTGACAGTTCTTGAGAATAGTATGGGGTGTGTTCTCGGTCAGCACGACGAGACGAGCAGAAAGGAGCATGCCATTTACTACTTGAGTAAAAAGTTCACAGATTGTGAATCTCGTTACTCGATGCTAGAGAAGACGTGTTGTGCACTAGCCTGGGCTGCCAAACATTTACGACAGTACATGCTCAACCACACCACCATGCTAATTTCGAAGATGGATCTGATCAAGTACGTCTTCGAGAAGCAAGCACTTTCGGGCAGGATTGCCAGATGGCAAATCGTGTTGACGGAATATGATATTCCGTACGTTTCCCAGAAGGCCATCAAGGGAAGCGTATTGTCTAATTACCTCGCCGAACAGCCGATCAAAGATTACCAGCCGATGAAATTTGAATTCCCTGATGAGGATATCATGTTTCTCAAAGCGAAAGATTGCGATGAGTCGTTGCCCGACGAGGGGCCAGATAGGAAGTCCCAGTGGAAATTGATATTTGACGGGGCAGTTAATTCCTACGGAAGTGGTATTGGGGTGATCATCACGACTCCCCACGGATCCCATATCCCGTTCACTGCGAGACTGACGTTTCCGGTCACCAATAATGAAGCAGAGTACGAAGCATGCATCATGGGTCTAGAAGAAGCAATTGATTTGAGAATCAAGAACCTAGATGTATATGGTGACTCGACACTTGTGATTAACCAGATTAAAGGGGAGTGGGAGACTCGTCAATCGAATTTGGTGTCGTACATGAACTATGCCAGAAGGCTGCTTCCGTTCTTTGATCGAGTGGAACTCCATCATGTGCCCAGAGCAGAAAATCAGATGGCTGATGCCTTAGCCACGTTGGCTTCAATGTACAAAGTCAATTTTTGGAATAAAGCTCCATGAATTGTCCTTTCTCGTCTTGATAGACCTGCATTTGTCTTTGCGATCGAGGAAGCCGCCGACGGCAAGCCATGGTTCCATGATATCCAGACCTTCCTTATGACTAAGGAGTATCCTGCGGGAGCGTCAACCCAGGATAAGAAGACTCTGAGGAGGATGTCTGGGAATTTTTATCTCAATCCTGATGGAGTTTTGTATAAGAGAAACCACGATCTCGTGCTACTCAGATGTGTAGATGAGAAAGAGGCGAGTATGCTCATGGAAGAAGTCCATGAAGGCACATTTGGTACGCACGCTGGTGGGCATGCTATGACAAGAAAGATCCTGAGAGCAGGATACTACTGGCTGACGATGGAGTCGGATTGCTTTAAATTCGCGAAGAGATGTCATAAATTCCAGATTTATGCTGATAAAGTTCACGTGCCGCCGTGCCCGTTAAATGTCATGTCCTCCCCGTGGCCGTTCTCCATGTGGGGCATCGACATGATAGGTAAGATCGAGCCCACTGCATCTAACGGTCATCGCTTCATTCTAGTAGCCATCGACTACTTCACCAAGTGGGTGGAGGCAGCCTCGTATGCTAACGTGACCAAGCAGGTGGTGGCTAAATTCATAAAGAGGGACATCATCTGTCGTTACGGAATTCCTGAGCGGATCATTACTGATAATGGTTCGAATCTGAATAACAAGATGATGAAGGAGCTGTGCCAGAGCTTCAAGATTGAACACCACAACTCATCTCCTTACCGGGCGAAGATGAATGGCGCCGTTGAAGTGGCCAATTAGAACATCAAGAAGATTGTTCAGAAGATGGTTGTGACCTACAAAGATTGGCACGAGATGTTGCCATTTGCACTGCACGGTTATCGTACGACGATACGTACGTCAACCGGGGCAACTCCTTTCTCCTTGGTGTACGGTATGGAAGTTGTCCTGCCGTTGGAAGTGGAGATCCCTTCTTTGCGAGTTTTGGTTGACGTGAAACTCGATGAGGCAGAATAGATTAAGAACCGTCTAAACCAGCTCAGCCTGATGGACGAGAAGAGGTTAGCATCGATTGCACATGGTCCTCTGTACCAAAGCCGAATGAAGAAAGCTTATGATAAGAAGGTGGGTCCTAGACGCTTTCAGACGGGTGATCTCGTCCTGAAGAAGATTCTTCCTCCACACTCCGATCACCGGGGCAAGTGGACTCCCAATTATGAAGGTCCGTACGTCGTCAGCAAGGTCTTCTCGGGAGGAGCCTTGTTGTTATCCACGATGGATGGTGAAGATTTTGCATCCCCGATGAACGCGGACGCAGTTAAAAAATACTTTGCTTAAAGAATGACCCGCTGAAAGAAAAAGAATATCCAGGCAAAAATGGGGCATCCTGGCGAACCATAAAAAAGGAAAAAGGTTCGGGCAAAAATTAGGGATATAAAGAAAAGAATGTACACCCGCAAAGTCGAAAACCCGGATGGGCGACTTTGGCAAAAAAGGGTATCCCGGTGAATCGAAAACCCGGAAGGGCGATTCAGGCAAAAGTTAGGGATTTAAAAAAGCAAATGACTGCGTTCCGCGTGTGGACTTTCATTGTTTAGTGGTTTGGAAGACCTGAGGGCCGTTCATCTGAATCAATCTCTTCTGAAGCTGAAGCATCGGAGAAGTATCGAAGTCGAGTGGGTCATAGAGGGATCAACTCATGGTGTTCGTCTACGCCTCGTTGCCGACATGTGTATATACTGATGTATATTTATGCTTATATTTGCGCGGCTTCCTCATTTCAGGAGCTTGCATCTGTTGTAAAACATTTTTACCCATTCAGGGGTTCGTTATCAATAAAATGTATACTATTCAGCAATTCTGTGTGTCTGTTTAGCATTTATCTGTTTTGTTTGTGAAAAAGAACGCCGATGTTTTTGTTAAAATGCGCATACATAAACTTAATGGCCCAGGCCACTGATTGTTGAAACATTGAATTACTCGAACATTGTCACAAGATGATAACCTTGATAGGTCCCTTTGAGAAGGGTATCTTGTCTGTTCGTTTGTGTTGTTGCAGGTGTAGCATGTATCAGACAGTACGCCGTATGTGCATCCCCAAGCAGGATGATTCCTCCTTCTCCAGCAAAGTTCAACAGTCTCTCCTCGCAGAGCCTGAATGTGAGATCGTAAGCATTGACATGTGTTTCCCCAGGCAGAGAAGATTCTCTCCCCAATCAGATGTATCCTGAAGGAATGGCATCTCCCCAGCTGAGTCAAACGCCGAAGCGTGTGTTCATCCCCCAGCACCGGGTCACAAGTGCAGGTCTCGTAGGAGGCTATTCACTGAAGTGTGCAACAATTGATAGTTCAAGACTGAAGTCTCCAGCGGAATCGAGATTCCCCACAGAGTCGTACTCTCCATGGAAAGCAGGATGATTTCTTCTTCCCCAACCGAGTTTGCAGTTCCCCAAGAGAGCCGAGTCCTTGGAGGCCGTTTGGGCCACAATTGGTTTTCCCCAGTAGAGAGTGTTGAATAGCTGATGCTGTATTTCCCCATCAGAGTCGTTCTCTCCAGGAAAGTTTAGCCGCGAAGGCCGTGCAGTTTATTTCTGCGATTGACATCGCTTTCCTCAGCAGGGTCAGGTTCTCGTAGAGCTTTATCCCCTGCAGCAGTCGACTGAAGTTCATTTCCCCAGGCGGAGTCCGATTGAGATTAGCGTGACTTCTTCTCCTCGGCAGGATGATTCCTTCCCCTACCAGAGTGGTTCTTTCTCCTTGACAGGAGGATTCTCACTTCAGCATTTATTTTGTTGATAGGATCGTAGCATTTTACATGATTGCATAACATTTACCCTAAATGCGTAGCATTTCCACCGTGTGGAGCATTGCGCCATTTCCGAAGCATATGCATACTAAACATGAGCTAGGTCGTTACCATTCTTGTTTTGCAGGTGTTCCTCCGCAGAGTCGCTTGCTCAAGATGATTCTTGAATTCCCCAGCAAAGTCGTTTGCCCAAGATGATTCTGGAATTCTCCAGTGAAGGCGTTCGTTTAAGATGACTCTTAAAATCCCTAGGGAAGTCGCCAGAGAGGGTCGCTCAAGTTGATGCTTAGAGTCCCCGGCAGAGTGTTTGCTCAGGATGATTCCTGAAATCTCCAGCAGAGTTATTGGTTCAGGATGATTCTTGAAGTCCCCGGCGAAATTATTTGTCTAAGATGATTCTTGAAGTCCTCAGCAGAGTTGATTCACCCAGAATGATTTCTGGATCCCCGAAGCAGAGTTACTTGATAGTTCTCCAGAATCCCCAGTGGAGATGTGTCATCCCCAGCAGGTTTTAAACAGCGAAGTTGAAACTTCCCTTGAAGACTTGATGACTGAAGTCCAACCGTATTGACCAAGCGGTTCTTTCAGCTGATGCGGAGTGCCTGATGGAAGAAGTTTGGATATCTCCAATTGGTTCATGATTGACCGAGAATTCTATTCCCGACTTGCTGATGAAGTCCGGCTGACGCCCGAAAGTCCTCTTTGAATGCCCGATGGCGCGATTAACTTGATTGTTGACCTGATGAGTCCCGAGGAATCTTGATGCCTGACGGCATGATCGACCATGTATTACCGGTTATTGGTGACCAATTCCCCAGCTAGTTGCCGGGCAGCTAATATTTCAGTTTTCGAAGATTTGTTCCCATCAGAGTACTGTGTACTTGTGCAGTTGGCAAATTTCCGGGTTTGTCGGTATTCAACCGTCTCGCACCTTGATTGGTTGAGAGCCGTTCGCTTCTCACCTAGTCAGGTTCAAGCCGTTTGAATAGGGGCAACTGTTGCACCCCAAAATTTGCTCAACATTTCTTTACCTAGCTTGTGTTTCATTTCATTCACATTAGCATTATCATTTGCATTTCATTGACATGTATGCAGGAGATCAAGAGGTATGATTACCAATCAAGGGCTACACAAGACTATGAAGCTAGCCAAGAAGCTTATTCAAGTATTCAAGGGTTGATATCTTTGTCAGAGAAGTCAAAAGATCCTCAGAGAGAGTGGTTGAAACCAAGGTTGTGTGCCTCCTAACTTGAGAGTTGTGGGAGCTCCCCAGATGATTCTGAAGCCAGGAATGTGGACTTGAATCCTTGAGAGAGCTTATGAGATGTCTTGAGAGCCATCATGAAGCCTAGACAAGTCATTGTGCAAGATTAAGAAGAGCCATCATGAGACCTAATCCAAGAGCCATGTGATAATGGATTGGCACATTGAGATGTTATAAGGATGATTCCAAGGTCAACTCATCATGATTGAAGAGTTTGAGAAGTTTCAAGCTAGGGTTTCTAAGGCTTGACAGTGTAAAATCCCCTAGTTTGACCCCTATCTTCAAGGCAGTTTAGCCCAAGATGTGATTGTCATCTCATCTTACCCACAACATGAATGTTGTAGAGCATGATCTTAGCTTTAATTTTAGTGCTAGAAGTCCTTGATAGGATTTGTAGAACTCAAGTTATGACTTTGACAAGTTACAGGTCATCTGAGGTATGTGAATTTGGGGGCTTGAAAGTTACCCAAATTGCATCAAACGTTTGCGCAAGAGAGTACTAGAAGTCCTTGATAGGATTTGTAGAACTCAAGTAATGGCTTTGACAAGTCAAGTGAATTTTGGTCATTTGGAGATTACAAGTCATTTCAACCATAAAGTCATAACTCCTATTTCCAAGCTTCAAATGGAAAAATCTTCAACATAAAACTTGTTCAAAATGATGTTTTAAGGCTAGTAAGGAGGTCATGAGATGATGGAAATGCTTGTAGCTCAAAGTTGCAAAAATGACCTAAAATAAGGGCATAAGTTAAATAAACCAAAGTTGGAAATTGAAATTTTCAATCTACACATCCAAACCATGGCATGTAATATATCATTTTGACTCTAGAAAACATTTTAAGAACATTGGTTTAGCCACATGTTTGAGTTGAGATTCAATTTGTGGACTTGCTTTGAAAAGTGATTACTTGCATATTAAGTAACTTATGCAAAGCATAGAATCAAGGCATGAGCAAGGAACTTTGCAAGCTAAACACTCTCAAAATGTCACTAGGGGAGAAATTGAAAGTGAATGAGGTTGGTTTCAAGCTACAAACAGAATTGTGCATATCATGATACATGGTTGAAAATCTCATGACATGAGAAGTGGAAACTCTCATTAGAAGGATCTAGAGGGTTCTAGATCACTCATACATCATCTATATATTGAGTAGAGTTGATCCAATGCAAAGGTTGGTGATGATTGAAGGAGAGAGCATAGATTGAGATTGAATTTCCATAGCTTGCAATTGAATTCTGTTTCACCAAATTCCTCACTCTCCATCCATTTTCTTGATTGAAACTTCTTCCATGGATGTCAAGGAGTGATTCCAGATCATTATCAAGAAGAATTCGTGGCTGATTAGTGTATGAGCAAGTGAATTTTTTCACCTGCAACTCACCATCGGGTTTCAAGATTTAGGAGCTTTCAACCAGTTCTTTTGCATACAGAAGCAAGGAGAGGGTTCATTGATCGTGTCTGCAAGATTGTAGAGCTTGAATTGGAGGTTTGGTGCATCTGTTCATCCAAGATTTTCAGGTTGGTAACTTTCTTCCTCTAGCATGATTTAGGTAGAATCAAGTTGAATTAAGGTGTTAGAAGCATTGTAGAATGGTGTAGGATGGATTTCAGATAGTTAATTTGAGAATTAGTGACAAAATAGGCGCATTACCATTTTCGGTTGAGATTTGGATATGGTGAATCTTGAGGATTTAGGTTGAATAAAGGATATGGTTGAACTCGTGACAAGATTTGGGACAAGATTCATGTTTTGACCTCTTGGAATGGAGGCCTGTAGAGAGAATTAGGGTTGAGAAAGGTGACCGGAGCACCACCGGTGGTGGCCGGAGCTGGGCGCAAAGTTCAGGCATTCAAAAGGTAGAAGATGATGTTAGCACCATTGGATCATGGTTGGACCTTTGACTAGAAGCTCATCCAACGGCCACGTTTTAAACTCAGCTTGTGAAGGAATTCTGATAGCGAAACGCACCGTTTCATTTATTTGTGGTGCTGGGCTTAATGAATTAAGTGATACCCACACCCCCCTGATGGCCCAACCCATTGTTTAAACTGATTCTGTTTACTATTTGCACCGCGCGTGTGGTTATTTTCCATTGATTTTCTCTTAATTTTCATTTTATTCATGGTTCTTGGAAAATTCATATAAAATTGAAAATTAATCCAATTAATCCCATTCTTTTTGCATTTTACTCATGATTGAGTCTAGTATTTTTTAGAGAAAAAATATTTTTGTTTCATGCATTTTATGATTTTATGGGAATTTTACATTTTAATTGATATTAAAATGGTTATGTTTGATACATATTTTTGTAGAATTTTGTGTGATCATGTGGTGATGATTTTGATCCTAATTTTTTGTGTGAGATTAGGATAGACATGTATGTTCCCATAGTAGTTTTTTCACATTTTTGTGATGAAAATAGGTGTGCTTTCTAGATTGATATTTAGGTGCTTCCTTTTAGGGTATTAGGTTTAGTACCTCATAACCTAGAATTTATTTCTAGGTCTTATTTGATGATTGGATCTCTGAAATTAATATGGTAGAGTCATGATTGACCTAGGTTCCCTTAGGAATTTTTGTAGAAATTTATAGGATAGTTTCCTATTTTTGATTGATTTTAGTTTAGGTGCTAGTTTTAGATGATTCTAAGGCACTAATTCAACTAGTTTAACTTCTTTAGTCCCCTTAGATTAGGGTTTTTGCATGGTTTGCCTTTGGTTGATATTGAAGACAAGTTGAAGACAAGGTGAGGATGCTTGAAGTTGCTTGAATTTGCTTGGAGCTTTGGAATTGTTTGTGCCTGAAGGTGTCTGATGAAGATGTAGGAAATAGGAGCCATAGGGAGAGCCTTAGAACTAGAATGATTTCTTCCACAAATATGGAAAGCATCTTGTGCTTCCATTCCTCCCAATGAATAACAGTCCTTCCAAGATATTCACATCCCTCCTTTGGAGGGATGAGTGGCTTTATCTGGGAAGTAGAACTTTGAGGGAACCAGTCTCTCATAATGATGAACCCTTATAGGGTTCGTTTGGTTGTCAATAAGCTGTTTATCATTTCCACTCATCCTGTTCAATCAATTGTCTTCTGGTTTGAGTATCTTGAAAGATGTTGGACTTGAGTTTGAAGATGAGGACTTCACTAAAGAGTGTGGAAGAGGATGATTCCTTGAGCATTGCCATTGCAGCTGAGGCCTGAAGAGCAAGAAGAACAAGTTGATACTTGAAGATTCAATGGATATTAAGTGAAGACGTGAGGCTTGAAGATTGCAAGATGAAGTTGACACTCCCATATGATTGAAGATTACTCTGAGAAGCTGAGGCTTGTAGGAGAAGAAGACCAAGTTGATACTGGTAAAGCAAAGAGAGCTGAAGCTTGAAGACTAAGTTGATACTTATGAAGAGGATTCAATTGAGATTGAGTGAAGAGCTGAGGCTTGAGGAATAAGAGATGAGTTGACACTTACATTGATACATTGAGAGCCTGAAGGAATCAAGTTGATACTTGCAGTTAGGAGTGAAGCCTGAAGGTGGAATTGACTAAAAAGCTGAAGTTTGAAGGAGAGAGAATAAGTTGAAGCTTATGTTTGATGGGTTGAAACCCTGGAGAAGCAAGTTGATACTTGTCATGAGAGATGGTATCCTTGAAGGGTGATTGAAGTCTGAAGACGGGGTTGATGTTAGAAGAGCTGAAGCTTGGAATTGGAAGATAGGGGTTGACCTGTTTTCCTTCTTGTCTGTTTTCTTTTCTGTGCTGATGTGCCTTGTTTGACTTTCTTGATGCATTAGAATAAGTTCATATCTAGATTGACTTTAATCTAGCAGCATGATTGCACTAGAGGTTGAGTTGCTCCCTCTGCTTGTATTGTTACTGTATGGCTTTGCTTGCGGGTATTCGGTAGAGCCCAGCTCCCTTGCCCATGTGGTTTATTTTTGTAACGCCAATTTTATTTAGATTAAATTCAATTATGACTTTGCTATGTCTCGTTGCGTCGTAGTCGTAGTTGAGTATGTGTTTGGAGCGAAGAAAGGAATTGAATCGGTCGAATTGTCGGAAAAATTCTGGTTTTGTCAGAAAACTTCGAAAATTCATATCTCTTGATCCGTAAGTCGGATTTGACCCCCGTTCGAAGCGTTGGAAAGCTAAAGAAATGTTATATCTAGAAAAAAATAGAAAAATATTTAATTTTGCTGCTATGATGACCGTCACAGGAGTGTGACGACCGTCACACGAGCAAAAACTGCAGTTATGCAGAATTTGAACGTGTTCTGGTGGAATGAGATTTTGTAGCAAAAATATATTCCCATAGACTCTTTTACCCTCAATTACATCATTTTTTTGGTAAAGGAAAGACGGAAAAGAGAAGTTACACATTGGGAGAAGTGGAGAGCGAAGAATCATCCATCGGCGAATTCGGGAGATTTCTGCAGAAAAATCACCGTAGAGCAGAAGTGGAATCAGAAAGCATGGAATTGGCCTCAATTCTAAGGTAAGGGTGGGGTTCAATTCTATAACTGGGAGTATGATCAAATTCATGTAGGGATCGAGTCATAGGTATAGTTTTCTTTAATCGATAAATGTTAAGGAAAAGGTTTCCCTAATGGTACCAGATTTCTATGTAGGAATGAATGTGTTATGTAGTTATTAGTGCGATGCTCTAAGGTTTTCCTTATGGGAAAATACTTAGAACGAATATGATATACGGTTATTCGTACAATGCTCTAATGGTTTTCCCTAATGGGCGTCAAGATGGCCGAGTTGGTCTAAGGCGCCAGTTTCAGGTACTGGTCCAAAAAGGACAGTTACCTGGTTGTGATTGATTTGTAATTAATCATGTGAGAAGATGCCGTAATGTTGTTATTACGATAAAATGTTAAAGATTAATTGTAGAACTGATGTTGATGTTATACTTGTATAGGAATAGCCGTTTTGTGTGAACACTTTGAGTTCCTATTTGTTGATACGATGTTGCAATGTTCCTTTACATGAACAGTCGTAAATGTTGAAATTATGTTGTTATTGTTCCCATATGTGAACGAGTATAAAGTGATGGTTGTATGAGTGGTATGATGTTATGATGCTCTGTTATGGACATTCTGGTTGTAGGCATAATGCCTTGTTATATGGTTGCTATGGTTGTGTTGTAGTCCATAATAGATGCATTTCATGGCATAGCATTTGGCCTGGATTAGCGACGGTTGTGCCTGTATTGGCGTTATTTGTAGTGTTGGCTCCTAGATGGGTTCGGGGTGTTGGCCCTGTCCCGAGTTTTGGAGTGTTGGCTCCTAGATGGGTTCGGGGTGTTGGCCCTGTCCCGAGTTGTGGAGAGTTGTCTCCCAAAATGGTACCACATGCATGTGCACAGTTGAGTCGCATTGTTGAGTCGTATAAAGTTGCATAATTACGCTAGTTGTATGTTAATGTTGTTTATGTGGGATATGGATTACTCGCAATTGTTGTCGATGATGTTTATGATTTTGGAACCTATAATGCTGTGATGAGTTTCCGGCATGTTTTCTATCATGCTTTATGTTATATTATTGATATCTCACCCTTTACGTTGTATGTTACCTCCTCTGGTGGTAATTTGCAGGTAGTTCGGAATGAAGTTCCGCTTTGTCGATTAAGTGGTCGTTGGTCGCTCTGATATGTAGCATTCTTGGGGGGATGAACGATTGTTTATGTTGTTTATTTGATGTTTTCTTGTTGCTGAATTTTACTAAGTATTTTAGTTGAATTGGTTTTTTTTTTTGTTAATGCATCGAATGCTGGTTGTACGCACTGGACCGGTGGGTCGGTAGTGCTGAAATTTATGACTGAACTAATTGTTTTGTTGAATCTATGCAAGATGATTGCTTGCTGAATTTTAATCGAGTTGATTGCAAGTTTTATGATTTTACTTTAATCATTAAGAATGTTGGAAGTGTTTTATGTTCCGCTGCAAATTAATAAAATGTTGAGAACTCGATATGTTAAGCAAGCTGTCGTATGTTCATCCAAGTGCATGTGCTATGTATCATTACTGAATGCATGTTGCCTAGTTAAATTAAATGGTAAAATGCATGCTTCTGCTAGCTGAAAAATGTGACGCCCAGGTTTTTGTCTGTGTGACGACCGTCACAAGTCCATGATGATCGTCATGCGTACAAATTTCATGCACTCTGATTTTGATTTATTTTAAATATGCCTTGGGTAGAAATTGGGTGTTACATTAGTGGTATCAGAGCAGGTCGGTCCGTTCGGCCCAGTTGTCTAATGTTGTTGATTAATCCCTTGTATGTGGCATGTGTGTGAAAACACTACCGGTACATGTTTGTCGTCTAGCCTTTGTCTGCAGAAGTGGGAAGGATTCAAGTGGGGGAGAAGCATGTGTTTCTCCGGAATGCTGCAAGTGCAGAGTGAAGGCTCAGTGTGTGGTTGAATGCTCTCATAGTTTGGCAAAGATGGTTTGTACCCCATCATGATTTTCGGCTGCCTATTGACAAATTGAGGAACTGATCACCCTTAATCTCTTGTTAATAGTAGACGGGATTGTGTTGGATGGGATAGACGTGTCTTGCAAGCTTGGATGGCGTGAGCAGTGAATTGTTTGGAGTGGAGCTAAGTGCTCAAGAATTGTTTTGATGAGTCGGTCGATGTAAGAAGGTGCAGAGATGTGCATTTTGATTGGAATTTTCGAGAGAGTTGTCGACGACTCGTGTGTTGATTGTTGCCAAACCCGACGGGACTAGTGGTGGTGTTTGGAGATGCTTTGTTGATATGATTCGGAGATATGTTAAAAGTAACTTCAGCGAGTTAGTTATGCTTTAAGGCAACTTGAAGTACGTAAGAAGAATTATCTGACCAGTGTTCAAGAGTTGGTCATTGTTGTAGTTGTGCCGGAGTTGGAGGCTGAAATTGCTTAATCTGAGATTTTGTGAGGAAGCGATGTTTTACAGACGAAAGTCGGAGTAGATTGCGTAGTTGTGTCGGGTAATATTAAGTCGTGATTGAGTATGCTTGTTTTATAAAATGTGGTTGATTTGACAAGTTTTGGCATTTTAGAGATTTGAGGATCTAAGATTCGGATTGAAATCGGACGTCGTAGAAATCGCGTTTGATGGTTCTAATTCAATGCCATATGTTAGGGGAGTATGAGTATGTGTTTGTTTCGAAGAAATAAATTGAATCAGTCGAATTTTCGGGCAAAAATGTAGAATTCCCGCAGCAGATTTTGGGCAAAATTCTGGTTTTTCGGAAAACTTCGAAAATTCATAACTCTTGAACCGTATGTCGGTTTTGACTCCCGTTCGAAGTGACGGGAAGCTAACGAGATGATCTTTCTAGAAAAAATGGTTTTGGAGTCAGTTAATGAGCCAATTATAGCAGAATATTAGAAACGTGTCATTTTGGCAATTTTACCGTCGTGAACGGGTGCGGTTGATGTGTTATCATACTGTGTGTTTTTGGTATATAACGTGGTAGCTGATGCTTTGATTTGAAAACCTTACCGGTAACGATGATGATGGTGAAAAGAGTTAGAACCGATTGAGCAGTTTGGCGATACAAGTTTGGTCTGTGAAGAGACTTGTTATGGAGTTAAGCCGTGTGTGTTAGAACTTACTAGTAGTATTCTTGAGGAGATTCGAGAAGGTCAGAAAATCTGGTTTGAGTTGGTATATTGGTTGAAGTTGATGAATCAAAGTCGAAGAGTTGATTTTCGGATTTGTGGAAGTGGTATCGCGATATGTCGTGATGGAGTTTGTGGTCGACTTAGTTACGGAAACTAGTCCGATATTGAGAACTCCACATTATATGTCTGTTTGGATGGTCGAAGAATTAATTTGATTGAGCGGTTTTGAGACTTGTGTCTGGGGTGTATTCTAAGGCAGCAGATTGTGAAGTCGAATAGAGGATGGACAGTGATTTCTGGTGATTGTGAGAAGAGGTTGGGCGTGGAAAGCAATATTGGTGTACTTGAGGTTTAAAATATTTCAAGTTGAAACTGTGCCGAATGGTTTCCTAAGTGTGAAATTGTTGTTTTACATCGAATTCTAAGATCGCAGCTTTTTACGGAATCGAAATCGGACATACGGAAGTCGTTTAACGGTCGAAAATAGAAATTCGGACTGTCATGTTCGCCGAGAGATTCGCCTAGCGAAGTGTCCTGGGCAGAAAAATGTTGTTGAGTGGAGTAAGAATACTCTTGAAGAAGTGCCTTGAGATAGATGGAGTATCCATCCAAGTGCCATGAGGATGCGACCGAATTTAAGGAAATTGTTTTGGTGGCCATAGATAGAGAGTCACAGGAGTAAGTTGAGTATTCATCCGGGAGCGACGAATATGTATAGTGATTTGAAGAATCTGTCTTGGTGGCCTGGTATGAAGCGTGATGTAGCACGATTTGTGTATGCATGTTTGACTTATCAGAAGTAGAAAGTTGAGCATCAGAAACCAGTTGGGTGGATGCAACCGTTAGAAATTCCAGAATGGAGATGGGACAACATTTCGACGAATCTTGTAATGGGTTTTCCAAAGAATTTGAAGGAATATGATTCGATTTGGGTAGTTATGAATGGATTAACAAGATTAACTCATTTCCTGCCAATGCGGGTGAATCAGTTTATGCGGAAGCTAGCTGAGATGTGTATCGATGAAGTTGTGAAGTTGTATGAGGTGTCATCGAATATTGTGTCAGATGGGAACCTGAGTTTTCATTGAGATTTTAGGAGAGTTTGCAGACGTTTGAATGTCATGTCGAAGTTGGATTCTTTCTAGCATCCGTGGACGGATGGGCAGACAAAGAGGACTAGTCAGTATGTAGAGGATTTGTTGAGTTATGTTGATGTATGCCCGGCGAGAGTGTTGTGCTCGGACATGAGATTGTGTAAGAGACGATTGAAAAGATTAAAAGGATCCAAGATAAGATGTGTTTTGAGAGTTACGATAGTAACTGGTGTTGGTCGAGCGTGAGATCTCAGAAATACCACTATGTTTTGTTTATCTGTATCAGAGTGGCGCAGCGGAAGCGTGGAGAAAGTAGCATGCTAGGCTGTTTTACCGCTGTCGCTTGTGGGAATTGCATGATGTGTTCATGTGTCCAAGCTGAGGAAGTACATTGATTCAGATGGATAGTGTATAAGTGAAGGATGATTTGATTGTTGAGGCATTGCTAGTTCAAGTTGATGGACGGGAAGCAACTTCGAGGAAAAAGGATTCTTTGGTAGAGGTAATTTGGAAGATTGGGATGCGAGAGTCGTATCCGGAGTTGGTTAAATCGAGGTAATTTCGAGGACGAAATTCTTTTAAGTGGGGGCGAGTTGTAACGCCAGTTTTATTTAGATTAAATTCAATTATGAATTTGCTATGTCTCGTTGCGTCGTAGTCGTAGTTGAGTATGTGTTTGGAGCGAAGAAAGGAATTGAATCGGTCGAATTGTCGGAAAAATTCTGGTTTTGTCAGAAAACTTCGAAAATTCATATCTCTTGATCCGTAAGTCGGATTTGATCCCCGTTCGAAGCGTTGGAAAGCTAAAGAAATGTTCTATCTAGAAAAAAATTGAAAAATATTTAATTTTTCTGCTATGATGACCGTCACAGGAGTGTGACGACCGTCACACGAGCAAAAACTGCAGTTATGCAGAATTTGAACGTGTTCTGGTGGAATGAGATTTTGTAGCAAAAATATATTCCCATAGACTCTTTTACCCTCAATTACATCATTTTTTTGGTAAAGGAAAGACGGAAAAGAGAAGTTACGCATTGGGAGAAGTGGAGAGCGAAGAATCATCCATCGGCGAATTCGGGAGATTTCTGCAGAAAAATCACCGTAGAGCAGAAGTAGAATCGGAAAGCATGGAATTGGCCTCAATTCTAAGGTAAGGGTGGGGTTCAATTCTATAACTGGGAGTATGATCAAATTCATGTAGGGATCGAGTCATAGGTATAGTTTTCTTTAATCGATAAATGTTAAGGAAAAGGTTTCCCTAATGGTACCAGATTTCTATGTAGGAATGAATGTGTTATGTAGTTATTAGTGCGATGCTCTAAGGTTTTCCTTATGGGCAAATACTTAGAACGAATATGCTATATGGTTATTCGTACAATGCTCTAATGGTTTTCCCTAATGGGCGTCAAGATGGCCGAGTTGGTCTAAGGCGCCAGTTTCAGGTACTGGTCCAAAAAGGACAGTTACCTGGTTGTGATTGATTTGTAATTAATCATGTGAGAAGATGCCGTAATGTTGTTATTACGATAAAATGTTAAAGATTAATTGTAGAACTGATGTTGATGTTATACCTGTATAGGAATAGCCGTTTTGTGTGAACACTTTGAGTTCCTATTTGTTGATACGATGTTGCAATGTTCCTTTACATGAACAGTCGTAAATGTTGAAATTATGTTGTTATTGTTCCCATATGTGAACGAGTAGAAAGTGATGGTTGTATGAGTGGTATGATGTTATGATGCTCTGTTATGGACATTCTGGTTGTAGGCATAATGCCTTGTTATATGGTTGCTATGGTTGTGTTGTAGTCCATAATAGATGCATTTCATGGCATAGCATTTGGCCTGGATTAGCGACGGTTGTGCCTGTATTGGCGTTATTTGGAGTGTTGGCTCCTAGATGGGTTCGGGGTGTTGGCCCTGTCCCGAGTTTTGGAGTGTTGGCTCCTAGATGGGTTCGGGGTGTTGGCCCTGTCCCGAGTTGTGGAGAGTTGTCTCCCAAAATGGTACCACATGCATGTGCACAGTTGAGTCGCATTGTTGAGTCGTATAAAGTTGCATAATTACGCTAGTTGTATGTTAATGTTGTTTATGTGGGATATGGATTACTCACAATTGTTGTCGATGATGTTTATGATTTCGGAACCTATAATGCTGTGATGAGTTTCCGGCATGTTTTCTATCATGCTTTATGTTATATTATTGATATCTCACCCTTTACGTTGTATGTTACCTCCTCTGGTGGTAATTTGCAGGTAGTTCGGAATGAAGTTCCGCTTTGTCGATTAAGTGGTCGTTGGTCGCTCTGATATGTAGCATTCTTGGGGGGATGAACGATTGTTTATGTTGTTTATTTGATGTTTTCTTGTTGCTGAATTTTACTAAGTATTTTAGTTGAATTGGTTGTTTTTTTTGTTAATGCATCGAATGCTGGTTGTACGCACTGGACCGGTGGGTCGGTAGTGCTGAAATTTATGACTGAACTAATTGTTTTGTTGAATCTATGCAAGATGATTGCTTGCTGAATTTTAATCGAGTTGGTTGCAAGTTTTATGATTTTACTTTAATCATTAAGAATGTTGGAAGTGTTTTATGTTCCACTGCAAATTAATAAAATGTTGAGAACTCGATATGTTAAGCAAGCTGTCGTATGTTCATCCAAGTTCATGTGCTATGTATCATTACTGAATGCATGTTGCCTAGTTAAATTAAATGGTAAAATGCATGCTTCTGCTAGCTGAAAAATGTGACGCCCAGGTTTTTGTCTGTGTGACGACCGTCACAAGTCCATGATGATCGTCATGTGTACAAATTTCGTGCACTCTGATTTTGATTTATTTTAAATATGCCTTGGGTAGAAATTGGGTGTTACAATTTTGCTTGACAACATTTTATTTTCTTTTGTATGAGTGCAGCTATTGTATTTTGCTTGATAGCATGTTATTTGTACTGTATGATTGCAGTTTACTGTATTTTGCTTGACAACACTTTATTTTATTTCTGCTGTATGATTACAGTAATTCATATCTGGTTTGAGGTTGAGATGAGCTTGTGGAGGCTGCTGCCCCACACACATTTCCTCCCTCACTTGCATTGCATGCATTTTACTGTATTATTGTTTACTGTTTAAGCTGATGCTTTATCTGTTTCTGTTTATCATTGACATGATCCCTTAGGACTCTCATTTCCTCTGATAAGGAAGTGATGATAGAACTTTAGGTTGAAACCTATGCATGATAACTTCTAGGAGTTCCCTATTTCAAACCACAACCATAGGATGAATCCTTGGCATGACAACATTAGGACTTGATAGTCTCCCTTTAGTTGAGCCCCTTCTCTTCTCATCTCAAAACAACTTAAGATACAATGATCATGAATGATTTCTTTCGTACGTTACGAGCCTTAAGCTATCTGAGAAAGGATTGTTGGAGAGCTTCTTTTCAACAGTCTGGATGTTTAGTATGGCACCCTTTGGGTGACATGCGACGCATTCATTCTCAGGTCATAGTCTCTAGTGCAATTGAAATTGCAAACAACAATAAAAAACACTTCTTCCGTAAAAGACAGAAAATAAACTTCAAACCTTTTTACCCAATGGGCCCATAATTCCAAGGAAGCTTTTCTAAAGAAAAGAGTGTCGTTAAACTTCAGCGCCAACGCAAACAGGCTTTGTCCCTAACTGCTGGAACTGTTGTTTAACCCTACTCGATAAAACAGATGAATCTGAATTCCCGTAATCCGTATTATCCCGAACTACGTAAGCTCTGATCTCTCATACCGGTTGAGAGTACGTAGGCACAATACTGACGTATTGGCGAGCCACCTTCCCCGTAACCCGCCGTAGGTCGAACTACGTTGACTCTGATTTCTCATTCTCTGATGAGAATACGTAAGCATAAAGCGCGATGCTTTGCCGAGTCATTTTATTTTCTTTTTAAACCAGCCTTGATAGGTAGATAGATAAAACCAACTCGTCCAGTAAACACAACAAGCGTGGATTCCGTCGAGTACGACGGACGTGAGGGGTGCTAATACCTTCCCCTTGCGTAACCGACTCCCAAACCCAGACAACGGTTGCGATGACCTTGTCTTATACCCTTTTCGTCAGGTTTTTCCGATCGTTTCCTTTCCCGTTCTGAGGGATAAATAACGAAAGGTGGCGACTCTTCTGTTTTGCCGGCACCTTATTTTCGTGGAAGCGACAACAGGGAAGCTCAGATCAATGTTGCAAGCTGAAGATGTCAAATTTGAGACTTCATGGGGGTGAATAAACATCCACTTTGTTAGGGAAGATTGAAGTTGTAAGAAATCTACTGAGGAGTGAAATAACATCCACTTTATTGAGAAGGCTAACGCTAAGGAAATTCACTAGCAAAGGCTTAGGTTACCCACTAGGGAAATCTTGCACCAGACATGCCATATTTGTTTGAAGTAGAGATTCACCGGGGAATTGTCATAACCACTTACTGGGGACATGGGTAAAGAATGCTCTGAGAATGAAGATGTTCTACATTGAAGAACTGTGTGGTAATCGCTATTTCGAACATCAATTTTTATGAATGGATAAAATAATCTTCAATTGTCAAATGCCCTAGATCACATGGTTTATAAGTCATCTCAAGAGGATTTGACAGAAAACTTGGCATCCAAAATGTTTCAATGTCTTCAAACTTTCGGAAAGATTTATCGAATCTCGACGTAGCTACCACATATTGACTATATTTCGTATAGCTAAAACTTTGAACTTGCCCCTTAGGGATAGTCGGACTGTATAAGCAACAACTGGGAAACAACTTGCCCTTGTTTAGCAAAGTCTCTAGGCAACATGCCTCTATATATGATTATCCCTTTTGAAATAATTCGCATTTTATCATCAGAGTCTCAAGTCTCGAAAGATTAAGCTCATCATTATTGTTTGTGTGCAAGCTTCTGTGATATCAAGCAATGCTATCACGCAGAAAAATGTTAATTTTGAAACTTCTAATGCAAAACATATGTTAGTCTTGAAGTTTTTTTATTGAAAAGACATCACAATAACTTGTGACTTAATCACTAGTTAGGATGTGAAATTGATTTATTTTACAAAGCCAACACAAATTTGAGCATAGCTCATTAGGAGTCAGAAAACGTCATCTCATTGAGCATGCTTTCAAAATTAACCCTGCTTCAATTAGGTCTTTTAAGGGTTGTATCGTGGCTTGGTTCACAGTTTAAGAAACAAGGGATATAAGGCTCAAAGTTTATTTGTACCCACCCATTATTCGTGATGTTCTTCAGCCCTACATTCAGTTAACCTGACATGAGCACTCATCTCTCAAAAGGATTTTGATATGGTTAAGAAACCACTGAGGCTTTGGAAATGGCAGTCACTCACCTATTTGCTTTTGGTGGTTGAGCACACGACATTGTTCTTTACTGAGGATTTTTCTTTGTAATCCTTTGCTTTTGCTTTTCGCGTTCTTGTTTTATTCCCTAACTTTTTCCTGGACTGAACTTTTGAAATCCAGCGAGATGTCTCAATTTTGCTTAAATCACTTTCATAGGTTTTTACTTAGTGGGATTTTACTTCTTTCATTTTTTTTGGTGATTTATGAACAAGTCGTGTAACTTTAAGTCATTTTGACCTTTTTGAAAGGATTATGACTGCCTCACTCTTTAGATAGTCGAGGCATAATCATTGTGGATTTATCTTCCATCCTTCTAATGTGTGGGGGATAGATAAAATGGATTCTTGAATGTTCACTCCTCCTTTTTTGAAAGTCTGGGCGCTCGATCAGCTTAATTGAAAACTACCCTGCCCCAGGTTAAAATTGAGGGTTTTTTTAGGAAACGAAAACTCATACTTCAAGGCTCAAAGGGGTTAACAAGGGTATATCTCCCTTATATCTCCAGTGTTTGAGGATTTGAAACAATGCCTTACATCATCAGTCGAGTTTTATTCAAAAGCGTACGAACAGGAGATCTTGCATTCTCACTTTCATCATCCTCCTCCCAATTCTTTATCAAAGCAAGAGATTGGGTAAAGTTGGGATTATAAAACATGAAAAAGCATTTTATGAGTGAATACAAATGGATTTCTTCAAGACAAACATATTTATTGCATTATTCAAAACAAACAAGTTCATACATGCAAATCATGCTTTTACGATCAAAGGAATAATAACAAATGCAAGCAAACAAAAAAATAGCTTGATGATCTTGGGAATGAGTTCTCCTCCTGATTTCACCGACTTGAAAAGACTCTCTTGAGTCTTCAAATCCATCAGCATAAAGGTGTTCCATCCACAGTGGGGCTTCCTCCCTTGAAGGTCAGCACCTCATAATCGATCATCTCTTGGACTTTTTCTTGGAAAACCTTGCACTCTTCAATTGGATGCGCCACTACTACATCATGAAATTCACAACTAGTATCTGGATTGAACTAAAGAGGGCGAGATTTCATGGCTCTTGTCTTTTTGGGTTCCATTACCGAGTTTCGGGTAAAATAGGACCATAATTTACCGTAAGTCATTGGGATTGCATCAAACTTCCTTTGGGCATGACTCTGATGTGTTCTTTGACGAAATTATGATTGACAATTTGGAATTACCTGAGCGGAAGGAGCAACATCAAATGGAACTTTCTTACCACCTTCCAGCATGGTAGCATTGTATCCACAAGGCACATGAGAAGATTTCTTACTGTTGCATGTAATTACCATTGGTTCTGGCATATTAAAACGCAGAACTATGACATTCACCCTTTCTCTAGTGATATGAAGAAGTTTATGATCCAACATATCTTGGAGATCCCTCTTCATGATAGAACATTCATGAGGATTCTTTGAACAAATTTTCCAAGTGTGATTATGCTCATAATGGGTAAGCCTACATAAATTGACGTGCACATCTACTAAAGATCCTCTAATTGAATTCACGTCAGAGATACAATATTCTCTGAGACATCGTTCCTCAGCGTTTCCATACATGGGTAACAAACTTGTTGAGACATTGGGTCCATAATCTTCAAAAGACAAAATACCGCTTTGCACTAACTTTAGTATTTCACACTTTAAAGAAAAATAGTGTTTAATATCATGATCGGACGCCCCTTGATGAAATGGACAAAAACAATCATACTTAAACCACCATGGTAGATTCTTTGGGATGGTCGGCGGACTCTTTGTTTGCACCAGATTCTTCTGTGCTAAAGCAGGATATAATTCAGAATAAGCCATTGGGATCGGGTCAAACAGATCCACGTGTTGTTTACTTTTGTTACAAGATCCTCCATGTTTCTCTCGCGAAATAGCATTGGCAGCTTATTCCTTCTCCTTGGGTAAACCTTCCACAAGCTTCTTAGAGTTGTTAGAAGCGCTAATGGGAGTCACAAGAATGGGCATTGACATGATTTTACAAATCACGGTCCTTTAAAGCGGAGTCTAAGAAATATGAGGAGAAGGTTGATTTTGAGTAGCAACCAGAGTTCCAACCAAAGCAGAGAGCATTTCCACACCAGCCCTCAAAGTAGTCACCTCCTTACAAAATTCATGGTTTTCTTGCTCAATGTTCTTCATTTTATTTCTTTGATTGGCCTGAGTATCGTACTGTTGAATTAGCTTGCCTCCTCTTTGAGGGAAAAAGCAAGAGTGAGAACCTGAGATGCAAAGAATGCAATGCTAATGATGAATGCAAATGCGCCAATGCAGATGGGTTTCAAGGAACTCAAAGGTTATGTTTGCAAACACCACAAAGTGGACAATACTTTTGATAACTGAAAATCTCATTTTATTGAAAATAGGTTATAATCTCATAATCCAATGGTAAACTTGTGATGTTTGTAAACAAAAGCTTTGAATTCCATGAAACTTTTATGAACATAATGTATGCTCAAACACAGGTATACACAGATCCACATATATACATATTCATTCAAACAAACAAAGAGTTAGGTTTGAAAACCAACGAGCATGGAGTAATAGTTTATCCATCCCAAATGGTGCGGACTAAGGGTTTATTGTACCTGGAGAACAAAGGTTCTAAAAAAGTTCCCAAAGTCATCAGTCCGACTTTCGAATATTAACAATTTCCAAAATACTCGGTGGTTAATAATATTCTCAAGGGAACCTCGTTTGAGTGTAGTATTACGTATCAACTATTTTGGGACTACTCCCTCATAGTCATCACAGTACGTCTTAAGAAGGGCCAAATTGAGTTAAAGGTAACTAAAGGTTCCAAGTATCACAGGCTCTTAGGTTGAAAATAGTAAGTGCTTTCACAAATACTCGTTCAACAATACTATTCTCAAGAGGGCCTCAATTGAGCAGTGATCTCTCAAGTCAGCTTGGTCGGGAATCAACTCCCTATAAGCCTTCTCGAATATATCACCTTCCTATCATAAGTGTACTCAAGTTCGGGTGTAGGACTTATCTCACCGCACGAAAGTAATAACCCAAAGCGGAAACATATATATATATATATATATATATATATATATATATATATATATATATATATATATATATATATATATATATATATATATATATATATATATATATATATATATATATATATATATATATATATATATATATATATATATATATATATATATATATATATATATATATATATATATATATATATATATATATATATATATATATATATATATATATATACACAAATAAACAAATATATAGATATACAATAAAAACACAAATAAGCAAGTTAGGGGAAACCCTCGAAAGCAAGTCCCCAGTGAAGTCGCCATTTTTGTCACGGTAAGAGCTGGATATCAATCTATTGATTAACTTGAATTGCAAATCGTTATTCACCACCAGGCTTTAATTTGTCCAAGGGAAGTGAAAAAGATCGAATATCCCATGAGTGTGCAATGCAATGCAAAATTATAGAATCTAAGATTCGGGGATTGGTTATACCTAGGGAAGGTGTTAGCATCCTAAGTATCTGTAGTACTCTACAGGAACCACTTGTTTTATTGTACTATTTGTTATTTATCTGCTAAAGGGTGAAAAGGTAAAGGGCGACCTAAGGTGTTATTTCTAAGTATGCTCGCCAAGACATCGCATCTCGTGCCTACGTATCCTGACGGGAATGGAATTAGAGCATTCGCAGTTCCCCTCATTAAGGGTGAACAAAGTTTTTTGTTGATTTTTTGGAGAAGAGACAAGCAGTCCTCTTAGGGAGAATACTCAACTTAAACCACCACAAGCATATGGAAGATGGTCTTTGCTTCAATTTGAGAGAAGGGCTCTCTAACTTGGATCTATAATTGACGAGTATGCCACGTACCTCTCTCGAGCGAAAAAGATTCTACATCTTTCTCGATTATGTTATGGGGTAGGAGAATTACATCTCGACTATATAGATGACTTATATCTAATTCTCTTGTGGGAGAAAAGGATTTAATTGTAAGTTGTCTAAGTCGAAGTCTTAAGGGTACCTATCTTAAGGTATAAGGATGTAGCCTAAGCTGACCGACCTTACGAATCAGGGACCGAACGGGGGAAATGATGCAAATGAAAATGCAGTGTGTACAATGTATAAAGTCATATACAAGTTCCTTCCTTGGACATAAGCGGGTAATCAAAAGTGTCATGTTTCAGGAACAGTCATCGAATAGGCATAAAATCCAGGCACAAAACAATCAACCAATATCATTAGAAGATTTATAATCAATTATTTGCATCCTTATGATTCCAAGGCAAGGACTTAGTCGCAAATTCCAAACCCTGGACTTAATAAGACAGTGTATTCTTGAGTTTAGCGTCAAAATGCAAAGGTCCGGATTTTTTATTAAAAAAACAAAATCAAGATTACTCTTACGATTAATCAAAAAGTAAACATTATCTCTTGAAATCTAACATCAAAATTAGCCCGAAAAAGTAAAAACGTCATAAAGATTAGATCATAATTAATCTAGATTAGTAAATAGAAAAAATAGTAAATCATAACATAAAACAATGATAAAAAAAATACAATACGTAGCAGTAGCACAAACGGGCCTATGTTCTTAGCCCGTCATCAGGATAGAAAAGAAAAAAGAAAAATAACAAAAAAAAGAAAAGCAATTTGGGCTTTCCGAGACGAGTCCCAGTCGATCCTCTAAGACAGCAAAACAGGGGAAGAGACTTAGCAGACCTCCTTCCCCTCTCATCGAGGCTTTCGAAAGATAAAATCTCCTCCGTGTCGAAGATCTTCCCTAACAACGACGGGGTGAAATAGTGCGATTCCCATGTCAACTTACCTATTTCTCTTTCTAAAGCACAATCCTGTTCTAACACCTTAAACAATCAAACAAAATGGGACCGACAAATCTGTGAACCCTAAATTCCTCAACCAAAATGAACTCGAGTTGTTATGGAAAAACAACAGTCAAAAGCTACATGGATGACCAAGATGGTGCAAGAACGAAGGATCAGATAGCTTACCTATCGGAGTTCGTCCGATGTGACTTCAAAGGCGACGTCGATACAAAAAAAAACTGGGAAAGTCTTCAGGTACGCTTCAAACGTTCCTCTCCTATGCTTAGCGGTTTGCGATTTTCTACTTCTTTTTTTCTTCATTTGTGAAGCTCGTGATGATTCTCTATACAGGTGTTTATGATGTATGACCTTTGTTTGCTGTTGTGTATGTGTACACGATGCTCGTATGCTGATACTCCCCCTGGTATTCGTGTGAATGTGTATAAATTTTTTGGTGTGAAAGTAGTGATTCCCACTTTTTCGTGTCTGTTATCATCCCCTCTTCTGCTGCAAAAGTATGTGTATTTATAGGCCTTTTGAAATTTGAAAATTGCCATCCAAATTAAAACTGCTAATTGTTGTAAATTGTTGTTTTGGAAACAAATCAAACATGTTGGAAATTATCTTGAATTCCTTTCCGTTTTCGTTCCGATATGTCTGGATCATGTCTCACCCATGTTTTGGAAAGAATTTAATGCGTTTCCATTTCCATCTCAATGCGTTTGCGATCTGTTTTCCTTTTCAAGTCAGACATGCTTGGACTGTCTTTGTTTCAGATGAGTTTCCAATCCTTATTTTGTTTGATTAATATTTGTGATTTCCTACTGATTTCTCATGATAGTCATGATTGATGATGACAATTCTGCTAGGTTGTAGGTCTTTGGAGGCGAGGCGTGTAACACCCCAAATTTATTGGAATATTTATTTAATTTATTTAAATATGAATATTCGTATTTTTGGTGGCTGGTGTGAATATTGGGAACTATGGATTTTGATTATTTATTTAAATAATAGTATATAATATGAATATACTGGTATTATTAATAATTTAAATAAATATAAGTTAACTAAGGGAAAATTGGACAATTGAGGAGGAGTTAGTGAGGGTAATATTGGAAAAGCCCAAATTATAGGCCCAAAGTTAGGTTTAACAAAAAGGGAATTGTGATGGGATTAGGATTCATTTTGTTAGACTGTGAAAAGAATTGAGGCCAGAGCTATGAGGAGAAGGTTTGAGGCAAAAGCTTCGAAATGTTTTCTGAAAGATTTGAGAAGGCTTAGAGTCAGCAATTAAGGTATTGGGAGTATTGCCTTCATTGTTTTCAATGTGTAATTTCAATGTATTTAAAGTCGATTTAGGGGTTTAAAGGGTTTGAGGCTGATTTTGAGATAAAGGGAATTAGGCCTTCGTGGCCAAATCCCATTTGTGAGGTTTTAACCGTATAGGGATTTATTTGGATTAAAGGGAAATTAGGCCTTGTGGCCAAAGCTCTTTATTTGGGTTTTAACGCGTTTTGCTGTCATCGCGTGTTTGCAAAGCAAAGAATCCTTCGCATAGCGAACGAAGCTCGTCCTAGACTCGCACTGCGAAGAATCCTTCGCACAGCGAAGAAACTCGCCCCAGACTCGCACATCGAACCTAGCAAAGTTTCACAAATTTTGATTTTGTGCAGCGATGCCTTGATGTTTTGATGCTGTGATTTCTTTGACGAATAAATATGAGTATGACTGTGAATTCTATGTGATTTGTACATGATTATATGATGATTCCTATGATGTAATGATTAATGAACTATGATGATATTTCCATGAGTTTTGATGATTCTATGATGACATGATTTTTTATGATGATTATGATGAATGATGATGCACCTATGATGTTATTATGAGGATGATTATTGACGTGTGCATCATGCATTCATGTGCATCCGAACTTCGGTTCAGGACCTTGATTTCTTTGGCTTCAATCCCATTGTACGGATGTGAGGTATTTTAATGTGCTCTGGTTCTCGAGTAGAATCGATCTTATTGATGGGGATCTATGAAGGGGTGATGGCCCAGTGTCCATCGAGCTGTGATGATTGGTACCACATGCATTGGGTCTTGTTGCATTTGCATTTATGAGATGATCTTGAGTAAATTATGATGTTGTGGCCTTTGATGTTCCTTGATGAATATGATGATGTTGAATATGAAAATGACGCCATTCTATATGTTGATTTACTACATTGATTATTATGAATCGTTTTACTCACCCTACTTGTTTGAATGTTGCCTCCACGTGGATAACGTGTAGATGACCAGGTTTATATGTGGATGGCGTCGAGAGCTTTTGAAGTTTTTGGGTCGTTGGCCATGGCGGTTGACTTAGAGGGTCATGCTCTGATAGTGTAACATTGGGTTGGGGTCTTTGAGTCAAACCTTATTTTATTTGATTTGGTTCCCGTATAAGAAAAACTTTGGATTATGCTTTTTGAGTTCCGCTGCAACTTTTGATATCTTTTGAGAAAACCCGTTGTTTATGGAGCTTTGACTTATATTTGATTTCTTGGGAAATGTACGCCCTTGAGGTGATTTTTTATTGAGTTTAATATTTTACTCTGATAAATGTGAATATTTTGCCCTTTATTTTGTGGGGTAGAAAAAGGTGTTACATTAGTGGTATCAGAGCAGGTCGATCCGTCCAACCAAGTTTTATGTTGTTAGTCCCCTGTTAGTCAATAGTGTGAGAACACAATTGGATGAGTTGTTTTCTTCTAACCTTGTTGGTGGTTGCAGATGGATGGAAGAAATGATCGTGCTATTGCTGATGCGCTGGAATCACTTGGCCAAGTGATTACCCATAATGGTGGACCTTCAGATGAGTTTCGTGCTTTGGGAAAGTTCCAGAGGAACAACCCGCCGACTTTTATGGGCACTCATGATCCTGATGGTATGCAGAAGTGGCTGAAGGTGATTGAGAAGATTTTCCGAGTTATGGCATGCACTGATGCTCAGCAGGTGCAGTTTGGTACGCATATGCTAGTAGAGGAAGCTGAGGACTGGTGGGATAACACTCATCAGAGATTGAGAGGTGCTGGCATTGCAATAACTTGGGCTGTGTTTAAGGAAGAATTTTTTAGGAAGTATTTTCCTGAAGATGTTCGGGGCAAGAAAGAGGTGGAATTCCTTAAGCTGAAACAAGGGAATATGTCTGTGGCTGAGTATGCGGCAAAGTTTGAGTCTTTAGTAAAGTTTTCTCTGCATTACAATCATACTGACATAGAGATGTCAAAGTTGAAGGTGAGAAAATACTTAGAAGGGGTGGGGGGGGGGGGGGTTGAATAAGTATATATAAAAACTTATAGCAATAAAAACTCAAAGATTTTTATCCTGGTTCATTGAACTCAACTACTCCAGTCCATCCTATCAAGAGTGATTTGCCTTTCTTAACAATGACTTAATCCACTATTAATCAACTGATTACAATAGCAAGCACTAAGAGCAACTGTTCTTAGTCTTCTTAAGAACTACTGATCCCAACTGGATCTTCTTAAGGATCTTTTACAATCAAATGTAAGAATAAAACAAGTGTTTAAATGCTTCTAATTAAGCTATATCACAACTGTGATTTTACACTTAAGATTTAAGAACTTAGAAATAAATTCAGCAAGAGAATGATTTGTATGAGAGCTTGTAATGAATTTCTTTCAATTATTTCGTCAACTGAAGAAGAGAGATGGAGTCTTGCTTTTATAGGCACAGAGGTCCAAGTAGTTTTCACGTTGAAGGTTGTGTACTGAAAAGGGCTGAGCCTTTTTGTCTTCACATCACATGACCTTTCCTAGAACTAGAATGCACAGAGAAATCCTTTTTGTCTGTGTTCTTGTGTCTAGCATAAATGAGGAAAGAGTCGTTTGGACAAACCAACGGACATAACTTTGAATTCTTCTTCAACAAGTTTCAGCAAATACCATCAGAGCCTTGAGTGATCAGAGAATTCTGATGTTCATCAGAGTTTGCTGAATCAGAGCAATGCAGCAAGTGTGCTTTCAGCGTGTAATACTTCAGAGCAGAGTTTGGGATCAGATCCTCAGTACTGGCAGCGTAGTACTATCAGAGTCTTCTGAAATAAACTAAGCTTGAAACTCTTCATACAAAAGTCTTCAATGCTTCAGATGCTTCTGGCTTCTGCTTCAGATTCTTCTATAGCTTCTGCTTCAGATCCTTCTGTAGACAGCGCTCAGAACCTTCTGTAGGCAGCGTTCAGATTCTTCTAAGAGATGTTTCTGACGCTTCAGAGCCTTGCATAATTCCATGTTCAGATCTAATTTGCTTTCAGAATAATATTCACTTTAATATCTGCAGCAAACATACTTGAACAAATTTTAGAGTATATAATTATTTAATACAAAATTTTGTAAGAGTTATCATCAAAATATAGAGATATAATTAAGAACCAATCTGTCTTCTAACAATCTCCCCCTTTTTGATGATGACAAAAACATAAGAAATTTTGTTCAATAAAAATATAATTATTACTCCCCCTGAGATTATGAATCTCCCCCTGAATTGAATACTTAGAAGGAATAGAAACTTCCCTTTTTGCATGAGTATTCTTTTCAGAATCAGAGCCTGATTGTTCCAAAAATTAGATCTTGACTTTGGATGCACGTTTCAGAATCAGGGTCTGATAGGTTAAAACTTGATCTGGGGATCTCAGAGTTACTTTTAAAGAATTTGTCAGATTTTTCAAATGTTCTGAAATACTTAAGAGTTCATGTTAGTTATAATTGATATGTCTGAATTTCATTTAGGTAGAGTTTATTTGAACAGTCACATCCATTTCTCCCCCTTTTTTGTCATAATCAAAAAGTAAAACTTTTAAAGACAAATAAAAGGAAATACATCAAAGATAAATTCACGTAGAGAAAACAACAGAGTCATTCATTCATATTAAAAACAGATAAATCATCAGATAAATTCAAGTATATGTGCACAAACATCAGATACAGAAAAACATAAAACTAGGCTTGCTTGGACGGAATCATCTTCAGAAGTTGAGTGATCTTAGATGAAGATTCTTCTTGCTTTGTCATCCATTTTGCCATGTTCTCATTCTTCTGATCTTGCTTAGACATCCATTGTGCCATGTTCTCAGTCTTCTGGTCTTGCTTGGCCATCCATGACTTGATCTCAGATTGCCCAGCTTCCAATACTGCAATCTTATCTTCTAAATCTGGATTCTCTTTCTTGATCTCAGACGAAGAAGGTGGGGCAGATTCTGAAGTAGGAACAAAGTCAATTTCCATTGGAGACGCAGAGTCTGGAGCAACAGATGCAGAGGGATTGTTTACAATTGTCACAGCCAATGGATTTTCTTCAAAAGCAGATTCTACAAAAGCTTCTATAGCAGATACTCCAAAAGATGAAGGTACATCTTCAAGAAGCAAAGGTTCAGATCTTTTCATGTTCCATATCATGCTTCTGGCAGTCTCAGTAAATCTGAGCTTCGCATCATCAGAACAAACATTCTTCAGATTTGAGGCTACAATATTGAATCTGGTAATGAAACTATTCCAGATAGCATCAGATTCATTTGCATCCATTGTTGACAAGCATCTTTTCTGAACAGAGCCTAAATTCATCTTTGTTTCTTTCAGAAAATTAGCAAATAGTATATCAACATTAAGTCTTTGTTTTGGTTTGAGAAGGGTTTCCAAAGTGAATGGCTTGGGTTGACGTGGAGGTGGTATAGTAAATTTTGGAATGATGATGAGAGGACAAGGGTAGAAAGGAAAAGATGGATGGTCAGATGAAGTGGTAGTTTTGGATCTGGATAAGGCATTAACAAGAAATGGTTTTACACGTGATGCATAAGAAACGACATCAAATGTAGTGGGAGAGTAAGGAATGAAAACAGATTTATCAGAAAATAGAGGTTCTGATGAAATCATATCTGGCAGTTCTTTTAAGTAGGTTTGAAGAACAGATGGTAGAATAGTGGAAGTCTTAGGTTTAAATGGAATTATTGTGTCAGTTGGTTCTATTCTGGTATAGAAATGTTTAAGCTTTAAATCAGAAGGAAGTGGATCAGAGGGAAATGGTTTAAAAGAAGCAACTGAAACAAATTCAAATGTCCTGGGTTTAGGTGATGGAATGGGTTCAGGAATGAGAGTTTCAGATGAAACAGGTGGATCTGGTTGTTTAGATTCAAATTCTCTAAGAGAGGGAGGTGAGATAACATCAGGATGGACATCAGATTCAAATAAATCAGATGAGGTGGTTGGGGTACAAGATGTAGAAGAAACTTCAAATACAGTCTTGAGAGGTTTAATGTTCAGAACCTCAGAGTCAGGTATATTTGATTCAAAAGGATTGGATGGTTCTGGTTGAGGATCAGACACAACTGGTTCAGATGCAACTTGTTCAGATGCAACAGTTTCAGATGTAACTGGATCAGATTGTATGGGTTCAGATGCAGCTGGTTGTTGAACTTCAGGTTGTTGTTGTGTGGTAGGTTGTTTTGTTGGTTTTGTTTGTGGCTGTGATTGAGGAATATCAGATGATTTTAGTGGTGTTGTGGGAATAGGATCAGATGTTGTAGGTGGTTCAAATGTTTTAGAAGGAAGGGGATTAGGAATATAGCTAATAGTTGATATATCTACTGCAATTTTAGAAAGAGAAGGTAAAGATGATTTAGTACCTTTAGTCTTGATGCGCTTGGTAGGAACAGGGGGAACTTCTCCAGAAGCTTTTCTCTTCTTTTTCTTCTTCTGAGGCTCTTCAGAAGGTTCTTCCTTTTTCTGAGTCTCTTCAGAAGTTTTCTGCTTCTTCTGTGGTGAACCTGCAGCTTCTTCTTCTCCTAACTCTTGCTTCCTCTGTCTCTTATGTTCAGCATAAACATCTGGCATGGGTTCACGATTTAGAAATTCTTCTGGAAGAGGAATTCCTTGTTCTATACATGATCTAACAAATTTAATCAGAACCTCCTTTGGTTCTTCTGAATAGAAGGTTGGAAAGTTTTCCACCAGAATTCTTCTTTTGCTCACTTCTTCTGTATTTAGCTTGTTGGGAGCAGAAGCAAGTTCATCAATGACTTTCAGCCTTTGTAAACTTTTGGCGTTCAAAACTTTTCCCAAAATAGATGTAAGTTCCTCTTTTAATCCAGTCACATGCAGATACTCCACTAGACCATTCTCTGTCAGAATGTCTGAGATCAACCTTCCACAGGGAATCCAATTTCTTCCCTTAGTATTCTTTGTCTTCATATCTTCTCTAGATGCCTTGACATGATTCCAAAGATGAGAGAAGAGCAGATGAGGCAGGTCTACCTTTGTGCTCTTACTAAGGCAATACATGAAGTAAATTTGATCGTTGTTCACATAATCTGGTGAATTTGTGGACTTTCTGTGGTGAATACAACCCATGAAGATTTTAGCCCAGATCTTGTAGTTGGGTTTCAAATCTTTAAACTTGTTAGAGGGTTCTCTAGAAACAATCACCTCTTCATACACAGCATCCATGTTAAAACGTCCAGTCAGATGAGAAACTCCATCAGTTTCCTCATACCCAATGAGTTTTCTTATTAGATCTTTTGTAATCACTATTTCTTTTCCCAGAACAGACGACACTATGAACTTGGGAAACACATGAGCATGAATCCAGAACTCCTTCACTAAAACTGGATACAGTGGCCTAAACAATCTATCAAAGTATTTTGTCCATCCTTGAGCATCAATGATGGAACGCAAATTAAACCCATTTGCAGCCAGAGAAGCAAAATCCACCAACGATTCACACATCACTTCAAGCTTATTGTCGCTACTGCAAAAATCGAAGGCCGGCAATGACAGAAGAGTCGCTACCGTGCGTTATTTATCCCAAGAGAGGGAAAGGAAACGCTTAGAGAAAACCTACCGTCATTGCAACCAAATCTCGGGTTCGGGAGTCGGTTACGCAAGGGGAAGGTATTAGCACCCCTCACGTCCATCGTACTCGATGGGATCCACGCTTGTTGGCTAGTCTATGGGTGAAAAAAAAAACTATCTACGGCTGCTAAAGCTAAAACGGGAAGAACTGAAAAGAACGGAAAGAACTGACTCGATAGAGCGTCGTGCTCTATGCCTACGTATTCCCTCGTGCAATGGGAAAGTCAGAGTCGACGTAGTTCGGGAAACTACGGGGGGGATTGCTCGCCAAGACGTCGCGTCTTGTGCCTACGTATTCTCGTCTGGTACGAGAAATCAGAGCAAAACGTAGTTCAGGCTAACTACGGGTAAACAAGGGTGTTCTCGATCACACGGGGTGAGAGAAAAGATTGACGATACTAGCGTGCACATTCTAGCAGTTAGGTGTATGTTGCTCGACCATTGGAGACTTAGGCATTACCTGTTTGCGGTAGAACGAACGTAGTATGTCGGGGTTTAAAGGTATGGGAACCTACGGGTTCTAGAACTATGGTCTGGTCTCAATTGTGCTAGGGCAAGAGAAAGGGAAAGATTAGTCTTCAGCGGGGAAGTCTCGATCACGCGGAAGCGAGAGAACAGAGAAGTTAGTTGTTAGTGTGCTCGCTAAGATATTGCATCCTATGCCTACGTACTCTCAACAGGTATGAGAGATTAGAGCAGCCGTAGTTCAGCTAACTACGGAAAACGGTCTCGATCGCATGGAAGCGAGTGAAAAGGGAGTCTCGATTGCACGGAGGCAAGAGGGGGGATCTCAATCGCCAGGATGCGAGGGAAAAGAGGAAGCAGGCCTAACACGCCTAAACGGGAAGGAACTCGGGACACACACGCAAGAACCTAAGGCGTAGGAGCGAATGCGTCGTATATCACCCAAAGGGTGCTACACTAAACACTCTAGGCCATTAAGGGGAAACCCCTCAATCACCATTTCCTACGTATCTATTGCTTAAAACTCACAACGCTCGACGGTTAATTAAAAGACTTGAATTAGAAAGATGTTACCGAACGGAGTGGTTCCGTTGACCCTTGACATTGTGCGCAAGCTCCATTCCAATCTTCTCCTCTTTTGGTCTTTGATGATGCTTTGAATCGGGACCAATGTGATGTTAAACCGTCATAGCTCAACTTATAAGGGAAGTCAAACTTTAAGAGGTTGCGTATCGATTTCCGTGCTATGGACAAGATAGAGAAACGATATTGAGGATCGTTCTCCAATTGAATCATGTCGCACGGACCAAAAGCAGTGGGATATCGTCTTACAAGACTTTATCGATCACCAAAAGTTAAAATAAAATCGAAAGATGAAAAGAAATGAGGAGAGAAAGAAGGTGGTCTCATATCCTACATTATCCATCAACAAATTGATTAATAACGAATTACGGAGGTCTCATCATCGACCCAAAAAAAAGAGATGAAAATGAAATAAAATCAAAAATGAAAGGAAAGAAAAAAGTTGGTCTTGGATCCTTTGTTTCATGTCAATAATTTGACGGTTAAACGGTGGAAACTTCTTCATCAACCAAAATAGTGAAAAATGGGACAAAATGCCCAATGACAAATGAGAAATAAACCCAATTTTAAAATATAAAATGTAAACTTCTAAAAGAAATAAAATATAAAAAACTTCTAAATATAATATACATATATAGAAAATCTAATATAAACTAAAGAAATTATTTAGAAAAAAAAAGTTAAAACAAACTAATCTAAATATATATATATATATATATATATATATATATATATATATATATATATATATATATATATATATATATATATATATATATATATATATATATATATATATATATATATATATATATATATATATATATATATATATATATATATATATATATATATATATATATATATATATATATATATATATATATATATATATATATATATATATATATATATATATATATATATATATATATATATATATATATATATATATATATATATATATATATATATATATATATATATATATATATATATATATATATATATATATATATATATATATATATATATATATATATATATATATATATATATATATATATATATATATATATATATATATATATATATATATATATATATATATTAGTATGTCAATTAATTACAAAATGAAGAAAAGGAGGGGGGTCAAAATTAAAACGGGGAGTAAGAAGGTGATCAGTCCAATACGGGCTATATGGCCCAGCACAATGATAAATAATAAAATAAATAAAAAAAGAAAACCAAATAAAATAAAAATGAAAAGATGAAGACTCAGATGGTCTTCTCCCTCACTCACCCTCATCGTTCACTCTCGCTCTCTCTCTGCCTCGGTTTCACTTTTACCGTCTGTATCCCTCACTCCGTTTTTGTTTTCTGTTATCATGTCTCTCTATTTCTATTCTGTTTTGCTTTGAGGGATTTTGGATTGTTGATGATGGTTAAATCTGGGTTGTAACAGATGGATGGAAAAGTTGTTTGTTTAGATCGATGATGGTGGAAATGGTGTGGGTGAAGAAGAACAAAAGGTGGAGGTGAGATTCAGAGTTTTCAAACGGGTTTAGAAGGGAAGCATTTATGGTTGTGTTGGTTGAAGGTTGAGATTCTGGGGAAGATTTATGGGTTGGTTTTGTTCTTCGGATGGGTTTCGAAGAAGGAGGATGTCAGTTGTGGTTAGATGTTGGAGATTTGGATGAGTTTGAAGATGGATGTGTGGACGGATTTGTGGTTTGGGCGGTGATACGGTGAGAGTTTCAGTTGTGTTGTCTTTGTTTCAGAAAGGATGAATTTGAAGGGAAACAAAAATAGAGGAAAGGAAGAATATTGTGAGAAGCACATTGTTGGTGTTAACAGAAATCATGAGGGTTGCATTGAAAGCAGAAGAGGGTTTTGGTTATGGAATGGTGAAAGGGATTTCGAGTTGTTGGTGTTAGGTTGAAGTTGCGGTTCAAGTTTGATGAAGGTTTATGATGTTGTGAAGAAGATGATGACATTATTTGAGGGCGGTTCGAAGACAGGGTTTTTGTAGTGATTTGGTTTGGAGTTATTTCTAAGTACTTCAAGAACAGGGCGTGGATTTGAAGATGATATTTCCGTGTTGGTGTTTATTGGTTGCGGTTAAGATCGGAGAGAAGTTTGAAGGTTTTGTTCTGTTTTGAAGATGGAGGATATGAAGTTTTTTCGGAGTGATTGTTGATGATTTGGTTTATTGAAGAAGGTTATGGTTTAAAGTTGAAGATGGAGTAAAATGTGTGTGTAGTATGATTTGTGTGTTCCGAGTTGTTGTTGTTGAGTAATCAAAGGAAGGTTCATGGAAAAGATAGAGAGACAAGACTTTATCGTAGTGATGATGACAATACCATTCTGATGGAAACAGATGCGAAGGCACAATCTGGTTATGGTATTACCGCCTTATCGTTGTTTGAAGCTTTCATTTGTGGATAGAACAGAGGTAAGGGTAATGACTTCACTGCTGTGTTGGAGAAGTTGTGGTTGTTGAAGATGACGTTATTGAAGGTGGAGAGTTTTGTGTAGTTGATGCGGTGCGTGAACATTGGTTAAGAGCGGATAGTGAAAAGTTGAAGGTGTTGTGCAGGATTATTGCGCAGCAGTTTGTGGTGTCAAAAAAAACTGCAGTGTGAGGCGTTGTTCACAGGGTGTTATTGATGGATCTGCATCAAGTATATGTGAATGTTGGGGTTTATGTTGTTTGGAGAAAAGGGTGGTGTTATGCGGTTAGGAATGAGTGAAGGTAATGTTGTGAAGGTAAAAGAGAGTTTTCTTTCTTTTTTCCTGGCTCAGGTTTTGTTTTTTTTATGGTAAGAAAAGAGGTTATTGTGTTTTATGAGTATGGTGAGTATTAACATGGTTTTGTGGTATTGTTGTGGCTACACAACTTTTTTGCTTGATGTTACTATTCTAATTTCTGTATGATGTTTCACATGGTGGTTTTTATATGTTTTGTTTCATGTAAGTTTGGAAGAAAGATGGTTTTAAAGGTAATTTGAAGGAGGTTGTCATGTATGAAGCGGGGTTGAAGATGTATATATGGTGGAGTTTATGTTACAGTGAGTAAGGAGTGATGGTTAATGTTCTTGAAGTGTAGTTTATGAGAGTGATTCAAGATGTAAGAGTGAGTGTTTGATGCAAGTGGTGGTTTTATTGTGTTTTAAGGGATGGTTTATTGGAAACAGAAGAAAATGATGTGATGAGTTGAAGGTGGTTGGATGTTTTGAGTGAGATGAAGTGGTTCTGTTGTTGAGGTTTGAAGAAAACGGTTTATGGTTTTTTTTCCCGCTGTTTTGTTGAGAAAGATGAAGTTGAATGTTGGAAAATCTGGATTGAATTTGTGGTAATGTTTTGCGGAGAGGGTTGTTTCTGAAGAAGAATGGAGAGGATTTGGTTTGTGTTTAAAGAAGCTGAAGGTGAGTTTCTTGCTGGATTTTGTTTGAAATGAAGTTGAAGAAGTGGTAGATGGTAAAGGACTGTGTCACAGTGATGATTTGTAATGAAGCAGCGAGAAGGATATTCGGTGTATGGTCATGATATTCTTGGTGGAAAATATTTGCAATTGTGTGTGTTATGTAGAAACAGGTTTGGTTAAAAGTTGTTGGTTTTGAGTGGTATTGGTATTCACATGTTTTTGTTCTCACTTGGTACAGGTTATGCAGGCTGGTACGGTTTGATGTGTGTACGCTGGTTTTGGGTGGGAGACCAAAAGCATGTGCTGCTGCTGCTACCTCTGCGTGATGTTTTGAAGGTAATATTGGCCTTGTATCATTATCAGCAGCTTGTCTGGCCTGCTGTCCTTTTACCCTATCATCTGCTATTTTTTTCTCTTTTTTCAATTCATCTTTCTACCTTTTCTCATTACATTTCTTTATTTGCTGGTTTTCTTTGGCTGTAGCTGTGTTTGCCGGTACGGTTATAAATGCAGGCAGATTGGTGCAAGGCTGGTGCGGTTTGTACGTTTGGAGTGGGGTCCCTCTGGTGGTTGTGTTTTGGCTTATGGAAAGTCAATTTGCTTTTTTACCAAGTTTGTGTGGGGTCATGTTTGGCAAGCGGAGTGGGACCGTATGACATGTTGTGGTTCACATATTATGTAATGTGACACAAGGTTTCAGATGGGAGTATTCTGCGTGATGGCTTCATGAAATCTCACTCTGTAGGTTGCAATTTGCAAGCAAAAACCCAATCATGTATTTGTGGAATTTGGAAAGCCTGAGGATAGAACTTGGTGCAAGCTTGACTTGTAAAGGTGTTGTGTAGTTGTTCATGAGGTGAAGGCTCTACGGGTTGAATATTTTAATAACTTGTATGATTTTTGTAAGACATGGGGTTTTGGCTTCCTGTTTGTGTATATTTCTTGCAATTTTGGTCATTGGCAATGATTATTATATATTTCTAAGAATTTTTTATGTGAATATGATCTCTAAGCAATTTGTGGGCTTTTCAATGCAATTCGCACCCTCCATTTGAATTGAACCTAGGTTGACAAAATGCTTGAACTTGATTCTAGATTCAGAATAGCATGACAACAAAAACTAACTTTCATCATTCTTGAATTCTCTATCTGCATTAGATAGTTCTTGAATTTCTTCTAAGAATGAGTTAATCCTTGAAAAGTGAAAAGAATATGAATCCATTAACTGTGAAATCCTCCACTTGCATTGCTAAACCAAAACCTTTTGTCATGAATCTACCGAGCAACAAATTCATCAAAATGCCATGTCACAGGAATCTCAATGCTTCACTTAGCACTTTGACTTAAATGAACCAAATCTGGTTGGAATACTTGCCTATCAAAAATAGCCTAATAACCTGGTCTACACACAGATGACCTAAAATGGCACACAAACTCTAGCTGGATCCCCGGGCACACATCACTTAAATCCATGCTTTCTGAAAACAATCCCTTATCATATCGACAAATTAAATCAAAAACCTGGATCTCCATACATACTATACTTTAATCCTGACCAGCTAAACCTCAGACGGAGCCTGACTTGATTCTCTTCAACCTCATGATAGAAGTAATATAAAAAAATTTATTTTTCTGAATGGTGGTCAGTGGATGGATGTATAGAATAACAACTAAAAAAAGTGGGCAAATTTAGGGTACAACACTTATCAACTGGTGTAAGATTCGTTCTAACAGGTTCCTTGAATGGAACAACACCCAGATTTGAAGAAGTAACTGCAGCCATTGTTGATTGAAACTGTGCTGAGGTTGAAGATGATGTTGCCATTGTTGAAGATGAGGAGGATTTGGATGAAGGTTTAGGGTTTTGATGAAGAGCAAATAGCAAACAGAAATGCATAAATTGTTGGTGAAGTGAAAAATGTGAAATGGTGTGATTTGTGGTATTTATAGAGAGAAGCTAGGACACACAAATAGACATATTTAGCACATATTCACTTAGCATTAAATGGCATTTAATGAAAAGAATAAAAATCATTTCAAAGCATTAATTGATTTTGACAATTTGGGGGGAAAACCAAGATTTTCACTATTCAAACAATACCTCAAATGTCTCTTCAGTAATGTGCACGCCATCTTTTCAGATTCAGAGTGACACGTGTTTGCTTGCATATGCTTCTGAATACTCTTGAGAAATGAAACGTTAGTCAACGTTTAGATCCTCTAAGATTGGTTAGTTCAGATATACACAAATAATAATAATTCAATAAATCAAATAAATGACAGATGAAATACTTCAGAGTTTTAAACATTTTGAATCTGAGAAGTTTTCTTCTGATAAATATCATTCTGGACAAAAATCCTTACCAACATTTTTTAGAATAAACTTAAACCTATCTTCAGCAAGGGGTTTTGTGAAAATATCAACCCACTGATGATCTGTATCAACAAAGGCTAAGTTTATGATACCTTTCTGAACATAGTCTCTGATGAAATGATGTTTAATTTCTATATGTTTTGCCTTAGAGTGTAAAATAGGGTTTTTATACAAACATATAGCAGAAGTATTGTCACAGAAAATAGAAATATTACTCTCAAAGATCTAATAGTCTTCTAGTTGACTTTTCATCCAGAGCATCTGCGTGCTACATCCAGCAGCAGCAATATATTCTGCCTCTGTAGTTGATAGTGCAATTGTAGGTTGCTTCTTGCTGTACCAGGAGATTAAATTTCTTCCTAGTGTTGCACCCTAAAATTTGACCAACCGGTTCTCCTATCTGACTCGTGGTTTAAATTCATATTCGCATATCAGATGCATGACACTTGTGCACAGACAGAGGATGTTAGGGTTACAGTTTGGGTTTTCATTTACCGGATATTTCAGATCCAGTCCAGATCATCAGGGTTTTATTTTCGGGAAATTGTGCGCTTCTCGGTGTTTGCAGCTCACATGGTGGTTTTCGGGATATTCTGATGCCCGGGGGGGTTTACTGTTTGATTCGATCTGGTCTCGCGCTATCTTTTATATTGGTCATTTGCATTTGTCTTCATTTTTTAGGGTTTAATAGCTTTCTGTAGATTTTAAATAGGCTTTAGGGATTTTTTTTTAGAATTTAAATAGGTTTTTAACATTTTTTAATAGTTTTAAATTTTTTTCTAGAACTTTATAGAATTTTTAATAGATTTAATAGATTTTTTTTAGAATATAATAGATTTTAAATGTTTTTAGAATAATATAAAAAGAATATAGTTTTTCTTTTATTAATAATAGCTTTTTTAATAGTGTTAAATAAATGGTATAAGATTTTATTAGAATTAATGGGGTTTTAATAGGATTTTAAATAGGAGTCATTAGAGTTTTAATGTTTTTTTAGATAATAGAGGTTATTAGAGTTTTATTAGATTTTAATCATTTTTTTAGAATTAATTAGGATAGATTAATTTTCATTTTAGATCTAATTGTAGTTTAGAATTAATTAGTCTGTTTTAATTAGTTAATTAGTTTAGATCTATAATCAAGTTTTAATTGTGGTTTAGTTTTTTAATCCACTTTCATATTAATCCTCCTAATTCAGTTTTTGTAGAGTTTTCTTATTAATTTCGTGGGCCCAGAAGCAGGTTTTTGGAGGCCCAGAATATTTTCAGTCCATTTTTGTTTTTGTCCAGAAATCAGCAGTGACACTTGTCACTATATAAATGGCGCCACATGTGTAACTGAGGAGGACCCCACCTCAATTCTCAGAACGCCCCTCATTCTGCCACCTGCCCTACTATTTCTCTCTCCCTCTGCCAGCACCCTCACCACGTGTCTCTCCCAGGAAACCCCTCTCACCACGCGTCCAATCCCCAACCCCTCGCCTGAGCCTCACCGGAGCACCCCATCGTCGGCCATGCAAACGCCGGCCGGACCACTCCCCTCCACCGTAACAGTCGCCGGAGACCGGTAAGGTCGCCGGAAACTGCAAACTTGCAGAAAATTCCCAGAAACACATCCGATCGCCCCTTCCTCCTCCGTCCACCTCCATTAACCTCCTCACCGGAAAATGCACAGACGCCGGAATCTTCATCGGTGTTGAAGAATTTTCCAGAATACATTCAAACCTTCATCCGCCCTCAGAAAAAAACTCCAGAAAACCCAGAAAATCATCAAACCTTCATTGATCTTCAAAGAAATCCCAGAAAATCATCATTATCATCAGTGATCATCAAGAACTCCGCATGTTCTTCGCAAATCCCCAGATCTTTCGCGATATTCCCAGAATCTTCAAGATTTCTTCAACTGCGTCTCAAGAACATCTCTCCAACAAATCATCCACGCGCTTCAAAGATCTTCATCTTCTTCAGTTTTTCCCAGAGAGATTGATCTTCAAGCGAACCTTCGAGAAGTTCCAGAAACGTCATCGTCTCCAGGTTCGTTTCTTCTCGCCTCCATTGTTGTTCTTTCGCTGAATTAGGGCTCGTATCTGAAGATTTGAATGTCAGTTTGTTCCGGTTAGAGTTTAGGTTAGGGTTAATTGGTTTTGAACTTGGTAATGGTGTTGTGTTTGAGATCCGTGAGAATGATTCTTGAGAGGTTTCAGAGAGGGTGTGAGGAAGATGAGAGAAACGGCTAGGGTTGGGTGAACAGTAACCAGAAATTTGGGGGAAGAACTTGGTTTTATTGTTTGGTCGTTAGGGTTAGGGTTTGGGATGGGTTAAGCCCAAATTTGTTTTACTATCACACCCCCCAATTGCTCGCTATTCCCCCCCTCGTGTGAGAATAGAATGGTTTCGGTCTGGGCCTTAAGCCCCTTTGCTGGGCGCACCCCCCGTGCATAAGCCCAATTGGAAAATAACTGAGTTTTTGCTATTACTGCACCCCCCCATTTCCATTTAATTTCCTGATTTTAATTTCTTTTGTTTTTCTTGCACTTTGAAAAATTCATAAAAAAATGGAAATAATTGATTTTTAATTTCTTGTTTTTTTTACCACCTCATATAAATGTCTAGAAAATTATATGAAAATAAAAATGCCATTTTATTTTTGTTTGCTATTTTTAGCATATTTTCCATTTAAATGACTTTTTAATATCTTTTAGTTCATACATGATTTTTTCCATTTTTGTTCATGATCTTCCCATAATATTTTTGATTCATTCTTTTTAGTACAATTAGACATGAATGTTAGGATCCCCTGGTTTTTATACCACAATTTTTAGGAGCTTATTTTGGATAGTTTGATTAATTGACATTAACATGACCAAATTAGGGTTTAGGTTTAACATAGGTGAAATAATTCATTTCCTTTTGAGAGTTTTGTTTTGATTTTTGGGGTATGGGCATACAGGGATATTATGGGTAGGTGTATAGACCATTGTGAATAAGTGTTGGAATTTTCCCCCTTGTCTTTATATTTTCAGGGTATTTTCTGAGTTTGACTGAATGGACTGATTGTACTGATTGTTTGGTCATTGATTGTCTGTCTTTGGGATTTATTCTTTGGGGGTAGTATTGTGGGGTTTGGTTTGCTTTGAAGACCTTGTTGAAGGAGCATGATGAAGGAGAAGATTGAAGATCAAGGCCCAGAGTTTGGAGCTTGCAAGGATGTATGGATTGAGGTCCTAGTCTGAGAGCTTGCTCTCTGTTTGTGAGGTTTGAGATCCTGAAGTTTGAAGGGAGTTTATGGTACTTTCCTGAGGAAGGCACTATGAATGCCTTTCATTCTTTCTTCTCACCTCTTTTGTAAGTATCCAATGATGTTGGAGCCTTCATGTGAGTTTAGTTTCTCCTGAGGAGGAATGTAAACTGATCACAGTTGTTGAGCCACATGGGATACGATTCCTAAGTGGAAGCCTCCTAGTACTTTCCTGAGGAAGGCACTATGGGTCTGTTCACTTAGTTCCCTTAGTTCATCTAGGATTTCTTAAGTATCCAATGATGTCGGAGCCTTCATGTGAGTTTAGTTTCTCCTGAGGAGGAACGTAAACCGATCACAGTTGTTGAGCCACATGGGATACGATTCCTAAGTGGAAGCCTCCTAGTACTTTCCTGAGGAAGGCACTATGGGTCTGTTCACTTAGTTCCCTTAGTTCATATAGGATTTCCCAATTATCCAATGATGTCGGAGCCTTCATGTGAGTTTAGTTTCTCCTGAGGAGGAATGTAAACCGTTCACAGTTGTCGAGCCGCATAGGATATGATTCCTGAGTGGTAACCTCCTGGTACTTTCCTGAGGAAGGCACTATGGGTTTGTCTGCTTAGCTCCCTTTCTTTGGTAAGCTTATTCTGAAGCTTGAAGACTGGGATTGATTTCTCTTGTGTAGGGTTTTGCTTAGGGTTTTTGCTTAGAGATTTGATTAGGGTTTTGCATAGGGCTTTGCTCAGGGGGTTTGATTAGGGTTTTGTTTAGGGTCTTGCTCAGGGTTTTGGTTTTGGATAGGAGTTTGTCAGGCTGGTTTGTCTTCTCTTTGTGTTGTTTGACTTGTGTGGTGCTGTGTTGCATTAGACTTAGGGGTTCATCTAGATATTTCTGAGGTAGGTGCATCTTAGAAGTAGGCTTTGTGTGCATGAGAAGTTGAGGTGGTCCTCCTTCTGCTTGTTTGTTATTGAATGGCTTTGCTTGCTGGTATTTGGTAGAGCTGAGCTCCCTTACCTCTGTGGTTTGCGGCCTTTGCGCCTTGATTGTTTGGTTGTTACGTTCATGCATATTTCCAGTATTTCTTTACTTTGCAGTTGATTCCTGTTTGCTGTTTAGTCCTGTTGCCATGATCCCTTAGGAGCTCTAACTTCTCCGCTGCGGAGTCGTTATGATAGACATTAGGTGGTCAACCAGGCATGATAACAGTAGGTAGATTCCCCTTTTTAGCCATAGTTTTAGGGTGTCTTTTCCCTTTCTAAGCAATAGAAAACCTTTGAGTAGCTTGTGTCGTAGTTAGCCGAACTACAGCTGCTCTGATTTCTCGTTCCAGACGAGAATATGTAGGCATATGATGTGATATCCTAGCGAGCACACTAACAACTAACCTTTAGTTCTCTCGCGGCTGTGTGATCGAGACTTTCCCGCTGACGACTGAATGTTAACCTTTTCTCTCGCCCGAGGGCATTTGAGACCAGACCGTAGTTGTAGGTTCCCGAACCTTTAAAACCAGATTAGATTTCTCACTGCTGTGTGAGACCGCTCAGTTTAGCCGTAGTTAGTCGAACTACGTTTGCTCTGATCTTCCATGCTGTGTGGAAGTACGTAGGCACAGGACGCGATGTCCTGGCAAGCAACCTTTCCCCCGTTTAGACGTAGGTAGTCGAACTACGTTGACTCTGACTTTCCCATTGCACGAGGGAGTACGTAGGCCCAGAACATCGTATGTTCTGTTGAGTCCTGTCCTTTTATTTTCTTTTCAGACTGACCATTAGCGTAGATAGATAAACACACCCTTTTTCTTATAAACACCAAGCGTGGATCCCATCGAGTACGATGGACGTGAGGGGTGCTAATACCTTCCCCTTGCGTAACCGACTCCCGTATCCAGGTTTTGGTTGCGATGACCATACCTTTTCCCGTCTTTGCGAGGTTTACTTCGAGCGTTTCCTTTCCCGCTCTGAGGTATAACGCACGGTGGCGACTCTCCTGTTCAGCCGGCGCCGATTTTCGCAATAGCGACAGCTGGCGACTCTGCTGGGGATCTTATAGCATCTAGGGACTTTTCCCATCCCTTATGCTGGGACCGTTTCCCATCCCCTACGCGAGTCAATCCTAGCGCTTGGGTGTTTATCTGTTGGGTGTTGTGCATATGTGTTTTATCTTTCCGCACTTTACTTTCCCGCACCTTTACCTTTCCGCATTTACTTTCAGCACTATATTATTATGATTATTGTTGTGGGAGAGGGAGGTTACTATGAGTGAGAAGCCGAACCTGGGCTTGAGTATGCACCTAGACATAGTTGTGGAGAGTAGTAGACGGACCTGTCTGCTGAGCAGGCACAGTTCCCTACGAAATCTGCGCTCAGACGAGGTTCTCGCAGAGGTGCTCCTTTCCGGTCCTGAGGATCTGAGGGGAGTCCAGACGTGAGGACTGTCGACTCTGGGGACCGATCATTTGGAAGTCAGCTAAGTGAGGCCTCTTCATGACTTGATGATGCCACTCCTTCTGGGAATCGTATCGTCACTCACGAAAGTCTGTGACGCTGATGACCGCATAGGATGCCGTACTTTTGTCCGTGGATTAGGTTCATACCTGTGAGGGGGATTGGGTTATTGCAGGAAAACTGGCCTTCAGAAACCATGATTCAGTATTTATCAGACGGTGTTCTTGATTCATCTCCAGGTGTGTTGTCTGGATCAGATGGGTTTCTTATCTGAGGTTGATACTATTATCAGATGGTTTTCTCGCCAGATACAGAGGTTCAGATGGATTTCTTACCAGGGGATTGGTATTTTGAGTGCCAGATAATAGTTAGTGTCATGAAGTTCTGGTGACTGTGGCGGTTTTCTGTCCTTGATATCACAGAGATGTTCCTCTTCAGGCTACAGCATAGCCCCTGTGTTCACCGATTGCATCATTTATCATATTGCATTATTGCATTACCATTTGCGTCCAACTAACATGTGTGTATTGCAGAAATATCTCCAATGCACACACGCACATTAGCATTTTTTTTTGTATTCTGTCTGCATAAATCATATTGCATAGCATTTCTCTAGCTGGCCAGAGCACTTATCCAACCTTTGTTTTCACCAGAGGGTGATTCTCGGGGGATTGTTCGAGGCAAGAGTGAAGTGTTGAAAATGACCAAGGGGCTGAAGCAGATTTGAGAATCAAGCAGTATAGTCGGTTACAGGTAATTGGTAGCTATGTTTGAAGGCAATCCCCAGTTTCCTAACACTTTGACAGGGTTTAATATGGCGACCAATCTTCGGTATGATTCTATGGAAGACTTCCCGCAAGCAAACAACGTCACTGCAGACCGGGTTGTACAGCCTACTGTTGAGAACCGAGATCGACATGAGCAGTTTATTGCCCGAAGTGAACGTCTTCCTCCTGTTATCAATCAAGGTGCTGTTTTCCCTGAGAGGAATCCATGCAGATATATCCCGGTAGCCAGGACTGTAAACTCAAGAGCTCTTGAAGGTGCTAGAAAGTTTCAAGCATTGGAAGAAAGAGTTAAAGCTTTGGAGGTGAAAGATACTGTTAACCTGAATGTTGCAGACATGTGTTTGGTCCCTGACCTGATGTTGCCTTATAAGTTCAGAGTGCCGGAATTCGAAAAGTACACGAGAGATAGCTGTCCGAAGCTGCATTTGATGATGTTCTGTCGTAGAATGACTTCGTTTGTGCAAGATGACAAATTGATGATCCATTGCTTTCAGTATAGTCTGACTGGGGTATCTTTGAGGTGGTATGTGCAGTTAGAGAGTAGTCAGATTCGATCATGGGTGGATTTAGCCAGAGCTTTCGTGAAGCAGTACGATTACAACCTGGATACGGCTCCTAGCCTCGTACATCTGCAAGAATTATCTCAGGCGGAGAATGAATCATTCAGAGGGTATGTGCAAAGATGGAAAGAATTGGCTGCTAGTGTTCAACCACCGCTGCAGGAAAGAGAAATGGTTGACATCTTCTTGGGTACTCTGAAAGGCCATTATTATGACAAATTGTTCGGTTGTACAAGCTTTGTGGGCCTGATGAGAATGGGTGAGCTGGTTGAGAGAGGACTCAAGAGTGGAAAGCTTCGAGATGCTCCTTATATCCCAGTTGATAAGAATGAGTCAGTTGTCAGTTCTCAAGAAGAGTGGGAAGAAGGAAATGATGTCGTCTCAGAATCTCTAGCATCTCAGGATCGGTTTTTAGACATTTCAAGTCAACGGTCATCCTGTCGTCGATCGCGGCAGCACGCCCAGCGAAGACCAAGGAAACCTGAAAGGCAGTTTACTCAGCTACTGGTGTCGTACAGTCAGTTGTTGCCAGATCTGGTCAGAAGTGGATTGATCGTGCCGAAAGAGACTATTCCGATGATTCCACCATATCCTCACGGTTTTGACGCCAGCGCCCGCTGTGAGTACCATGTTGGGGCACAGGGGCATTCAACGAATGATTGTAAGGTGCTTAGAAGTCAGGTTCAGGATCTGTTAGACTCTAACCGGATTTTCGTCACGCCCCAGGGTTTTGTTCAGATTAACGATTCTCCGTCATCCAGTTGTGTGGGTTCGTCAGTTAATGTCATGGAAGACTTCGCGGGAAGTGTGTGTTCTGAAGAATGTCAAGAGGAGAGTTCAGTTGAGTATGGGAGAAGTTTCTAGAGGTTTTTGTGCCGGGGGTTGCATCTGTTTTCTCTGCCTGACCCGTTTAGCTTTTGTGCACTAGTGTTTGCTGACCACCACCAGGATTGTTGGTTGGGGTTATTGTATTTGTACTCATTTGTGCTTACGTGCTGCTTTTGTTGGTTGTACATGTGTGGGAGATGTTTGTCTGTGTGCTTATAGCTTGAGTTTCTCTTCGTCTTGTCATGAATATGTGTTTGCTTTCTGCGTTGCATTACCATTTAACAGGTACATCAGAACCGTGGGTCTTATTTCCTCATCGTCCAGTTTGTTGCAGGAATTCCTTCAGAGATATGGAACAGAATCAGGTTGAATTGGTTGAAGTGCAAAGCCAGCTGGGGCAGATGATGAGAGACATGCAAGAGATGCGGCTGGAGCAGAAGATCCTCAAAGAGGAAAATAGTCAGCTGAAGACCCAAATGAGCTTGATCATGGAGGTTGTCAAGAATGTGCTTAGGAAGGGGGATGATCAGCTATTTGAAGCCGCAGTGAAGGAGCTCGTGCCACCTGTGCTTGTGGAACCTGAGCAACAGCAACAAAAGATGCACCCGGCTCAACGGGGGATTCAGGAGGGGAAGCCAAAGAGGATATTTGAGGCGCCACCTACAACGTATGCTGAGCTCTTGCAGACTTTATTGAGGTTCAAAAAGGTTGAAAAGAGAACGTTGGAACCACCCACAGGAGCGTTTCCTTATGGGTATGATGCCAGTAAGTGCTGTGATTTCCATTCAGGAGCACAGGGGCACAACATTGAAGATTGTCTGGCCTTCAAGCACAAGGTGCAGGATCTACTTGACAGTGCAGCAATCAACTTCGGGCAGGAAGGACCCAAAATCATCTGAATGAAGAAGAGGGGCTCTATAATTTGGTTGGGTCGCTGAAAGCAGATCAGGACAGCTTCGGGTCGCCTCTAGTAACTGATTGTGAAGATAGCTGGTTCAGCAGCAGGACAGATGTGAAAGCCCGGTTCTCGGAAGCTAGCATTTTTCTTTGTTTTATCTTGTCATTGCTTTACATTTGTAGTTTCTTTCCTGTTTAATTTGCAATCTTGTTTGTAAAACTTGTTGTTTTCATTCAATTGATGATAATGAAATAAATATGCATGTTTTGATTAAATTCATTCGTGTTCACTAATTGTTTGTACAAATGTCCAACGCCTGGTTAAGAGGAATCTGGGGAGGATGATGAAAATGAACGACATGCAACTTCCGATATTGTATGCTTTTGAAATAAAACCTGCTGATGATGTACAAGCATTGTTTCAAATCCCTAAACACCAGTGATATAAGGAAGATAATCCCTTGTCAACCCCTTTGAGCCTAGTAGTAGGAGTTCTTTCTGTGAATGAAAAACCCTCCATCTTTAACCTGGGGCAGGGTAGGTGTTAGCTAATTTGGCCGAGCGTTCAAGTTGCAAAAGGAGTGTCCGTTCGAGGATCAATCACACCTCTAGAGGTCGTGCCTAAGAAACCACAATGGTTAAGCATCAGTAGTGAAACAGTCACATTATTCCCCAATGAGTCAGACAACCAGCGTCACACGACTTGTTCGAAAGAAAAAATAAAAAAAGAAATCAAAAGCCCGCTAAGTCAAGAAAAGAAAATAATTGACTTGGGCAAAAATGAGGGCATCCCGCTGGACTCAAAAAACCAAAAGAACTCAAAAGAGTCAGTCCAGGCAAAAGTTAGGGATATGAAAAATGAAAGGATGGAAAAATCCTCAAATGAAATACGAGTCGTGTGACCTCAAGTGTCAAAGACGAAGAGTTAGTGGTTGTCACTCCAAAATCCAAAAGTTTCTCGAACTATCATTCCTATCTTTCAACCTCTGAGAGGTGAGCGCTAAGGTCGAATTAGCTAAACATAGGATCGGAGAACATCAAGGAGAATGGGTGGGTTAAAATAAACTTTGAGCCTTTATCCTTTCCTTCAAAACCGTGAACCTGACCACGTTACAACCTTCAAAAGTCCTAATTGAAGCAGGTTATTTCGAAAGCATACTTCGGTAAAGGTCGCGTCGATTCTGACTCCTGAAAGGTTTCCTTTTACCATGTCGGTACTGATGTTGATATTCTTGATAAATGTTTTGTGCATTATATGCCATAAACTGTTTTTTCCTATCCCCAGTGAACAGATTGGATGTCAAAGCTGTCATATGTGTTGCATTAATATGTCTTTTACACAGAACAACTTGTTTTACTTGCGAGTAAGCACTTGACAGCAAGAAAGTTTTCTACAATGGAAGGTATGGTCAGGATAGAATACAGAACGCCTGAATATTCCGAGAGCAGGGGCAAGCTATTATTGTGACCCTCAGTCAGGTCAGCCTTTTGAAGTCAGTTATCCTGGGGCAATCAGGTTGAGATTCGGTGAATATCTTGCAGCCAGGGGCACTACTCTGAATCAGATAATCAGGGGCAAAGTCATTGCAGTCAGGGGCAGGCCATCTTAAGAGCGCATAAGTTCTTTATTCGAGAAGCATTTGAGGTGAAGTATCTCTCCGAAGTTCAGAATGCTGGGGCATTTCATATCAGACTATCAGGGTACAGATTTTCAGATTTCCTTTTGAAGGATATCCCCACAGAGGTCCCGCAGGCTGGGGCATATCAGAAGCGAAAGAATTGTTCTTCTCTGTGTCATCAGGGTTATTCAAAGCTATTCGAGCAGATTCAGCCAATTTTCAAGTGTGAGGCGAAGGTCGGGAAGTCATGTTACTGTCTTCCGATTCTTCAACCAGAAAAATGTGTTGGCGATCACTGTGAGGCCCACCCGTGTTGGCGCATCAGTTTCCAAATCCAATCTTCGGCAGTACGCAGGACGACTCCGTATATTTTCTCCGGCAAAGTCCAATTTTTCATTGGCACGGGTCAGCTATCCCCAGAGGAGTCCAATCATACTTGGCACACCTGCTATTTCCCAGCAGAATTATATTCCTCAGCAGGGTGTTACTTTAATGAGGTGCGTGGTTAAGTTCCCAGTTTCCCCAGCGAAGTGGATTTCACTCTTCCAGCATTTATTTTGCTGGAATGGTTCTGTGATATCCGGTTTATCCCCAGCGGAGTTGGCTTCGTCTTCAGCATTTATTTTGCTGAAGTGGTTTTCTGTACCCGACTTTCTCCAGCAGCTCGAGCCTGCATTAGCATATTGCATGCATCATCATATTTGCATCATAATTGCATTTCATTTTCAAAATGCGTAGCATTTCCATCCTGAATGGGGCATTACGCCATAGACAGATTCAAACATATGCATATGCATACGAAGCATGAGCCAGGTTTTCTATCAGCCTCATATGGCGCGTGAACTACGCTGTGATCAGTTCAGGGGCATTCATCCAGCAACAGTGTTCAGACAGTTCAGCAGTTTATTCGTATTCCAGATCCTACAATGGTTATGCTTTGATCAATCAGTCATCTGGTATCGACAGACTTCTCTTCCCGTCAATTCATATTGACGATGTGTTCCCCCAATGAAGTGGATTTCTCTGTCTATCATTAGACGTCTTGAGTTCGAATATGGCTTTCTTCCCGTCTATCAGTAGACGATGTGAAGTTTCAGGTGATTTTCTTCAGTGGGGTTTCGAGATGAGTTTCTCTAAGTGGTGTTCTTTCCGTCTAGCAGTAGACGATGTGAAGTTTCAGGTAATTTTGCAGTAGGGTTTCAAAATGGGGTTCTCTAGCATATGGTTTTCTTTCCGTCTAGCAGTAGACGAGGTGAAGTTTCGGGTGATTTTCCAGTGGGGTTTCAAGATGGGGTTTCTCTAAGTGGATGTTCTTTCCGTCTAGCAGTAGACGATGTGAAGATTCAGGATTTTTTCAGCGGGTTTCTTATCGTCAGATCATATGGATGGCGTGTTTCCCCAGCGAGTCTTCTCCGGCTATCTTTAGATGTTGAGGGGTTTCAAAGTGATTTTTCGGATAGTGGTTTTCTTTCTGGTTATTGGATGAGATGACATTTCAAGTTGGTTTTCGTGATTGTCGATTCTTATTGACGACATGGCCCTTTGAAGGTGGTTTTCTTCCCGTCGGTCCTTACTGACGATGTGGCCCCTTTAAGGATATTGTTCTTTCCATCAAGTCCCGTAGACGAAAGGATTCTGAAATTTGATGGATGGTGTTGAAGCGATTGTGGGTGTCTTGCCGTCTATCCTTAGACGATGTGAGTATATTTCTCTTCCCGTCTATCCTTAGACGATGTGAGTATGGATTTTGGGTGTCTTTCCGTCTATCCTTAGACGATGTGAGTATGAATTTTGGGTGTCTTTCCGTCTATCCTTAGACGATGTGAGTATTGATTTTTTCCTTCGGGATTTTGGGTGTCTTCCCGTCAATCATTAGACGATGTGAGTATGGATTCAGGGTGTCTTCCCGTCTATCATTAGACGATGTGAGTATGGATTCAGGGTGTCTTTCCGTCTATCCTTAGACGATGTGAGTATTGAATTTTTCCTTCGGGATTGTGGGTGTCTTTCCGTCTATCCTTAGACGATGTGAGTATTGGTTTGTTTCTTCAGATTATTGGGTGTCTTCCCGTCTATCTTTAGACGATGTGAGTATGGATTTTGGGTGTCTTTCCGTCTATCTTTAGACGATGTGAGTATGGATTAAGGGTGTCTTTCCGTCTATCTTTAGACGATGTGAGTATTGATGGATTATAGGTGTCTTCCCGTCTATCTTTAGACGATGTGAGTATGGATTAAGGGTGTCTTTCCGTCTATCCTTGGACGATGTGAGTATTGATTTTTGTCCTTCGGGATTAAGGGTGTCTTCCCGTCTATCCTTAGACGATGTGAGTATGGGATTAAGGGTGTCTTCCCGTCTATCCTTAGACGATGTGAGTATGGGATTAAGGGTGTCTTGCCGTCTATCATTAGACGATGTGAGTATGGATTTTGGGTGTCTTCCCGTTTATCTTTAGGCGATGTGAGTATTGAGTGTTTCCTTCGGGATGGGTTTCTTTCCGTCTATCTTTAGACGATGTGAGTATACTTCTCTTACTATCTATCAGAAGACGATGTAAGAGGATCAGGCGTTTTGTTGCAACACTCGGGTTTGTTATATGGGGTATCACAGGTAACAGGCGTTAAAATCAGGAGTTCTTTATCAGATGATTGATCAGTTTGTTACCGTAATGACTGGACTCGGTTGTTCTGGATTTTATTCCCCAAGCAGTTCTAAGTATATTCTCACGGTTGGCAAATTTTCGGGTTTTATTGGTATTCAACCGTCTCGTACCTCTGAATGTTTGAAGGTTGAGCGCTCTTCAACCCTTCAGGTCCAAGTCGCTTGAATAGGGGCAGCTGTTGCACCCTAAAATTTGACCAACCGGTTCTCGTATCTGACTCGTGGTTTAAATTCATATTCGCATATCAGATGCATGACACTTGTGCACAGACAGAGGATGTTAGGGTTACAGTTTGGGTTTTCATTTACCGGATATTTCAGATCCAGTCCAGATCATCAGGGTTTTATTTTCGGGAAATTGTGCGCTTCTCGGTGTTTGCAGCTCACATGGTGGTTTTCGGGATATTCTGATGCCCGGGGGGGTTTACTGTTTGATTCGATCTGGTCTCGCGCTATCTTTTATATTGGTCATTTGCATTTGTCTGCATTTTTTAGGGTTTAATAGCTTTCTGTAGATTTTAAATAGGTTTTAGGGATTTTTTTAGAATTTAAATAGGTTTTTAACATTTTTTAATAGTTTTAAATTTTTTTCTAGAACTTTATAGAATTTTTAATAGATTTAATAGATTTTTTTTAGAATATAATAGATTTTAAATGTTTTTAGAATAATATAAAAAGAATATAGTTTTTCTTTTATTAATAATAGCTTTTTTAATAGTGTTAAATAAATGGTATAAGATTTTATTAGAATTAATGGGGTTTTAATAGGATTTTAAATAGGAGTCATTAGAGTTTTAATATTTTTTTAGATAATAGAGGTTATTAGAGTTTTATTAGATTTTAATCATTTTTTTAGAATTAATTAGGATAGATTAATTTTCATTTTAGATCTAATTGTAGTTTAGAATTAATTAGTCAGTTTTAATTAGTTAATTAGTTTAGATCTATAATCAAGTTTTAATTGTGGTTTAGTTTTTTAATCCACTTTCATATTAATCCTCCTAATTCAGTTTTTGTAGAGTTTTCTTATTAATTTCGTGGGCCCAGAAGCAGGTTTTTGGAGGCCCAGAATATTTTCAGTCCATTTTTGTTTTTGTCCAGAAATCAGCAGTGACACTTGTCACTATATAAATGGCGCCACATGTGTAACTGAGGAGGACCCCACCTCAATTCTCAGAACGCCCCTCATTCTGCCACCTGCCTCACTATCTCTCTCTCCCTCTGCCAACACCCTCACCACATGTCTCTCCCAGCAAACCCCTCTCACCACGCATCCAATCCCCAACCCCTCGCCTGAGCCTCACCGGAGCACCCCATCGCCGGCCATGCAAACGCCGGCCGGACCACTCCCCTCCACCGTAACAGTCGCCGGAGACCGGTAAGGTCGCCGGAAACTGCAAACTTGCAGAAAATTCCCAGAAACACATCCGATCGCCCCTTCCTCCTCCGTCCACCTCCATTAACCTCCTCACCGGAAAATGCACAGACGCCGGAATCTTCATCGGTGTTGAAGAATTTTCCAGAATACATTCAAACCTTCATCCGCCCTCAGAAAAAAACTCCAGAAAACCCAGAAAATCATCAAACCTTCATTGATCTTCAAAGAAATCCCAGAAAATCATCATTATCATCAGTGATCATCAAGAACTCCGCATGTTCTTCGCAAATCCCCAGATCTTTCGCGATATTCCCAGAATCTTCAAGATTTCTTCAACTGCGTCTTAAGAACATCTCTCCAACAAATCATCCATGCGCTTCAAAGATCTTCATCTTCTTCAGTTTTTCCCAGAGAGATTGATCTTCAAGCGAACCTTCGAGAAGTTCCAGAAACGTCATCGTCTCCAGGTTCGTTTCTTCTCGCCTCCATTGTTGTTCTTTCGCTGAATTAGGGCTCGTATCTGAAGATTTGAATGTCAGTTTGTTCCGGTTAGAGTTTAGGTTAGGGTTAATTGGTTTTGAACTTGGTAATGGTGTTGTGTTTGAGATCCGTGAGAATGATTCTTGAGAGGTTTCAGAGAGGGTGTGAGGAAGATGAGAGAAACCGCTAGGGTTGGGTGAACAGTAACCAGAAATTTGGGGGAAGAACTTGGTTTTGTTGTTTGGTCGTTAGGGTTAGGGTTTGGGCTGGGTTAAGCCCAAATTTGTTTTACTATCACACCCCCCAATTGCTCGCTATTCCCCCCCCCCTCGTGTGAGAATAGAATGGTTTCGGTCTGGGCCTTAAGCCCCTTTGCTGGGCGCACCCCCCGTGCATAAGCCCAATTGGAAAATAACTGAGTTTTTGCTATTACTGCAACCCCCCCCCCCCCCCCCATTTCCATTTAATTTCCTGATTTTAATTTCTTTTGTTTTTCTTGCACTTTGAAAAATTCATAAAAAAATGGAAATAATTGATTTTTAATTTCTTGTTTTTTCTACCACCTCATATAAATGTCTAGAAAATTATATGAAAATAAAAATGCCATTTTATTTTTGTTTGCTATTTTTAGCATATTTTCCATTTAAATGACTTTTTAATATCTTTTAGTTCATACATGATTTTTTCCATTTTTGTTCATGATCTTCCCATAATATTTTTGATTCATTCTTTTTAGTACAATTAGACATGAATGTTAGGATCCCCTGGTTTTTATACCACAATTTTTAGGAGCTTATTTTGGATAGTTTGATTAATTGACATTAACATGACCAAATTAGGGTTTAGGTTTAACATAGGTGAAATAATTCATTTCCTTTTGAGAGTTTTGTTTTGATTTTTGGGGTATGGGCATACAGGGATATTATGGGTAGGTGTATAGACCATTGTGAATAAGTGTTGGAATTTTCCCCCTTGTCTTTATATTTTCAGGGTATTTTTTGAGTTTGACTGAATGGACTGATTGTACTGATTGTTTGGTCATTGATTGTCTGTCTTTGGGGGTAGTATTGTGGGGTTTGGTTTGCTTTGAAGACCTTGTTGAAGGAGCATGATGAAGGAGAAGATTGAAGATCAAGGCCCAGAGTTTGGAGCTTGCAAGGATGTATGGATTGAGGTCCTAGTCTGAGAGCTTGCTCTCTGTTTGTGAGGTTTGAGATCCTGAAGTTTGAAGGGAGTTTATGGTACTTTCCTGAGGAAGGCACTATGAATGCCTTTCATTCTTTCTTCTCACCTCTTTTGTAAGTATCCAATGATGTTGGAGCCTTCATGTGAGTTTAGTTTCTCCTGAGGAGGAATGTAAACTGATCACAGTTGTTGAGCCACATGGGATACGATTCCTAAGTGGAAGCCTCCTAGTACTTTCCTGAGGAAGGCACTATGGGTCTGTTCACTTAGTTCCCTTAGTTCATATAGGATTTCTTAAGTATCCAATGATGTCGGAGCCTTCATGTGAGTTTAGTTTCTCCTGAGGAGGAACGTAAACCGATCACAGTTGTTGAGCCACATGGGATATGATTCCTAAGTGGAAGCCTCCTAGTACTTTCCTAAGGAAGGCACTATGGGTCTGTTCACTTAGTTCCCTTAGTTCATATAGGATTTCCCAATTATCCAATGATGCCGGAGCCTTCATGTGAGTTTAGTTTCTCCTGAGGAGGAATGTAAACCGTTCACAGTTGTCGAGCCGCATTGGATATGATTCCTGAGTGGTAACCTCCTGGTACTTTCCTGAGGAAGGCACTATGGGTTTGTCTGCTTAGCTCCCTTTCTTTGGTAAGCTTATTCTGAAGCTTGAAGACTGGGATTGATTTCTCTTGTGTAGGGTTTTGCTTAGGGTTTTTGCTTAGAGATTTGATTAGGGTTTTGCATAGGGCTTTGCTCAGGGGTTTGATTAGGGTTTTGTTTAGGGTCTTGCTCAGGGTTTTGGTTTTGGATAGGAGTTTGTCAGGCTGGTTTGTCTTCTCTTTGTGTTGTTTGACTTGTGTGGTGCTGTGTTGCATTAGACTTAGGGGTTCATCTAGATATTTCTGAGGTAGGTGCATCTTAGAAGTAGGCTTTGTGTGCATGAGAAGTTGAGGTGGTCCTCCTTCTGCTTGTTTGTTATTGAATGGCTTTGCTTGCTGGTATTTGGTAGAGCTGAGCTCCCTTACCTCTGTGGTTTGCGGCCTTTGCGCCTTGATTGTTTGGTTGTTGCGTTCATGCATATTTCCAGTATTTCTTTACTTTGCAGTTGATTCCTGTTTGCTGTTTAGTCCTGTTGCCATGATCCCTTAGGAGCTCTAACTTCTCCGCTGCGGAGTCGTTATGATAGACATTAGGTGGTCAACCAGGCATGATAACAATAGGTAGATTCCCCTTTTTAGCCATAGTTTTAGGGTGTCTTTTCCCTTTCTCAGCAATAGAAAACCTTTGAGTAGCTTGTGTCGTAGTTAGCCGAACTACAGCTGCTCTGATTTCTCGTTCCAGACGAGAATATGTAGGCATAGGATGCGATATCCTAGCGAGCACACTAACAACTAACCTTTAGTTCTCTCGCGGCTGTGCGATCGAGACTTTCCCGCTGACGACTGATTGTTAACCTTTTCTCTCGCCCGAGGGCATTTGAGACCAGACCGTAGTTGTAGGTTCCCGAACCTTTAAAACCAGATTAGATTTCTCACTGCTGTGTGAGACCGCTCAGTTTAGCCGTAGTTAGTCGAACTACGTTTTCTCTGATCTTCCATGCTGTGTGGAAGTACGTAGGCACAGGACGCGATGTCCTGGCGAGCAACCTTTCCCCCGTTTAGACGTAGGTAGTCGAACTACGTTGACTCTGACTTTCCCATTGCACGAGGGAGTACGTAGGCCCAGAACATCGTATGTTCTGTCGAGTCCTGTCCTTTTATTTTCTTTTCAGACTGACCATTAGCATAGATAGATAAACACACCCTTTTTCTTATAAACACCAAGCGTGGATCCCATCGAGTACGATGGACGTGAGGGGTGCTAATACCTTCCCCTTGCGTAACCGACTCCCGAATCCAGGTTTTGGTTGCGATGACCATACCTTTTCCCGTCTTTGCGAGGTTTACTTCGAGCGTTTCCTTTCCCGCTCTGAGGGATAAATAACGCACAGTGGCGACTCTCCTGTTCAGCCGGCGCCGATTTTCGCAGTAGCGACAGCTAGAAGTTGACAACTTCCAGAAGTACTTTTTCTTTCCACTCTGTCTCCAGCGTAGTCAGCATCACAGAATCCAACTAATTTGAAATCATCAGATTTTCTGTAACACAAACCCACATTAGAAGTACCTTTCAGATACCTTAGAATCCTCTTAACAACTGTTAAGTGTGATTCTCTAGGATCTGATTGGAATCTTGCACACAAGCATACACTGAATAAAATATCAGGTCTAGAAGCAGTTAAGTAGAGAAGAGATCATATCATACCTCTGTAGAGTTTCTGATCTACTTTCTTACTTACCTCTTCCTTACCAAGAGTACTTGTTGGATGCATATGAGTCTTTGCCATCTTACTATCAGTCATGTTAAACTTCTTCAGAAGCTCTTTAACATATTTGGTCTGATGAATGTAAGTGCAATCTGGAGTTTGGTTGACTTGAATTCCCAGAAAAAATCTCAATTCTCCCATCATGCTCATCTCAAATTCAGCCTGCATACATTGAGCAAACTCCTTTCCCAGCATAACATTGGTAGATCCAAATATAATATCATCCACATATATTTGACAAATTAAAAGATCTTTCTTAAATGTTTTACAAAAGAGAGTTGTGTCCACTTTGCCTCTGATGAAATTTTTCTCCAGAAGAAAATTGCTTAATCTCTCATACCAAGCTCTAGGAGCTTGTTTTAAACCATAAAGAGATTTCTTTAGTTTGAAAACATGTTCTGGAAATTTTTCACTTTCAAAACCAGAAGGTTGGTGAACATAAACTTCTTCTTCTATAATACCATTTAGAAAGGCACTTTTAACATCCATCTGATATAGAGTGATGTTATTTTGTGCAGCAAAAGAAATGAGTAAACGAATAGACTCTAACCTGGCTATAGGGGCATAAGTCTCTGTATAATCAATTCCTTCTTGCTGGCTATAACCTTGAGCAACAAGCCTTGCTTTATTTCTTTCAACTTCTCCTTTTTCATTTAACTTGTTTCTGAAGACCCATTTAGTTCCAATTATGTTGAATCCTTTTGGTCTTGGAACCAAATCCCAAACATCATTTCTTGTGAACTGATTGAGCTCTTCTTGCATGGCAATTATCTAGTCATTGTCTTGCAGAGCTTCATCCATAGAAGTTGGTTCAATAACTGACACCAACCCAAATAATGATGCTTCAGATGACCTGAGGAAGGATCTTGTTCTTATTGGGTCATCTTTCTTTCCAATGATCACATCCTCTGGGTGAGAGGCCTTGATTCTGGAAGATGATCCTCTAAAATTTGATTCTTTAGAAATGTTCAAGTTATTCATTTGAGAAGCTAAAGGAATTGCATCTGGCGTTGCTTCTGGTTCCTTCACTTGAGTTTTTTCTGCCTCTGAGCCTTCAGAGTCAGTGAGAATTACTTCTCTATCTGCAGAACTTTCAAACTGCTTTGGCTTTTCAATGCCAAGCTTATCATCAAATCTAACATGTATAGATTCCTCCACAATCTGTGTTTCAGTATTGTATACTCTGTAGCCTTTAGAGCATTCAGAATAGCCAAGCATGAAACACTTCTGTGCTTTAGAATCAAACTTGTTAAGATTCTCTTTAGTGTTCAACATATAACAAATACATCCAAAAGGATGAAAATATGAAATGTTGGGCTTTCTGTTCCTCCACAATTCATAGGGAGTTTTTTCTAGAAGAGGTTTTACAAACACTCTGTTCTGAATGTAACAAGCTGTGTTTATTACTTCTGCCCAAAAATGCTTTACCAGATTAGCCTCGTTGATCATGGTTCTAGCCATTTCTTGCAGAGTTCTATTTTTCCTCTCTACAACTCCATTCTGTTATGGAGTTCTAGGGCATGAGAAATCATGAGCAATGCCATTTTCATTAAAATATTTTTCAAAATATTTGTTTTCAAATTCACCATCATGATCACTTCTGACTTTAATAATTTTAAAATCTTTTTCATTCTGGACTTGTTTGCAGAAGTCAAAGAACACAGAATGTGACTCATCCTTGTGTTTTAGGAACTTTAACCATGTCCATTTGCTGTAGTCATCAACAATGACTAATCCATACTTCTTGCCTCTGATGGATGCAGTTTTCACTGGTCCAAACAGATCAATGTGAAGTAATTCTAATGGTCTTGAGGTTGAAACAACATTTTTAGATTTAAAAGAAGATTTTGAAAATTTTCCTTTTTGACATGCTTCACAAAGAGCATCTGAGTTGAACTTCAACTTAGGAAGTCCTCTGACTAGATTGAGTTTATTAATCTAAGATATACGTCTCATATTAATATGTCCCAATCTTCCGTGCCAGACCCATTGCTCATCATTAACAACAGTTTAGTTGCCTTGAAAGTTGGTCTGAACTTCTGTCTTTTTACAACAGTTTAGTTCTGACTTACTTTTGGCTTAAACACAGGAACGTTCTAATCAGAGCGTGTGTGTTTAATATCATTCAGATAACCAAACTTGAAATGAGAGTATAATGGAGTTTTCTTAATAACAAGTTTATCAACATGCATTGGATTTAAATCCTTTCTAGAGGAAGATTCATATCCAATTCCTTTCCTGTTGTTTCTACTAACTCCATAGATCATTGAAGCCATCTTGCTTCTATCTATGCTTTTAGCCAGAAACTTCTGAAAGCTGAAGTCATATTGTTCTAAAATGTTTTTGCATTTAGACTTACTTTCAGATTCAGAGTTTTGTTGAGCTTTTTCAAAATTAGCTTTCATTTTCAAATTATTTTCTTTTAGCTCAGCAACTTCTGATCTTAACAGATTATTATCAGATCCAAGATTGCATTTAAGCTTCTTGCATTTGAGCTTAATCTGATTATAATTTTTCAGGACTTCTGATAAGACTTTAATAAGCTCTTCCCTAGTGAGATCAGAAAGTACCTCTTCTGAATCAGATTCAGAATCAGATTCAGATCCAGATGATCCTTCATTCTGATCTTCCACGCCTGCCATCAGAGCCATGTTGGCGCGTTCATCTTCAAATTCTGATGAGGATCCAGATTCATCTGAATCATCCCAGGTTGCCATTAGAACCTTCTTCTTGTGCTCAGGCTTTCTTCTGGGCTTTTCTTTTTGAAGCTTTGGACATTCATTTTTGTAATGACCAGGTTGTTTGCATTCAAAACAAACAACTTCCTTCTTTCCAGATTTTTTTGGTCCAGAGGACTCCTTGCGCTGATCTGGCTTCTTGAAGTTCTTGAACTTCCTCTGTTTGTGCTTCCAGAGTCTGTTGATTCTTCTGGACAACAAGGACAGTTCATCTTCTTCTTCAGAAGAAGACTCTTCAGAACTCTCTTCTAACACCTGCAAAGCTTTCACAGATTTGTTAGATTTTAAGGCAATTGACTTACCTTTCTTTTGAGGCTCATCTTCCTCAAGTTCAATTTCATGGCTCCTTAGTGAGCTGATTAGTTCCTTCAGGGTGATCTTGTTCAGATCCTTGGCAAGCTTCAGAGCAGTGACCATAGGTCTCCATCTAATAGGTAAGCTTCTGATGATCTTCTTCACATGATCAACAGTTGAGTAGCCTTTGTCCAGCACTTTTAGACCAGCTGTGAGGATCTGGAATCTAGAGAACATAGTTTCTATAGACTCAGATTCTTCCATTTTGAACGCTTCATACTTCTGTATTAGCGCCAGAGCCTTGGTCTCTTTAACTTGAAGGTTTCCTTCATGTGTCATCTTCAAAGACTCAAACAAGTCAAATGCAGTTTCTCTATTTGTGATTTTCTCATACTCAGTATGAGATATTGCATTTAACAAGATTGTTCTAGCTTTATGATGATTTCTGAACTCCTTCTTTTGAGCTTCAGTCATTGATTTTCTATCAACTTTCTTGCCACCCCCATCAGTGGGATGAACATACCCATCAATGACCAAGTCCCATAAATCAGCATCATAACCAAGGAAGAAACTTTCTATCCTGTCCTTCCAATAGTCAAATTTCTCCCCATCAAACATAGGGGGTTTTGTGTTGATTCTTTCCCTTTCTTCATATCTGTTGTTGCTGTTAGATGTTGAAGTTTCAGCCATAATAACAACCAAATATATATCAAAGTTTTCTCACTGGATCTTTTCTGTCACGGTGAAGTGGTAGCGCACACAGAACCGGAGCTCTAATGCCAACTGAAGGTGAGAAAATACTTAGAGGGGGGGGGGGGGTTGAATAAGTATATATAAAAACTTATAGAAATAAAAACTCAAAGATTTTTATTCTGGCTCGTTGAACTCAACTACTCCAGTCCACCCTATCAAGAGTGATTTGCCTTTCTCAAAAAGGACTTAATCCACTATTAATCAACTGATTACAATAGCAAGCACTAAGAGCAATTGTTCTTAGTCTTCTTAAGAACTACTGATCCCAACTGGATCTTCTTAAGGATCTTTTACAATCAAATGTAAGAATAAAGCAAGTGTTTAAATGCTTCTAATTAAGCTATATCACAACTGTGATTTTACACTTAAGATTTAAGAACATAGAAATAAATTCAGCAAGAGAATGATTTGTATGAGAGCTTGTAATGAATTTCTTTCAATTATTTCATCAACTGAAGAAGAGAGATGAAGTCTTGCTTTTATAGGAACAGAGATCCAAGTAGTTTTCACGTTGAAGGTTGTGTACTGAAAAGGGCTGAGCCTTTTTGTCTTCACATCACATGACCTTTCCTAGAAGTAGAATGCAAAGAGAAATACTTTTTGTTTGTGTTCTTGTGTCTAGCATAAATGAGGAAAGAGTTGTTTGGCCAAACCAACAGACATAACTTTGAATTCTTCTTCAACAAGTTTCAGCAAATACCATCAGAGCCTTGAGTGATCAGAGTCTTCTGATGTTCATCAAATTTTGCTTAATCAGAGCAATGCAGCAAGTGTGCTTTCAGCGTTTAATACTTCAGAGCAGAGTTTGGGATCAGATCCTCAGTACTGGCAGCATAGTACTATCAGAGTCTTCTGAAATAAACTAAGCTTGAAACTCTTCATACAAAAGTCTTCAATGCTTCAGATGCTTCTGGCTTCTGCTTCAGATTCTTCTGTAGCTTCTGCTTCAGATCCTTCTGTAGACAGTGCTCAGAACCTTCTGTAGGCAGCATTCAGATTCTTCTAAGAGATGCTTCTGACGCTTCAGAGCCTTGCATAATTCCATGTTCAGATCTAATTTGCTTTCAAAATAATATTCACTTTAATATCTGCAGCAAACATACTTGAACAGATTTTAGAGTATATATTCTTTAATACAAAATTTCATAAGTGTTATCATCAAAACATAGAGATATAATTAAGAACCAATCTATGTTCTAACAAAAGTGTCTCAAGTATGAGAGTGGATTGAGGACAGAGATTAAGCAAGGAATTGGGTACCAGCAGATTCGTAAGTTTGCAGAGCTGGTGGACAAGAGCATAATTTATGATGAGGATATCCGAGCTCGGCCTACTCACTACAAGCAGCTAAGTGAGAAGAAAGAGAAAGGTCATTATTGTTAGAACACAGATTGGTTCTTAATAATATCTCTATGTTTTGATAATAACTATTATGAAATTTTGTAATTAAGAATTATATACTCTAAAATTTGCTTGAGAGTTTTTACTGCAGATAGTAAAGGAATTAACACTCCAGAAACAAATCAGAATTGAACATAAGAAATTTGCTAGACTCTGAAGCGCCAGATGCATCCATTAAAAGACTCTGATTGCTGCCAACAGAAGATCCTGAGCGTAGCCTCCAGAAGATTCTGAAGCAAAAGCTCCAGAAGGATCTGAAGCAGAAGCTCCAGAAGAATCTGAAGCAAGTCAGAAGCATCTGAACCAAAGAAGAATTCTGTATGAAGAGTTTTCAAAGCATAGTTTCTACAGAAGATTCTGAAAGTACTAAAGCTGCCAGTACTGAGGATCTGACTCAAATATGCTCTGATCTTAAACACGCTAAAAGCACATCTACTGCAGAAGACTCTGATTCAGCAAAACTCTGATCAACATCAGAAGGCTCTGATCAATTTAGACTCTGATGAAATTTGCTGAAAATTGAAGATGAATTATTCAAAGATTATATCCGTTGGAATGATCCAAATGACTCTTTCCTTATTTATGCTAGACACAAGAACACAGACAAAAAGGATTTTTCTGTGCTTTCTTCTTCTAGGAAAGGTCACTTGATGTGAAGACAAAAAGGCTCAGACCTTTTGGACACTCTTCTCAACGTGAAGCTCTCCTTGGATCAGCTGCCTATAAAAGCAAGTCTTCACCCAACTTCTTCAGTTGACGTTTTATCCAAAAGAAATCAATATTCAAAGCTCTCATACTATTCATATTCTTTCAAGAATTAATTTCTTTGTTCTTAATATTTGAGTGAAAAATCACAGTTGTGATAAAGCTTTCTAGAAGCAATTTAAACACTTGTATTTGTATTACATTTGATTGTAAACCTTAAGAAGATCCAGTTAGGATCAGTAGTTCTTGAGAAGACTTTGAACAGTTGTTCTAAGTGTTAACTATTGTAATCAGTTGATTAAATAGTGGATTAAGTCCTTGATTGAGAAAGGCAAATCACTCTAGGAAGGGTGGACTGGAGTAGTTGAGTTCAACGAACCAGGATAACAATACTTGAGTTTTTATTTCTAAGTTTTAATCTTCATACTTATTCAACCCCCCTTCTAAGTATTTTCTCACCTTCAGTTGGTATCAGAGCTCCGGTTCTGTGTGTGTGATCGCGACTTTCTATGTCTAACAAATTTAACTGCAAGTGCACAGTCTATCGCGTAGTAATAATAGATATCGATCCCACAGGGACTCGTAATCAATCTAGTATTATCGGGTGTTACGGTGTTTAGCTAGGTCGGTAAGGTTTTAAGTTGAATAATAACAGAATAAATGCGTAAACTAAAGGGAACTAAAGATTTTACTTAAGGTATGAATTTATGAATCGATATGCAATAATTTTGTTCTTCGGGGATTCGACAAATTACTGGCGTATTAAGTGTTTTCAAACTTAGTTTAAAAAGAAAATAGTGATCTAAAGACTTTTGTCTCACGATGGTTGTTGACGCTAGTCGCAACTCTAAGGCGGAACGTATGTTGTCGCTATCCCGTTCGGGGTTAAAGTTACTTTTTGAAAATCTCTAAGTTCTAATCCTTTTTAAAGCGCTTTCGCTGTTTTTAAATTGAATGTCTAGTTTTTACTATCTGGTCTTAGCCGCAGTTGTCGCTTGTTGGTTCGTACCTTAGTTAATTTCTCACCGTCGGGGCAAAACTATTTTTAAATAAGTTCTCGCTGTCGCGACGAACGTTTACTTAGAAATTTTAATTAAAAACTAAAACCATAACTGAGTTTTGAAAAGAGAAAGATTACGCCAATTATTATCAAATCCCGTCCGAATTATTATTACATATTGATTACGGTAATTTAGCTAGACATGGAAGAAGAAAGGATAATGCATAAATAAAAGCAGTAATTTAGAACATACATCATAATGAAAATTGCAATTACGATTAAAATGGAAACCTGGAAATATCCCAATTGGCTTTTGGGCAGATCCTCCACAATGTTGGCAGGATTCTGGTCTTTGTGCCAATTGATCGTACAAGAAAAAGGAGAGTACAAAAAATACCAAAAAATACAGAGAAGAAAAAGAGAAACAAATAAGAATATGAGAACGGTAAGGTTGCTCTGAAGATAAATTGGCAGCACTTCGTTGTCTTGAATGCGGCTCTCTTTTTCAGGTCCCAACCTCTTCCTTTTATAGAGAGAGAGTATCTAACGGTTATTCCTTCAGGAAGTGGGTTTGAGGCAGAAAAGTAGGAGTTAGTGGTCACCCTATTGGTCTTTGAGGGGGAATTATAACACGTGACCTCATTCTGCACGTTCTGGGTGCATGACGGTCGTCATGGATGTGTGACGGTCGTCACACGTATGACGAGCGGAACGGCTATGTGGCGGTCGTCACATCAGTAGAACTCGTATCTGCTGTTTTTCTCTTGGTTTTTCATTTGGTTTTCACCTGTTTTTGATCCTTTTCTTCATATTGCTTTGCTTGGACATGTTCTTTGAATACCTGCATAATACTTAGACAAATAGCATGGAATGCCCCGAATTCGGAGTGAAACCAGTCAAATATTAGTTAAAACACATGTCATTTTATATATACAATTTCGCGTTATCAAACTCCCCTAAACTTGAATCTTTACTTGTCCTCAAGTAAAAGTTGGAAAAAGTTAAAAATGTGGCAAACACGCGGCACGCTTCTCCTTTCCGAAAGGTTTTTCAAATCATAAGTTAGGAAGGTCGGGCCTTAAATTGAAACAAAACACATACGGTGGTGACACTGAATTATAAGTCTTCAAAGGCCTCCCTTTTATGCAAGCCAGTTCCAATCATGCTACTGCAGCTTGGCGTCAAGTTCCTTGCAACAAGTTTTACCCGGTTTGTTCTGGCGCAGTCACATTAAGCCTGTTATCCATATACTTTCATGGCAAGTCAACCTGTTAGCGGCTATGATCTCTTTTCTATTTTGATTCTTCTTTGCACATAAGCTTATGCTATTGATTTCCAAAGACTTTCTGTACCGTTGGGCTAAATGCTCGGGTGAGGAGCACCTAACTTAGAAGGAACATGTCTTTATACTCAGGCTATATGGCTTTTCTTCTTCATGATTTTTCATTTTGAACTAGAGATTGCACACTTATTTGCATCGGTTTCATTGCTTAGAAGCATTTAGGATGGTGCTGACTGCTTGTATAAACTACTGGGGGCTACGTTTGAGTAGGAGCTTGAAGCTTCGGTATGTGTAGGTAGTGAAACGGACTCGCATAAACTGGAGGTCTAAGGTGTCAGGACGGTAATGGAATTGTTAGAATTTTCTTCTCGGGATTTCCATACTTGATTTAACTTTGGCGTGTCCTCGTGATGCTTTGAGGCAAGGGGTTTAAAAATTTCTTTGTATATGGTTATACGAAGCGCGGGGAGTTCACGTAACGGAGATATATATATATATATATATATATATATATATATATATATATATATATATATATATATATATATATATATATATATATATATATATATATATATATATATATATATATATATATATATATATATATATATATATATATATATATATATATATATATATATATATATAAGAGCTTATTTTCCGAAAATTAAAATTACTTTAAGTTGAGAATTCGAAAGAAAAAGTACAATGGGAAATGGGAAATAATATGAAAAAGGGAAATAAGAAGGGAAATAACGGTCCGCTCCCACACTATCTCAATCAGTGTCCTCACTGATTTGAAAGAATGCGGAAGGGAGGAATACAAAGGAAATAAAGAAAAACAAAAATGAAAAAAAATGAAAAATACTACTATTTCCGTCCTCGTCCTCGATCTCTTCCTCGACCTTTGGCTGGGGCGTCTCGTGCGGCGAGGTTCAGAGCTCCGGTGTGGAATATGTAATCACGGAGGTCGTCGACTCGCACAGTGAGGTGTGCCATCTCATCGGCCATGCCGGAATGGATATCGTGCATCATCTGCAAAGATTGCTGAATTTGACCGGTTTGCTCTCTCTGCCATGCTTCAAATTCCTCAGCCCTTCGGTTCTGCTGCTCCATCATAAGCATCATCTGGTTCTGTTGCTCGATGCAGCGGAGGAGGGCCTCGAATGTGTCATCAGTAGCAGGATGGGGGCGGCGGCGCGTGGAAGGGCCTTCGGCAGCAGCTGCTTGTGATGGCTCAGGCTGGTCGGCTCTGTCTAGCTCCTCTTGAACTTCGTCCCTGGGCTCTTGGATATTATCCTGTGTTGGGGCAGCAGGGGCAGTGGTGTCGAAGAGCCAGTTGGCTCTGTCCTCTGGATGCATTCGGGTGCGTGAAGGCATGATGATGCTCTGGATAGTGCGGCCTCGCACTACAGGATGATATCTCCCATCGTGGCGGGCCTTGATGAGGTGGGAGGCGCGGCAGTGGTCTGTGTCCAGAAAGACAGGGGGCATCTGGCGGAGTGTCTGGAAGCGGTCGCCAAGACCGAGGCCTATGGCGATGGATGTGATGATGCCACCGAAATAGAAAGGTTTAGAGTCGCGGTTACAATTGGCTTGAATGTGAGCCAAGAGAAACGAGGCGGCGTTAACCGGTTCCGAAGCGAACACGCAACGGAGGAAAAACAGCTCCTTCGAGTTGACCTTATGGTTACTGTCACGAGCGAATATTGTGTTGCTCAACACGCGGTGGAAGTAGCGGATAGTTGGGTTGTGGATATGAGTGGCGTTCACAGTATCCCAACTGTCTGGAGTGGTTCTGGTCAGTCGGTTCCAGAGAGGGAAGGCCTCTTGGTAGAATTGATCGGAGATGCGGCGGTGAGCATCGTCGCTGTGAGTTAACTGTAGAATGACGGCGATGCGGTCCTAGGGGACCTGATATTCAGTGCCGAACAGACGAAAGCAGGCGGCGCCGTAAAGTTGGTTGGTATCGCCGGATGATGTTGTGTATGCGAAAGAGCTGAGAAACTCCAGAGTGAGTTGCTCGTAGGTGGGTTGGGGATTGGTGCAGAGATGCCAGATGCCGGCTCTCTGCAACATCCAAGTGACGCCGTCGAGAATCCCGAGTTCCGTCAAAGAATCCAGGTGAGCATACCGGGTCGGTTGAAGCGGCCGTTGATGGAATGCTAGGAAGTTAGTCTGCTGCCGTTCGCCGGCCTCTCCTTCTCGAAAGGTGATGTTGCTCAAATCGGGGTTTGCACTGGTTTGTCTGGCCATTTTGGTGATAGAAGTGCAGAGGTTTGAGAATATGGGGTTTCAGAGAATGGTGAGGTAAGGGAATGCAGAGGGTAATATATAAGGGTGAATTGGAGGTTGAAAATGGTGGAGGTTTTATGGGGGATTCAGAGGGTTTTTAGTAGGTTTTAATATTGGGATAGTGGGGAATTAGGGGAGAGGAAGTGGAGAGGTGCGCAACTCTGTTTTAGACAGAATTGGGGTTTTTACTGCGTGACGACCGTCAGGGATGTGTGACGGTCGTAACACGCGTGACGACCGTCAGGGGAATGTAACGACCGTCACAGCAGCAAAGTCTGCAGAACTGCAGAATTTTGCTTGTGGGGTGTTTTAACAGTGGAGAATATGATATTTTGACTTATGTTGAACTAATGACAAAATAAAAATTAACAGGAAACATAATTAAGGGAAATACTGAAATGAAAATAACATTAAATCGAAAAATGAGTTTAAGGTAATACAATATCCAAAAAGAGGAAACAATTGCAAAATGAACTAATGTAAAACAATGTAAAATGCAGTAAACTTAAATTAAAGCGAAAACTAAAATATCACTCCGTCGGTTTCTTCAAATTGTTGACCTGCTGAATAACGTCATTAAATTCGTCGCTAACCAAGTCCATGAAGGTAACGAAATCCATGTGAAGCTGCGTTAATTCATCTTTGATAGTGGTTTCTTCCAGCTTGAGGTCGTCTACAGTTCTTAGAACAGAGTCTAGCTTGTCTGTGTTTTGTTCAGGCGTGGGGTCAGGAAAATTATGGTAGTTAGGAGGGGTCTCAGGATCGATCTCCACTTCGGACTCATAATCTTGGTAGTACAAATAGTCATGTGCTTCTGAGATTTGATCACTGTCATACATGTAAGCCTAAGGTGTGGAGTGAGGTGATGGAGGTCTCATAGGCTCGTCCAATTCATAAAGCGAATTGTCTTTGTTATGGATACTGGTTAGCTCATGGTTGGGCAATGTGAAAAGGTGGACAGGTTGATCAGCTATGAGGTATTCGTAGGCTCCTGGTCCTAGGGTACCTAGAATGCGTCTGTTGAAGCAGAACTGGATGTCCATTGCTCTGAGGTTGCCGAAACGAACGGCTTTGTTCAGGTAATACCTCAGGCCAATTTCATGGGCGATCATGGTGACTAGGCCTCCTATTAAAACGGGTGAGTACGGATCCTGATTGAGGCGTGTAAATGCCCTCATCATAAAAGGGACAGCATTTACAGGGCGGCCTTGTGAAGCACAGAAAAGGATGAACAGCTCGTCCTTTGAGACTGTTGTAATGTTTTCCTCCTTACCAAAGAAGGTATGGGCTAATATCCTATAGAAATAGCGGAAGGCTGGATTGTGTATCTCGTTGTTGTGCATGTCGTTCGGTTCTGGGTGATAGTTTCCGGTGATGGAACCCTAGAATTGGTCTAATTTGAGATCAATATCCTCTTCAGTGGTGGTAAACACAAAAGGTCCGCTAGGGAAGCCTAGGATGTTAGCTAATGTGGTACAGTTGTGTGTTTGGTCTATTCCAAACATTCTAAAGGTTATCAGCTCTTTAGTGGATCCAAAGCCATATTCAGGTGAGTAACTTAGGGAGCTAAGGAAATCGAATGTCAGTTCGCGGAAGGTAGCAAATCGGGTCTTTAGAGCAGTTTGCTCCCAGCCTAATTGGTAAAATAAGTACTGAATGATATCCTGGATTCCTAGCTTGTCCATGGTGGGTGTATCGTAGTACAGAGTCGAAGCAAAGTTTCTTTGAGTCAGTGCCTCGAATCTGGCCTGATGAGCTCGTCCTCTAAACACAACAGTTGTAACGTCGATGTCGGCCATACTCGTTAGTGGGATAAAACGGAAGAAAAGTAGAACGACTTTTAAAATCCTGGAAAAAATCACATTCACTCAGATCATATTTTTAAGAAATAAAGAGTGATAAAAGAGAAAAATATAAAATAAATATAAGTATTGGAAAATAAGATAATAGAAATTTATAGAAATCATAAGTTAACAAAAAAATAGTTTTAATAAATTTAGAAGGAAAATATGGAAAAATTTTGGGTTGCCTCCCAATCAGCGTTGTCTTTAACGTCAAAAGCCTGACGATAGCTTGGATATAAGCTATTCAGGAATCTCGAGCAATTTCATATTGCTCACGTGGTCGCTGTGTTCACTTTGATTATAATGTTTCAAACACTGTCCGTTTACTATAAACGGTGCGTTGATTTGATTCTTGATTTCAACAGCTCCACTCTTAAGGACTTTGGTGACCTCAAAAGGTCCAGACCATCTAGATATTAGTTTTCCAGGGAATAGTTTCAATCTGGAGTTAAATAGGAGCACGATGTCTCCCACTCTGAATTGCTTCCGGATTGAACATTTATCATGCCATTTCTTGGTCCTTTCTTTGTAGATGCGTGCATTCTCGTACGCGTCTAATCTTAGCTCTTCCAATTCATGAAGGTTCAAGATTCGCTTTTCTCCTGCCGTAGTGTAGTTGAAGTTTAGCGTCTTAATAGCCCAGAAGGCTTTATGCTCTAACTCTACCGGCAGGTGGTATGATTTTCCGTAGACTAGTTTAAATGTTATGGTGCCTATCGGTGTCTTAAAGGCGGTCCTATAAGCCCATAAAGCTTCGTTCAGCTTTGAGGACCAATCTTTCCTGGAGGTCGCGACAGTCTTTTCTAAAATTTGCTTTATTTCCCTGTTCGAAACCTCTACTTGTCCACTAGTTTGTGGATGATACGGTGTGGCTACGCGGTGTTTGACTCCGTATTTGGAGAGGAGTTTGTCAAAGATTCGCGATATGAAATGCGAACCACCGTCACTAATGACGAGCCTGGGCACACCGAATCTTGGAAAGATTATGTTTTTAAAGAGTTTAACGACTACTCGCGTGTCATTTGTTGGAGCGGCAACGGCCTCTATCGATTTCGATACATAGTCGACAGTGACGAGTATATATTTATTTCCAAAAGAAGACTGGAAAGGTCCCATGAAGTCGATTCCCCAGACGTCAAAGATTTCTACTTCTAAAATTCCTCTCTGAGGCATTTCATCGCGTCGTGAGATGTTGCCAGTGCGTTGGCACCGGTCGCATTGTAGTACAGCGATATGGAAGTCCTTCTAGAGACTGGGCCAAAATAGGCCAGATTGTAGAATTTTAGCGCACGTCTTTGAGGTGCTAGCGTGACCAGCATATGGTGTTGAATGGCATTGGGTGATGATGTCTTCTATTTCTTCCTCTGGGACACAACGACGGTATAAGTTGTCGGCGCCTCGTCTGAAAAGTAGAGGTTCGTCCCAGTAGTAATGCTTTAAGTCGTGGAAGAATTTCTTCTTTTGTTGATAAGTCAGGTCCGGTGGAAGCACGCCTGCGGCCAGGTAATTAACGATGTCGGCAAACCACAGCAAAGTGGCTTGGGCATAGACAGCTTCCACAGCTTTTTCCAGTTCTGGTTCTTCCGAAGTAGAGTTAGACATATCGCTTTCCAATTTGGCTATCAGAGGTTCGTAGGGAAAGTCGTCATTGATAGGCACTGGTTCTTGTTTTATGCCCTCTATACGGGATAAGTGATCTGCAACTACGTTTTCGATCCCCTTCTTATCTTTAATTTCTAAGTCGAACTCTTGTAATAATAGGATCCATCTCAATAATCTGGGTTTGGCGTCCTTTTTGTTTATTAGGTACCTAATGGCAGCGTGGTCTGTGTATATGATTATTTTGGCTCCTACCAAGTAGGAACGGAATTTGTCAAGAGCGAACACGACTGCTAAGAGTTCCTTTTCTGTTGTGGCGTAGTTCATTTGGGCAGGGTCTAATGTTCTACTGGCGTAGTAGATAGCGTGAAGCTTCTTGTCCTTCCTTTGTCCTAGAACTGCGCCTACGGCGTAATCACTCGCATCGCACATGATTTCGAATGGTAGTCGCCAATCTGGGGGTTGTATGATTGGTGCGGTGATAAGAGATGACTTTAGAGTTTCGAATGCCTCTAAGCATTCTTTGTCAAAGATGAACTCGGCATCTTTCATTAACAAACCTGTAAGAGGTTTTGTGATTTTCGAGAAATCCTTTATGAATCTTCGTTAGAATCCAGCGTGTCCTAAGAAACTTCGTATTTCTCGTACGGTTTTCGGAGGTTGGAGATCCTTTATGATCTCTATTTTAGCTTTGTCAACTTCGATCCCCTTTTCAGAGATGACGTGTCCTAAAACAATGCCTTGTCGGACCATGAAATGGCATTTTTCCCAATTAAGGACAAGGTTCACCTTGGCGCATCTTTTGAGTACCATTTCTAAATTCGACAGGAAGCTTTCGAAGCTTTGTCCGCATACAGAGAAGTCATCCATGAACACTTCCATGATGTCATCTATGAAATCTGCGAAGATTGCCATCATGCATCTTTGAAAGGTTGCTGGAGCATTGCATAGTCCGAACGGCATTCGGCGGTAGGCAAAAGTACCATAAGAACAGGTGAATGTTGTCTTTTCCTGGTCATCGGGGTGAATAGGGATTTGAAAGAATCCCGAATAACCATCTAGATAGCAGAAACGAATGTTTCGCTAGTCTTTCCAACATTTGATCTATGAATGGTAAAGGAAGTGATCTTTCCGAGTCGCCTTGTTCAGTTTTCTATAGTCGATACACATCCTGTTTTCGGTCACAACTCTTTGGGTTATCAATTCACCTTTCGCATTCTTCACTACAGTAACGCCTCCTTTCTTGGGTACTACGTGTACTGGTCTGACCCATTGGCTGTCGGAGATTGGGTATATGATTCCCGCGTCTAGTAGCTTTTTCACCTCGTCTTTGACTACAATGCTTAGGATCGGGTTTATCCTTCTCTGATGTTCTTTTGAAGTTTTGCAGTCTTCCTCCAGCATGATACGGTGCATACAGATAGAGGGACTTATGCCTTTTAGATCGCTTATATTATAGCCTAACGCAGTTGGGTATCTCCTTAGGACTTCTAATAATCACTCAGTTTCTGATTGTCCTAAATTAGCGTTTACTATTACTAGGCTTTTGATTTCTGTATCTAGGAATTCATACCTGAGAGTTTTGGGTAGCTCTTTAAGTTCTAAAGCTGGGTTTTTCGGACCTGGCATGTGATTTGGAGTGAGTGCTAAGATCTCGCTCAGACTATCATCTTTGTATGGTGCACGCCAGTTGTCGTCTTCATGAATAGCAGGGATCGGGATTTTCATGATTTCAGAATATGTAGTTTCCTCCTTTTCTAATTCTCGTATGCATTCGTCAATGACATCTACTATATAGCATGTGTCATCGATGGCTGGTGCCTTCAAGAATTTAGTAAGGATGAACTCTATCTTTTCTTCTCCTACTTCGAATGTTAGCCTTCCTTTCTTTACGTCTATAATAGCTCCGGCTGTAGCTAGGAACAGTCTTCCTAGAATAATTGGGGTAACAGAGTCCTCTTTGATGTCCATGATTATGAAGTCGGTTGGGATATAGAATTGTCCTATGCGTACTGGAACGTTTTCCAGTATATCGATGGGGTATTTGACTGATCGGTCAGCCAATTGTACGGACATTTTAGTTGGTCTTAGTTCTCCCATATTCAGCTTTTTGCATATAGATAAAGGCATGATGCTTATACTGGCTCCTAGATCGCATAGAGCTTTGTCTATAACGAACTTTCCTATGACGCAGGGTATGGAGAAACTACCTGGGTCTTTTAGTTTATGAGGCATGTTGTTTTGTATGTTTGCGCTACATTCGGCAGTAAGTGTCACTGTCTCGTTATCCTCTATTTTCCTTTTATTAGACAAGATTTCTTTAAGAAACTTAGCGTATGACGGCATTTGAGTTATCGCTTCTGTGAACGGGATAGTGATGTTTAGTTGTTTCAGAAGTTCAACAAATTTCTTAAATTGTCCTGAAGTTTTGGAGTTTATTAATCTTTGAGGATAAGGGATAGGTGGTTTATATGGCGCTGGAGGCACATATGAATTTTCATCTTTGGCGGCCTTCTGCTCGTCACATTCCTTCTTTTCTGTTTCAGACTCCTTTTCGGTTGGTTTATCGGATTTCTGTTGCATTACTAAATCTTCGTTCCTAGGATCTGTTGGGCCTTCCAATTCTTTTCCACTTCTTAATATAAAAACGTTTGCATGACCTTTCGGATTAGGTTCGGGCTGTCCTGGAAATGTTCCAGCTGGGGAAGCTGCAGAGGCTTGTTGTTGAGCCACTTGTGATATCTGCGTTTCGAGCATTTTGTTGTGGGTGGCTAAAGCGTCTACTTTTCCGGTCAGCTGTTTAATTTGCTCGCTAGTGTGTATGTTTTGATTTAGGAATTCTTTGTTTGTTTGAGCTTTAGTAGCTATGAATTTTTCCATCATCAACTCGAGGTTTGATTTCCTAGGGGCAGTCTGGGCAGCAGCGGCTGGTTTCTGATATCCTGGCGGAGCACCTGGTGCTTGCAAGGCATTATCGTTCCTGTAGGAAACGTTTGGGTGGTTCCTCCATCCTGGGTTATAAGTGTTTGCGTAAGGATTTCCTTGAGCGTAATTTACTTGGTCTGGTGGGATTCCGGCCAGCAATGGGCACTCGGGCGCATTATGAGTGGCGATTCCGCATAACTCGCAGTTTCGAGTTACAGCAGCGACGGTTGCAGTTGGGTTAACGGTCAGACTGTCGATTTTCTGTGCTAGAGCATCTACTTTAGCGTTGAACTTTTCAAGGCTGCTGATCTCGTACATCCCACCTTTCGCTGCGGGTTTCTCTGCTGGAATGCGTTCACCTCCCCATTGGCAGTGGTTCTTAGACATGTTTTTGATTAGTTGATAGGCTTCGTCGTATGGCTTATCCATAAGTGCACCGCCCGCGGCGGCGTCTACCGTTAATCTGGTGTTATATAGAAGCCTATTATAGAAAGTATGGATCGTCACCCAGTCTTCTAAACCATGGTGAGGACATGTTCTCATCATATCTTTGAACCTTTCCCACGCTTCGTAGAGAGATTCAGTATGTTTTTGTCAAAATCCGTTGATTTGGGCTCTAAGCATAGCAGTTTTGCTTGGCGGAAAGTATCTTGCTAAGAAAACGTTCTTCAACTTTTCCCACGTCGTAATGGAGTTGGATGGTAAGGATTGTAACCATGTCCACGCTCTATCTCTAAGAGAGAAAGGGAAAAGACGAAGTCTTATTGCGTCTGGAGTTACTCCATTTGCCTTCATTGTGTCCGCGTATTGTACAAACTTCGTTAAGTGTTCGTTTGGATCCTCAGTTGCATTTCTTGAGAATTGATTTTGTTGTACAGCTGACAGCAATGACGATTTTAGTTCGAAATCGGTTCGATTGATAGCTGGGGCAGCTATGCTACTTCGAGGCTCCATCTGAGAGGGTGTAGCGTAGGCCTTCAGCGGTTTGTTCTGAGGTCCTTCAGCCATCTTTGCTTCTTCAACAGGTGGATGAGCTAGAAGATCAGGAATGTTGTGTCTTCGTTTATATTCGACGATGCGCCTTCTTAGATGTAAGAAGCACTCTAGTTCGGCGATTGTAGGTTGTAAGATTTCGCCTTGTGAGCGAGTACTTGGCATACAATCGAAGAACGAGTAAAGGGAGAGAGAATTGTTAACCTAGTCTATACTGTGTAACAAAAGATTACACTATTGACTAAACGGGTCCCCGGCAACGGCGCCAAAAACTTGATCGCGACTTTCTATGTCTAACAAATCTAACTGCAAGTGCACAGTCTATCGCGTAGTAATAATAGATATCGATCCCACAGGGACTCGTAATCAATCTAGTATTATCGGGTGTTACGGTGTTTAGCTAGGTCGGTAAGGTTTTAAGTTGAATAATAGCAGAATAAATGCGTAAACTAAAGGGAACTAAAGCTTTTACTTAAGGTATGAATTTATGAATCGATATGCAATAATTTTGTTCTTCAGGGGTTCGACAAATTACTGGCGTATTAAGTGTTTTCAAACTTAGTTTAAGAAGAAAATAGTGATCTAAAGACTTTTGTCTCATGATGGTTGTTGACGCTAGTCGCAACTCTAAGGCGGAACGTATGTTGTCGCTATCCCGTTCGGGGTTAAAGTTACTTTTTGAAAATCTCTAAGTTCTAATCCTTTTTAAAGCGTTTTCGCTGTTTTTAAATCGAATGCCTAGTTTTTACTATCTGGTCTTAGCCGCAGCTGTCGCTTGTTGGTTCGTACCTTAGTTAATTTCCCACTGTCATGGCAAAACTATTTTTAAATAAGTTCTCGCTGTCGCGACAAATGTTTACTTAGAAATTTTAATTAAAAACTAAAACCATAACTGAGTTTTGAAAAGAGAAAGATTACGCCAATTATTATCAAATCCCGTCCGAATTATTATTACATATCGATTATGGTAATTTAGCTAGACATGGAAGAAGAAAGGATAATGCATAAATAAAAGTTGTAATTTAGAACATACATCATAATGAAAATTGCAATTACGATTAAAATGGAAACCTGGAAACATCAGTAGAACTCGTATCTGCTGTTTTTCTCTTGGTTTTTCATCTGGTTTTCACCTGTTTTTGCTCCTTTTCTTCATATTGCTTTGCTTGGACATGTTCTTTGAATACCTGCATAATACTTAGACAAATAGCATGGAATGCCCCGAATTCGGAGTGAAACCAGTCAAATATTAGTTAAAACACATGTCATTTTATATATACAATTTTGCGTTATCAATGTGCTACCACTTAACAGTGACAGTAAAGGTCCAGTGAGAAATACTTTGATATATATTTGGTTGTTACTATGGCTGATAATACAATGTCTAACATTAACAACAAATATGAAGAAAGGGACATAATCAGCACCAAACCCCCTATGTTTGATGTGGAGAAATTTGATTATTAGAAAGACAGGATTGAAAGTTTTTTCCTTGGATATGATGCTGATTTATGGGATCTGGTCATAGATGGATATGTTCATCCCACTGATGGGAATGGCAAGAAAATAGACAGAAAATCTATGACAGATGCTCAGAAGAAAGAATTTAGAAATCACCACAAGGCCAGAACAATATTGTTAAATGTAATATCTCACACTGAGTATGAAAAAATTATAAACAGGGAAACTGCATTTGACATGTTTGAATCCTTAAAGATGACTCATGAGGGAAACTCTCAAGTCAAGGAAACAAAGGCTCTGGCTCTGATCCAGAAGTATGAAGCCTTCAAGATGGAAGACTTTGAATCTGTTGAAGCTATGTTCTCCAGATTTCAAATACTTACAGTTGGACTAAAGGTTCTGGATAAAGGATACTCTACTGCTGATCATGTGAAAAAGATCATCAGAAGCTTACCTACCAGATGGAGACCTATGGTGACAGCGCTGAAAATGGCTAAAGATCTGAACAAGATCTCCTTAGAGGAACTGATCAGTTCACTAAGAAGTCATGAAATTGAACTTGAGGAAGATGAACCTCAAAAGAAAGGTAAATTTGTTGCTTTAAAATCTAATAAATCTGCTAAAGCAGTGCAGGTAATAGAGGAAAGCTCTGAAGAATCCTCATCCGAAGATGAAGATGAACTATCCATGTTGTCTAGAAGAATAAGCAAACTCTGGAAGCATAAAGGAAAGAAGTTCAGAAACTTCAGGAAGCCTGACCAAAGAAAAGAATCTTCTGGACACAGAAGATCTGGCAAGAAGGAGATTGTCTGTTATGAATGTAAAGAACCTAGACATTACAAAAATGAATGTCCAAAGGTGCTGAAAGAAAAGCCTAAAAGAAAATTTGATAAGAAGAAAAAGGTTCTGATGGCCACCTCGGATGATTCAGATACATCTGAATCTGAATCTGAGTCAGAAGAAGAATGTGCCAATGTAGCTTTGATGGCAGACATAGAAGATCAGGAGGAAGGAACTTCAGAATCTGAATCTGACTCTGACGCTGAAGAGGTAATGGCTAAACTCACTAAAGAAGAACTTATCAAAGTGTTATCAGAAGTTCTGAAAAGGTATAACAATATTAAGCTCAAATACAAGAAGCGTCAAAGCAATCTTGTATCTGAGAATAATATTCTCAAATCAGAAGTAGCTGAGCTAAATGAAAAGAACTTAAAATTGAAAAATGATTCTGAATTAGCTCAACAAAACTCTGATTCTGAAACTGAATATGAATGCAAAAATATTTTGGAAAAATATGATTATAGCTTTCAGAAGTTTCTTGCTAAAAGCATAGATAGAAGCAAAATGGCTTCTATGATCTATGGAGTTAGCAGAAATAACAGAAAAGGAATTGGATATGAATCCTCCTCTGGAAAGGATTTAAATCCAAAACCTGTTGATAAAATTATCATCAAGAAAACTCCTTTATATTCACATTTTAAATTTGGTCACTTGAATGACATTGAACAAACATGCTCTGAAAAGAATATTCATGTGTTTAAATCTAAGGCTAGTCAGAATAAACCTTATGTTGAAAAACAGAAGTTTAGACAAACCTTTAGAACAACTAACCCTAAAGGACCCAAGAAGATTTGGGTACCTAAAAGTAAAATAATTCATGTTGCAGATGTTCTTAGCAGCAAGGTCAGGACGCCAATCATGGTACCTGGACTCTGGATGCTCACAACACATGACAGGAGAAAGGTCTATGTTCCAAAGCCTTGAGCTTAGATCTGGAGGTGATGTGAAATTTGGAGGGAACCAGAAGGGCAAGATCATTGGATCTGGCACCATTTGAAATGGTAAACTTCCCTCTATTACTAATGTTTTACTTGTTGAAGGGTTAAAGCATAACTTATTGTCCATAAGTCAATTAAGTGACAATGGTTATGATATTACCTTTAATCAAAAATGTTGTAAAGCTATTAGTCAAAAGGATGGCTCTATCCTATTTAGTGGAAAGAGGAAAAACAACATTTATAAAATAAATCTTTCAGAACTTAAGGTTCAAAATGTTAAATGCCTCTTGTCTGTTAATGAAGAGCAATGGGTCTGGCACAGAAGATTGGGGCATATTAATATGAGACGTATATCTCAGATTAATAAACTTAATCTTGTCAGAGGACTTCCTAATCTGAAGTTCACCTCAGATGCTCTTTGTGAAGCATGCCAAAAAGGGAAGTTTTCAAAATCATCTTTTAAATCAAAAAATGTTGTTTCTACTTCCAAACCACTAGAATTACTTCATATTGATCTGTTTGGACCAGTGAAAACTGCATCCATCAGAGGCAAGAAGTATGGATTAGTCATTGTTGATGACTATAGTAGATGGACATGGGTAAAAGTCTTAAAACACAAGGATGAGTCACATTCTGTGTTCTTTGACTTCTGTAAACAAGTCCAGAATGAAAAAGATTTCAAAATTATAAAAGTCAGAAGTGATCATGGTGGTGAATTTGAAAATAAATATTTTGAAAAATATTTTAATGATAATGGCATTGATCATGATTTTTCCTGTCCTAGAACTCCACAACAAAATGGGGTTGTAGAGAGGAAAAACAGAACTCTGCAAGAAATGGCCAGAACCATGATCAATGAGACAAATCTGGCAAAACACTTTTGGGCAGAAGCAATCAACACAGCCTGTTACATTCAGAACAGAGTGTCTGTAAGACCTCTTCTGGAGAAGACTCCATATGAACTGTGGAAGAACAGAAAGCCCAACATTTCATATTTTCATCCTTTTGGATGTATTTGTTTTGTGTTAAATATTAAAGAAAATCTGAACAAGTTTGATTCCAAAGCACAGAAGTGTTTCATGCTTGGATATTCTGAACGCTCTAAAGGCTACAGAGTATACAACACTGAGACACATATTGTGGAAGAATCTATTCATGTTAGATTTGATGATAAGCTTGGCAATAAAAAGCCAAAGCAGTATGAAAACTCTGCAGATAGAGAAGTAGTCTTCACAGACTCTGAAGTCCCAGAGGCAGACAAAGCTCAAGTGAAGGAACCAGAAACAACGCCAGATGCTATTCCTTTACCTTCTCAGATGAACAATCTAAACATTTCTGAAGAATCAACTGTTAGAGGATCATCATCCAGAATTAAAGCTTCTCATCCAGAGAATGTCATTATTGGAAAGAAGGATGATCCCATCAGAACAAGATCCTTTCTAAGATCATCTGAAGCATCATTATTTGGACTGGTGTCAGTAATTGAACCAACTTCTGTAGATGAAGCTCTGCAAGACAATGATTTGATTATTGCCATGCAAGAAGAGTTAAATCAATTCACCAGAAATGATGTGTGGGATCTAGTTCAAAGACCAAAAGGATTCAATATAATTGGAACAAAATGGGTCTTTAGAAATAAGCTAAATGAGAAAGGAGAAGTTGAAAGAAATAAGGCAAGGCTTGTTGCTCAAGGGTATAGTCAACAAGAAGGTATTGATTACACTGAAACTTATGCTCCAGTGGCAAGGTTAGAATCTATACGCCTTCTTATTTCATTTGCTGCACAAAATAACATCACTCTGTATCAGATGGATGTTAAAAGTGCCTTTCTAAATGGTATTATAGAAGAAGAAGTTTATGTCCACCAACCTCCTGTTTTTGAGAGTGAAAAATTTTCAGATCATGTTTTCAAACTAAAGAAATCTCTATATGGTTTAAAACAAGCTCCCAGAGCTTGGTATGAGAGATTGAGCAATTTTCTTCTGGAGAAAAATTTCATCAGAGGCAAAGTGGACACAACACTTTTTTGTAAATCATTTAAGAAAGATCTTCTAATTTGTCAAATTTATGTGGATGATATAATATTTGGATCTACCAATACTATGCTGGGAAAGGAGTTTGCTCAATGTATACAGGCAGAATTTGAAATGAGCATGATGGGAGAACTGAGATTCTTTCTAGGAATCCAAGTCAATCAAACTCCAGAGTGCACTTACATACATCAGACCAAATATGTTAAAGAACTTCTGAAGAAATTTAACATGACTGATAGTAAGCTGGCAAAGATTCCCATGCATCCAACTAGCTCACTTGGCAAGGAAGAGGTAAGTAAGAAAGTAGATCAGAAGCTCTACAGAGGTATGATACGATCTCTTCTTTACTTAACTGCTTCTAGACCTGACATATTGTTCAGTGTATGCCTGTGTGCTAGATTCCAATCAGATCCTAGAGAATCACATTTGACAGCTGTCAAGAGGATTCTAAGGTATCTGAAAGGTACTTCTAATGTGGGTTTGTGTTACAGAAAATCTGATGATTTCAAATTAGTCGGATTCTGTGATGCTGACTACGCTGGAGACAGAGTGGAAAGGAAAAGTACTTCTGGAAGTTGTCAATTTCTAGGAAGAAATCTAATCTCCTGGTACAAGAAGAAGCAACCCACAATTGCACTTTCAACCACAGAGGAAGAATATATTGCTGCTGTTGGATGTAGCACGCAGATGCTCTGGATGAAAAGTCAGCTAGAAGATTATCAGATATTTGAAAGTAACATTTCTATCTTCTGTGATAATACTTCTGCTATATGTTTGTCTAAAAATCCCATTTTACACTCTAAGGCAAAACATATAGAAATTAAGCATTATTTCATCAGAGACTATGTTCAGAAGGGAATCATAAATTTGGCCTTTGTTGATACAGATCATCAATGGGCAGACATTTTCACAAAACCCCTTGTTGAAGATAGATTCAAATTTATTCTGAAAAATATTGGTATGGATTTTTGTCCAGAATGATATTTGTCAGAAGCAAATTTTATAGATGCAAAAATGCCTAATGCTCTGAAGTATTTCTTCTGATTGGTTATTCATTTTCGTTGATTATTTTCTTGTGAAACTCTGAACTAACAATCCTTAGAGGACCTGAACATTGGTTAACGTTTCATTTCTCAAGAGAATTCAGAAACACATGCAAGCAAACACGTGTCACTCCAAATCTGCAAAGGTGGCGTGTACACTACTGAAGAGACGTTTGAGGTGAAGTTTGAATAGTGAAAATCTTGATTTTCCCCCCAAATTGTCAGAATCAATAAATGCTTGAAATGATTTTTATTCTTTTCATTAAATGCTTTGTTTAAACGTGCCTTATTCTGACTGTTTGTATGCATATGTGTTTAGTATAAATACATTATTTCTCTTCATTTTCACACTTTTCACATCTCAAACCTTTTATGCATTTCTGTCTGCTCTTCTCTCTTCACAAAAACCCTAAGCATTTGACAAATTCATCTTCAATGGCAACTTCATCATCAACTGCTGCACAATTTCAATCTACCATGGCTGCAGTTACCTCTGCTAATATGGGTGTAACTCCTTATACACCACCAAAAAGAACATTGCTAACACCTGTTGAAAAGCTGGAGGTTCTATGTGAATCAATGGTGGAATTTGATTCACTTGCTGAGAATGGGTTTGAGTTTCGCTCCATTATAGGTGCTCAAGGATGGGTGAAGTATTTTGACAGACTTTTTGGACCAGTCTACCCCCTTCTGGTAAAAGAATTCTGGATACATGCTTCTGTATACCCTAAGTTCATTCTATCTTCTGTTCTGGGCAAAGAGATAATCATAACAGAAGATCTGATTAGAAAACTCATTGGATATGAGGAAACAGATGGAGTATCACACTTGCCAGCTGGGCGTGTTGATATGGATGAAGTATATGAAGAAGTGATGACTGCTGGACAAGCTTCTAATAAGTTCAAAGATCTGAAGCCTGACTACAAGATCTGGGCTAAGATTTTCATGGGATGCATTCATCACAGAAAGTCAACAAACTCTCCAGACTATGTCAATAATGAACAACTCTACTTTATGTATTGCTTAAGTCAGAGCACCAAGGTAGATCTTCCATATATTCTTTTTATGCACTTATGGAATCATATAAATGCTTCTAGAGAATATGTGAAAGAAAAAGGTCAGAAGATCAGAACCTGGATTCCTTTTGGAAGGTTAATCTCAGATCTTCTAACAGAAAATGGACTTGTAACTGCTTTGTATGCTGCTGGAGTTACAGAAGAATTGGAATTCATTCTTGGAAAGCCTCTGAATGCCAAAAGTCTTCAGAGACTAAAAATAGTGGAAGAACTCACAACAGCTCCCAAGAAGCTGAATATTTATGAACTGAGTCAGAAGAGAATCCATGTAGATGACTACCCTTTGTTCTATGCTGAAGAACTAAGGGAAATTATAGTAAGATATATTGATGATTGCAAGGCAGAAGGAAAGCCTATTCCTGCAGATATTATAAAGAGAGCAAGACAACCATTGCTTGTTGTAGTAGAAGAGACACCAAGAAAGAGGACTCAATCAGAAGTAGAAGCTGCACCTGTTCAGAAGAAGCCCAAGATTGCTGAGAAGCCACAGAAGCTGCTAAAGAGGAAAGAATCTGGAGACACTCCTTCTGTTCCAGCTAAACGCATCAAAATCAAAGGTACTAAAACTTCTGTATCTTCTGCAAATACTATTTTTATAAATGATTCAACTGATAAGTCTATTCCAAAACCACCTCCTACACAAAAACAATCTGTTACTGCTCCACCTCATGTTTCTATTCCATCTCCACAAAAATCTTCTAATCCAATTTCCATCTCACCTGTGAAACAATCCTCTGTACCTAAACCATCAACAACAAAACCAACAATTCAAACTCCACAACCAGAAATTCCAACCAAACAATCTGTACCACAACAAAAACCATCTGAACAACTCAAAGAAAAGCCTTCTGAACAACAAAAACAACCACAAGAAAAACAACCAGAAAAATAATCTGAACCTCTACCAGAAAAAGACTTTGAACATCAACCACAAAAATCATCTGAACCTCAAACACAACAACAAGAGAAACAACCACAATCAGATAATCCACCATCCAAAACATCTGAACCCACTTAATCTGTACCAGTTACTTCTGAACCAATCACATCAGAACCCCCCACTTTTGAACCTCCATCAAATCCCTCAGAATCAATCAACCCATATGAAACCAACATCCCTGAGACAGAAGTTCTTGCACACCAACCACTTCATCCAATTCCTCAGAATCTGACATTCACCCAGATTTTCTGATATCTCCCTCTCACAGAGATTCTGAGGTAAACCAACCAGAACCCCCTGTATCCTCCAAAGTTCTTATTCCAGATCTTACTCCCACACCTCAACCATCATCTGATATCCTCATCCCAAATCCTAACCCATCATCTACCCCAAGAACATCTATCTCATGTGCACAATTCTCATCTCTTTTTCACAATCTTTCCTATGGTTTCAAACTTAAAGATTTATATGACAGAGTTGAACCATCTGACCCTATCACTCCCTTGAAACCCAAACTTACAATCACCCTACCATTTGTGCTTCTAACCTATATTCAATTCATGTCAAAAGTAGGTTCATTAGCTACAATATCATATTCTGCAAAATCTGCAAAAGCTGTTACTTCAGCTATACCTGTTTCATCTGATAAACCTGCTGCTTCTGATACACCTGCAAAATCTGCTTTCTAACCTTACTCCAATAAACCCTTTGATGTGGTTTCCTATCACACCAGAGCAAAACCAAATCTGTTGAATGCCTTAAACAGATCAAAACCTGCTAAATCCCCTGAAATTCCTTTCATACCATACTACCCTTCTCCTCTGATCTCCATTCAGAAATCCATATTTCCACTAACTCCCCAACCAAAGCCAATTACCTTGGAGACTCTGTTACACCCCAAACCTAGACTAAATGTTGATCATTTATTTACATGTATTTTGCAAGAAATACAGATGTATTTAGGAACTGTACAAAGAAAGTGTTTAGCAACAATGGATGCAACAGAATCTGATGTCATCTGGAATGGCTTCATTAACAGATTCAACACTGTAGCATCAAATCTGAAGAACATATGTTCTGATGATGCGAAGCTCAGATTTGCTGAAGCTATAAGAAGTCTGTTTTGGACTGTCAAGAGATCTGGACCATTACTTCTTACAGATACTCCTCCATCATCAGAAGAAACTACTGAATCTGCATCTGAAGACAACCCTCTGGCCATGACTCTGATAGAACATCCTTCTGGCTCTACTGCTCCAAGCTCTGAAATCCCTATGGAAATTGACTATGTTCAAGCTCCAGAAAATGTTCAACCCTCTTCATCTGAGATTAAGAAAGAACATCTAGATTTTGAGGATAAAATTGCTGCTCTGGAAGCTGGTCAATCAGAAATCAAGTCTTGGATGGCCAAACAGGATAAGAAGTCTAAAGACATGACTGAGTGGATGTCTAAACAGGATTAGAAGAATGAAACAATGGCTAAGTGGATGTCCAAACAAGAACAGTCCTCTTCTGAGATCACGGATCTGTTGAAGATGCTTTTGTCAAAACACTCTTAGTTTTTCATTTTTTTTTCATTCTGATGTTTTTGCATCTGATGTTTGCTTATGTATTTTGAATATCTTCTGATGCATGTACTCTTGCTCTGAACTGAATTGAATGAATGTTTCAAAGTTTTCTCCACATGATTTATCTCATTTACTGTTTCCTTTTATTTGTCTTTTGAAAGTTTTTACTTTTTGCTTATGACAAAAAAGGGGGAGAAAATATAGATCTGAACTGTTTAATTAAACTTCACTAGAATGAAACTTCAGACATATCTATTTTATCTAACATTAAATCTGAGTATTTTAGAACATTTAATAAGTACACTCTGTAAAAGAAACTCTGAGACTCTCAAATCATTTGACAATTATCAAACTCTGACTCTGAAATTTGCAAGACACTCTGACTCTCAAATGTTAAAGAACAATCAAGCTCTAACTCTGAAAATTACTCAAGACAAAAGGGAAGTTTCTATTCCTTATTTGTATTTAATTCAGGGGGAGATTCATCATCTCAGGGGGAGTTATAATTATTATATTTTCAATTAAACAAAATTTCTGATGTTTTTGTCATCATCAAAAGGGGGGAGATTGTTAGAACACAGATTGGTTCTTAATAATATCTCTATGTTTTGATGATAACTATTATGAAATTTTGTAATTAAGAATTATATACTCTAAAATTTGCTTGAGAGTTTTTACTACAGATAGTAAAGGAATTAACACTCCAGAAGCAAATCAGAATTGAACATAAGAAATTTGCTAGACTCTGAAGCGCAAGATGCATCCATTAGAAGACTCTGATTGCTGCCAACAGAAGATCCTGAGCGTAGCCTCCAGAAGATTCTGAAGCAGAAGCTCCAGAAGAATCTGAAGCAAGTCAGAAGCATCTGAACCAAAGAAGAATTCTGTATGAAGAGTTTTCAAAGCATAGTTTCTACAGAAGATTTTGAAAGTACTAAAGCTGCCAGTACTGAGGATTTGACTCAAATATGCTCTGATCTTAAACACGCTAAAAGCACATCTACTGCAGAAGACTCTGATTCAGCAAAACTCTGATCAACATCAGAAGGTTCTGATCAATTTAGACTCTGATGAAATTTGCTGAAAATTGAAGAAGAATTATTCAAAGATTATATCCGTTGGAATGATCCAAACGACTCTTTCCTTATTTATGCTAGACACAAGAACACAAACAAAAAGGATTTTTCTGTGCTTTCTTCTTCTAGGAAAGGTCACTTGATGTGAAGACAAAAAGGCTCAGACCTTTTGGACACTCTTCTCAATGTGAAGCTCTCCTTGGATCAGCTGCCTATAAAAGCAAGTCTTCACCCAACTTCTTCAGTTGACGTTTTATCCAAAAGAAATCAATATTCAAAGCTCTCATACTATTCATATTCTTTCAAGAATTAATTTCTTTGCTCTTAATATTTGAGTGAAAAATCACAGTTGTGATAAAGCTTTCTAGAAGCAATTTAAACACTTGTATTTGTATTACATTTGATTGTAAACCTTAAGAAGATCCAGTTAGGATCAGTAGTTCTTGAGAAGAATTTGAACAGTTGTTCTAAGTGTTAACTATTGTAATCAGTTGATTAAATAGTGGATTAAGTCCTTGATTGAGAAATGCAAATCACTCTAGGAAGGGTGGACTGGAGTAGTTGAGTTCAACGAACCAGGATAAAAATACTTGAGTTTTTATTTCTAAGTTTTAATCTTCATACTTATTCAACCCCCCCCCCCCCTTCTAAGTATTTTCTCACCTTCAATTATAAAGGGAAACCGTATGTGACTTCTAGTGATAAAGGGAAACAGAAGGCTTCGGATGGAAAAAGTCAAGTGGGGGAGCAGCTACTGCTCCAGGCAAGTGTTATAAGTGTGGCGAGCAAGGTCACTGTGTTGAGGTTTGTAGGGTGTTGAGATGTCATCGTTGTGGCAAGAGAGTTCATAGAGCTACTGAATATAAAGACGAAGCTCTAACTTGTTTCAACTATGGAGAGAAGGGTCATATCAGTACCCAGTGCCAGCAGGCAAAGAAGACTACTACTGCTGCTCAGAAAAATTGCAGAGTTTTTGCTTTGAACGGTGCAGAAGAATCCAAGACAGATAACTTGATCAGAGGTACTTGCTTTATTAATGATGTTGAATTGATTGCTAAGATTGATACTGGTGCTACTCATTCGTTTATTTCACTTGAATGTGCTAAGAGGTTGAATTTGAAATTATCTTCTATGATTGGGAGTATGGTTGTCGGTACCCCGACTAATGGTTTTGTGACTACTGCGTTAGTCTGTTTGAGTTTCCCATTGACCATTTATGATAAGAATTTTGTGATGGACTTGGTCTGTCTACCTTTGCATAAAATCGATGTTATTCTTGGAATGAACTGGTTAGAGTACAACCATGTTCATATTGATTACTACAGTAAGACTGTGAGGTTCCCAGAGTTTGGTGATGGTGGAGAGCTGATGTATGTATCTGCCAAGCAAGTAGAAGAACTCTTGGAAGATGAGGCTCAGATGTTTGCATTGTTTGAATCACTTCAAGTTGATTATGAAGCAGTGAGCATGGAACTTCCAGTTGTTCATGAATTTCCAGAAGTGTTTCCAGACGACGTGAGTGACTTACCTCCTGAGCATGAGGTGGAGTTTACTGTTGATGTGATATCGGGCACTAGTCCTATGTTGATGGCTCCTTATCGGATGTCTGCATCTGAGTTAGGGGAATTAAAGAAATAGTTCGAAGAGCTACTTGAGAAGAAGTTTATTCGATCGAGTGTTTCTCCGTGGGGTGCTCCTATGTTGTTGGTGAAGAAGAAATATGGTAGCATGAGATTGTGTGTGGATTATCGACAATTGAATAAAGTAACAATCAAGAATAAGTATCCAATTCCGAGGATTGATGATTTGATGGATCAATTGGTGGGTGCTTGTGTGTTTAGGAAGATTGATTTGAGGTCTGGTTATCATCAGATTCACGTTAAGCCTGATGATATTCCGAAGACAACTTTCAAGACAAGGTATGGACACTATGAATATACTGTGATGTCGTTTGGTGTATCTAATGCACCTGATGTATTCGTGGAGTATATAAATAGGATTTTTCATCCTTATTTGGATCAGTTTGCGGTAGTTTTCATTGACGATATCTTGATATATTCCAAGTCCGAGGAAGAGCATGCGCAACATCTAAGAGTGGTATTGCAGGTTTTGAGAGACAAAAAGCTTTACGCCAAGTTGTCGAAGTGTGAGTTTTAGTTGAAGGAAGTGAGTTTCCTTGGCCATGTGATTTCTAGTGGAGGAGTTACTGTTGACCCGTCGAAAGTTGATATAATGTTGCAGTGGGAGACTCCAAAGTCTGCTACTGAGGTTCAAAGTTTCCTTGGGTTGGCTGGTTACTATCACAGGTTTATAGAAGGCTTTTCAAAGTTGGCACTTCCATTGGCTCAGTTGACTCGAAAGGGTCAAGCTTATGTGTGGGATGTTGCTTGTGAGAAGAGTTTTGTAGAACTCAAGAAGAAGTTGACGACTGCTCCAGTGTTAATTTTGCCAAATCCGAGTGAGTATTTTGTAGTGTATTGTGATGCATCGAAGATGGGTCTTAGAGGCGTATTGATGTAGAATGGTCAGGTCGTTGCTTACACTTTTAGACAACTGAAGGTTCATGAAAGGAATTATCCTACGCATGACTTAGGGTTGGCCGCTGTGGTGTTTGTGTTGAAAATTTGGAGACATTATCCTTTTGGGTCTAGGTTCGAAGTGTTCAGCGATCACAAGAGCCTAAAGTATTTGTTTAATCAGAAGGAGTTGAACATGAGGCTGAGAAGATGGCTTGAACTTATGAAGGATTATGATTTTGAATTGAGTTACCATCCTGGTAAGGCTAATGTTGTGGCTGATGCGTTAAGTAGGATGTCCTTACATATGTCGATGCTTATGGTTCGAGAGTTAGTACTGATTGAGCAATTCAGAGATATGAGTTTGGTTTGTGAAGAGACTCCTAACAGTGTAAAGTTGGGTATGCTGAAGTTGACTAGTGGTATTCTCCAACAAATCAGAGAAGGTCAAAAATCTGATTTGAGTTTAGTGGATCGTCTCACGTTAATCAATTAAGGCAACGGGGGTGATTTTTGGATCGATGATAATGGGGTGATGAGGTTCAGAGATAGAGTGTGTGTTTCTGATGTGCCAGAAATCAAGAAGAGCATTCTTGAGGAAGGTCACAGAAGTGTGTTGAGTATTCATCCTGGTGCTACAAAGATGTATCAAGATTTGAAGAAGTTGTTTTGGTGGCCGAGTATGAAGAAGGGAATTGTAGAGTTTGTGTATGCTTGTTTGACTTGCCAGAAGTCAAAGATTGAACATCAGAGATCGTCGGGTCTAATGCAACCGTTGGATATTCCAGAATATAAATGGGATAGCATTTCTATGGATTTTGTGACAGGTATACCGAAGACTTTGAAGGGATATGATTCGATTTGGGTGATTGTGGATAGATTGACCAAACCAGCTCATTTTATACTGATAAGGATCAATTATTCGTTGCAGAAGCTTGCCGAATTATATATTGATCAGATTGTGAACCTGCATGGTATTCCTTCAAGTATTGTGTCTGATAGAGATCCGAGATTTACATCAAGGTTCTGGGAAAGTTTGCAGACAACTTTGGGTACTAAGTTGAGGTTGAGTTCTGCCTATCATCCGCAGACGGATGGACAGACAGAGAGAACTATCCAGTCTTTAGAGGATTTGCTGAGAGCTTGTGTGTTGGATCATGGGATAGCCATTTGCCGTTGATTGAGTTTACCTACAATAACAGTTATCATTCTAGTATCAGAATGGCACCGTATGAGGCTTTGTATGGTATGAGGTGTAGGACTCCTTTGTGTTGGTATGAGTCAGGCGAGAGTGTTGTACTCGGACCTGAGATTGTGCAAGAGACGACCAAAAAGATCAAGATGATCCAAGAAAAGATAAAAGCGTCACAGAGTCGTCAGAAAAGTTACCATGATAAGAGGAGGAAAGCACTTGAATTCCAAGAGGGTGACGTGTTTTTGAGATTTACGTCGGTAACTGGTGTTGGCCGAGCTTTGAAGTCTCGAAAGCTCACATCGAGTTTTGTTGGTCCGTATCAGATTTTGCAGAGGGTGGGGGAAGTAGCATATCGAATTGATTTACCGTTGTCGCTTGCGAATTTACATGATGTGTTTCAGTTGAGGAAGTACATTCCAGATCCGTCGCATGTGATTCAGATGGATGATGTACAAGTGAGAGATGACTTTACTGTTGAGGCGTTGCGTTCGGATTGATGAACGAGAAGTGAAGCAGCTGCGAGGTAAAGAGTCTGCCTTGGTGAAGGTAGTTTGGGGAGGACCAGTTGGAGAAAGTTGGACTTGGGAGCGTGAAGATCAGATGAGGGAGTCGTATCCGACTCTGTTTCCTTGAGGTAATTTTCGAGGGCGAAAATTCTTTTAAGTGAGGGAGAGTTGTAACACCCCAAATTTATTGGAATATTTATTTAATTTATTTAAATATGAATATTCATATTTTCAGTGGCTGGTGTAAATATTGAGAATTATGGATTTTGATTATTTATTTAAATAATAGTATATAACATGAATATATTGGTATTATTATTAATTTAAATAAATATAAGTTAACTAAAGGCAAATTGGACAATTAAGGAGGAGTTAGTGAGGGTAATATTGGAAAAGCCCAAATTATAGGCCCAAATGTGTAACACCCCCTTCTATACCCCAAATAAATGCATATAAAACAATTAAACACATACAATTTATCAGAGTAAAAAAAAAAGTTTTATAATAAGGTATAAAAGAAGAATGCCACAATTTCACCAATAAACCACTTCTACTATTTGCTCCATAAAATATGTAACATTTTCAATTTAAGCGGAAGATAAAATCATTTGATCGTTTTTCAAAATATTAATTCAAATGCACATAAGTCATCCAGATTAATACATCATGTCAGTTAGATTACAAAACCACATCAGCTGATACATCACAATGTATCACAAAAGAATGACCATACTAGTCTAACTACCCGGTGTTACATATCAGAGCAGCAGACTCAAAAGAATGAAGACTAACTTCACGAAAGGACTCCAGCATCCTAATCTGCAATGCCTCATAGAGCATTATAAAACAGCAGAAGGGTGAGAAATATAACCATAATAATCAAAGCATGAGATTATATATATATAGGTAGTCATATAGCACATATTCACATTTCTCACCACACTTCATTCTCATAGTCATAAATCATATCACGTTCATATATATCAACATTATGAACATTCACAAGCACATCCCTTCATGCTTAATTTCACAATCATTCACAAGCACATTTGTACAACAACAATATTATGCAATGTGACTCAACATATTCAATGCGACTCAATGCTATGCGGTACCGACTCTCGTTATCTTTTTTCGGTTTTCACTCTAAACCGGGTCCACCCTTCTAGACCGATAACTCGTTATCATTTTTCGGTTTTTACTTTAAACCGGGTCCACCCTTCTAGACCGATAACAACCAAGCCCGTCCCCTAGGCTTCAAACCCACCCTTCTAGGTTTGGGACAAGCCACTAGTTTCCACGAAACTAACGGACATTGCCTCTTGACTGAATGATGCATGTACAATCAACCAATCACAATAAATGCACTTAAGACCGTTCCCGCGTCTTAATCCCATGCATTCGAATAATTCACCCCTTCGAGAATTTCATCATGATTGCACATACAACATATATCAAACATTTATCAATGTATTCAGTTCACACATCATCATATTCAACAACAATGCACACATATCACATATGTTCCCATGCATTCATACAACAATCGCATACATATATGCACTCACAATTCATTAGACGATACACATACATTCCTCATTGTATTCCCATGTATCTCTAATTATCACAACAATCAAGGTATTCACATCGCAATACCAATCATACAATTATAAGTTATGCACACATATCAAAATGTTCTCATGCATACTCATTACATAATTGTACACAACAATCAAACATTCACAACTCATCAATTAATACACACATAATCATCATTATGTCCTCATGTATTTTAACCGATTACAATTAATCATTCATATCACAACTCTAGGATTCACGCCCGTAGGCTACCCACAACACACATTATCACAACAGGTCATATCCATATTCATATCATAAGGTATCCACCTATGTGAAACAACCAAACCATCTTCACATGATCAACACAGCAAAAGAGAAATGCTGTCAAATTCGCCTTCATTCGCCTGGCGAACCCTCGCAGCGAACCTTCGCCTGGCCTTCGCCTGGCGAACTCTCTCAGCGAACACTCGCTAGGCTTCGCCTGGCGAGACTCCCCAGCGAGCCCAAGTCAGTAGCTACTGACTTCATTCGCCACCATTCGCCAGCACTTTCGCTGGGCGAACCTTCGCTATCCCACTTCGCCTGGCGAACCCACCAGCGAAGTCCACTGGGACTTAAATATAATTATTCGCCAACATTCGCTAGGCTTCGCCTGGCGAAGCTTCGCCTTCGCTCGCCTGGCGAGAGCCAGCGAACCTGCGCAGAACAGAACCCTATTCTGTTCCACCTCCACCATCCACCATCAACCCTCTCTTACACATCCAAATCAGTACAAACAACATCAATACATGTTACCCGACTACTCTACGGTATTATTGCTCAGTTTCAACCGATTAAATCATCAATCTACCGATTATTCCAACTTTTGCCCTAATTGGAAAGTGATGAAAACTCTACCAAAACCCCAACCCAACATACATAACATCATACAATGATCAAATAGAAACATTTCTCACCCTTACCTCGATTAATCGGAGCTTTGATGTTGGTTCTTGATGATTTCCACTTTTCCTCTTCTTCTCTTCTCTTTCTCTCCTTTCTTCTTCTTTCCTCTTTCTTTCCAAATGTTTTCTATCTTTCTTTTCTTTTCTTTCTCTCTTATATAATTCCTTTATTTTCCTTCCTTCCAATTTCCTTCTCAATTATCTATTAATTCCAATTAATAAAATTAATTCCAACATTAATAAAAATCCCACTAAATCAATTAATTACTATAATTAATTATTCAATGAAATTTGGGCTGTTACAACCCTCCCCCACTTAGGAATTTTCGTCCTCGAAAATGTTACCTGATTCAAACAGTTCTGGATAAGACTCTTTCATCCGACTCTCAAGCTCCCAAGTAACATTTCCACCAGCCGATCCTCCCCACGCGACCTTCACTAAAGCGATCTCTTTACCTCGAAGCTGCTTCAATTTCCGATCCTCTATCCGCATAGGTGATGTCTCAACAGTCAGGTTATCTCTCACCTGCACATCATCTACTTGGACTACATGAGACGGATCCGCAATGTATTTCCTCAACTGAGATACATGGAATACGTCATGAAGATTAGCAAGCGACGGTGGTAAAGCCACACGATAGGCCACTTCTCCTATCCTTTGCAAAATCTGATAAGGACCAATGAAACGCGGTGACAACTTGCGCGACTTCAGTGCCCTACCAACACCCGTCATCGGAGTGACTCGAAGAAACACATGATCTCCCTCTTGAAATTCAAGTGCCTTCCTCCTCTTGTCATAATAACTCTTCTGACGACTCTGAGTAATTCTCATCTTCTCTTGAATCATCTTGATCTTATCAGTAGTCTGTTGAACTAACTCGGGTCCAACAACAGAACTTTCTCCAGACTCGAACCAACACAATGGTGTCCTACACCGCCTACCATACAACGCCTCAAATGGTGCCATACCAATACTCGAATGGAAACTGTTGTTGTAGGTAAACTCAATCAAAGGCAAGTAGCTATCCCAAGCTCCTCCTTTTTCCAATACACAAGCTCTCAAAAGATCTTCAAGCGACTGAATCGTCCTCTCCGTCTGACCATCAGTCTGAGGATGATACGCTGAACTCAAACGCAACTTAGTACCCAAAGCACTCTGCAGGCTTTCCCAAAATCTCGAAGTAAACCGCGGATCTCTATCCGAAACAATACTTAACGGAATACCATGCAGACACACAATCCTCTCAATATACAACTTAGCCAACTTCTCCAAAGAGTAATCCATACGCATAGGGATAAAGTGAGCAGATTTAGTCAACCTATCCACGATAACCCAAATAGCCTCAAAATTACTCGGCGTCCTCGGCAAACCCGATACAAAATCCATGGAGATACTATCCCATTTCCACTCAGGAATAAACAACGGCTTCATCAAACCCGATGGCTTCTGATGCTCAACCTTTGACTTCTGGCAAGTCAAACAAGAATACACAAATTCCGCAATATCCTTCTTCATACTAGGCCACCAAAATACTTTCCTCAAATCCTGATACATCTTAGTAGCACCCGGATGAATACTCAATCTGCTACGATGTCCTTCCTCAAGGATGCTCTTCTTAAGCTCAACCATGTTCGGAACACAAACTCGATCCCGACATCTCATAATACCATTCTCATCAATCCGAAAATCACCACCTTGGCCTTGGTTGATTAAAGTCAACCGATCAACTAAGCTCAAATCCGATTTCTGTCCTTCTCGAATTTCGTCCAAAATACCACTCGTAAGCTTTAACATACCCAACTTAAATCCAAAAGAAGTTCTCTCACATACCAAACTCAAATCTCGAAATTGCTCGACCAATTCTAACTCTTTCACCATCAACGCCGACATATGCAATGATTTCCGACTCAATGCATCCGCTACAACATTCGCTTTACCCGGATGGTAATTCAAGCCAAAATCATAATCCTTCAAAAGTTCAAGCCATCTTCTTTGTCTCGCATTCAATTCCTTTTGATCAAAAAGATACCTCAAACTCTTGTGGTCACTAAACACTTCAAACCTCGCACCAAACAAATAATGCCTCCAAAGTTTCAACACGAACACAACGGCGGCCAACTCTAAGTCATGCGTCGGATAATTCTTCTCATGCACTTTGAGTTGCCTCGAAGCATAAGCCACAACTTGGTTATTCTGCATCAACACACCTCCTAAACCCCTCAAGGAAGCATCACAATACACAACGAATGGTTCTTCTGGATTTGGCAGAATCAAAACAGGAGCTGTCGTCAACCTTCGCTTAAGTTCTTGAAAACTCGCTTCACACTTGGCGTCCCAGACAAAGGCTTGACCTTTCCTAGTCAACTGCGTCAACGGCAATGATAACTTGGCAAATCCTTCAATAAACTTCCGATAATAACCGGCTAAACCAAGAAAACTTCTGATCTCAAAAACTGACTTCGGAGTCTCCCATTGCGACACCGCCTCAACCTTCGACGGATCGACCGCAATACCATTACTCGAGATCACATGACCAAGGAAACTAACTTCCTTCAACCAAAATTCACACTTAGAAAGCTTTGCAAACAATTGCTTCTCTCTCAACACCGATAACACAATCTTCAGATGCTCGGCATGCTCTCCTTCGCTCTTCGAATAAACCAAGATGTCGTCGATAAACACCACCACAAACTTATCCAAATAAGGATGGAAAATCCTATTCATGTACTCCATAAATACCCCCGGTGCATTAGTCACACCAAATGGCATCACAGAATACTCATAGTGTCCATACCTCGTTCGGAAGGCCGTCTTCTGAATATCCTCAGCTTTCACACGGATCGGATGATACCCAGATCTCAAATCAATCTTGCTGAACACGCTTGCACCAACCAACTGATCCATCAGATCATCAATCCTTGGAAGTGGATACTTATTCTTAATAGTCACCTTGTTCAACTGTCTGTAATCCACACAGAGCCTCATAGAACCCTCTTTCTTCTTAACCAACAACACCGGTGCACCCCACGGTGACACGCTCGGACGAATAAACCTCTTTTCAAGCAAATCCTCAAGTTGACTCTTCAACTCTTTTAACTCTGAGGCCGACATACGATATGGAGCCATCGATATCGGACTAGTTCCAGGAATCAAATCTATCAAAAACTCCACTTCTCGCTCCGGCGGTAAATCCTTTATCTCATCAGGGAATACTTCCGGAAAATCTCTAACAATGGGCAAAGCATCAATCTCTTCACTTTCACTAGTCCTCAAAGTTGCCATAAGCATAAATACCTTAGCCCCATCTTGCACCGATTCTTTCACTTGTTTCCTCGTCATAAACAATTCCCTTTCAACTTCCGAATCGGGAAAAATAACCGTTTTGTCAAAACAGTTAATATACACACGATTGAATTTTAACCAATTCATTCCAAGAATGACATCCATCTGATCCAAATGAAGACACACTAAATCGATCCCAAAATCTCTACCGAAAATACTCAACGGGCAATTCAAGCAAACATACGGTGTAGTTACCGAACCCATAGCAGGAGTATCAATAACCATACCGCCACCAATCACAGACAACTCAAGATTCAACCTTCTAACACAATCCAAAGAAATAAAAGAATGCGTAGCTCCAGTATCAATTATAGCGATCAAAGGTATACCATTAATAAAACACGTACCTCTGATCAATCGATCGTCGCTAGCAGTCTCAGATCCAGATAGAGCGAACACTTTCCCGCTCCCTTGATTCTTCTTCGGCTTATCGCACTTGGTACTAATGTGCCCTTGCTCACCACAATTGTAGCAAGTCACGCCCGCACCACTTCTGCATTCCAGAGCCTTGTGGCCTGGCTTGCCACACTTAAAACACGTCTTCTCAACACTTTTGCATTCAGGAGCACGATGTCCCTCTTCACCGCACCTATAACATCTCACCGGAGTAGAAACTCCCCCACTTGGCCTCTTGCCATAACCCATTCTCTGCTTCCCTTTGTCTACAGGAGTCACATAAGGTTTTCCTCTGAATTGACCTTTTCCTTTCTTATCACTTAGGCTCTTGTAGTGGCTGGATCTAGCCCTACTGTCTTCGTCATAAATTCTGCTCTTGTTAACCAACTCAGAAAACCGCCTGATTTCCTGATACCCAATAGCTTGTCTAATCTCGGGTCTCAAACCGTTTACAAACTTGAGGCACTTAGACCTCTCAGCATTACCAGTATTATAGTGAGGACAAAATTTGATCAACTCCTCAAATTTCGCCGCATACTCAGCAACCGTCGAATTACCTTGCTTCAACTCAAGAAATTCGATCTCTTTCTTCCCCCGCACATCCTCTGGAAAATACTTCTCCAGAAAGGTTTCTCTAAACAAATCCCACGTAATCACAATATCATCCTCCTCAAATCTTTGGCGAGTATTACCCCACCAATCTTCAGCTTCTTCTTCGAGCATATGAGTCCCAAACTGCACCTTCTGTGCATCCGAGCAATTCATAACTCGAAAAATCTTTTCCACAGCTTTCAACCAAATTTGTGCCTTGTCCGGTTCATGAGTCCCCTTGAAGACCGGAGGGTTATTCTTTTGGAATTTCCCCAAAGCACGGAATCCATCATCAGCATGATTCCTCTCATTCACATTGGCCGGAGGATTCTGCCCAATTGCCCCCGCCAATCTCGTCAATGCCTCCGCAATCGCTTCGTCGTTCCTTCCTGCAACCATCTTACTAATTCCAACCACAGAACCACGTAAGAACAACCAATATTGATAATGCAACACACGCATATCAATAACACACAGGAAGAAAACACTCTAACAACTTGGCCGGACGGACCGACCTGCTCTGATACCACTATTGTAACACCCCCTTCTATACCCCAAATAAATGCATATAAAACAATTAAACACATACAATTTATCAGAGTAAAAAAAAAAGTTTTATAATAAGGTATAAAAGAAGAATGCCACAATTTTACCAATAAACCACTTCTACTATTTGCTCCATAAAATATGTAACATTTTCAATTTAAGCGGAAGATAAAATCATTTGATCGTTTTTCAAAATATTAATTCAAATGCACATAAGTCATCCAGATTAATACATCATGTCAGTTAGATTACAAAACCACATCAGCTGATACATCACAATGTATCACAAAAGAATGACCATACTAGTCTAACTACCCGGTGTTACATATCAGAGCAGCAGACTCAAAAGAATGAAGACTAACTTCACGAAAGGACTCCAGCATCCTAATCTGCAATGCCTCATAGAGCATTATAAAACAGCAGAAGGGTGAGAAATATAACCATAATAATCAAAGCATGAGATTATATATATATAGGTAGTCATATAGCACATATTCACATTTCTCACCACACTTCATTCTCATAGTCATAAATCATATCACGTTCATATATATCAACATTATGAACATTCACAAGCACATCCCTTCATGCTTAATTTCACAATCATTCACAAGCACATTTGTACAACAACAATATTATGCAATGTGACTCAACATATTCAATGCGACTCAATGCTATGCGGTACCGACTCTCGTTATCTTTTTTCGGTTTTCACTCTAAACCGGGTCCACCCTTCTAGACCGATAACTCGTTATCATTTTTCGGTTTTTACTTTAAACCGGGTCCACCCTTCTAGACCGATAACAACCAAGCCCGTCCCCTAGGCTTCAAACCCACCCTTCTAGGTTTGGGACAAGCCACTAGTTTCCACGAAACTAACGGACATTGCCTCTTGACTGAATGATGCATGTACAATCAACCAATCACAATAAATGCACTTAAGACCGTTCCCGCGTCTTAATCCCATGCATTCGAATAATTCACCCCTTCGAGAATTTCATCATGATTGCACATACAACATATATCAAAACATTTATCAATGTATTCAGTTCACACATCATCATATTCAACAACAATGCACACATATCACATATGTTCCCATGCATTCATACAACAATCGCATACATATATGCACTCACAATTCATTAGACGATACACATACATTCCTCATTGTATTCCCATGTATCTCTAATTATCACAACAATCAAGGTATTCACATCGCAATACCAATCATACAATTATAAGTTATGCACACATATCAAAATGTTCTCATGCATACTCATTACATAATTGTACACAACAATCAAACATTCACAACTCATCAATTAATACACACATAATCATCATTATGTCCTCATGTATTTTAACCGATTACAATTAATCATTCATATCACAACTCTAGGATTCACGCCCGTAGGCTACCCACAACACACATTATCACAACAGGTCATATCCATATTCATATCATAAGGTATCCACCTATGTGAAACAACCAAACCATCTTCACATGATCAACACAGCAAAAGAGAAATGCTGTCAAATTCGCCTTCATTCGCCTGGCGAACCCTCGCAGCGAACCTTCGCCTGGCCTTCGCCTGGCGAACTCTCTCAGCGAACACTCGCTAGGCTTCGCCTGGCGAGACTCCCCAGCGAGCCCAAGTCAGTATCTACTGACTTCATTCGCCACCATTCGCCAGCACTTTCGCTGGGCGAACCTTCGCTATCCCACTTCGCCTGGCGAACCCACCAGCGAAGTCCACTGGGACTTAAATATAATTATTCGCCAACATTCGCTAGGCTTCGCCTGGCGAAGCTTCGCCTTCGCTCGCCTGGCGAGAGCCAGCGAACCTGCGCAGAACAGAACCCTATTCTGTTCCACCTCCACCATCCACCATCAACCCTCTCTTACACATCCAAATCAGTACAAACAACATCAATACATGTTACCCGACTACTCTACGGTATTATTGCTCAGTTTCAACCGATTAAATCATCAATCTACCGATTATTCCAACTTTTGCCCTAATTGGAAAGTGATGAAAACTCTACCAAAACCCCAACCCAACATACATAACATCATACAATGATCAAATAGAAACATTTCTCACCCTTACCTCGATTAATCGGAGCTTTGATGTTGGTTCTTGATGATTTCCACTTTTCCTCTTCTTCTCTTCTCTTTCTCTCCTTTCTTCTTCTTTCCTCTTTCTTTCCAAATGTTTTCTATCTTTCTTTTCTTTTCTTTCTCTCTTATATAATTCCTTTATTTTCCTTCCTTCCAATTTCCTTCTCAATTATCTATTAATTCCAATTAATAAAATTAATTCCAACATTAATAAAAATCCCACTAAATCAATTAATTACTATAATTAATTATTCAATGAAATTTGGGCTGTTACAAAATGTAAGTTTAACAAAAAGGGAATTGTGATGGGATTATGATTCATTTTGTTAGACCGTGAAAAGAATTGAGGTCAGAGCTCTGAGGAGGAGGTTTGAGGCAAAAGCTTCGAAAGGTTTTTTGAAAGATTTGAGAAGGCTTAGAGTCGGCAATTAAGGTATGGGGAGTATTGCCTTCATTGTTTTCAATGTATAATTTCAATGTATTTAAAGCTGATTTAGGGGTTTAAAGGGTTTGAGGTTGATTTTGAGATAAAGGGAGTTAGGCCTTCATGGCCAAATCCCATTTGTGAGGTTTTAACCGTATAGGGATTTATTTGGGTTAAAGGGAAATTAGGCCTTCGTGGCCAAAGCTCTGATTTGACATTTGTTTAACCCTGTAGGGAAATTAGATAATGAGGAACTCTAATGATTATGGTGTAGTTGTAAGGATTTATGGGATTTAGAGCGTGAATATGATACAAGATTGGCCTAATAAGTCGTAAATTTTGTGCATTTATCTCCGTAAGACCTTAGGGATATTTTTGGGTTATTAGGGAAGTGAATCGTGAGACTTTTTGGTTGATTTTAGGTTCTGGTGCATAACAGCGTTTTGCTGTCATCGCGTGTTTGCACAGCGAACGAAGCTCGTCCCAGACTCGCACTGCAAATAATCCTTCGCACAGCGAAGAAACTCGCCTCAGACTCGCACAGCGAACTTGCTAGCGAAAGTCGCAGAGTTTCACGAATTCTGATTTTGTGCAGCGATTCCTTGATGTTTTGATGTTGTGATTTCTTTGATGAATGAATATTAGTATGACTGTGAATTCTATGTGATTTGTACATGATTATATGATGATTCCTATGATGTAATGATTGATGAACTATGATGATATTTCCATGAGTTTTGATGATTCTATGATGACATGATTTTTGATGATGATGATTATGATGAATGATGATGCACCTATGATGTTATTATGAGGATGATTATTGACGTGTGCATCATGCATTCATGTGCATCCGGACTTCGGTTCAGGACCTTGATTTCTTTGGTTTCAATCCCATTGTGCGGATGTGAGGTATTTTGATGTGCTACGGTTCTCGAGTAGAATCGATCTTATTAATAGGGATCTATGGAAGGTTGATGCCCAGTGTCCATCGAGTTGTGATGATTGATACCACGTGCATTGAGTCTTGTTGCATTTGCATTTATGAGATGATCTTGAGTAAATTATGATGTCGTGGCCTTTGATGTTCCTTGATGAATATGATGATGTTGAATATGAAAATAATGTCACTTTATATGTTGATTTCCTACATTGATTATTATGAATCTTTTTACTCACCCTACTTGTTTGAATGTTGCCTCCACATGGATAACGTGTAGATGACCAGGTTTAGTCGTGGATGCCGTCGAGGGCTTTTGAAGTTTTTGGATCGTTGGCCATGGTGGTTGACTTAGAGGATCATGCTTTGATAGTGTAACATCGGGTTGGGGTCTTTGAGTCAAACCTTATTTTATTTGATTTGGCTATTTTGATTAGGTTCCCGTATAAGGAAAACTTTGGATTATGCTTTTTTGAGTTCCGCTGCAATTTTTGATATCTTGAGAAAACCCGTTGTTTACGGGGCTTTGACTTATATTTGATTTCTTGGAAAATGTACGTCCTTGAGGTGATTTTTATTGAATTTAATATTTTACTCTGATAAATGTGAATATTTTGCCTTTTATTTTGTGGGGTAGAAAAGGGTGTTACAGGACGGCTGATTTCTATGTGAATAGATGTATTCGTGAGGTGGTCGTTGGCCAGAGCAAAGAAAGTAAAAACTCGTCTTTAAGTAGACCACAATCTGGTCTTTTGGGTTGATAGTTTGGATCTAACACATCCTGGTTTTCTATTCATAATCACTCACAAGGTAGCAATGAGGGAGATGGACAATCTGTGCAGAGTATATACATGCATACTGAAGTGCTGAAACAGACTCATCAGTGACCAAGTAACCCATGTAAGTAACTCCAGTTATGCCAGTAAATCTTATATATGGAAAATATCTCATTTCTGGCATCTTTTGTATAACCATTGAGATTGATAAGAATTTAAATCGTATTCTTATTGATCAATTTAGTTAACATATCTGATGTCATGGCAGGTACATCCACAAAATGTTTTGCTTTGAACTGAACATGTTGTCTTCATTCAGTATCGTCATTGGTTTTAAAGCATAGTAGAATACCTCTTCATTCTTACTGTTGTGATTATGATTTTTGCTGCTTTTGACCTACTCTCAATTATCCTAGTACCTCTTACTGGCTTGGTTTATTTTTATTTTTATGCAGTTGTTATTTATTTTTGGAGAAACCTGGTGGAAAATTCCCTATAGTTTCGCTTGGGAGAAGGTCACGGATTTAATAGCAACAGTTTGTAGAACGGTACCTCAATACAATGCTTGCAGGCTTTCCCTGCCTTCCTCTATGACGACTTTGGTACCGTTGTTGACCTTTCATGTTGGATTGATGAAAGACGGATGGAATATGCTGGTGTTACTTGGCTTGTTATGATATGCTAACGAGGGTTTGCTTTGTTTGCTGGTAGGTTACCTAGTACTATCACATCACTGAGATCGGTAAGTTTATCCTTTTTCATTGCTTCATGACTAAATTGATACAGGTCCGCAATGGGCATGATTGAGGGAGTTTTCCTCTTTTATCTCTTGACCCTCTAGTTAATGGCGCATGATCCAGCGTTTTACCAATAACTCTTGATTGATTTCAGCTATTTTTTTATTAGATCACTGCTGTTGTGATATGTGGTACTACATTAAAGGTCGAAGGCAAGATACCTATTACGCTTCCATCATATCTATTTGGATGTCCACTATAAAAGCATGACTTTTTGCATCCAATTTTTACGAGGATATCATGTACTGTGTTCGAGAGGTCGCTTTCGTTTATCATTTTTTAATTTTCTCTCTTTTCCTTGCAGCTTTTTGTAGAGCAGGAATTTGATAAAATAACTCATCCACTTGATTTGGTTTAGCTTATTCATAAATGACATGAGAGGAAACCACATCACAGGTATTGGATTTCTTTTTGCAGCTCTAAACCAACATTACTTTCATGATCATTAATAGTCAATTGGGCTTATCTTGCAAACAGGTGTACGACATGTGCTTAATGGTGTCATTCTGGAGGTTAACAGCTCTTACACAAGCCCTCCTTTTCTACGGTATTAGTCGTCAAGGCCTTTAAAGCTCAATGATGGAGGCCAAGTAGCTTCACAATCTATAGAAAAAAAGTTTGGATGGTGAGAGAAAAAGATTCTATGAAGGAGAAGCATTTCCACGGAGCATGTCTTTACTTATAGGATTGGAGTAATGTGTATTTCACAGGGCATTAAATCAAGCAATCATTATGTCGGGATTCAAGTTTTGATCTTAAGCTTGGTGATTTTGTTTGAATGGAATGGAAAATGTGGATAAGTTTAAACTTTGTTATAAACTTTGTTATAAACTTTGTTATAAATGTTTAGTGTAGACTCTTTTCCACTTGAGAGAGTTAGTGGCATACCTGTTGATTTTAATCCAAGTTGGAGTCCTTCTCAATAGTGATGCAAAGGTCCATTTTCATACACTTGTGGGTGACTAGTTAAGTATTCTCCTTAAAATGACAACTTGTTTTGTCCACTTTAAAATGAATCATAACACACCACTTTAGTTATTTTTAACACGAACTATAAGGTTTTGATCCTCCATAGTACTCCGTGTGTACGTAGGCACGAGGCTCAAGAAGTCTTATCAAACACAAAATTATTAAAAAATACTTCACTTCTTACCTTACCAATCTTTTGCAAACAACACCTTTTTATAAGGCAAACACTAGATTTTCAAAGAGGTTCCTATAAATTACTATAGACGTTTTGGGTGCTAACACCTTTCCTTTGTGTAACCAACCCCCTTACCCTATCTCTGTTTTTTAATGTTTTTGTTTTAGAACTTCTTTAGGTTTTGTTCGCTCTTTTCCCTTTCCTTTGGATAAAATAAAATTGCGGTGACGATTCTTGTTTTGTGAGTTAAGTTAACCAATAACTTAATCTAAAATTTTCCTGCTACAATATGGACCACTTATAATTCTCTTGCCCCACTGCTATGGTTGCATGGTGTAACATCGCGGAATGGTTGGACATTCATGCAGAAGGAAGCGGTTCTTCTTGGCAGAACTTTCTATTCTGGAGGGATAATTGCAATACCAAAAAGGGTTATAGTGGCTTATAAGGGTCGCTTTGGCTAGCACTTATGTGAAGTCTTTGGGTTCTCCAAAACGAAATTTTATTCAATGGGATTGTCTACAATGTGCCGAATTTATTATGGAACATTAAATTGAAAGTTTGGAAATGGTCAATTTTAGGAGATATTAAGCATGCCAACAAATTTTTTTACGATTTCTACATGAATCCTTTTTCTTCCGGTCCTTAACTTTTGTTGGAGTTGAATTTTTCTTGCTCGGATTCTTTCAGGGGTTGTTTTTGTAATCGAGATTCGAGTACCCCTAGTATTCGTATAATCAAACCTTGCTTAAAAAAATTATTATTATTTTTTGAAAATTTATTTTTCACATGTTAGTTTGTATTAGAAACCTACCAATAACTGCATTGGTGAGAGAAGCCTACTTTAGATTGGGGTAACGTTTCACAACCAGAGGTGAAAAATGGTATTAGGTGTTACAGTTGAGGCAATTATTTAGTGAAAGTTGCATGAAAGTGATGATGAAGGAAACTCTCAAAGCTAGCACACATGTCGTTTAATCTTTGACCGTCATAGACACTATTTTAGCATAAAGGAAACCAAGAACCACAACGAGGGGAGGACGAATGGAGACTGGCGGGTCCATTTGAATAAATTTTGGTGCGATTGTGGCAAATTTTAAGCCTTTCGTATGCCTTGCTCCCATGTCATTGCGGCATGTTCATATGCTCGCCAAGACACTTCCAATTATCTCTGTGATGGTTATAAAGTCATAAATATTTTCAATGTGTACAACAATAGCTTCCCGGTTGTAGCTTTGGAAAATTATTGGCCTACATATCAAGGAGACATAATTTGGCACAACGAAAATATGCAACAGAAGAAAAATGGCCGCCCTAACAGCACACGAATTAGAACAGAAATAGATATAACTAATAAGATGGTAAGATTATATGGTTTATACCGTCATCCCAGCCAGAATCGAACAAAAATTCCTAATGTTGGAGAAAGTTCTACATGAACGTTTATTTGTTTTCTTTAAATTTTTGTAACCTTGGTATTTATAATAACACAACTTTTGGTTACAACATAAAGTTTTCACACACGAACAACATAATACATAGTATTACAAAATAAAACACGCATAAAACAACAACAAAAACAATAGATAAAAAAATATAACACCACAACATGTCTAAGAGATTATAACAATCAAAATAATGTCATCTGCTGCAGACATTATATCCCTAACATCACCTTCATCTCTACCTCGCACCCACATATGCTGTGTGGCATTATTGTCATCCATAATTGAGATGTACTAAGTAAGGCTCTCAATACTCCTAATTCTTTCCCCATCATTAATATCTCTATCTAACCAACTTTTCAAATTCCTCTTAAGATGTTCAAAGCTTTGGATGTTCCATAAAAAAACTTTTTCATCAGAGGTTTCGTTGCGGAATAACATGCAGACCCATATCTTTTATAAATCATGATAAAGCTAGTGATGAAAATGAAATAAGAATTTGAAATGAAGTGTGGAGTGAAGCAAATGGTAGGAGGCACCTCTAGTTATACTAAAAAAATTCATAATGTACACTGGTGTAGGCCAATTGGGGCCTCCTTTTAAAATTTTTACACTGGCGCCAATTGAATTAGCAACACCATATGGATTCATCTATCCAATTTGCGCCTCCTTTCAAAATTATAGAGATGTCACCAATTCTCCTAGCAACAACATTGCAACCATAATTTTTTTGTTTGAAAATAGGGTATTTTGGGAAATTTTTAAAACATGGGTTATTTTAGAAATTAATTTGAAAAGTTGAATTATTTGGGTAAAAAATTTTGAAATCTATAAACAATTTTCCACATATTAAGTTATTAATAACATAGTAGTTATCAAACTGATCCACTCTTACATCTTGCCTTCCTCTGAAAGATCTTCATCACTGAAGCCCAAATTGTTGCAGGAGGTGATATTGGAAATAATGTTATCAAATTGATCCACTGTTACATCTTGTTAATTTTCCACATATTAAGTTATTAATAACATAGTAGTTATCAAACTGATCCACTCTTACATCTTTCCTTCCTCTGAAAGATCTTCATCACTGAAGCCCAAATTGTTGCAGGAGGTGATATTGGAAATAATGTTATCAAATTGATCCACTGTTACATCTTGTTCTATAAAGGCTTGTTCTAAGACTTTCTGTAGAGCTTCTCTGTGAGCTTCTGAACAGAGCAGGAGGGACAACATGGATATCCGAGAAGCAGTTTGTAATAGTTGATCCACAATGTTGTATTCACTTCTTTGGATGAGTTTTAAAATTTCATCGTTATTTTTCACAGGCTCCGTACTGCTTGATTGACCAACTCGTTGGTTAGGAACTTCAGCTTGAAGTTCCTTTTCTTTTGCAAGCTCTTCAACTCCTCTGTTGAAGATTCAACCACTTCGGGTGACCCGGATGATATTAAGAATGTTGACAATGGATGGCAGCGGAACTTCCTTTCCATCTTCTATTATGGTTACACCGTACTTGTATGGAATAGATTTTTCAAATTCGTACAGCAGTGGTCCTGGTAAGTAGATGACCAGAGGGGTTATGTGACTTTTCCGGCTGTTGTAGACAATCTCTATTGCTTCCATCTTGGGGATGTTGGGAATTTTTCCACTGTCGAAAGGGATCTCTAAGCGTTTTGGTTCATTGAGCTAAGGAATTACGGTGCAAACATCCTCGTTAACTCTGTAATTAATAGGATTTCTTGTATTGAAATAAGTGATGATCCTTTTGTCCAACAATTCTTGAATCGCATTCTGGACAAAGAGGCAACCATGTCGGCTTCTGTGACATTTTCTGCAAGTTGAGTGATCATGGTGGTTTAGACAAAAATAGTTAAGTTCACACAAACATTTGTGAAATTTGACCAATGTTGTTTCAATGTCTTTGATACTATGAACTGCATACTGCCCTAGGCAACCTTGCACCATATTGATTGACTGAGAATTCAGGTGTAATTGGATTTCCCCTTGGTCCATTTGATTTTGGAGAGCTGCTCGCACAAGGTAGCATCCTTGACTATATTTTGAACATATTCCACATCGTTCATAATTGTGAGGTGGCACGCAACCGTATCCACTCTGTATGCAGTGCATCTTTACCAAATTTATTTCCAGCAAGCGGATGTCACATCTTTGGTGTCTACTCGGCTTTCCGCCGGTCATGATGACTTGGTGTGTGTTTTCATCCTGATAAATTGGAAGCCATTAATGGTCTAATAGATGTTAAAGAGTTCTTTGTATAAGTGTGCAACCTTGATCATTTTTGGAGGAATCTTTGCAATCTTGATAATCATGCGATGACAAAAAACCAAGTCTAACTTGTTTGGCATGTAATTCTACCAAGCTGGTATTCATTAAATGAATGTCGAAAATCTGAATCATGTTGACCTGGTAATCATCCCTTCCATGGCAGTCTTGGATCCATCATAGATCTATTTGACACTGGAGGGCTTTTCCTTGAGTGCATTTCCACTAGATTGGCATTCATTACGCGGATGTCATGATTTTGAACAATGCCTGGATGTTCATAGATCATATTTATTCCACGAATCATGTGATCTTAGATCCAACCTAAATCCATATGCTCTTGAAGTGCTGCTTGTACAATGATGCACCCTTGATTGTTCTTGGAACAAATGTTGCATTGATGATAGTTGTGAGATGGTACGTGGTCGTACCCACTTTATCTGTAATGCATCTTTACCAGATTTGTTCCTAGTATGTGGACATCGCGAATTCGATAACTGCTGCTAGATCCTTTGTCTATCAAGTTTACCGAAGCTTTTTCATGTTGTGGCAACAGATTCATTTGGACATTCGGATTCGAATCTTTGAAAGATAAGCCTCTGCTTTTTATGATTTTTTGTACATCAGATTTGAAACTAAAACAATTCTCAATGTTATGCCCCAATGTTCCTTGATGATAAACACAAAATTGGTCACCCTTGAACCAATAAGGGGGGTTTTCAGGAAAGGCAAGAGGCGTCCTGGTTTGAATGTGTCCTTTTGCTAGCAACACTGGGAATAGTTCTGTGTATGGCAGTGGGATAGGGTCATAACCTGGCGACCTAGTGATACAATTATTGTTATTGTATTGCAGGCGAACTTGTTGAAGAGGCTGCTGCTGCCTTTGCTGATATTGTGGTTGTTGCTTTTGATTCGGAGGAATCTGCGGTTGATATTTCAAAGCTGGCACTGGGTTGATACCTGTCGAGGTTGGTGTCTTCATCTTTGTTTACCCTGTGAAATAGTGTTGATTTCTTGCTCTTTCTTCTTTTGGAAAGTGCTTCCATACCTCTTGTTATTGCTTATTAGTTCTGGATCTTTGACCAATCAACCTTCTCGGACTGCCTCCTTAAGGTGTACTCCCATGCTTACCATCTCGGTAAAGTCACTAGGAGAAATGGCGACCATTCGGTCATAATAGAATGAACTCAAATTTTTCAAGAAGATTTTCGTCATTTCCTTTTCCTCGAGAGGAGGATAGATTTGGACGGAAATTTCGCGCCATGTCTGCGCCTATTCCTTGAAGGATTCTTTATCTTTTGGGGACATAGCTCTGAGTTGATCCCTGTCAGGTACCATATCCAAATTATACCTGTACTATTGAACAAAAGCTGCTCCAAGATCTATGAAGGTATTGATCTTCGTACGGTTTAACCCCATGTACCATTTGAGTGCAGCACCAATTAAACTGTCTTGAAAGTAGTGGATCTGTAATAGCTGATTTTCCATTTGGGTAGATATTTTTTGAGCATTCAATACCAAGTGACTTTGAGGGCAAGAGTTACCTTTGTCCTTTTCAAAGTCGGGCACCTTAAATTTGTGTGGTATTTTGACGTTTAGGACTAAGCAAAGATCGGTAGCATCTTTTCCAAACAAGTATTGCCATGAACGACGTATAGTTCTTTCTGCATTTCCAAGAAATGTTCCTGGAATTCATTCATTCTTTCATATAACTCTACATCCTTTCTTGGAGTGGTATGAAAGATACGCTCTTCTGGAATGGTATGCACCACAGGCTGTGGCATAGTTATTATTGATGCAACTCTTGGCGCTTCTGTGATCTGAAGTTTGTAACCTTCAGGTATGGGAATCTTTGTTGTAGCTCTTGCTTCTTCATTTTCCTAAAGTTTGTAACCTTCAAGTCTGGAGATTCCAGTTGTAGCTTCCGGGCCTTTAGTGACCGAAGGTATATATCCTTCAGGCACACAATTGAAAGGCATGCCCCAGGGAAAACCTTTAGGCATGTTGTACTGAGGAAGGCTGACGGGTACCTCAAATATTGGTGCAAACATGACTTCTTAGATTATAATCCTTTGAGCTGGTTGATCCTGAGCTGCTGTCATTGATTTAATCATGCTATTGAGTCTTTCCATACCCTCTTTTAGAACATTGACCTCCTCTTTCAACTCTCTATTTTTTTCCTCAAGATCGTCCATTTTCTTTTGACGATTGGCCTGAGTATTGTATGAATGATACAACTTGACTCTCTAAAGTGTGATGAAAGTGTAAGTTTTTTTATGAAGAGTGTGTGAAATGCTAAAATGATACATGATGTGCAAAGAAAATGCAATGCTCCTTTTTTTAGTTTTGAAAAGAACTTTTAACAATTATGTTGCAAATATCATACAATGGTGGAAATTATTTATTGAATTCAAAGGTTTATAATATCTTACAGAGAAAAGTACATTATTTTACAAAGTGCAGGAAGGGAAACTCAACTTATGAATCCTAAGGAATTTTGGACAAAGATCCAGATGCTGGTTGCTGATTCCTTTTTCGTTTCTTTGATCGGGCTTCCTCAACTGTTGAAGGGTCGATGATCCTTTTCCAGGTGAAGGGAGAGAGTAGCCTTTTCCGTTCCTCTTGACTTTCTATAGCATGTTGTTCCAATATCTCAATCAAATCATATTTTTCCTTCAGTAGCTCTAGAATCTTTGCGCACTCTAAGCTGATAATTTGGTACTTGTTCCTCCAAGAGCTCTTTTCATGCTGAGTTTTATTAAAAGCAACCTGAAGTTTCTCTGTGTCGTTCACGAAATAGAGGATAGATTCCTTTAGGGGAAATAATTTTTGGCGAGGGTAAGGCATCTTTAACTTGATGGCTCTAGCTTTTACCCATTGGAGATAAGGCTCCGCAGAGATGCAATTTGGTTTTCCTAGAGAGTCGCTTCCTCTCCTATGGATATGACGCCAGGAACGTACGACCTCTTATTTGAATGCTCTTTCATTTTCTACCTCCTTAAAGAAAAGACATTCCAGATGAATGTTATATGGTATGTTCTTCATCAAGTAAACAAGATGATGACGGGCTAGAACTGGGTGTTAGTCGATTCCTCCTTTAGTACCAATGAGGGGTACATTGGGGAAACTTCCACAGCTGTTGATGATCTTTATTCCATCATAGACCCGATTGTACCAATCTACGTCAAAGTGAGTGAGGGACATAATCTTTTATGATCATCGCATACCACTTTTGAGATCCCAAAAAGCAGCAGATTTGGGCAAGTGAGAAATAAACCACTTGTAAAGTAACGAGGCACAACAAGAAATCATCCCTCTGCTATATAAATTCCTCAGATGCACTGAGTGATAAGCCTCTACAAGCAAAGTTGGGACCAGATTCCCGATTAAGAATATCTTGATAGCATCGATGTCGACAAAGTTGTCAATGGTGGAAAAAAGGAATAACCCATAGATGAACAGAACAAAGATATCCTTGAAAGCAACCATGTTCCCTATACTGGCAAAGTATAGGGCTTTCTCCATCAAGAATTTACTTGGTAGACCTTGAATTCCTCCCTTGGTGCTCATGTGAGCTTTGATATCTGACACTTCCAAGGAGGTACCTCTTGCAATGGTTTGATCTTTAGTAATTTCTTCCAGACCAGAGAAAGGGTCTTGATCAATGATAGGTAAATCAATCAGATAAGAGTAATCTTCCAATGTTGGTGTGAGCTAATAATCTGGAAATGTGAAGCAGTGGTACACCGGATCATAGAACTGAACCAATGTAGACATGACTCCTTCCACCATGTTGACTTTTAAAACACACAAAAGTCTTCTATACTTAGCTCTGAAAGTTTCAGGATTGGTAATCAACCTTCCTAATTTTCTTAGGTTTCCAGTTTTGAACTCCTGAAGGTGTACTTCTGAGTTTTTCTTCTACCAAAATCCATAATACAATTTCTCACTGATATTTGCAACAACCATATTTTTTAGTTCTTTTAAAAAGTTTGAAAAGGATTTTTTTTTTGAAAACATTTTGATGAATGCATGAACAGAAGTATATAAAAACATGGGTGTAAGGGTTCATTGTCACGAGCATGGAGTCATGGATCTACCCATCCCAAAGATATATACTAGGGGTTCAATTTTTGTACCAGTAGAACGAGTTGTAACAAAGGTTCCCAAAATCATTGACCCCTCTTTAGAATATTACCAGTAAACTGACTGACTCCTGAGAGCTATAATATCCCCAAGGTGGATCTCATTTGAGTGTAGTATCGTGTATCAACTATTCCCGATAGTTACCGCACTACGTCCTAAAATGGCCGAATGGTTAAATGTTTACTAATACTCAGTTTTATGGGTTCCCAGTGGAAAAAGTAATGTATTCGCGACTTCCTTGCTCAACATCAGTAATTCTAGAAGGGTGCCTCTACTAATTTGGTGGACTTTCAAGTTAGCTTAGTCAAGACTCACTCCCTATAAGCTTTCTTGATTCTGCCACCTCCTATCTTAGAATATGCTATCAAGCCCACTGAGGACTTTTTGGCTCACCACATGTGCATTAATCACATTCCCAGATAAAAGCAAATTAAACAAGTATGGCAAATAAGCAGATAATATAACGGTAAACAGCAGATGAATGAGAAAGCAAATAAGCAACTGAAACAGTAAAATATATGCAATGTAAGGCTTAACCCTCTAGATAAGAAAAGAAGACATCCCTAGTGAAGTCTCCATTTTTCTGTGGCTCCGGGTTTAGTGACGCGACCACTAGACATTTAACGTTACTTTTTTATTTCTAATATTTATCCTATGATGCTTAAAAGAAAGGGGAAGATATCTCAAACTAACCCTGCTCGCAAATATTATTCTTACAAATGCTAATAGATCTAGAATCAGGGGTTGGTTATAATACTAAGCAAAGCTATTACTTGCTTGCTTAGGTTTGTCCTGATGTTTAAATAGGAAAGTTTCTCCTTTGTGAAGACTGAGGAAATGCTTTTGTTGTTTTATGGTTTTCTATTATTTTTTTATAGGTACCTAGACCTAAGATTTTTTTTATTAGTGTGCTCGCTAAGATTTCGCAATCTTATGCCTACGTATTCTCAAAAAGGAAATTGAGAAATCAGAGCGTTCGTAGTTCCTCCTAAATCTATGAGAGGAAATTATTTTGTGTCTTGCTCAAAGCCCAAGATTGAAGCTAAAAGAGTATTTGTATCTTGTCCAAAGCCCAAGATATGAAGCTAAAAGTTTAACTGAGAGAGAATTTGTCATCTCTAAAGGGAGATATCTCACCTATTCATCACAAACATTTAAGAAATGATTATAAAAGAAGTTGATTTAACTGGGATGTGTAGAATCCAGCAATGCCACATCTTCCTCTATAAGAGAAGTGAAATGTCATGAAGGAAGAAGCTTTGAACTTGGACTTTGAAATATCAAGAGCAATGCTACATCTTTCTTCATGAGTTTTAACATAAGGGAAGAAGCTTTTAACTTGGACTTTGGAATATCCAGAGCAATACCACATCCTCCTTTATGAGTTTTAACATAAGGGAAAAAGCTTTTAACTTGGACTTTGAAATATCCAGAGGAATGCCACATCTTCCTTTATGTAAAACAAATTAATTTTAAAGTTTGATTTGAAATGTGATGTATAGAAGGGATATCCTCCTAAAGAGAGGACTCATGGTTGTCGCGATGAGAATCATATACATAGCTATTAAATTAACTAGGTTCACATTTATCCAAGGGAGGGGAAAAAGAATGAATAACCCTAAATATTCAATGCAAAAAACAAAGCAAAAGAGAATCTAAGGTTCGGGGGTTGGTTATACCTAAGGAAGGTGCTAACATCCTAAGTATTTATAGTACTTTACAAGAACCTGTTGTTTTATTGTGTTATTTGTTATTTTTTCTACTAAAGGGGGAAATGGTAAAGGGATACCTAAGGTGTTATTTCTAAGTAAGCTCGCCTAGACATCGCATCTCGTGCTTACATATCCTGATAGGAATGGAATTAGAGCATTCGTAGTTCCCCTCGATAAGGGTGAGGAACTCTTAACTGTGGTCAAGGTTTCAAGAGGGAGTAAGTGTTCATGGCAAGACACTTACGTGGAGTGCAGCGACTCCAAACCTAAGGCTAGGTTGAAAGGGGAAATAAGTGTCCTTGGCAGAACACCTACATAGAGTACGGCGACTCTAATCCTAAGGCTAGGATAAACAGGTAAGACTCAATGTCTAATCTGTTTGAAAGGGTTTAAAGTTGAAAAGGGAAAGTGACAAAATCGTTTGAGATGTGTGAATTTTCTTTAGGGTTTTTGGAAATACATTAGAGTTATGATTAAAGTATTTTTGGATTTTTTGAGAAAAGATTTTAGTTTTAAACAAAATGGGAACTAGCCTAATTCTATGATCCTAAGATTAGGATTAATAGGGAAAGCTACTTAATGTTATCATGCAAGAATGTTCATTTTAAAGTCTACACATATTTTCATTTAATCTAAGGTCAAATAAAATCTCGGTATCCTAAGGGATCATGACAATCATACAGGCAGGTAACCAATAACGTCAAGTTTCAAGGCAGTCTTCAATCCCATTTACCAATATCAAGGCAAAAAATAAGGAAATTCATAATTTAGCAAAGAAAATGAGATAGAGCTAACTCGTAATTTAATCCCACATCTGATTGACAGCAGGAACCACGCTTATCAAATATACGTTAAGCTTCTACTCATGAATTAGTGTCAAGGTTTAACCTAAACCAAATAAATCAAAATTGCCCATGCTTTTAATCAAAATTAATATTTTTAACATAAAAAAAATGATTATAAAATTTAGAATTAATAAAAAATCTTTAAAAAAAAGATTTTTTAAACAAAACAAAAAAACCTCGGGCTTAGACATTATGGTCCCCCATCTTAACAAGATTATAGGGTTTCAAAACATAGAAGAACATCTAAGTTCTCCTTCTATCCATGACGGCTTGTTCCCCCTCCTCAAAATGTATTTTCTCAGTAAAGAACCTCCCTTGTAAATGACGTGTTTTATTTCAAAGCAATAGCAACATATATGATAACGACTTACAGAAACGACGAAGATTCACCAGAAGGTGCACGATAGCGGCGAGCTTCGACGACGTTGGGTGCGTTGCCGTCTCGGTGATTTGCGAGCAAAGATGTGTCGTGTCGTCAAGGTTAGTTTCTTTCTCTCCAGTTTCTTGTTGTTTGCTCTAGCTACTCTTTGCGTGAACTTTTACGATCAGAACCGTCAGTGTTTTTGCCTCCGCTGCCGTGTATGAGTTGTATGTAATTTTTCTGGTGTGAATTTGGGTTTATGGTGGTGGTATTTTTGTGTGAACAATGATTTTTTCATGTGATTTTCTGATGATTGCCTCCTCCCTCTACTGAATGCTATACGTGTGGTTTTATAGGCTTTAGGGTTTGAATGCCATCAATTCTCGTTTCTGTTTTTGGTGTATTGTGTCTGATTATGCCCCGATTGATGTTTGAAACATGTTTTGATTGCTTAGGAAAGAATTGAGTTGATAGGAATGATTCCTGATTCGATGATCTTCCTTTTTGATTTCAACATGCTTGCAACTTGTCTTTTTTCGAATCATGTGATGAATGACTTTCTTCTTTTACTTGATTATGTTTTTAAAATGTCTTGGAAGTGTTTCATGACATCTTTGTCTCTTTTTCATGTGGTATTTCTCTTACATGATGATTCTGGGATATGGGGTGAACAAGGAATGCGTCATCGTATGACTCAGTTTCTATAGGGGCTTCATCCCAATTCATACTCATGTGAATCTTCTTCTCAAAGCTTTTAATCTTTGCCATTGTTGTTCCTTGAAATAATGCCATTGAAGGATCAAGTTAACACCTATGTCCGGTAAATATCCTTTCACACAAATGACTTCTTCCTGCATATTTCGATTGGATCATTTGAGTGAAAACTCTAGTTTCAGGATCTCATATTTCCAGGTAACATTCAAGCATCGACGACATTTGAACGAGTAGCAATTTCGAAATCTCCAAATATATGGCGGACTAAAATATCGCATATGCTCTGCTATTTTCAGTGATGGATTAACAGTTTAGATAAGCACTTTTTGTAAAAGAAATCCATGAGTCTTGTATCAAGCTTGACATTTTTTTATAGAATTTGACTTGTAAATAGTGTGGGAATTTAGTATAATAAAAAACGCCATGTTACATTTTCTAGAGTGCTTCCATAGCATTAGCATGAGGGGGTTTATTTATCAGCATTGTATTATCACTTATCAGTAGTTTGCAATTCACTGATTCGCGTGAAATATGCTTTCGAATCACTAAAGCATACTGATTGAGCTAAAGCACAAGTTTAGTGATTAAGCATTTATGGTTCCATTGACATCTAATCCTTATGTCCAAAATCCAATTCAAAAGAAGAAAAAAACCATGCAGAGGAGAAAGGTATTTGTTTAACCTACAATTTCCTAGGCCTTTAGAGCGAATTATGGTATCCAAGCAGCTTGCTATCTAGGTTGGTTTCTATGGATAAGTTTTGGGTGCTGAGATGATAGTATTGCAACAGTGTATTCAAGTTCTGTATAACAATCCTTTTGCATTTTGTACCTTGAATTTGATGATAATTCCAAGCATTTAAAATAACCTTCTCTTTTATATTGGCCTTGAAATTCCAAATGCTTTGGATTTTGAATTGTACTTGCATAAATCTTAACTCGTATTGCAATCTTGAAATTGAGCTTAACATGTAACCTTACAACTTGAACTTGTAAACTTGTTAGGAAGATAATGAATTGAACTTGACATGAACATCTTGGAATCTTGAATCTTGGAATTCAATATTGTAAATCTACAAAATTTGCACTTCCTTGAATCTTGAAATAATGACTTGAACTTGAATATTAATCTTACACTTGAATTTTGTGGAGAACATGGACTAATGTACTTGAACTTTAAGTGAATTTTGAATTACTTATCACCTTAAATTCTTGAACTTCTTTAATCTTAGAAATAAAAATTGACACAAGTCATATGAAAATCTTCTTGCTTTTGTAATTTGATGAACCTTTTGAACGGTGAGTTTTTTCATGGTGACATATGAACCACTTTTTCATCTTTGTAAAAAAAACCTTTGAACTTGAAAATAGGAGAATCTGCAATTTGAATGATTTTAATCATATCTTGAATTTAAACTTAAAATAAAGAACTTTTTGTAAAGAGTTATGAATCTTGAACATTCACTTTAAGAACTTCTTTCCTAAACCTGATTCAAGATTTTTATTCAAGCTTTACCACTTCAAAGCATATTGCTTAAGACCAAAATAAACCAAAATGGTGATCCAACCTCTTGGATAAGAACAAATCCTTTCTTGAATAAGTTTGATCTTTGTTATCCGCACAGTCAAATATTAGATGATGATGAACTCGACACCTGAACCAAGAGGATATAACTTGTAATTTTACTTGCCACGAAAACCACAACCAGTCTTCACACTTAACAATGAAGAAAAGAAAACCCTAATCTTCCTTGAGGTATGCACTGAAACTTCTGAGAAGCTCTGAGAAAAATAACCAGTAGAAAACCCTAGGACCCTTTGAATCTGGATCCATGGATCACGTCTTGAAGTATTTAACTGTGAGAATGAATACCAACTCCATTTGAAACCAAATTTCCTGCACAAACCTATTAGTAATAAAGAACGCAGATATTCAAGATGATGCACAATGAAAAACATAATTTTAGGGTCAAAATTAGGGTATGACAATGGTCTCATATGTGGGGATGTTGAATTTTTTTGCCTTGATCAAAGCCCAAGGTTGAAGCTGAAAAAACTGACTCAACTGGAGAGTGTTATATCTATCTTGTACAAAGCCCAAGATTGAGGCTGACTGGGGAAATCATTATATGAAGCCTAAGAGGAGGCTGAGGGAATTTAAATGGAGACTGACTCTTGCTGAAGATTACAAGAGAGTTGAATTATTAAATGCCACAAGGGCTTTAATCCTTTTGGGGATTTATTGATTGTAAACTAGCCCTGGCTGGGGATTATTAAGTGAAAGCCAACCTTTATTGAGGATTCAGAAAAGGCTTATAGGATGAGATTAAATGTCCTAGAGGTTTTGAATCTCCTGGGATTTTGTGTATTGATAAAGCTGAATAGGAACTATCCTATGCTTTTAGAAAGTCTGTGGGTCCTTGTATGAAGCCCAAGAGGAGGCTGGAGATTGAGACTTTCCATGTCTAAGAAGAGTTTAATAAAGGTTTCACCGAGAAATAATCCTTTCTTTGTTGATCTGTTCCAGGGTTAAGAGGATTTAAAGAAGAGTTTCACCGAGAAATAATCCTCTCTTTCATGAACTGTTGCAAGGTTAAATAAATTGAACAATGCCCAAGAGGAGGCTAACTGTATTGGGGAGAAGAATTCCTTTGTACAAGAGGGAACTAGTTGTTTGAACTAAGTTATAATGGTTGAAAGGATCCTATTGTTTGAACTAGTATAAACTAAGGATGGTTTAAATGCTAAGGGAAACTTAACAAGATATGTACAATTAATATATACATATATATGAGAAAGTATATAAACAAGTATGAATTGAATTTGAAAAGGTGGTGGGTCTTACAATCTGGATAGAGGCCTAAGTGTGTTGCGATTGATTAAATGTTTTTCTTTAAGATTGAGTTAGGGTTTTGAGAAATTGAAGAAGGTTTTGAAATGATTTTGGATTTGAATTTGAATTTGAAGATGACTTGATCTTAAGTAGGAGAGGAGCAAAGGTGTTGGGTCTTACACTCTAGATAGAGGCCCAAGTGATTGTTTGTATCTTGTACAAAGCCTAGGATGAATGAGGCTAAAATATTTTCTATTTAAAAAAGGGTGTTGGGTCTTATACTTAGGGAGACGCCCAAGATTTAAAACAATTTTTGAAGAAGAGAGGAGAGACTTATATTATAGCAGAGACCCTGACTTTGATTGAGAAAATTGATGCTAGGTTTAGATTGAATTTGGAAGATTGAAAGATTGAAAGAGTGAAGTTTTGAAAATATGAAGGAGATTTTGAAAATAGGAAGAGGGATGAGACTTACACTCCTAGCAGAGGCCTGTGGTTGTTATTGATTGAAAAAGATAAGAGGGACTTATACTATAGTAGAGGCTCTGACTTATTAAGTTTTGAAAAGATTTGTTTGGGCTTATACTCAGGGAGAGGCTCAAGATTATTTGAAAACACAATGATTTTGAAAACTAAAAGGAGGGAATTATGCTATAGTAGAGGCCCTAAAAATGTTTATTTATGTACAAAGAGATGGAACTGACACTCTATTAGAGGCCAAAATGATTGTTTTGAAAATAGTGATTGCACCGTGATTTTAAAAAGCGCAATAGGAATTATACTATAGAAGAGGCCTAGAGAATTGGTTTATTTACAGAGGGGGTTGGGTCTTGCACTCTAATAGAGGCCCAGGATTTTGATAATGGAGTTTGAAAGATTGAAAGCTTTGTAAAAACCTTAATTTTGAAAGAATTGATCAAAGGTGTTTTTCAAATGAATTTAAACATGACATAATTGGTGTATAAGTCAAAATAAACATGTTGTGATCTTAAAAAAAAGTTTAAAATATTAGGCTTTATCCATATGAAGATCAAAATGTGATCGTTTTAAATAAAATCAAGAAGAAAACCAAATTTTAGGGTTTTTTAATCATTTAAAAAAAAACAATTAATTTCAACTTAATAAAAGTGATTAAAATCAAATCATTTTTTTAAAATTTTTGTGTGGATTAAATTAATAAAATGTGTGATTGACAGGTGTGCAAAAAATCATTTAAAAATAATTAAATTTGAGTGTAAAAGTAATTATTTGAAAATAATATATAAAATATTAAAAAATGTGAAAATATGAAGAAAAACCAAGAGAAATCACATTTTGCAAAAGGAGGGGATCAAACTCGTGCCCTTACACACACTAACACACTTAACACGCAGGCACAAACCACTGGGGTGGTGATACATCTGTGTATCAAACCACGCCCAATAATTGATAAGGGTGAAAGTGTCTTTAGGCCAGATCAAGACAAGGGCGTCATGGCTGGGTTGCCCAAGGTTTCCAAGTTTCAACCATTTGCAAGAAGGACCATAACTCCATCATTTCTCCATGAAATTAAAAGATGTAAAGACCTAACTTGCTTGAAATTTCATGAGGAATTCAATGGTGGTGTTAGATTTTTCTAAAAGTGCCTACATTTTAAAATCCGATAGTGGTTTCAAAAAGGCCATGGTTTTGCAAGTTCTATGCTACATGTTTATGCAGCTAATAATAACACTTAATTATAGTTCAAAAATTAACAAATATGACATATATGGCATGTTCATGACCAATGTACATCAAAGCAAAACATATTTTGGCAAACTCATGTTTTAAGGAAACTTACCTCTTGAAGCAAACTTAGATATTTCAAGATGGTTGTTACAGAAATGTCTTGATACTTTGGACACCTTAAAATATACCTCAAATGATCCTTTTGAATGCTTGGAACCAAAGAAAGTTATCTGGAACATAATATGGCACCCTTCTTGCAAAAATGGCAAAAGTGACCAAAATGCAACTTCAACCAAATGGAGTTACAGTTGAGAAAATATGGTTGGATCAATTTAGGGATGTTAATTAAAGTGTGTTTTGAATGTTGTTTGGTTTTGAAATGGACAAAATTAAGGCATGGCTTGAAAAATGCAGAAAAGTTAAAATATGAGGTTTTGATGGTTGACTTTCTGATTTTGGTGGTTTGTAACGAAGATGAGGGTTTGGACACCTCCAATGGATGATTTATGATGTGTTTGTATGGTTATTTGAGTGGTTTAGGCTCTGGTTTTGAAAATTCCAAGTTTGTTCCTTGGAACTTTGAAACTTGAAGTAAAAGAGGGAGAATGAGAAAACAAGTCTTTGGTATTGTTTTGGGGTGCTTGAAATGATTAGAAATGATCCCTGTTTATAGGAGAACAAATTTGTTTTGGGAATAATAGTGAATGGATGAAGGACCACTCTATTGTCCAATGGATTTTTTCATGTAGCCAAAGTCTCCTTCTAGCATAGCTATGCATTGACTCCCATCAAATTTGTTTTGGGAGTAATAGTGAATGGATGAAGGATCACTCTATTGTCCAATGGATTTTGTCATGTAGCCAAAGTCTCCATCTAGCATAGTTATGCATTGGCTCTTATCAATTGTGCAGGTTTGAAGTCTTCTTGTTCTTGGATATATCTTGACTGGTTTGTACATAATTCCAGCCACCTCTATGTATCACATTAATTCAACTTAACAAAATTGAATTTTAAGACTTTTGTAATGATGAATTTGCACATGCTAAGCTAGATTCTTGACTCCTTGGTACAAAGTTGAAGATACCAAGTGATTCATCAAGATTCCTTATGATCTTGGATGATGGCAAAGCTTGCAAGATGATAAACTTGTTGTGAAAAATCATGTGGTGTAAGAAAGTCCCAAAATCTGTCTTTGAAAAACAGTTGTAGCAAGGTGAGTTGTGAGGTTCATAACTTCTTGCTCAAGTTGAATCATGGATGTTCTAGTGCTTCTTAGAAAGCTGAGATGATGTTCTTCAACATTTATGTTCGCAGTTTGTATTGATTCTACTTGGATCATAATGAAAAATGCCCTTGAAAATTGATGTTTCATGCTGAAAACTTGGCAGAATTTTCACTAAGTGTTGAAACTCATTTATTTTTTATTTTTTTTTATTTTGATCACTTCATAACTTGAAATCCAAGAAGTTTTTGGATATTTTCCAGCCTAACAATCTTGTTGTATGTGATGAGATCTATCATTTGAGGTTTGGAGTGCCAAAAATGGTTACTCGGATCACAAATTATGGCCGTGTAAAGTTAGGTAAAAATCATGTTTTTTCATAACTTAGTGAAAATTTCAATTTCTTCAACTTTGCCCCTTTTGCAAGTAACCTTGATTTCTTGATTAATCTTTGTTCAAATGCAACAATGGATCTTTTGCCGAAGATCATGCGAATTCTTGATTGATCTTTTGCCGAAATCCTTTGTAGGGCTTAAAAACCTTAATTGGAGATCATAATGAAGCAAACAACAATCTTGACTTTCTAAGGTGGATTAGTGATGCATAAAAATGTATGTATGAGACGTAAATGATATGGGTATCTTAGGGTCACAAATTAGGGTATGAAACTAGGTTGTGCTTGTTAATTTTTTGAACTAAAGGGATTATTTTGGGGTTTTAGTGTGTTTGTTTTAAGTTTTTGGTATTATAGTTACATTTTTTTATGTTGAGTTTTTGAACTAAAGGGTTTTTTTTTTACATTAAGACTTGTTAAAGTTTTATTATACGTTTTAAAAAAAAATTCAATCTCTTTGGTAATAATTAACAATTTCGTAAATTATGTAGTAAATCAAATTGTAAAAAAAATGCCTCGCCAACCTGCTAACTCATTAGGAAACAAGGCGGACTTGACTTTTGAGATCGAACACCTAAGTTGACCTGCCCCGCCCTGTCCCGCTTTTGAACGGACTTAAATGGAGCGGAGCTAAACAAGACGGGCCTAATTGTAGGGTAGTTGTTTTTTTCGCTTGGACTTAGGCACTCTCCATGATAAAAAAAAGAATAATAATATAATTAATAAATATAATTTATATGTAATGATTGCTAAAATATTTTTGGTGTATAAGTAAATTTAAAGCTAACATTTTATATTTTAATAAAACGTAATAGTATTAATAAGTGATACATTTATAATAATAATAATAATAATAATAATAATAATAATAATAATAATAATAGTATTTGCTAAAATACTAAAAGATTGACTTCCCCATTATTAATCAAGGAGAACCTCAAATAGTTGGTTAAATTTTTGTAAAGGTATTTTTTCAGGTGATTCTTGTCTCTCCTTTTTCTCATGTAGGAAGTCTCCTCTTTATACTCCTTCAACTATCAATGGCTCCTTAAAGGGGTTCTTTTTCAGGTCCCTCATTATGGAGACTCAGAATAATGTACTTCTTAAGGTTCGTCGACTTCCATAATCATCATATAACATCTTTTTCCTCAACTTCCGTAACCTTCTACCAACATGGAGACATTGCATAATCGCCCATAGTGACCGTTCACATGACTTCTTAGCACCGCTCACAAGGTCGGAGTTGACTTGCTCTTTTGTCCGAGTTTACTACAAGACTGACGTGTTTATATTGTCGACATCTTAACCGGACTCCGACTTGTGCAAGACCTATGCTTACCTGCTCGTTTTACAAAAGCTTGAATTTTTAGGAATGCTGGGATGTACATGAGCCCCTCGACCATGAAGTCCTATTAGATTGAAGTGTTCGATCAAGATAATCTTGGTATTCCTTTCTTCCCTAGTTTGGCCTCCTACTCTGTGAATCATTGAGGCATCAATCATCTTAATGATGACAAATCTTTCTCTCATCTCATCGTGATGGTTTTATGGGAACTCTCAATTGTCATCATTGCTCTTTTTGATATAAATTCCTGGCTATTACAAACTTTCTTTTAAAGAGGCTTGGTTTTTTTTATTTGGCTTACAACTAAAACTAGCAATCCTCTTCCCAAGTGTTGCAGACCAATTTCTACTTCGTCCACCGCTCGTTTCTTCTGATACCTCAAGCCTCATGTATCATTTTCTTTCCCCTTTTTGCTCTTTTGGTTCTTTTTTATTATTTCTTCAATACAAAGCTATATTTACTCGGGAGAAGGTTTGATTTCCCTTATTGTTAATGATAGAAATAGGATTTGGAATGCTTGCATGCAAGAGTGTGAGGCTTATTTGAGTCGAATGGATTTTGACCGAATTATTATAGAAGTTTATGTTGAAATCCCTTCACCTATTGGTAACACTGACTCCGAGTCTTCATCCTCAGGCTTGTTAGACACTCTGCTGGAGGTAACAGGAACTTTGATATATAAATAGGTTCTAAGCTACCACCATAATCTCATTGACGATAACTACATCTCGAAGCTTCATTATAATATCTCAATTTCTTCCATTGGGAATGAGGAATATGTTATTTTAGAGCCATGCATGGTTGGCTAGAGGGCCTATATTACTTGGCCCAAGGGAGTGCCTGATGAATATTTCTATTTCTATTCAGGGGTCATCGAGGATTTCAAGATTTGTATTCCATTTAACCATTTTGAGTCTGATCTCCTCAAAACCCTAAATATAGCCCCTTCTCTGTTGCACCCCAATGGTTAGGGTTTTACCAAGGCCTTTGAAAATGTTTGTGACACAATGGACATAACGCCTACCTTAGAACTATTTTTCTCTTTTTCTTTTTTGGATTTAAATAGGTTAAAATAAGAAGGTTGGGTATCTCTCAGTGGTATTCCAGGGAAGAGCTTTCTTCAAGCTTATACCACTAATTATAAGGGTTTTGAGGACAAGTTCCTTCGAGTGAAAAGTGGGAAAAGGTATCCCCATGTTATGTATGCACTGGATGGGAACTACTATTTTCTAATTTACTGGTCGGATAGTCCATTGTCGGTTTCTGGCTTTGATTACGACAAGTTGAATGATTTGGAAATCCGATCTTTGGCCGTTTTGGATGCCTTCCGGGTAGTGAAAGTTAAGAATTTAATACAGATGGTTGAAGACCTAGAACAAATTTCTAATTTTCTAGATAATTCTAATATGCGCTTTATTTATTGCTTTCTATTAACCTTATTAATCCTCATGTTTTTTTATTCACTGCTTGTGCTTTCTCTTTTCAGCGAAAATGAAAAACCTCAAGCTTTTTGAATAAAAGAAACCAATGGCTGAAGCTAGAGCGAGGCGTGGGGATCAATCGAGTTCTAAAGGTGATCTGACAGATATTCAAACTTTGACCCTCAAGAGGAAGAAGATGGAAGCTATTTAAGAAACTCCCACTGTATCTGAGCCTCGGGATACCTCTATTCCTCCCTCTAGGGATTCCAAGCCGATCACTCCAAAGAAAATGAAAATCTTGATGAATGATGATGTCGGTAAGGACAACCTGACTATCACCACCTTGATGCAGGATTCTGGTAGTAGTCACCAAACCAACCCTCTTTTTAATTCAAGTTTCGATCTAATAGTTTTGATGGTTTGAGATATCTCTATGATCATCTAAATGCAATTGAGAATGTTGAAAAGGTGAAATCAATAGGCGTTCAGCAGTTAACATAAAAGCTTAAAGCTTATTTGATGAGATGAGTAGTCATGAATCAGGGTCTTTTTGAAGTAGGTGATGCCTATGAGCAGAATGAGGCTCGTTTGACTAAGAATATAAACCATTTGAAAGATGATTTGTAAGCCTGAATCTTCCAGGTAGATGACCTGACCAAGTAGCTCACATAGATGAAGAAACAGAAAGAGATATCAGAATCCCAATTGTTAGAAATGACTAAGCAGAAGGAAATTGTTGAATCCAAGTGCTCAGAGATGGAAGCAACCAATTTCAGCTTGATTCGAGAAGCAGAAGAGGCTCATTCTCTTAATGAGACTTGAAAAAATTCTTTGTAGGATGCCCATATGGATTTGCTCTCTGCTAGGGATCATGCCTGACTTGGATATGACAAGGATGGATTTTTTCAAGACTATGGTAGACGGGAAACTGGTCAACATGGAGGATACTTCCCTTGAGACAAAGGGTTTGAAGGATGTGGCGGTGGATAATCCGATACCTGGATCTCAGGAAGACGAGCACGATGAAACTTAGTTTGTTTATGTTTGTTGTTGCCCATTAGTGGTGATGTTCCCCTTTGTATTTTGAACAATATTTTGTTTTTCTATCAGACGAGTATGTCCTTTAAGGGCTCCTTTATGACAATGTTATTCCATTATCCTTCTATGCATTTTATTCAGTTCCTAATGTCTTAACTATTTATAAATCTATGTCTTATGATTGATTGGATCTGACTTGATCCTTCTTGCTTTGATCTAGTTTTTTATAACTCCATAAAATACTTATATTCCCTGCTCTATTTGCATGACATATTGCAATATTTTGACTATGCTCCTCTGTGCAATTGTTTACTAAAGTCTGTGACCTCAATTCCTGGCCAGAAGTTATTCTTACGTAACCAGGCCTGATGTTTGTTGTTTACACATTCGGTTTCATTAGTCCAGAGGTTAAACATAACACAGTCATAATCGATTATGCCTGAGGCTTCAAAAAGCTAACACTTCAGTTAGGCAAGAGGTTTTATTAATGTTGCTCGACCGCATTCAACAATTCCAGAAGCTTCAAGTAGCTTGGACTTTAGTTAAGCTAGAAGTTTTATTAACTTTTCTTGGTCACAGCCGATTATGCCAGAGGCTTTAGGTAGCTTGGACTTCAGTTAGGCCAGGGGTTTTATTAATGTTGCTCGACCGCAACCGATTATGCTAGAGGCTTCAAGTAGCTTGAACATCAGTTAAGACAGAGGTTTAATTAATGTTGCCCAACTGCATCTGATTATGTCAGAGGCTTCAAGTAGCTTGGACTTTAGTTAAGCCAGAGGTTTCTATTAGCATCTCCCCACCACAACCGATTATGTTGAACGCTCCACTCTTCAGATGATTACTCACCGGCTTCGGTCTTAACCCCTGATCATGTCCTAGGACCTATTTGCCTCTTTATAAATTTATAATGCAATTGTTTTAACTATGTGTGCCTCATTAAAAACCCTTGGTCTTGCAAGGGAAAAGAGTGCATTCCCACAATTTTATACATGATATTTATTACATAATTTAGCTAAAATAAAAACATTAGCTTGGTTTCATTCCAAGCCCTAGGTAATTCAATACCCTCTAAACTTTCTAAATTATAAGCCCCGTCGTTATTCTTCTTAGGGATACATAAAGGTTCTTCCCAATTCAGAGCTAGCTTGCATTTCTTTTTAGGATCAATCATTTTCTTCAACACCAGATCTCCTCTGTGAAATCCTCTTTGCTTTACTTTGATATTAAATCTCCTGGAAATTCTTTGTTTGGCTACGAATTCCTTTATGTGAGTTGTTTCCCAAGTCAAACTATTGACTTCTTCCGGTATCATAGTATCAACTCCATAAACCATCCTGAAAAGGTTTTCCTGAGTAGTCGAATACGGTGTAGTATGATAAGACCATAAGATATTATGTAAGTACTCGGCCCATAAACCCTTAGCTTCATATAACTTCTTTTTTATCCCGAATAGAATGATCTTGTTGGCACCCTCTACCTAACCATTTGCTTGAGGGTTCTCCACCAAAATAAATCGGTTTTGTATCCCCAAATTCTTGCAAAACTCTACTACTGGTGAACTACAAAATTTTGTACCTCTGTCTTAAACTATAACCTCAGGAAGGCCTAAACTGTAACACCCTAATTTTCCCCACGTAATTTATAATTAAACAAGAGTAAATTAAAAATTCACCACACAATTAGGATGCTACTTTATCACCAAACAACTCAGGCAATAGGATATGTAACACTTATTAGCTTTTAAAACTAATATTAAGAATAAACATATCTGAATTTCAAAATATTACTAGCAACAGAAAAACATCATCAACTGATTATTTAAACTAATTAAAACATAATCATAAAAAGTGATAACCATAATACTTTATTCAACTTAATAGATTAACAAAAAATATCCAACAATCATATATAAAATAAATATCGTTCTGTTGCAGTGAGAATCAGATATCAAGCTATTAATTAACTTGAATCACAAAACATGAAGTTCACCACCGAGCTTTGATTTATCCAAAGGAAAGGGTAAAGATCGAAGAAAACCCTAAGTGCACCACGTAACAACGAAGCTAGAGATCTAAGGTTCGGGGGTTGGTTATACCTAGGGAATGTGTTAGCATCCTAAGCATCTGTAGTACTCTACAGGAACCTCTTGTTAATATTTGTGTTATGCTAAAACTGCTTGCTAACGGAAAAGTGCTAAGGTAAAGAACTAGGGCATATACACTAAGTATGCTTGCCAAGACGTCACATCTCGTGCCTACGTATCCTGACTAGGATGGAATCAGAGCAACCGTAGTTCACCTAACTAAGGATGAGGAACTCTTGATAACGATCAAGGTTCCAAAGGGAAGTAAGTATCCATAACCATGGTACTTACATAGATTTAACCAACTCTCTAAGTCTAAGTTGAAAACTAACCTAACTAAGGTTGACTTTAACAAAAGTCAAAAGGGGAAAATGAGTACTCATAACAATGATACTCACATAGAGTTTACAAACTCTACCTAAATCTAAAATTGCAAGGTAAAATGGCTCTAACGAGGTCAAGAGAGATCCTAACAAGGTCAAGAGGTGGACGAAAACACTGCTAAACAACCTTAAGGGTATGACTTACAAGTCAACAGGGAACCCTTCCTTTGGAATGTCAAGATTAAATTAGGAAATAAATAAAATTAAGATAAATAAATAAATAAATAAATGAATAAAAAGGTAACAATTAAAATTAATTAAAAAAGAAGATTAACAAAACTCTACTTAAACTAAATAATTCTAGTTAAAAAAACTAAATAATTAAATTAGAACCTAATAATAAGAAAGGAAAACTCACTAATTAATCCTAAATAAAAGATTCATTAATGAGTAAAACCTAAAAACTAATAAACTAAGTTAATAATAGAACTAACCAAGACTAAAAATCTAAAAAAAAAGAGGGGTGCAGGGAGCAACTACAACCAAAGATAATGGAAACAGTGGGCTTTGAGGGGGGTGGCAAGAGCAACAAAGCTCCAGGCCCACTGAGCAAAACGCGGTGATCCCATGGGGAGGGTCTACGGGAGTACCGTGAAGGCAAAGCTCTGGTAAATAAACTGGATCGGATAATGGGTATGATAATGAAGCATCCGGTAGCTACGACGGTGACACGTGTCACCTTCCTTCCAAGCATCAAAGGAAAACGAAGCGGTGGCTCTGGGAAATAAATCATGTACGAAAGTGGAAAGGGAATGTAACCAGCTACACAGATCCAAACTTTGCCCTATTTCTCTAAAACAGAAAACGCCCGCCGAAACATCTCATGAGTTGCCGAAGAAGAAGATCTGCAGCGGCTACCTTATCTTCTCCGGCGAGAAACCACTCTCTCATCGCGAAACCAACATAAACCCTTTCGCCTCTTAACTCTTGACCACGAAACCTAACCCGATTTCTCCGAAACCTGAACGGAAACTCAAATCACCCTAACCTTAAGCTAAACCCTAAATTCGTACGAAAAAACCAAAAAAACCACACGAATCGAAATGAAACGAAGGCTCACTCAAGCAAAATGAGGCGAAACAACAACAAATATCTTAGAGTATTCATGTCATACCCCAAATTTTGACTCCTTAGATCTTCATTATCATTTTAGGAGCATGCTCATTTGATTGTCTAACCTTAACCCATTTCAAGTTTGTCTTTGTTAAGATACAGGAATCAGGGCTCTGCACAGCCGAAATCGAGGTTTCGAGGGTTAATCAGTCAACGTTTTGGATTGGTTCTCCTTGAGATAGGTCTCTACATCATCAAGTATATTACATTGGATCAAGTATGAATCCAATTTGAGGTTGTCACCCAGGAATCAAGAGCAGTGCAGTTTAGAATACCCAATTAGGGTTTTCGAGCAGGAAAAGTCAACCATGGTTTGACTTTTGGTTTAAAAGGTGTTACAATGGTGGGATCATGGTCCACAAAGTTCATATGGATTATTAAAGTCTACTCAAAGAGTTTCAAGGCCTCAAAAGACCCGGAGCGTCAACAGTCGACTCGGTAGTCACCGATCGATCGTTTGGTTGACCGAAAAGTCAACTCTTCACCCATAAGGAATTTGACCTCAAGAGGTGAATCAAAAATTTTCCTAATGACATATTTAACCTACCCATGAAATTTCATGACCATTAGATCAAGGATTGAGGAGTAATTGCAAAAGTCGGGAATTAGGGATTTGAAAGGGGCAAGACCATAACTCGTTAACCACACATCCAATTGAGTTGGTTCAAAGCTCATTGGAAAGCTTTTGAAAAGTCCTACAAAATTCCCAAATTGGTCCATGATCATAAAATGCATAGATTTGGAATTATGACCAAATTCATTACAAGAGGGAAAAGTAACTTAGAAAAATTTCACTTTTAGGCTTGTTTTTTCAGCAACTTTGAGAGGTTTTTTAGCCAAGTTCCTTTGGGAATCTGAAACTCATGAAAGCATGAAAGTTATATAGCTACATGAGGGCTTTCCAAAATGTATTAGAACTCCTCCATAGCCCTTATGAGCTGAGAGTTATGAATTTAGCAAGATGAGCTTTTAACACTTGAGTCCCACATTGACAATTTTTCACAAACTCATCCTTTGACCACTTGAGCTATTGTCAGCCCTTGGATCATGTTTGTATCTGATACTTAGAGAGTATAGTGAAGGAAAATGCAGAAGAAGTGAAGGATTTGAAGGAATAGCAAGTTACAAGCAAGTGGCATTAAAATAATCAAAGAATTCAAGAGAGGAAAGAGAAACTTTTTGACATCTGCACTCTATGTCCTATTCAGTCATCTCATGTATCTCATTCCACTTGATTTTCTGCTCACATTGAGCCAAGAGAGTGATATATGCAGCTGTACCAAACCTCAAGCCAAGGGTTACCTTTTCAAAATCCCTCCAAAAATGCCAAGATTACAAATCTGTCCTCATCCTTCATTTTCCTATAAATAGAGGCTCCCTCTATGTCATTTACACACCAGAGCTATCAAGAATTGCAGAAAACTCATAGCTCTCTGTTGCACCCTAATTTTTGACCTTAAGACTCCACCTCTTTGGGTGTTTTCTTTCGTTTTTTTTACCTTTATATGTGACTAACAAGTGTGTGCAGGAATATTGATTTCAAGGGTAGATTCTACTTATTCTCACAGCCCAGCCTTTCAGGACATAATCAATATGATTCAGGACCCTAAAGTTTTCTACTGGTTTGAGCCTTATAGGATTGACCAACTGTTTCTTCTATGGCATTCGGGTTGGAGCGTATTAATGTCACTTTACCCAAGGGTTTCGAAAGCCTCAACATATCACAAGGAGAATTGGGTTGTTCCCTCCATTGGTGTTGAGTATCATTATTTGTATTTATATCTTTGTGGTTTATGTACCATGTCCCTCATCATTTAAGTCTTTCTCCGTGGAGGCAGAAAGGATTTAAGATCTGATTCATTCAAGTTATCTTTTGACTCATCCTCAAATCTATGAGTCTTGGCAAGCAAAGTTTCATGCTCTGACGTGAGATTGTATTTTGTGTTACTCATTCAAGTTGTAAATGTCATATACGAAATTGGGCCCAAATTACAAAGTACATATTCGGGGGGCGGATCCAAGATTATTTAAAATGCCCAAATTACAATTTCAAGGAGATTTTATATTCATAAAGTAGTAACTCAAATTTGAAGATGCTAGAACTCTACAAGGCCATATCCTTCGATTCCACAATGTCCACTCCAGGGGTATTATGTTCAGAATTATCGTCTCAAAACCACATGCTATGACACTTATGCATCAAATTTATATACAACAGAGAGCCACAAAAGAATTTATTTGAAAATGTAAATTAAATACAATTTGGTTTCATTGCTCAAATTATTACAAGATGCTTCCTTTTTGACAAGTAACGATAATTGGTATTGTTGGTTACATTATTGCCCCCTAGGCGGTAAAACATCAAAGTTTATGTGCTTCTAATGCCCAACAGCTGTTTGCGGAAAATGTTACTATAATGTTGATTTTGCTAAAATCAAAAGAAACAAAGGATTTTATAACTCTCTAAAACTTTCATTTCTAATTAGGAAAAATGCTGATGCTGATTCCGATGGTGTAAAGTAGGTCCAGCTACATTCGAAAGATACTTTGTAGAATATTGTGGCATCTTTTCAAACCAGCTATTTCATCTCAAGACTTGCCCCTTTTGGTGATCCTTTAGTTGTTCTAGCTTATATTCCTGGAGAAGAAGATGGGGAAGAAGGGTTCAAGCACAGCCTTGCAGCAACTTCAGAATATGTATTCTCATAAATCACCTTCAAAGGATATGATATTGATAGCAGCAGATGAATTAGATTATCTTATAACCAAGGACAGAGTTGTGCTCCTTGATCTTTTCATGCTCACCACTTTCCCGTGTTCCAGATGTATACTGATAGGTGTAGCTAATGCAATTGACCTGGTGTAACGCCCCGATTTCGACTATTCCTTTTTCGTTGAGTCCTTTTTGATTTTAATTGGGCGAATATTATTTTGATGTGTAATTTTTGTGGAAATATGTTATGTTTACATATTATTCTATTTTACCCGATTTTGGGAGTTGTTGGAGAAAATAGTTGGAGGGTATTTTGGACATTTCCTATTTAAGTGATAAGTTGGATATTTTATGAGTTATTAAGTTAATAGATTTTTTGGGAAAAATAATAGGAAGATATTAAAGAGGAAATAAAAGAGAAAGAAAGATAGTAAGAAAGGAAGGAAAGAAAAGAGAAAGAAAGAAGGAGAAGAGAAAAAGGAGAGAAAGAAGAGGAACTTTGGAAAACATCAAGATCAAACTCTAGCTTGCGATTAATCAGGTAAGGGTGAGAAGCTTTATCATCTTCATAATGTGTATGATCATGTATGTGCTAGATTGGATTTGTTGGATTATTTTCTATGTTTCCATTTCTAGGTCGGAAGTTGATTTAATCGGTAGAAACTGAGTTTTATCGGTTAGAATTTGGAATAGATGGTGTAGTATAGTCGGATGATAAGTGGGTTGTACTACTGGAACTGATTTGGATTAAATCGGTCGGTTTGTGAGGTTTGGGCTTTTGGACAGCCATGGGAGTTCTGAGTTCGCAGGTTCGCCAGCGAAGCTTCGCCGGGCGAAGCCCAGCGAGCAGCAGCGAACCAAGTCAGTAGCATCCACCCTGTCTTCGCTGGCGAGTTCACCAGGCGAATGAGAGTGGCGAAGGTTTGCCAGGCGAGTATGCTAGCGAGTGCTAGCGAGTAATTCCAGAATAAATCCCAGTGGTCTTCGCTGGCAAGTTCGCCAGGCGAACGAAGTAGCGAAGGTTCGCCAGAGGCTTCGCCAGGCGAAGGTTAGCGAACACAGCAACATATTTTTCTTTCTTGTGTTTTCCATTCGTGGATGGGTTGTGTGGTTTGGTTGCGATCATTCCTTGTTTGAGATGATTAATTATATGTTTTATGTGTGTTATGGGTAGCCGTATGGCGTGAATCCTAGTTTATGAATTGTGAAGTGTGGAATGTGGCCGTTTGGTATTTTGGTGCATTACTTGAATGTAATAGAAATGCATGATGAGATTATATGATGACTGTATGTATGTATTGTGATATGTATATATAGTGGATGCATAATGAATATATGCAATGAATGTGAAGAATGCATGAGCATGTTCGCAAACGTGGTTGCATTTCAAGAAGTGTATGAAGTACATTCTTGTGCTGTTGACTCTTAGGAGAGTCTTATGAGTGGTGTGACTCTTAGGAGAGTCTGATGAATGAAGTGATTCCTAGGAGAATCTGATGAACGAATTGATTCCTCGGAGAATCTGATGAAAGATGCGATTCCTCGGAGAATCTGCTAAATGACTTGATTGATTCCTCGGAGAATCTGATGAACGGTGTGATTCCTTGGAGAATCTGATGAACGGTGTGATTCCTTCGAGAATCTGATGAACGGTGTGATTCCTTGGAGAATCTGATGAACGGTGTGATTCCTTGGAGAATCTGATGAACGGTGTGATTCCTTGGAGAATCTGATGAATGATTCCTTGGAAAATCTGATGAATGGTGTGATTCCTCGCAGAATCTGATGAATGGTGTGATTCCTAGGAGAGTCTGATGAGTGATGTGATTTCTAGGAAGATCTAATGAGTTATAGGATACCCATGAGGGGTGGGAGTGAATTGATTCTTAGGAGAATCTGACGGACGATTAAGTCGATAATTTGTTGCATTTGCGTAGAGTAGCGAGTTGGCCTCTATGATTTGCATGTTGACATCTGTGCATGATGTATGGCGAAATAAGCATGTTGTGTATGTTTATTAGAATAATGTGAAAGGTGTGAATGACATAATTAAATGCTTGAAGATATATATATATATATATATATATATATATATATATATATATATATATATATATATATATATATATATATATATATATATATATATATATATATATATATATATATATATATATATATATATATATATATGTATATATATGTATGAATGAATATATGTATATATATGTATATGTGTGTAATATGTATGAATGTTCCTGAATGGATATAAACCTTAATGATGCATATTGTTTATGCTTGATGTTCTATTTGTAAATAGACTTTAGTGGATACATTGCGATGTACGATGTGAGTCGTGGTGAGAAAGCGTAAGATGCATGATTGTGGATATGATATATATATATATATATATATATATATATATATATATATATATATATATATATATATATATATATATATATATATATATATATATATATATATATATATATATATATATATATATGCCTTTATGCATTATTTGTTATGATATTGTTTCTCACCCTTCTGCTGTTTTATAATGCTCTATGAGGCATTGCAGATTAGATTACTGGAGATCTTTTGTGAGGTGTGGCTTCATCCTTTAGTTGGTCGGCTCTGATATGTAGCACCGGGTAGCTAGGAGTTGTTTTGTTTCTTTTGTGATGCATGTGTATATGTATCTGCTGATGAAAGTTATGTAACCATGTTGGTTGATGATTTGTATATATAAATACATGTGTTAGAGAATTATGAAATATTTGGATGTTCCGCCTTTGTTCTAGATATTTTCTCGTGGGTGTTACCCCGTTGTTGCATATCATTATATATGAGCAGGTGTTTTATATGTGTGTTTTTCGGATAATGTGGCATGTCCCTTTTATACCGTTTTATAAACTTACTCTAATGAAATTTTGAATTTGTGCCTAAATAATTAATTGTATTATTTGTTGGTATAGAAAGGGGGTGTTACATTAAGTGGTATCAGAGCCAGTGTTGAGTCAGTTGTGTCTGTCTCGTTGTTTTGATTGGTTAACGGTTGTTTAACCTTGTTGTTATTTTGTGAGTAATCAGAATATGGCAGGTCGTAATGACAATGCTATGGCTGCGGCATTGAAGGCGATGGCTAGAGCGGTGCAGGGTACGCCGAATGTGAACGCTAATGATGAGTTTAGAAAGAACCAGCCGCCGGTATTCAAAGGAAGGTTTGACCCGGACGGTGCCCAGATTTGGTTGAAGGAGATCGAGAGGATCTTTAGAGTTATGAACTGTGCTGAAGGCAATAAGGTGAGACTTGGATCTCACATGTTACGGGAAGAAGCCGATGACTGGTGGATCGGTATGAGACAAGTGCTTGAAGTAGATGACGAGGATATAACTTGGGATTTATTTCGTTCTGAATTTTTGAGGAAGTATTATCCTGAGAGTGTGAAGGGAAGGAAAGAAATGGAATTCCTTGAGTTGAAACATGGCAATATGTCCGTGGTGGATTACACGGCTAAGTTTATGGAGTTAGTAAAATTTCATCCTCACTATGACGCGGTGACGGCGGAATTTTCTAAGTGTGTTAAGTACGAGAACGGCTTGCATCCTGAGATCAAGCAAGCGGTGGGCTACCAGAGGATTAGAAGATTTTCGGACTTGACCGAATGTTGTCGAATTTTTGAAGAAGACCGTAAAGCTCGTTCTACTCACTACAAGAGTTTGAAGGAGGAGAAAGAAAAGCGACAAGTAAGGAGTGAACCTTATGTGACGCCAGCTGATAAAGGCAAGCATAGGGAAAACTTTGTTAAGAGATCTGGAGGAGAGAGTTCTGGATCCATTAAATGCTAAAAGTGTGGCGAGATGGGTCATAAGTCTTTCATGTGTGGAAAACCCAAGATCAAGTGCTCTAACTGTGGAGTTCTTGGGCATGATGCTAAAGATTGTAGAATGGATGTAGTGAAATGCTACAATTGTGGAGAAGTAGGTCACATCAGTGCTAAGTGTCCTAAACCGAAGCAAGCTTCAGTAAATGGGAAAGTATTTGCGTTGGCGAAGTCAGACACTACCAAAGCGAATTGTTAATTTAAGGTACGTGCTTTATTGACAATATTCTTTGAGTACGTTAAGTGTTTGAGATTTTTGTATATTTACTTGTGATGGTAATATGGTTATTGAGACGCCCGCTTCACGGTCGGTAACTACGTCTTTGGTATGATTAAGTTGTCTCTTGACTATGTATGGTAAGGACTTTGTTATGGAACTAGAGTAGATTGTTATCCCCTGTTGGAGAGGATGAGAGTTTCTTGCCCATGGAAGAGTTGGAGAAACTTCTAGTGGACGGGACTCGAGTGTTTAATTTGGCTGCATCAGTGTCAGCAGAGGGTAAGGTTGAACTGGACGTGTTTCCAGTGGTGCGTGACTTTCCAAAAGTATTTCTGGAAGGTGTTGAGGATGTACCGCCGAAGAGAGAAGTTGGATTGAATTCCGTTGATTTGATGGTGAATGAGAATGAAGACTTTAAGATGATGATGTTGGATGAAAGTTTGTATCCGAGATTCAAGCTCATTGGGGTAGAATGACTAGTATGTCATTTCTGATGAGGTATAGGTGTTAGGGTTGTGTTCGCTAGGGTAGAATGACTATGTGTCATTCCTAGTGAAGAGATCGTCGGGGTAGAACAACCGTGATGTTGTTCCTGGTGGAGGGTATGCGGTGTGCCTATAACCTCCAATGGAGATTGACGTGGATTGACGATCTTATTTGAGTCATGCGGTATGACTATGATTGTGGTATGGAAGTATGCGTGTAAGAGATCATGTGTGACTTGGAAAATGGAGAGAGGGCGCGAAAGTCGTGTCCGGTATGGTTTGAACCAGGTGATATTTTCGAGGACGAAAATTCCTAAGTGGGGGAGAGTTGTAACGCCCCGATTTCGACTATTCCTTTTTCGTTGAGTCCTTTTTGATTTTAATTGGGCGAATATTATTTTGATGTGTAATTTTTGTGGAAATATGTTATGTTTACATATTATTCTATTTTACCCGATTTTGGGAGTTGTTGGAGAAAATAGTTGGAGGGTATTTTGGACATTTCCTATTTAAGTGATAAGTTGGATATTTTATGAGTTATTAAGTTAATAGATTTTTTGGGAAAAATAATAGGAAGATATTAAAGAGGAAATAAAAGAGAAAGAAAGATAGTAAGAAAGGAAGGAAAGAAAAGAGAAAGAAAGAAGGAGAAGAGAAAGAGGAGAGAAAGAAGAGGAACTTTGGAAAACATCAAGATCAAACCCTAGCTTGCGATTAATCAGGTAAGGGTGAGAAGCTTTATCATCTTCATAATGTGTATGATCATGTATGTGCTAGATTGGATTTGTTGTATTATTTTCTATGTTTCCATTTCTAGGTCGGAAGTTGATTTAATCGGTAGAAACTGAGTTTTATCGGTTAGAATTTGGAATAGATGGTGTAGTATAGTCGGATGATGAGTGGGTTGTACTACTGGAACTGATTTGGATTAAATCGGTCGGTTTGTGAGGTTTGGGCTTTTGGACAGCCATGGGAGTTCTGAGTTCGCAGGTTCGCCAGGCGAATGCCAGCGAAGCTTCGCTGGGCGAAGCCCAGCGAGCAGCAGCGAACCAAGTCAGTAGCATCCACCCTGTCTTCGCTGGCGAGTTCGCCAGGCGAATGAGAGTGGCGAAGGTTTGCCAGGCGAGTATGCTAGCGAGTGCTAGCGAGTAATTCCAGAATAAATCCCAGTGGTCTTCGCTGGCAAGTTCGCCAGGCGAACGAAGTAGCGAAGGTTCGCCAGAGGCTTCGCCAGGCGAAGGTTAGCGAACACAGCAACATATTTTTCTTTCTTGTGTTTTCCATTCGTGGATGGGTTGTGTGGTTTGGTTGCGATCATTCCTTGTTTGAGATGATTAATTATATGTTTTATGTGTGTTGTGGGTAGCCGTATGGCGTGAATCCTAGTTTATGAATTGTGAAGTGTGGAATGTGGCCGTTTGGTATTTTGGTGCATTACTTGAATGTAATAGAAATGCATGATGAGATTATATGATGACTGTATGTATGTATTGTGATATGTATATATAGTGGATGCATAATGAATATATGCAATGAATGTGAAGAATGCATGAGCATGTTCGCAAACGTGGTTGCATTTCAAGAAGTGTATGAAGTACATTCTTGTGCTGTTGACTCTTAGGAGAGTCTGATGAGTGGTATGACTCTTAGGAGATTCTGATGAATGAAGTGATTCCTAGGAGAATCTGATGAACGAATTGATTCCTCGGAGAATCTGATGAAAGATGCGATTCCTCGGAGAATCTGCTAAATGACATGATTCCTCGGAGAATCTGATGAACGGTGTGATTCCTTGGAGAATCTGATGAACAGTGTGATTCCTTGGAGAATCTGATGAACGGTGTGATTCCTTGGAGAATCTGATGAACGGTGTGATTCCTTGGAGAATCTGATGAATGATTCCTTGGAAAATTTGATGAATGGTGTGATTCCTCGCAGAATCTGATGAATGGTGTGATTCCTAGGAGAGTCTGATGAGTGATGTGATTTCTAGGAAGATCTAATGAGTTATAGGATACCCATGAGGGGTGGAAGTGAATTGATTCTTAGGAGAATCTGACGGACGATTAAGTCGATAATTTGTTGCATTTGCGTAGAGTAGCGAGTTGGCCTCTATGATTTGCATGTTGACATCTGTGCATGATGTATGGCGAAATAAGCATGTTGTGTATGTTTATTAGAATAATGTGAAAGGTGTGAATGACATAATGAAATGCTTGAAGATATATATATATATATATATATATATATATATATATATATATATATATATATATATATATATGTATATATATGTATGAATGAATATATGTATATATATGTATATGTGTGTAACATGTATGAATGTTCCTAAATGGATATAAACCTTAATGATGCATATTGTTTATGCTTGATGTTCTATTTGTAAATAGACTTTAGTGGATACATTGCGATGTACGATGTGAGTCGTGGTGAGAAAGCGTAAGATGCATGATTGTGGATATGATATATATATATATATATATATATATATATATATATATATATATATATATATATATATATATATATATATATATATATATATATATATATATATATATATATATATATATATATATATATATATATATATATATATATATATATATATATATATATATATATATATATATATATATATATATATATATATATATATATATATATATATATATATATATATATATATATATATATATATATATATATATATATATATATATATATATATATATATATATATATATATATATATATATATATATATATATATATATATGCCTTTATGCATTATTTGTTATGATATTGTTTCTCACCCTTCTGCTGTTTTATAATGCTCTATGAGGCATTGCAGATTAGATTACTGGAGATCTTTTGTGAGGTGTGGCTTCATCCTTTAGTTGGTCGGCTCTGATATGTAGCACCGGGTAGCTAGGAGTTGTTTTGTTTCTTTTGTGATGCATGTGTATATGTATCTGCTGATGAAAGTTATGTAACCATGTTGGTTGATGATTTGTATATATAAATACATGTGTTAGAGAATTATGAAATATTTGGATGTTCCGCCTTTGTTCTAGATATTTTCTCGTGGGTGTTACCCCGTTGTTGCATATCATTATATATGAGCAGGTGTTTTATATGTGTGTTTTTCGGATAATGTGGCATGTCCCTTTTATACCGTTTTATAAACTTACTCTGATGAAATTTTGAATTTGTGCCTAAATAATTAATTGTATTATTTGGGGGTATAGAAAGGGGGTGTTACACCTGGCATATTGATTTCTTCCAAGGCTTACTGCGACAAATTACAAGCCTACTGTTGGAACTTTTCGAGCATACACAAAAGATCAGGTCCTTAAGATTCTTAAAGAAAGGCTAAACGAACTTCCTTACACAGTCATCCAACATCAAGCCTTAGAACAATGTGCCAGTGAACATTGTTGTATCTTCAAATGTACTTATTCCTCTTTTGAATTATGGAAATTTAACTGTCCTCCTCTTGAACATGGAATTGGAGATGCGCCGGAACACTTGCTGTTAGTACAAAACTCCAATTTATTGTCAGCTGGTAACAACCGCAAGGATAGTAACGGGAGGAGACTCTCGGAAATTACGAGTCTACCGTCGCCAAATTCTGTATCTATCGACTCTTTTCCAAAATTGAAAGTTTGGTATCGACAACATCAAGCGTGCATAGCTTCTGCACTCCCTGGTCTTGTTCATGGAACCCCTTTTCATCAAATAGTTGAGGGACTTCTCAAATAGTTGAGATTAAATAGTTTGAAAACCAACGTTTATGAACAGAACAGATTGGCCAAGTCCTGCTGCAAATCTACAGAACGTCGAGGAACAGATGAAGAAAATCTTGGCTGGAACTGGTGTTGATGTGCCTAGCCTTACTACAGAAGACAGCTCTCCTACCACGCTTCCGTTGCCATTGGCTGCCTTCACAAGTCCCACCATTATCCTACAATCACTGCAAAGAAAAACAACATTAATAAGACGAGAAAAGCACAAAATGAACACACGGCTGTAGAGTGTTTTTTTCTTCTTATGGAATTCCGATGACTTGAGGTGTCCAAAGGCACCATTGCTACCAACCAAACCATAACAAGATGCTCCCATAACAGCTAAGGTGCCACTACATCCTCTCATGGAAACAACCCCACCTTCATGACCAAATCTACCTATTCTTGGTCCCTCAATGAACAACACTGTCACCGAAACACGTGAAAGGAAAAAGGTTTCAGATACACATCAGTTTGAAAACAACCAGAGGGATAGAGACAGATATTGAAAAGTTTACCCTGCAAACACTCGAGACTGCTGCTCTTCGTCACCGATTTTTCGTGAATACCTCACCACACGCATCAAACACGAGTCTTTCCCTCTGGGCCTCTAATCCGTTTTCTGGCCCAACTCAACCGTTATCCACACCTGCCAAATCACAATCTCAAGTTAGCAAAATCAATTGGAGAATATTCCCAAGAAGATTCGAAATATCCAATCCAAATCACAATTATTGAATGTAGACAGATTGATACGGTATCAGAGATTTAATAGATGTTTAAGAGAATGCAACGAGAAAGGAAAGGTTTTCAATTTGATTCATCTTAAAACAGAAAGCCGAAATCAGCATTCAAACGATTTTAATCAAATTCAATCCAGGAATCCCAACTGAAGCCTATATAAAGAGGGAAATGAGAAGAGAAAAGGGATCACAAAAAAGAATCGAAGCTACTAAAACCTAAGCGAAAACCGTGAAAATACTTATCTCAGGAAAACTCCATTGTCGGCAAAGTCATTATCGCCACTACCATAATCCCCAGCCGGAATCACTTTCCGTTGCTCATCCGTCTCCAACCACCACGCCGACGAGGAGGCCATTGAAGTGCGAAAGGTTGTCTTCACTAACCTTAACCTTTTGATTTCTTTAATTGTTTGTTTGATTGGTGCAGGGAATCGCGATAGAGATGGAAGAGTGAGACAAAAATCATGGTGAGAAGAAGGAACCACAGTGAGAAGAACGAAGAAGCAGGAAGAAGAAGAACAGCGAGGGAACTGAGAGAGGAGAGGATCGGCCTCGATTTAGGGATTTTTTTGGGGGGGGGGAATTAGGTTTTTTTGTCTTTTTTCTGATTTGTGTAAACGTAACATAATCACCACACACACATCACCACTAAATCACCCCAATCATCCACTAACCACCCTCTAATCTTAATTAGCCCTTAACCATCGTTTACCCCAATTGATCTCCCATAATTAACCCTTTTTATCCAATCAACACGTTTAAACCTTTTCCAAATCAGTCTTTTTGATTAATAAAACAAATTAACAAGTATTTTATTAACTAATTAATTTAATATTAATCAATTTTTATGAAATTAACTATTGATCTTTTTTCTTAAATTAATTGTTTAATTAATCAACCATTTGGTTAATTTTCCTTTTAATAAACTTAAGAACCTTTTATATAAATAATAGTATACTCTTTTTGTTTTGAAATTATCTCACACTTAAAGCAACTTTTAAAATAAATTAATAAACTTTTTTTCTAAATTAACTTCTATCTCTTATGATAATATCTAAAAACTATTTTATAAATCCTATTTATTTAAAATCAATTCACATCCAAAAATCTTTTTGCTAATAAAATTAAATTAACTTTTTTTTTTCTAAAATCAACTCCATCAATCTAACTTATTATTAAAACCAATAAACAACCTTTTTTTCTCCTTATAAATAATCATAACGTCTTAAAATCAAATTCACCTAAAAATCAAAGTCTCACTAAAATAAACTCAACTTTCTCCTAAAATCCAGTAATCAACCTTTTTTCTCAAAATCAATCTCTCGAATTAATCAATTTCACATATAAAATCAATTCAACCTCACGCTCAAAATCAACTTAATCAATCAACATCGTAAAACTCAATCTAATCGTGCACCCCACGACACATTCACCCACACCTTAGTGCTTTCATGCGTGTGTATGGTTTTACTTTCCGCAATTTATCTTCTGCAATTTAATATTATCACAATTTATTTTCCGCATCGCATCCGTCCAAAGGAAAAACCTACATATAATTCAACAATTGTGTGTAGTGCACATCATTTGCATCATTCTCCCACCTGATCCTTGATCCCATTCAAGTCGATCTTTTAGGACAGATCCTACCCCATAGGAGAACCTTTGTCTTTATCTTTACAACATAGAAAAACAAACAATCAACTCAAAACAACAAATATTCAAACACATTAGAGAAAGATGCCAAATCATCTTAAGCGAGATAGAATCTCCACCCCACATTAATACAATCAAACCGTAGGGACTTTGCCTTAAGAGAGATAGAGGTGTACCTTGTTTTATTTACTTGTTATATATTTGCTTATCTGTTTATTTGTATAATTGTTTAATTGTTGATTTTGGGTTGTTCCTTTGGATGGTGAGACAAAGTTCTACACCCGGACTTGAGTGAACTTAAGATAGGATAGTGATATGTTCGACAAGACTTATAGGGAGTGAGTCCTGACAAAGTTAACATGAAAATCACGCTCAGTTGAGACCCTTTCAAAAATGGTTTGGTTGAACGAGTAATCGTGAAGACTTTTACTATTTTCGATTGGAGTCTATGATATTGAGGACCGTAGTTACCTTAACCCCACTTTGGCCTTTATTAGGATGTAGTGCGAGACTATGAGGGAGTACACCCGAAATAGTGCTACGCGATGCTACACTCAAAAGAAGTTCTCTTGAGAATATTATTAACCCCCGAGTTAGTTGGGAAGTTGATAATATCCGATAGATGGGCTGATGACTTTGGGAACCTCTTTAGAACCTTGTTCTGCAGGTACAATCAATCTTTAGTCCACAACCTTTGGAATGGGTATACCTTTGCTTCATGCTCGTTGCAAACCTAGGGTCTCCCTTGTTTGTTTATCTTTGTGTGTTCTTATGTGCTTACTTGTGTTTGTTGCATCCATAGAGCATCATATTGCATCAGTTTCATGGAACTCCTAGTATTTATAAACATTATAGAAACCAATATGGATTACAAGAGAAAATATTTTGAAATATTCTTTTAAGAGTCCTAACTTGGATGGCCTAAGGAAGTAGGAGCTCAGAAGACAAATACAAGAGGCTTCCCTTATCATGGAGGATCATTAGAAGTTCAAAAGACTCTCATTGAAGACCCAAGTAAACAAGGGATTCCCCCTTACTTCCAACAAGAACAAAAGAAGAGATAGAGGATTTATTTTCCTCTATCAAACTAATCTTTAGAAGTCGATCATGGAGGACTCATATTCAAGAAGATCTAAGTAGAGAGAAAATCAACAAGCATGATGAAGGACTTCCTTAGGGCTTTATTAGCTTTTATTTAGCTATTAAGTAAGGACTCTTATGAGGCTGTTTCCTTGTGATCCATTATCAAAAAAATCGTAAATGAATTTTCGTTCATAAAAACTTGAGTTCCATGAAACTTTTCATTCTCTGCATTCTGCATCTTGCATTTAGCATTTTTGCATATGCATGTGTCTCTCCTCTTCTGCATCCTCATCCGATCTTCTGTCCTTGTCTTGTCAGCTGACATCTCGCCCATCTGACCAAGCTCGAAGTATTACCTAAAGATAGTAAAGGAGAACGAAAGATATGGATCACATGACTGGCTTCAAAGTAAGGACTGATTCGACATTCGACTATTCCTCCGATGACTTTGTGCAACAAATGGATGTTCCTGTGCAACTTCAGCGTATGCAAGACAACCTGTTTGTTGACCCTCAGAACACTTCTATTGAGAAAGAAGTGGATGATCCTAGATTTATAGCAATGGAGAAAGAACTTCGTGGTCTCAAAGAACAAGTGAAGATGATGAGAGGAGCTAATCCATCAGGTCTTGGTGCTCACGACCTATGTTTAGTTCCAGGCGTAATTATTCCTCTAAAGTTCAAGATGCCTGTCTTCGAAGTATACAAGGGTGTCAACTGTCCAAAATACCAATTGACAATGTTTTGTCGAAAGATAACTGCTTATATTGACAACGATAAGCTGATGATTCACTGCTTTCAAAAAAGTTTATGTGGGACATCCTTGATATGGTACATGAAGCTGCAAAGTAACCATATTCAGTCTTGGGAAGACTTAGTTGTTGCTTTTGTGAAGCAATACCATCACAACTTGGGTATAGCCCCAGACAATAAAGATGACAGTGGACCTTCTAGAGAATTCATAGCTCAGGTACCTCGTCCTCAACATCAGTATGCAAAGCCCGCTCAGCGTGAACAACAACTACCTCCTAAGCAGAAGTTGGCTTCTCCAGATCAACCACAGAATCGACGGCTTCGGAGAAGGTATCAGAAGATGCCTCTAGATACTCCAAGAGAAGGAATTCAGCAGTTTGATCCCATCCCTGTGAAGTATGCTGATCTGTTTCCAGTTTTGATTCAGAAAGGTGACATCCAAACAAGAGCTCCACCTAAAGTACCCGAGAAACTTCCGTACTGGTACAAATCTGACAAATTTTGCCCATATCATCAAGGCGCTTCTGGCCACGACATTGAGAGCTGCTATGGTTTGAAGGCAGACGTTCAAGAATTGGTTAAAGGCAGAATTTTATCCTTCGGAGGTCCTAATCCTGACCTCAACATAGTTCATCCTCCGAGAACATGATCCAAGGTTATCAGAAGACTACACATTAGACGATTCTGCGAGCCTCTCCATTTCAAGGCGTAATAAAAGGGCTTGTCTGGCTTTTTACTTTATTTTTCTTTTGTGTTTGTGTTTCTTTGATTAAAAGTATTTTTAGCATGTAAGAACTTGTTATTTTTGAATAAGTAATGCAATACGTGTTTGTCTTGAAGAAATCCATTCGTATTCACTCAAATTGTTTTTCTAAATTATTTAGAATGCCAACTTTACCCAATTTTTCCCGCTTTGGTGAAGAATTGGAAGGAGGATGATGAAGTAAAACGCATGATTTCTTGTTGTACGCTTCGAATAAAAAACCCTACTGATGATGTAAGGCATTTTTCCAACCTCCTAAACACCAAAATAGTTAACCCCTCTTTTAAGCCTTGAGAAAAGTTCTGTTTTTTTCTCCCAAACCGAAACCTCGTTTTTGGCCCAGGGTAGGGTATCATCAAAAGAATGAACATCTTCCAAAAATTGGGTGGGCACAAATATACTAACCCTTTATTACTCCGCTTTACAAGTCATAAATTAAGCCCATATACGATCCTCAAAGTCCTAATTGAAGTAAGGTTTAACTCGAAAGCATACTCAATGAGATACTGTTTCCTGACTCCTTGAGCTATGCTCAAATTAAATCGGCTTTATAAATAATTTTTAATTTATATCCTAACTAGTGATTTCGGTCACCAATTATTGTGATATCTCTTTTCAAAAAAAACTTCAAGACAAGCGTGTGTTGCATTACCTGTTTCGAAATTAACATTTCTGACTTGCTAAATGCGCTTGACATCTTAGAAAGATTATATATGGACGTTGATGGATTTGAAGACTTTGCCAACCTGGGGCAAGTTATTTTCCAAGAGGTTTGATCCGTACGAGTTTGGCTTCATCTAAAGCACACATTGGAAGACTCAGTTATACCTCCAATCAGGGGCAGTTACGTCGAGATTCAGCGAATCTCTCCGAGAGTTTGAAAACAGTGGGGCATGTGGACATCATGTTTTCTGTAAAATCCTCTCTAGATGTTTTTCTCAAGCCATGTGACTTGGGGAATTTGAAATTTGAAGCGAAGAGGATGTTTATTTCATCCCCAGGAAGCTCAACTCTGACATGTTCAACAACTATGATGACCCAGGATATTTATTTTATCCTCTATGAAACTTCAGTTTGGGTACCTCCGTCTACAACTTCGTACAACCTTTCAACCTTATCAAGATGTTACATCCCAAATAGATTGATCTCTATTTCCCCAAGGGAAATTTTGAAGCCGTGAAGCAGGAGTGTGATCCCATATTTGGTTCTCCGTCTATCCCCAGTGGTACTTCTATCTTTGAAGATTGGTCGGATGTTTGTCCCGAGATGTTTACTTCATCTCCGGTCACCTCTTTCTGTTTGTTTTATCAGCATAAGCATACGCATAACATATAAGTAGACATCATGGCATGTGCATTTTTTTTTGCATTCTTTGTGTTTGTTTTACTCTATCGCTTTGGTTGTAGTCATCCCTAGGTGTTTGGGTGCGTCTTATCCTTCCAAATAGATTCGTCAACCCTAGGCAGAAAGAACATGATGTTTCATATTCCCCATGAAGTTCAACCCTCATGGAAGATGGTTATTTTAGTACAATCCCACTTGAGTTCATACCTCAATGGTCGAGTCTTGCTTGACAGTTTCTTTTCGGCTACTTCCCGAATCACACTTTGGTTTTTGGCAATCGCATCGTGGACGTCTCCAACCTTTGAACATGGATTAAGTGTGCATTTATTTTGCACCCTATTCCCCAGGAAGAGTATTCATGAAGACAGACATTTCTTCAACAAATTTTTCTCGAACATCTACATTTGGACTATAATAATCTCTTTATTTGAGCAACTCGTTTTGATCAGGATCTTATTCAAAACGACAAACGACAGTTTTCACAAGATAGATCATTTACCCTCAGTGGGTCCCTCAACATTATTGATTCATCAGAGAAGACAGTTACAGACATTTCTCTTTATTTGAGAATTCGCATATTTTTTTACAACAACTAAGACATTCCTCATGAATGACTTCCCCAGTGAGTTCATCACACAAGTTTACTTCCATCTCCCCGAAGAAGTCGAAGAAGTTTATCGCAATAGTCTCTCTTTATTTGAGAAGACATACATTACAATTCAACCGGCTCACATTTCTTCCGAAGATCCCCGGTGAAGCTTTACATCTACAGTCTACAACGACAACTACAGTCTACAATGACATCTACAGTCTACAACGAAATCTACAGTCTACAATGACAACTACAGTCTACAACGACAATCATTCGAACATCTTACAGTTCCTGGTTAATCTCGGCAGTAGATTCCCAGAAGACATCGGCAGTAGGTAGTCCTATTTCAGTTCCTGGTTAATCTCGGCAGTAGATTCCCAGAAGACCTCGGCAGTAGGTAGTTCTATTACAGTTCCTGGTTAATCTCGGCAGTAGATTCCCAGAAGACCTCGGTAGTAGGTAGTTCTATTTCATTTCCTGGTTAATCTCGGCAGTAGATTCCCAGAAGACCTCGGCAGTAGGTAGTTCTATTTCATTTCCTGGGTAATCTCGGCAGTAGATTTCCAGAAGACTTCGTTAGAAGTATTTCTCCAACAGACTTCAACACAGAATCTCGACAGTAGATTCCTTACAGATTTTAACAGTAAATACTTTGGCAAAATTATTCTCAATTATAGTTACAAGTCTCGACAATAGACTTCTCCAGTTGATATCTCGAATCAATTACATTTGACCTATACAGTAGATTCCTCAAGAGGATTTCTCTTCCAAGTTTCTTCACAACATATTTACAGATACTTTGTGATTGTCAATCTTTCCTCGTGGAGTCTCGTTTTGTTGAGCCTGTTCTTCCCGTGTGTGGTGTCTAGTTTTCCCCCTGTGACATCATTTCCTCGCAGGACCCGTCTGTCTTGCATTCTCATATCATTGCGTATCATTTGCATTCGGTGACTTCTTATGGCCAAAAATTCGTGCAGTGTTTATATTTAAGCCCCTCCTATCTCGTTGAGACGGAGATTTCAATCTCCATATCTCCGAATAGGAGTAACTTAAATAGGGGCATCTGTTGCACCCTAATTTTTGACCTTAAGACTCCACCTCTTTGGGTGTTTTCTTTCGTTTTTTTTACCTTTATATGTGACTAACAAGTGTGTGCAGGAATATTGATTTCAAGGGTAGATTCTACTTATTCTCACAGCCCAGCCTTTCAGGACGTAATCAATATGATTCAGGACCATAAAGTTTTCTACTGGTTTGAGCCTTATAGGATTGACCAACTGTTTCTTCTATGGCATTCGGGTTGGAGCGTATTAATGTCACTTTACCCAAGGGTTTCGAAAGCCTCAGCATATCACAAGGAGAATTGGGTTGTTCCCTCCGTTGGTGTTGAGTATCATTATTTGGATTTATATCTTTGTGGTTTATGTACCATGTCCCTCATCATTTAAGTCTTTCTCCGTGGAGGCAGAAAGGATTTAAGATCTGATTCATTCAAGTTATCTTTTGGCTCATCCTCAAATCTATGAGTCTTGGCAAGCAAAGTTTCATGCTCTGACGTGAGATTGTATTTTGTGTTACTCATTCAAGTTGTAAATGTCATATACGAAATTGGGCCCAAATTACAAAGTACATATTCGGGGGGCGGATCCAAGATTATTTAAAATGCCCAAATTACAATTTCAAGGAGATTTTATTTTCATAAAGTAGTAACTCAAATTTGAAGATGCTAGAACTCTACAAGGCCATATCCTTCGATTCCACAATGTCCACTCCAGGGGTATTATGTTCAGAATTATCGTCTCAAAACCACATGCTATGACACTTATGCACAAATTTATATACAACAGAGAGCCACAAAAGAATTTATTTGAAAATGTAAATTAAATACAATTTGGTTTCATTGCTCAAATTATTACAAGATGCTTCCTTTTTGACAAGTAACGATAATTGGTATTGTTGGTTACATTATTGCCCCCTAGGAGGTAAAACATCAAAGTTTATGTGCTTCCTCTGCCCAACAGCTGTTTGTGGAAAATGTTACTATAATGTTGATTTTGCTAAAATCAAAAGAAACAAAGGATTTTATAACTCTCTAAAACTTGCATTTCTAATTAGGAAAAATGCTGATGCTGATTCCGATGGTGAAAAGTAGGTCCAGCTACATTCGAAAGATACTTTGTAGAATATTGTGGCATCTTTTCAAACCAGCTATTTCATCTCAAGACTTGCCCCTTTTGGTGATCCTTTGGTTGTTCTAGCTTATATTCCTGGAGAAGAAGATGGGGAAGAAGGGTTCAAGCACAACCTTGCAGCAACTTCAGAATATGTATTCTCATACATCACCTTCAAAGGATATGATATTGATAGCAGGAGATGAATTGGATTATCTTATAACCAAAGACAGAGTTGTGCTCCTTGATCTTTTCATGCTCACCACTTTCTCGTGTTCCAGATGTATACTAATAGGTGTAGCTAATGCAATTGACCTGGCATATTGATTTCTTCCAAGGCTTACTGCGACAAATTACAAGCCTACTGTTGTAACTTTTCGAGCATACACAAAAGATCAGGTCCTTAAGATTCTTAAAGAAAGGCTAAACGAACTTCCTTACACAGTCATCCAACATCAAGCCTTAGAATAATGTGCCAGTGAACATTGTTGAGTCTTCAAATGTACTTATTCTTCTTTTGAACTATGGAAATTTAACTGTCCTCCTCTTGAACATGGAATTGGAGATGCGCCGGAACACTTGCTGTTTGTACAAAACTCCAATTTATTGTCAGCAGGTAACAACCGCAAGGATAGTAACGGGAGGAGACTCTCGGAAATTGCGAGTCTACCATCGCCAAATTCTATATCTATCGACTCCTTTCCAAAATTGAAAGTCTGGTATCGACAACATCAAGCGTGCATAGCTTCTGCACTCCCTGGTCTTGTTCATGGAACCCCTTTTCACCAAATAGTTGAGGGACTTCTCAAATAGTTGAGATCAAATAGTTTGGAAACCAGCGTTTATGAACGGAACGGATTGGCCAAGTCCTGCTGTAAATCTACAGAACGTCGAGGAACAGATGAAGAAAATCTTGGCTGGAACTGGCGTTGATGTGCCTAGCCTTACTACAGAAGACAACTCTCCTGCCACGCTTCCGTTGCCATTGGCTACCTTCACAAGTCCCACCATTATCCTACAATCACTGCAAAGAAAAACAACATTAATAAGACGAGAAAAGCACAGAATGAACACACGGCTGTAGAGTGTTTTTTTCTTACGGAATTCCGATGACTCGAGGTGTCAAAAGGCACCATTGCTACCAACCAAACCATAACAAGATGCTCCCATAACAACTAAGGTGCCACTACGTCCTCTCACGAAAACAACCCTACCTTCATGACCAAATCTACCTATTCTCGGTCCCTCAATGAACAACACCGTCACCGAAACACGTGAAAGGAAAAAGGTTTCAGATACACATCAGTTTGAAAACAACCAGAGGGATAGAGACAGAGATTGAAAAGTTTACCCTGCAAACACTCGAGACTGCTGCTCTTCGTCACCAGTTTTTCGTGAAGACCTCACCACACGCATCAAACACGAGTCTTTCCCTCTGGGCCTCTAATCCGTTTTCTGGCCCAACTCAACCGTTATCCACACCTGCCAAATCACAATCTCAAGTTAGCAAAATCAATTGGAGAATATTCCCAAGAAGATTCGAAATATCCAATCCAAATCACAATTATTGAATGTAGATAGATTGATACGGTATCAGAGATTTAACAGATGTTTAAGAGAATGCAACGAGAAAGGAAAGGTTTTCAATTTGATTCATCTTAAAATAGAAAGCCCAAATCAGCATTCAAACGATTTTAATCAAATTCAATCCAGGAATCCCAACTGAAGCCTATATAAAGAGGGGAATGAGAAGAGAAAAGGGATCACAAAAAAGAATCGAAGTTACTAAAACCTAAGCGAAAACCGTGAAAAGACTTATCTCATGAAAACTCCATTGTCGGCAAAGTCATTATCGCCACTACCACAATCCCCAGCCAGAATCACTTTCCGTTGCTCATCCGTATCCAACCACCACGCCAGCGAGGAGACCATTGAAGTGCGAAAGGTTGTCTTCACTAACCTTAACCTTTTGATTTCTTTAATTGTTTGTTTGATTGGTGCAGGGAATCGCGATAGAGATGGAAGAGTGAGACAGAAATCATGGTGAGAAGAAGGAACCACAGTGAGAAGAACGGAGAAGCAGGAAGAAGAAGAACAACGAGGGAACTGAGAGAGGAGAGGATCAGCCTCGATTTAGGGATTTTGGGGGGGGGGAGTTAGGTTTTTTTTTGTCTTTTTTCTGATTTGTGTAAACGTAACATAATCACCACACACACATCACCACTAAATCACCCCAATCATCCACTAACCACCCTCTAATCTTAATTAACCCTTAACCATCATTTACCCCAATTAATCTCCCATAATTAACCCTTTTTTATCCAACCAACACGTTTAAATCTTTTCCAAATCAGTCTTTTTGATTAATAAAACAAATTAACAAGTATTTTATTAACTAATTAATTTATCAATTTTTATGAAATTAACTATTGATCTTTTTTCTTAAATTAATTGTTTAATTAATCAACCATTTAGTTAATTTTCCTTTTAATAAACTTAATAACCTTTTATATAAATAATAGTATACCCTTTTTGTTTTGAAATTATCTCACACTTAAAACAACTTTTAAAATAAATTAATAAACTTTTTTTTCTAAATTAACTTCTATCTCTTATGATAATATCTAAAAACTATTTTATAAATCCTATTTATTTAAAATCAATTCACATCCAAAAATCTTTTTGCTAATAAAATTAAATTAACTTTTTTTTTCTAAAATCAACTCCATCAATCTAACTTATTATTAAAACCAATAAACAACCTTTTTTTCTCCTTATAAATAATCATAACGTCTTAAAATCAAATTCACCTAAAAATCAAAGTCTCACTAAAATAAACTCAACTTTCTCCTAAAATCCAGTAATCAACCTTTTTTTCTCAAAATGAATCTCTCGAATTAATCAGCTTCACATATAAAATCAATTCAACCTCACGCTCAAAATCAACTTAATCAATCAACATCGTAAAACTCAATCTAATCGTGCACCCCACGACACATTCACCCACACCTTAGCGCTTTCATGCGTGTGTATGGTTTTACTTTCCGCAATTTATCTTCTGCAATTTAATATTATCGCAATTTATTTTCCGCATCGCATCCGTCCAAAGGAAAAACCTACACATAATTCAAAAATTGTGTGTAGTGCACATCATTTGCATCATTCTCCCACCTGATCCTTGATCCCATTCAAGTCGATCTTTTAGGACAGATCCTACCCCATAGGAGAACCTTTGTCTTTATCTTTGCAACATAGAAAAACAAACAATCAACTCAAAACAACAAATATTCAAACACATTAGAGAAAGATGCCAAATCATCTTAAGCGAGATAGAATCTCCACCCCACATCAATACAATCAAACCGTAGGGACTTTGCCTTAAGAGAGATAGAGGCGTACCTCGTCGATCCCTATCCGAGTACTTGAGCCCTTCTCTTAAGACGATGCAAAGACTATTTTCCTACAACTTGCGGCGGTTAAATCTCCCTTAAAATGAGGACTCATCTCTTCTCCTAAAATCAATCAATCAACTACCCTAAACCCGTAGGAATTTTGACCACCGTCAAAGAACTCCTCAAACCCTTTAGGGGAACTACAAAATACTCTGATTCCACTCCCGTAAGGATATGTAGGCATAAGATGCAATATCTTATCGAGTATACTTAGAAATAAACCCCTAGGTCTTTCAACCATTAAGTAGATAAACACATAGCAATAAACAAACATAAAACAAGAGGTTCCTGTAGAGTACTACAGAAACTTAGGATGCTAGCACCTTCCCTAAGTTTAACCAACCCCCGAATCAAAAACTCTCTAAACCTTGCATTTGCATTGCATTGTGGGAATTTTGATCTTTATCCCTTCCTTTAGACAAATCAAAGTTCGGTTGCAAAATGAATTAAAGATTCAAACTAATTAATAGTTTGGTATCCGATTTTCACCGCAACACTCTCCCCTTTCCTTCCTTGCTTGAAAGTGCAGAATTTCTCAAAGTCACCAAAATCCACCATTTTGAATTTTTCAGGCCATTTCTTGTTCCAAACACCAAAACACTTCAAAAACCACATACATACCCTTAAAATGGCCATTTGAAGCTGTTCCCATCATTACTTTCCTCAAAAAATTCATCAATCTAAAAGTCAACCTTCATACCTCCATATTTTGACTTTTATGCATTTTGAAAGCCAAATCACTACCTAAGTCCATTCCTACCACTTCAATACCCCCAACACCTCATATCCATGATATTTTAACTGTCTAAGAGCTCAAAGACCAGCTGGAAGTTTGTTTACTCAAATTGTCCCAAGAAGTCACTTATTGCTTCAAGAGGAACTAAACTTCAAACTTGTACCAAAAAGAGGATCTCTGGATTTCTTTGCTTTTAAGCTTGCTCAAGGAGGTCTACAAGAGGTATGTAATGCTAAGCCTCTTCACTATGCATCATGTATCATTTTTTGTAGTTGTTGGAATTGATTGAGTTTTGTTATGAAAAATACATTCATGCTGTCCAAAATCTAGTTGGAAATGATATTTGCTAAGAGTTTGCTTTTGTTGCAATGTCCTTACTTTTGTTAAAGTATGATGTTTTATAACTTAGGAGGGTTATTATTTCACAACTGATGTGTTTGTTTTGGTGGGAATACCATGTTTACTTTCATGAACCTTGTGATGTTAGTTCTGTTTGTTAGCTCAGGATAGGATGCTATGTACCTAACATGATTTCTGAAATGATGGATCTTTGCTGAGACAGTTTTGAGAAATATGTATGTGTATGCCATGATCAAACTTGTTGCATTATTAATGTGTGCTCATGAGAAAAATCTGCAATATGTGCCATTATGTTCCCAAACTGACTTGCAACTATTACATGTCTTAACTGTTGTGAAGAAGGAAGATTGTTGGTTTAATTAGCATTATCATGTTTGGTATGTATCATTGATTGAGGTCTGCTCTATCCAGCACATGTGTATTTGTTTTCACCCATGACTGCCCTTAAGGCATTGTGCTAGGTTGTTTGGTTAATGAGGTTGAAATGACTCATGAAAGGTGTGTTGAGATATACCTAAACCTTTAAGGATCAACATTGTTTTTAATGTTTGTGTATGTGGTTGATCTTGGAGGAGATCATTTGTGAAGCTGTGATTGGAATCCATAAAAAACACTGATTGGAATACCAAGAGCTGATTGCCCTATTGCTATTGACTCCTCAGTGTTTGTTCTTGCTGTTGCCTTAGACTTGCATTTTCTCATTAGAAGTATGTTTGGTTTTGGCAAATCTGTTAGGGGTGTTTAATTTGGCTATGCTTGAGAATCTGTTTTGGTCCTGCCATGAGTTATGTCTGGTTTGAGTTTGCTAAACTCTAACTGTCAAGGCAAGATCCTAAGCCACTTGTGGCTTTTGTTTGTGGCTGCTCAGCTATGGCTGTCTGTTTCTGTGTCAGGCAAGCTTGCCTTGGTTGTGCATTATGTTTGGTTAGGCATAGTGACTCATTAATGACTATTTTAATTCTGCCAGCATGTTCATTTCTATGTGCTTTGTATCATAGCATAAATATGTAGCATATAGCATTTATGTTGATCATTTTCTGTTAGTATCACTGTGTAGATGTGCATGTGTTTTGTTTAAAGATTAACATGGTTAGGATTCGCATATCTATCATTTCTGCATCAGCATTGTTAATTTGTTGTGGCTCTGAGAGAGCCCTGTTGAGTGCATCATTTCATGGCAACTGTCAACATGTTCATTTGGTTTGTTTCTGTTAACATAACTCAGAGCTGTTGAAGCCTATTTTTTCCTGATGATATGTGTTTATTCATGATTTGTTGGCTGCCAAACTACTTTGAAGTCTGTTAGCCTCTGATTATCAAGTCTCATTTTCAAAACTTAAGAAGCTATCCCTATTTGTATGTATTCAGTAGCTGTTACAAATTGTGGTTTAAGGAGCATTGCTGTTAGGAACTGTTGTTTTAATGTTGATTAGGCACAAGCTTGTTCTAAACCACTTCCTTAGGTTGCAATTGAATGGTCCTTTCATGATTCAGTTTGGATTAGAGATTATTTCTTTGAGCATGATCGTGAGTAGCATATTTGAAATATGTGTGTGGTTCTCTTTGAGTTCATTCATGTCAGTTTTGATTCACAACTTCCAAAGTGCACTTTCAAGGCATTTCTTGCAACTTACATGCCATTTTTTGGTTTGGAACTGTTTCTGTTTGATCTAGGCATTTAGGATCATTAGATAACATGTTTATAAGATGTTCACACTTTCATTTGATCATGATTCCTCTTATGTTGAACTATGGCCATCATCATGCATTTTCAAGGCATTCTTTGCAATGACATGTCACTTTTTGATTAAACTTGTTTTGGCATAAATTTCTGCATCAGAATATATGGTTTATACATTTATGATTTGAGCATACCCTTACCTGTCATTAAATCCAATTGTTTTGAGCTGTGATACCCATAATGCATTTAAAAAGGCTACAATTGCATGTTCATTCGAATTTCAAAATATATGCATCATCTTAAAAAACTGAGATCACCACTGAATTCCTCATGAAATTTCACTCAAGATAGGCTAAAATTTTGTTGCATTTGGTTGAGTATTAATGAAGTTATGATGTTGTCGTATCCTTGTTTTTGGTTGCTTTTCATGCTTGTTGGCTTGCCTAGGTTTTTATGCTTAGTTAGGTATTTAAATTTTAGGGGTGGCAAAATACATGGATGTATCACCACCCCAGTGGTTAAACTCTCACCTTCTCACGTGCCTTGTACCTACTTGTCCTGGGTTCGATCCACAGTGGAGATAAACCCATTTTGCTTTTTTTCCACTTTGCCATGTTTTATTATTTTTGTGTTTCTTCCCATTTTATTCTCAAACGCGCGCCCTGTAACACCCCGTTTCCCGAAATAACATAAAACAACACATATCAGAGTTTCTTTCCCAAACAGGATGTCACAATTTCCAACAAATTCCATAAATCATTTTTTCCAAATTAATTTCTCAATAAAATTGCAGCGGAAAATATTTATATATAGTCTGTCACAAATTGAAATAACACATATACATCATGTCATCAACATCGTCATATACATCAGCCGGCTAACCGCCCCAAAACATATATAGTATCATGAACTATCAACACATATCTCCCAAAATTAGATACGCCACTGGGGCACATATAATCAACAAATAAACACATAAACTCCCAAAACGCCCCGGTGTTACGTATGAGAGCAGTCCTACAGAGACACCACAATTCAAGCTAGCTAAACACCTGGATTGTCTGTACTTCCGAAGAAGCACAAACCACAACAACAGCATAGGGGTGAGAATCACGATCAATTAATAATAGTATAATGGTACATGAAATAAAAGGCAGAAAACAATAAATCTTGATTTCACATACAACATAACTGGACCTACTGTCCCATCATCAATATCCACAACTTACACAACCACAATGCAACACATGCACACGACTCGACAATGAATGTGGTACTAACTCAACTCAGGATAGATCGCATACACTCCACCGAGTAACGATATATCCCTACCACGCTCCTCCTGAGCCCATATAATCAAATCATCAACGTCCCCGACTTGGGACACGGGTGGTCGCATACAAATCATCAACGATCCAAATCCCGTCCATGCTCCCCACTGGAGCACGCCAGTGAATCATACACTGCGTCCACACACTCCCCATTTGGAGCACGTGAGCCACACAGGCCTCATGTCCACACGCTCCCCATTTGGAGCACGTGAGCCACACAGGCCTCACGTCCACACGCTCCCCATTTGGAGCACATGAGCCACACAGGTCTCACGTCCACACGCTCCCCATTTGGAACACGTGAGCCATACAGGCCTCACGTTCACACGCTCCCCATTTGGAGCACGTGAGCCACACAGGCCTCACGTCCATATGCTCCCTATTCGGAGCACGTGAGCCACATAGGCCTCACGTCCACACGCTATGCAAGACACTATGCATAACACACAGTGCACACGACCCCACTGGTCCATCGCATCATAATATGCATACATACACAAGCACACAAAGTGCATCGATCCTACCGATCTACTCACCGCACAACATATTACATACCATACACACAAGGCATGCCGGTCCTACTGACCCAAATATATCACACAACAACATATAAGTGCAACGCATAATCAGCGTACCGATCCTACGGATCCACTCATCACAACACCTCACCACAACGCACTCAAGGCGTGTTGATCTTACTGTTCCACATATCTAACACACTTAGCACATCGTGCACACATCTCACAAACACATCAGCACTTATCGAGACTTAACACATAATCCCCTGATTATGTCCAAGGCGATAATCGCCGACTACACAACCCTACAACCTTCTACATGCACTCGCCTCAGCTCTCCAACAAGTTCATCATCAAACATGCCCAACAAGGGTCTAGGTCCACAAAGGAAACAACACAAGACAGCAGCAAAAACACAAACTGTTGTCGGGCTCGCTGGCACATTCGCCCGGCGAAGCCCCGCAGCAAACACTCGCTGCCATTTGTAACACCCCACTTCCCAAAAACAATTAAAATAATAAACATTATAAATATACATCAGAGTATTTCTTCCCAAGTGGGATATCACATAGCAAAACCAACATTTCTTTATGAAAAGGTTTTCTCCAAAATGCAGCAGAAAATAAAAAAATAGTAAAATCCAACAAAGTTTTTGATACGTTCACAGGAAATAAAATACAAGTTCAACAGAAGGCAACTAAAAACACCCAAGTCTCGTGCTACGTATCAGAGCATCCTAGACTCGTCTGGTACACCATAATCCAAGCTAGCTAAGTACCTGGATTATCTGTATTTCTGGAGAAGCACAGACCACAACAATAACAAAGGGGTGAGAAAATATGATTAAAATATATTGGTAATTTAATACATGCAAATAAGGTAGTAAAACACACCAATATTCACCCCACAACACCAATCATCGAACCTACTATTCAAATTACAATATAAAATATTATAATGCAAATATGCAACTCCACACCAAGCATGCGGTACCGACTCATTGGTTCATTCAATCGGACTCTGGACAGATCACTTACGCTCATACTGAGATATGATCTATCCCCGACAGATCACTTACGCTCCTACTGAGATATGATCTATCCCCACCATTCTCCACGAAGGAGTACGGATGAATCACATACACTCCTCCTGAGCAATGATTCAGCCCCACCATTCTCCACAAAGGAGTACAGATGAATCACATACACTCCTCCTGAGCAATGATTCATCCCACCAAACACCATGATATGTACGACACCAATGCACGACAACAATGCACGACAAACAAACTCAAGCACACTAAGTGCACACGATCCTCCTGATCACATCACCACACATTATATATATTACACCACAAATAAACACAAGCATACTAAGTGCGCAACAATTAAACTCAAGTAAATAATCAATAAATCATTTCAATCGACCCATGGTTTAGTTACTATTTAATTAAACAATGACTCCACAAAAATATTGGATATAAAAATATTTGGCAAATAACTATATTATTTATACCATGTTATAAATCTATTCAAGAGCTTTCCAACGCTTCGAACGGGGACTAAATCCGACTTACGGATCAAAAGTTATGGCCAAAATCGTCAAAATAGAAAATTCACCAATATACAGCTTTGAGTCGACCGTTGGGTCGGTGCATAGCAAACAGAAGCGAAATCCAGAAAAACGCAAACAGTATGCGTCGACCGCTGCGACACATGAGTCGACGCATGCAGCGCAGAATGCAGAAAATTCTGTGTTTTCCACCGTTGGAGGCCTTCCGGACCTCCGATTTCAATTCCGTAAAAAGCCCCGGTTTCAAAATTCGAAATCCTACCATAATATGACAATTATAACAGCCAACAACATATTTTTAAAGATCATATCATCATATATCATATAACCATACTTTTCAACACCATGGAATTTAGGGGTTTCTATCCTAAATGTGATCCTACCCATCATACACTATCACACAATCCCCATGATCATACGAAAACCCACCCTTACTGCCCAGAACTATTACCTTGCTCAAATTCAAGCCTATTTCTCCACTTCTATCTCTTGTCCTCTCGATACTACAATTCTCATACGCTACACTAGTCAATTGTTCCATAATTTCTCCTCTAAGAACCTATAATTATATCCATCACCAACTCTACATAGTTACTCAGAACCCATATGCTCCTTAATTTCGTCTCGGAACCTATTTCATACTCATCGCTATTACTACGAAAATTATACCGGATTTCACCAATCTCATAACAGCAAATACACCACTCTATCAGTATCAGCAACAATCATCACACTCTACTCTAATCAATTGTTCCTTAAACTATATCTCAGAACCTATATCATGGTCATTACCCAAGCCACAGAGGTTACACAAAATCTCACCAATACTCATGGTCATTATCCAAACCACAGAGGTTATACAGGAACTCACCAACATCGTAACAATGTACGAATTTCATCACCATCAACAACAACAGCAACAAGCATAATGTCATAAATTCGTGTTTATCACTAATATTACCGGAATTACACAGAATCCCACAATCATCATAAAATGTATGCACAAAACTCTTCAATCACATCAACATTCATAAACACAGACATAGTATCATATATCAATCATAATCATCAAATTCCTACGGGGTTAAGGAATCCCCTCTACCCAATTTCATGCATTATACCAATCCCAATCAGTTTCTCCCCCCTTACCTGGATAGTTGTTCTAATCGGTGAAGAGTCCTCCCAAGATTGGATAGCCTTGACCTTCTCTCTTCTCCTCCGTTCTTCGCTCTTCTCCCAATTCCCTCTTCTCCCGTTCTATCGTGTCTTCTCACTTCCCTCTTTCTAACTCCCTAATAATCTCTCACCTCCTATTTCCTTTTTAATTTCTAATCCCAAATAATAATAATAAAATAATATCACTAATAATACTAATAAAATAAATAGTATTATAATATACATAATATTATTAATAATAATATTATTTCACCAAAATCATAACATTAATAATATTAGTAATAATATTCCACCAATAATATTATTATTAATAATAATAATAATAATAATAATAATAATAATAATAATAATAATAATAATAATAATAATAATAATAATAATAATACCACCAATATTATTATTATCTATTATATTATTATATCCACACCAATTCACCACCAATAATCCTCCTATACCAAGGACACTCACCCACCATAATCAAACACACCCCCACCAAAGGGCACACCAAACAAAATAACACCAAAAATATTAAATAATTAAAATGGGTGTTACACAATTCTCCTGGCGAAGCCAGACAGAAGCTTCTGCCAGCACTAGCTGGCTAGTTCGCCCGGCGAAGCCTGGCAAAGGCTCGACCCTCATTCGCCCAACGAAAACCTGCGTACTCAGAAAAATTCTGCGCTGCAGAGTCACCTCCCACACCGATTTCGCCCGATTAAATCGAAACCCATAACCAACAACATACTGCAACTTAGTTACGGGGTCTATTCCTGATTCTATCCGACAAATTGTCAACTCTGCTCTAATAACCAACTTCCGGCTCAACTTCGAAATTTACCCGGAAAGCTCCAAATTCACTCAAACATCATCCCACAACACATGCAAACGAAATTAACATAATCTAACACAATAATCTCAGCAACAACATGTAATAGCATCAATTCATCATCAACATGCAATATATTCATACATGGGGTTAGGGATTCCCCTTCTACCAACATTCATGTAAAATACCATTTAACCGATGTATCCCCCCTTACCTCAATTCAATTCTGATGTTGATGAAGCTCCACAATCTTCACGAAAAATCCTCCTTGCTCAAGCTTGCTCTCTCGATCGAGCTCTTCCCCCTCTTCTCGTGTTCGCACGCGTTCCTTTCTTCTTCTATTTTTTTCCAAAAAGGCAATGTTACCCCTCATCCCAAATAATCCTCTTTTAATCCAAAATAAATATAATTCTCTTAATTCTTTTAATTCAAAAATCCAATTAATAACATTTTCTCATTTATATTAATATTAGCAATAATAATGATAATAATTACTAATAATTTTTACATTACTATCAATTATCACATTTTATCGCAATTTATTAATGTTATGAGTTCTTGACCTTCCGAAATAATTCCACACCACACGCCAATGAATAAAATAACACCAAAAATAAAAATAATTAAAATGTGCATTACAACTCTCCCCCACTTTAATTATTTTTGTCCTAAAAAAATACCTGATGGAAATATCTCTGGATACGCTTCCCGTATCCTGCTTTCCAGTTCCCAGGTCACACTGCCCCCTGCAGCACCTCCCCAAGCCACTCTCACCAAAGGTATCTCTTTCCCTCTGAGTCGCTTTATCTTGCGATCCTCGATCCTCAATGGCAACGTCTCCACAGTTAGATTCTATCTAACTTGGACTTCATCCCTCTAAATTACATGAGACGGATCGGGTACATACTTTCGAAGTTGCGACATATGGAACACGTCGTGCAAGTTTGAAAGCTCCGGCGGCAACGCCACCCTATACGCCACGACACCAATCCTCTGCAAGATCTGATACAGTCCGATAAACTTCGGATCCAACTTCTTGGGCTTCAATGCACGTCCAACACCAGTCACTGGGTTAACCCTCAAAAATACATGGTCACCCTCACTGAATTCCAACTCTTTCCTGCGGTTATCATAATAACTCGTGTGTCGATCCTGAGATGCTTTAATCTTTTCACGGATCATCTGCACTGTCTCAGTAGTCTACTGTACCAACTCTGGTCCCAACACAACACGCTCACCCGACTCATACCAACACAAAGGAGTCTTGCACCTCTTACCATAAAGAGCCTCAAACGGTGCCATCCCGATACTAGAATGGTAACTGTTGTTGTACGTGAACTCTACCAAAGGCAAATGAGTATCCCATGTACCACCTTTCTCCAACACACAAGCCTACAACAAATCTTCTAAAGTCTGAATAGTCTGCTCCGACTGACCATCCGTCTGCGGATGATAAGCTGAACTCAGCTTCAACTCAGTACCCAAAGCCTCTTGTAAACTCTTCCAAAATACAGAAGTGAACCTCAGATCTCTATCCGACACAATACTCAACGGCACACCATGCGGCTTCACAATCACCCGAATATAGATCTCTGCCAGCTTCTCCAACGGAAAACTGATACTGATCGGTACAAAGTGTACAGACTTCGTAAGCCGATCCACGATCACCCAAATGGCATCAAATTCTCTCGCCGTATTCGGCAAACCTGTAACAAAATCCATAACAATACAGTCCCACTTCCAAACTGGTATCTCTAACGGTTTCATCATCCCAAAAGGTCTCTGATGCTCCACCTTCAATTTCTGACATACAAAGCAAGCATATGAATTGTCTTCCTGCTCAACGCATCCGCAACAACATTCGCTTTCCCCGGGTGATAACTCAAAATGAAATCATAATCTTTCATAAATTCTAGCCATCTCCTCTGCCTCATATTCAACTCTTTCTGGTCAAACAGATATTTCAAACTCTTGTGATCACTGAACACCTCAAACCTCGAGCCATACAAATAGTGTCGCCAAATCTTCAACACAAAAACCACCGCAGCCAATTCAAGATCATGAGTAGGATAATTCCGCTCGTGCACCCTCAATTGCCGCGAAGCATAAGCTACCACTTTTCCATCCTGCATAAGAACTTCGCCTAATCCCATCTTAGATGCATCACAAAATACCACGAAAGGCTCACTCGAATTCGGTAACACCAACATCGGCGCTGAAGTCAATCTCTTTTTCAGCTCCTCAAAACTCTCTTCACAAGAAGCATCCCACACAAACACTTGATCTTTCCTCGTCAACTGAGTCAATGGCAAGGCCAAACTGGAAAAACCTTCAATAAATCTTCGGTAATAACCTGCCAAACCCAAAAAGCTTCTAACCTCAGTCACCGTTTTCGGCGGTTCCCACTATAACACTGCACTCACTTTAGATGGGTCTACAGAAACACCATCACTAGAAATAACATGCCCAAGAAAACTCACCGTCCTCAACCAGAACTCACACTTTGATAACTTAGCAAACAACTTGTTATCCTTCAACACTTGCAAAACGATCCTCAAATGTTCCGCATGCTCCTCCTCAGACTTAGAATAGATCAGTATATCATCAATGAACACGACAATAAACTGATCCAAATAAGAATGGAAGATACGGTTCATATATTGCATAAACACACCCGGCGCATTAGACACTCCGAAAGGCATTACCGCATACTCGTAATGTCCATATCGAGTTCTAAACGCCGTCTTCTGAATATCACCTTCTTTCACTCTTATCTGATGATAACTCGACCTCAAGTCGATTTTACTGAACACACGAGCTCCCACTAACTGATCCATCAAATCATCAATCCTTGGAAGAGGATATTTGTTCTTGATGGTCACCCTGTTCAATTGACGGTAATCAATGCACAACCGCATGCTACCGTCCTTCTTCTTCACTAACAACACTGGAGCTCCCCACGGCGACACACTGGGTCTGATAAACTTCCTATCCAGCAACTCTCCAATCTGAGACTTCAACTCGGCTAACTCTACTGCCGACATCCTGTACGGCGCCATAGAAATAGGCCTCGTACCAGGAATAAGATCAATGCTAAACTCAACCTCTCTCTTCGGAGGCAACTCAGTAATATCATCCGGGAATACCTCCGGAAACTCATTCACAACAGCTAACTCGTCCAACAACGCCTTGTTGTCAACAGACAGTGATGCAAATAAAGCAAACACCTGAGCTTCACCTTCCAACAAGGTTCTCAATTCCTAACTAGACAAGGAATCTGCCAAAGCTTCCTCTACTGGAGTAAAAAACAATAACACTTTCCGAAAACAATCGATGTACACCCGGTTGAACTCCAACCAGTTCATACCAAGTATAACATCCAAACCACCAAGTGGCAAACAAATCAAGTCCACACCAAAATCTCGTCCAAAGATAGTCAGTGGACACTTCACACACACTAGCGAAGTAGTCACTAAACCAATCGAGGGAGTCTCAATAGTCATCCGCCGCTCAAGAGTAGTCGGCACCAAACCTAACCTCTTCACACAATCAACAGAGATAAACGAGTGGGTCGCACCCGTATCAATCATAGCATTCAAAGAAATGTTATTGATAAAACAAGTACCTTTGATCGAACGCTCCTCGTCCGCCGCTTGAGTTCCCACCACCGCAAACACTTTACCAGCAACCTGAGGCGCCTGAGGCCTCCTTGGCTTCTCACAATGAGTGCTAATATGGCCTCTCTCGCTGCAATTATAGCAAGTAGGCATATTAGTCCTACAATCCGCCATCACATGGCCCGACTTCCAACATTTGAAGCACTTCTTCGTCTTTTGAGGACAATCAATGGCACGATGCCTCGCGACACCGCACCGATAACATTTCAAATCTGCCGCTGCCTTTCTATCTCTGAACCTCTTATCAACCATAGCCTTCTGCTTTCCCTTATTGGTCGGCACACTGTAAGGTGTACCACTGAACCTCTGCTTACCCTTGCGGTCATTCACCGCCTTGTAATGTGCAATCCTCGCACGATTATCATTATCGTAAATCCGACTTCTACTCACAAACTCAGGATAGCTCCTGATTTTCTGACACGCAATCCCCATCTTGATCTCCGGCCTCAGCCCATTCTCAAATCTCAGACACTTAGAAGTCATCGCTTCCTCAGTATTGTAATGAGGACAATACTGAGCCAACTCCTCAAACTTAGCCGCGTACTCGGCCACCGACATACCGCCCTGCTTCAACTCTAAAAATTCCACCTCTTTAGCACTTCTGGTATCTTCTGGAAAATACTTCTCCAGAAAACCAGATCAGACCACCTCCCAAGTAATCGGAGTCCCCGAAGCCTCCATCCTCTGACAATAATTATCCCACCAAGCCTCGGCCTCTCCCTCGAGCATGTGAGTACCGAATCTCACCTTCTGCTCGTCACTGCACCCCATGGTCCTGAAGATCTTCTCTATTGCCTTCAGCCATTTCTGAGCAGCTACCGGATCCAAAATCCCACCTTCAAACTTTGGTGGCTTGTTGCTCTAAAACTGCGTCAAGTCTCTGAACTGAGCTCCCGCAGCCAGATTCTGGTTGGCCACCACTTGTGCCATAGCCTGCATAGCCGCAGCCAACGCTGCATCATTCCTCCCAGCCATACTGTTGCACCCTAAAATTTGCTCAACCTTAGTCACTTGGTCTAGGTTTCAATATCATTAGCACTTGCATATAGAGTCATGTATATAGTCTAATCATCTGCATAGCATAGCATAGCAAATCATCCAACAGGGGACCAAGCATTATTCTCATCTCTATGAGCCTATCAAGAGTTTATTATCCTAATTCAATCCCATTCAAGTCATCAGAAAGAATTTGAAGACTGGGAAGTCAATGGATCAAGCAGTGCATCCATCTCCTATCTGAGGGTATCTGGGGATCATCAAAGAAATTGTGAGCTGTGGGCTGAGCATAGAGAGTATGTGGGCATCATGAAAGACTTAGAAAGTCATTGGGAAAAGGAGACAAGTCATTGGTATGATCACAAGAATTGCAGTTGAAGACAGCTAACTAGGGTTTCATCTGGGGTCAACTCTAGGTCAACTCTAGGTCAAATGACTGATTGAAAGGCATTAAGGGCTATTGGAGAGATGTGGGGTTCATCATTTGACATGTAAAGAAGGATATGTTGTTATGCTAAGAAGAAATCAAGAGGAATCAAGGAGAAGAGGAGTTTCTAAATTAGGGTTTCTGTGTAAAATCCCCTAGTTTAGGTCAAATTTCCAAGCAAGATAAGTCAAAATGCAAGCTTCAAATGGATCCTTGGCCAACATGAAACTTGTAGAGGATCTCAAGACCTTTAATTTGAGTGGTGGAAGACACTAAGGAGATTTATAGAACTCAAGTTATGGTCCTTACAAGTTACAGGTCATCTGAGGTATCTGAAATTTTGTCTGTGAAAGTGACTTGACTTCCAAGAAATTTTTACCCCTCAAGGAGATTTCAAATGGATTTCTGGCCAACATAAGAGTTGTTCCTAATTGTCTTAGATTTCTAGAAAGGTATGGTATGCCTTCATATGATTTGTGGAACTCTACTTATGGTCTTGGCAAGCAAAGGGTATTTTGGTCATTTGAGAATTACAGGTCATTTCAAGCCTATGCCCAAAACTCATACAAGGAAGCTTCAAATGGAAAACTTCACAACATCAAACTTGTTCCAAATGACATTTTGAGTCTATAAAAGTGACCATGAGAGATTGGAAAGATTCATAGCACAAGGTTTCAAAATTGGTGAATTTAATGAATAAAAAAGGACCTAAAAATGAGATTTTTCATATTTTGGCCAAATGGGGCAAAATTATAGGTCATTTTGAATGGAAAAAACATTTTGAGAACATTGGATAAAGTAGAATTTTGAGCTTGGTTCATGTTTTGAAAGTTATGCATGGTTACTTACACATGAAGTTACATAATCCAAAATGCAAGGAAAGAGTGCATGGGAAGTTTCTCCAAAGTTCTAGGAGGTTCTAAACTCACCTATATATTGATATGAAGAGGTTCATGCCATGGTTGGTGATTCATAGTGATCAAAACACAAGTTATACTCCATTTCTCCATTTTGCAAAAGCTTTCTAAACTTCATCAAATCTCCTTCAATTTTCATATTTCTTGATCTGGTCTTCATCATCATCATCCATAGATCACAATTCACCTCAAGATTGGTTAGAATTGAGCAAGGATCGTGCCATACAAGTTTCATCATCCAAGGTGCAAGAAGTTGAAATCACAAGATCCAAGAGGTTTGAGTCAGATTCATTGCATACAGAATTCAAGAACAAGTTCCCTGATCCATTTCCAATCATTACAAGCATCTGATCAGAGCATTCCATAGCTGTTTTCTTCACTTTACACCAGGTATGTTTCTCCTTCGAATTGCATGTTTTAGTTAGAATTATAGGTAGTTATTAGCATAGAAAGGTTAGGATAGGCTAGATGACTGGTTTTGGTGAGTTTGAAGAGATTCCATGAAGGTTGCCATTGGTGTGCAAGAACTGTTGGGGTTTGTATCTCATAGGATATTGCAAGAAAACCTTAGGTTATTAGCTTGATGTGATCAGCACAAGGTGTAGAGCATGTTAGGGCAAGAATTAGGGAGAATTAGAGAGGTTGATGACAGGTGTTAATGGTGGATTCAGACTGTTATTCCTATCGGGTTTGCTTATTGTTTGAGCTTTAGAGGGAATGGTTGTTATGGCTGTGTAGAGGGATTGTTCTAGAGCAATTTTTCTTTTGGAATTGTTTGATTTCATGGAGAGATGAGGGAGAACAGAGGAGTGGAAAATCGTGCATGGGAGAAGAGTTTCAGAGCTAGGGTTTGCTGGAGGTTGAAGATAACATGAGAGCCACACGATCTGGCTTTGACATTTGACTTGGTTCTCAATCCTACGGCCATGATTCAAAAGAAAAACGGAGGGAGATTCAAACATCAAAACGCACCGTTCCACTTATTATCGTCAGACTGGGCTTTGAATTCGTTACTATTGACACCCTCCCAATTAGGCCCAAAGCGTGAATGAACTGGAATACTTACTATTTGCACCGCGCCCAGTTTTTTTTTATTTTTGTCATATTTTCTGATGCGTTGGGCCCAGACGCGCCTTGCTAGGCGCACCTCCCAGTCTGGGCCCGTTTCTTTTTTTAACTGAGTTTCATTGCTTGCTGCACCCCTTTCAATTAATTCTCATTTTATTTTTCTTTCAAAAATATTAAATCTTTAAAAAATTCATAACAAATAGGAAAATGCATGTTTTTCATTGGTTCTTTTTGCATTCTTTTCATAATTTTGTCAAGAAAATTATCATACAAAAAAATTAATATTTCATTTCATTTTTATATTTTTGGCATATTTTTCTTTTAAATAGGTATAAATAATAGTTTTGTTTAGTACATGATTTTGTTAATTTTAGTTTGAATAGATGCTTTACCATTTTTAATCCATTCTTTTTAGGTTGATTAGATTAGACATGTATCTTGAATATAAAATTTGGTTCATATTTTTTAGGACTTAATTTTAGGTGATTTGATTAGATGTGAATAACATGAACAAAACTAGGGTTTAGGTGACAACATAGGTGAATTAGTTCATTTCCCTTAGGAGTTAGAGATTGAGTTTTTGGGATATGGGACTATAGGGACTATGGGTAGTTATTAGATCCCTTAGAAATTATTAGGATTTCCCTACTGCTATTATTATACTACTGTATTTGTTTGACTGGTATGGTGTGCCCTTTCTGGGGATTTCTTTCGTCTGTGTGGGATATTGGGTTTGCTTGGGGAATTGGGAGAACTGAAGACTTGTGATGATGAAGCCCTTGGAGATCTAGAGATTGAAGTCCAACTTCCAGAGTTGATGAGGAGATTCTTGCTATCAGCTGTTGAGGAGCCTAGGGTTTAGGGGCTAGGCAGGGCTCTAGATTAGAAAGCTTGTTTCTCAAACATGGAATGCCTTGTCTGCATCCATCCTTTCTCTATGATTCAAAGTCTCTTTCAAATATCCACCTCCTTCCTTTGGAAGGATCAGTGAATGTATTTGAAAGATAGAACTTTTGAGATAAAATTGTCTGTATAATGTTAACAGTTGATGAGCCACCCTTGGTAGGCAGTCTTCTGTTTAACATTCACTTTTATCCTGTTGACTGATGTTCATCCTGGAGATTGAGACTTGAAGAAAAGCCATTGCAGATGGAAGGCTGATAATCAGAGACCTTGCCTGAAGGCGGAGATGGAGACTGAGGCTTGCCAGAAGCTTGTAGCTGTTTAGAGATGACTTGAAGATAGGTGTTGATGCAGAGCTGCTGTGGCTGCTTATTTTTGCTGCTCATTTCTGATGTATTGATTGGTTTTCTGGACTGTATTGTTTGCTGTTTACCCTGTTGGGTTGAAAGTGAATCCTGTTCACTTTTGCCTATTGTTTTCTAGGTTCGAGGTTGAGTGGGACTCCCTTGCCTCGCTTGTATTGTTGCATCCATGCATTTTACTGCTTTACTGTATATATCTGCTATTGTTTTTGTTTCCGTCTATTCCCTTAGGATCTCTGTTTCTCTCTGCGCAAGAGAGGAGCATGATAGACACTAGGTCTTAACGCATGCATGATAACATTAGGTTAGTTTGATTCCCTTTGCAACCATAGGTTAGAGTTCTGTCTCTTCTTTCTCAAAACAAAAAAGAAAAATACAATAAGATTTCAAACACAATAAAAGACACTTCTTCCGTAAAAGAATGTGAACTCATCAAAACGTCATTTTTGTCCGCTTGGACTGCTAATCAGAAAAAACCTTTTTCAGAAGGAATAAAATCAATCAAGACAGACTTGTGTCGTACGTGGCCCGAACTACGTTTGCTCTGATCTTTCATGCTGTATGAAAGTACGTAGGCATAGGATGCGATATCCTAGAGAGCAACCTTCCCCTCCTTTCCCGTAGGTAGGTGAACTACGTTGACTCTGATTTCTCGTTCCAGACGGGAATACGTAGGCATAAAGTGCGATACCTTGCCGAGTCATTTTCTTTTCTTTTAACCCTTAACCCTTAGTTTAGATAGAATAATAATCCATACCCGAAAACAAGCGTTGATCCCGTTGAGTACGACGGACGTAAGGGGTGCTAATACCTTCCCCTTGCGTAACCGACCCGAATCCAGGTTTTGGTTGCGACGACCATACCTTTCCCGTGTTGTGCGAGGTTTACTCTGAGCGTTTCCTTTCCCTCCTGTGGGATAAATAACGCACGGTGACGACTCTTCTGTTCAGCCGGCGCCGATTTTCGCAGTAGCGACAGCTGGCGACTCTGCTGGGGATCCAACGTCCCCTGGCTGCTAAGGACTGCGATAGTTCTTATGCATTTGGGATCCAACGTCCCTTAAGCGAGTCAATCCTAACGCTTGTTTTCCCGTCGAGGATTTGTATGGATTTATATTTCTGACCTTTATTTTCAGCATTATATATATTGGTTATTATTGCTGTATTGTGGGGTGTGACGGATGTTCTTTGATTGAGAGATAAGTCGGACCTGGGCTCGAGTGCACCTAGAATTAGAGTAGAAAGTAGTGGGCGCGTGCCGGCTTTGCTTGCATTAGTGTCTCATGAAATCTACACTCGGACGAGGTTCTTCTGGTTGGCTTCTTTTTCTACCCTTTGGGTCGAAGGGGTTGTTGGTCAGCTGAATTGTCGACTCCGGGAACCGATCATTTGGAAGTTGGCTAAGTGAGGCCTCTTCAGGATTTGATGATGCCACTCCTTCTGGGAATCGTATCATCAACCCTGAAAGTCTGTGACACCGACGACCGCATAGGATGCCATACCTTTGTCAGTTACTAGGACATCCACCTGTGAGAGGGTTTGGGGTTATGCAGGTAACTAGACTTTCAGGCTACCGGTTTGTTTCTTGATCTGAGATCCTGGGTATTTATGGAGAGTTCTGAGGTCTGCCAGAGACCAGTTGGAGAGTTCTGAGGTCTGTCAGAGACCAGTTGGAGTTATGGTTTGAGGTCTGTCAGAGACCATTGTTGGAGCTTTGTTTTAGGTCTATCTGAGACCAGGGTTTGAGGACTTCTAAAGAGTCTATTTGAGACTTCTTGATATGGTTCAGGCTATTCAGCTACGGCAGTTGGTCCCTGTTGCATGTTACTTGCATTGCATTGTTTGCATACCCATTATCATTGCATCCCATTAACGTGTGTCTGTGCTGCAGGTGCATTTGCATATCCCCCGGTTCTAGTGCCCAGACTTCTGAGTATTGACTATGGCAGGATTGAGGAAGACAGTTGCGTATAAGCTGCCTACACCTGATATTACCCCTTTGCTCGGTCTGATATCTCTTGCTGATGAGGAGGTTAGGAGAAGCTTCAGAATGAGTCATGGGAGATTACTGAGATTAGTCTGCAAGCCCACTGCTGATGAGATAAACGGGTTGTACACCTTGATGCAGTTCTATGACCCCGCATTGAGATGTTTTACATTTGCTGACTTCATTCTAGGGCCTACCATTGAGGAGTATGTGGAGTTTACTGAGCTACCAGTGCAGAACAAGGTTCCCTTTATTCACTCTGCTGCTGAGCCCAAGTTGGAGGACTTAGCTAAAGCCTTGCATATGGACGCTACCGAACTGTTAGTGACTTCGTGGCTTGGGGTTTCAGGTTTCTCTCTTGATTTCCTGGTTGGCAAAGCTCAGGAGTATGCCAAGAACGGATGTTGGGTGGTTTTCAATGCTATTTTGGCTCTATGCATTTATGGAATTGTGCTGTTTCCTAACTTGCCCAATTTCGTAGACTTGGACACTTTCCATATATTTGCTGCTGGAAATCCAGTGCCAACGTTGATCGGAGACTTCTACCACTCCTTGCACTACAAGAATGAAAACGGAAGGGGAAAGGTTGTTTACTGCTGTGCGCCTCTGTTGAGCATGTGGTTCAAGAGCCACCTTCCCCTGAAGGGATCTTTTGTGGAGAGTGCAACTTCAGCTAGCTGGTCAGAGCGCCTGATGAGGCTATCTTCCGAAGACGTTGAGTGGTTTGATCGAGACCTGCTAGGGTCTGAGCTTATATTCAGTTGTTCTGGGTACCCTAATGTCCCGCTGATAGGAAGAAAAAGGTGTATCAACTACAACCCATCCCCGTTGGTCCGTCAGTTCGGATATGCGCTGAAGAACCCACCAAAGGAGGAAGAAGTACAGGAATCTCTGTACTTCACCGGTGATTTGAAGGGGGAGTTATTAGCCAAGCTGCAGCATGCCTGGACGCGTATTAACCGAAGAGGGAAGCCGCTGTTAGGGAAGAATGACTGTCAGGCTTATGCACCGTACAGAGTTTGGATCCAGGAGAGAACAAGTCAGTTGCGGATGCCGTTTCCAGATGCACCAGCCCTTGTTCCTATTCCGGTAGCAGAGCCAACTACTGTTTCTAGGGAGGCCTACGAGCAAGTTGTGAAAGAAAAAGAAGCCTTGATGAAGATCAATGAAGGGTTAGAGCAAGAGCTAGCCCAGATACGCTGTGAGAAAAACAAGGCCGTACATGCTTTCCAACAGCAGATCGAGCTAGTAAGCAGACTAGGGGCTGAGCTGACTGAGGAGAGGAAGAAGCGCGAATGTCTGGGGCAAGAGTTCAGAAGCTCCCATGACATGCTGGAATCCAAAAAGAAGGCACTCGATGCAGCTCACCGAGAAATCTCTTCTTGCATTAAGACTTGGAATGCTACGCTCACCAACAATAAGAAGAGGGAAGATAAGTTGAAGCAGCAAATTTCCGACCTCGAAGAGCAGTTGAGGTCCAGCATCAAGAAGTGTGAAGAAGAAGTGATGACCCGGTATAGTCTCCAGAACGCACTGAACAAGGCCATCAAAGGCAGGGATGAAGCTGTGTCCCAGAAGCGTAAGCTAGAGGATCGCTTCGGAGAAGGGTCATGGGAGGAAACTGCTGGAGACGTGCGACGTGTTCTTAAGAAAAGAAACCAACTTGTTGAAGGGCTGCTTACCCGACCAAGTCATCCGGAGACCAAGAAGTTGCTAGAAGAGTACCAGACTTATGGGAGTGCTTGATCATTTCATGTATTAACTTGTATGCTTTATTTGCACAAGTGCTGACCATCACCAGGATTGTTGGTTGAGGTCATGCCTTCTCTTTGTACTCAGTGATATTGTATTCTTGGCTTATTGGGGTCTCCACAATATATGAGGCTTTCTGTGATTCAGCTCCGATCTTTGTATTGCTAGCACTGTCACTGCACCGACACCTTCACACTAGAATCGGGGAATGAATTTCCCTAATGCACAGACACACACATTGCATTGCATTCATATTCATATTGCATTACAGGTAATCATCGGATGATATCTTATTTCCTGCTCTGTACCAAGTATTTTCAAGATTGCAGATCAGCACCCGCACCGCTATTCCACTCGCACCAACTGTCGAAGAATCATGGATCAAATGCAGAACGAGATGTAAGATATGCGCAAGAAGCTAGCACTCTTCATGCAGACCATGGAGACTATTGCAAAAGGTCAGGAGAATTTGCAAGCCATGGTGCAGCCTCTGTTGGTCAGAAATGCTGGTCACGGTAATGAGGATCATCTGTCTGTGCGAGTCGACACTGTTCGTGGAGATGGCACTCCCACACCCGTGGCTCCACCTGTAGTCAATATACCTGCTGCTAATGTCAACAACGCTACCGCTGCTGGGAACGGTAACGCCGGGGTTGGAAACGAGACTGCTGTCCATAACGTTGGGCTTGGTGATATCAACTTGGGTGATAATATGGGAGGCAACGGCTTCGGCAATGCTGGATTCGGGTTCAATGATCAGGGATTCGATAATGCTGGGAAATGTGGGTTCAATGCTCAAGGCTTTGGGCAGGACGGCTTTGGTGTGACCAATCAGGGTTACGGAGGTTTCGGAAATGGAAACGGCGCTGGGTTAACGACTTTTGGGCCTGCTGGAGTTGCTCCGGGATACGGCAACAGAGGACGAGGCCCGGTGATGAATCAGATTAGAGCTGGCCACAATAATGGATACGATGGGTATGGAGCTGGGAATGGTATGTGGCAAGAAGATCAGCAGGAGGACGCCTTCTCCGGTGGAGGTTTCGAGGGACCGATGGATGACTCCCAGAAGATCAGAATGCTAGAAGAGCAGATGAGGGGGGTCCTGAACCAAAGTGCTGTGGGCTTAGACATGGCAACAATGGGTCTGGTACCTGGCTTGAGGGTGCCAATCAAATTCAAAGCTCCTATGTTTGATAAGTATAAAGGGGACACCTGTCCGAAAGTGCACGTGCGGGCTTATTACAGAAAGATGTCTGCGTACTCCACTGATGAGAGAATGCTAATGCATTTCTTTCAAGATAGTCTGTCGGGCCCTTCCCTAGAGTGGTACATGGGGTTGGAGCCAACCAATATAAAGACGTGGAAACAACTGGCAGAGGCATTTGTATCTCACTACAAGTATAACAGCGACTTGGCGCCCAATCGGGTCCAATTGACAGGGCTGTCTCAGAAAAAGGGTGAGAGATTTAAAGAGTACGCGCAAAGATGGCGCGACATGGCGGCCAGGGTCCGTCCTCCTTTAGAAGACAAGGAAATGAATGACATGTTTATCAGAATGTTCACAGGCATGTTTTATGACAAGTTGTTTCACACATCTTTGGCTAGTTTCTCAGACTTAATTCTGATGGGAGAAAAGATTGAAAACAACATTAAACAAGGCAGGTTCCAGGCTGAGGAATCAACTGCATCTGGCAGTAATAGGAAGGCTTTTGGTGGGCGCCATCAGGGCGAGGCAAGCGCAGTGTTTGGGGGCCGAGGCAGAGGTCGGAACCAATATAATCAGTCGCAGCAGGTGGCGAGTGTTACTATTCTGTTCCAACCACAACCATTTCAACAACAACAACCGTTTCAGCAGCAGCCAATGCAACAACAACAGCAGCAGCAGCAGCAGCCACAACAAGGGGCACAACCTGCTCAGCGAAGATTCCAGGGTGGTAAACCAAGAAGAGTGTTTGAGAAGCCTCCCTCAACCTATGTAGATTTGTTACAGACGCTGTTGGGTCTGAATTTGGTAGAGAAGAGAACTCTGGCACCGATAACGGGAACTCCTCCGTATGGTTATGATGCAAGCAGGCACTGTGAGTTTCATTCTGGGGCTCCGGGCCACGATGTAGAGGGTTGCCATGCTTTTAAGCATGTCGTGCAGGATCTTTTGGACAATAAAGCTATCAATTTCGGAACAGCAGGGCCGAATATAGTGCAGAAGCCCATGCCTAATCATGGGGCAAACGCCATTCTGATTGAGGAAGGTTTGAATTTGATTACGAGAGTGGATGATTTAAAGACGCTGCTGAGCGAGATAAAAAGTAGATTGTTGCAAGGGGGTGTTTATCCAGGATGTGACGAGTATTGCTTAGAATGCTGGACCCTAGCTGAGGGGTGTGATGATTTGAAGAAAGGCATTCAGGCTTTAATTGATGACGGCACATTTCAGTTTGACCGAGCAGCAATCGAAGAGCCTGCAAGGGCAGTAGCAGATAATCAGAGTGATGTGGCCACTGTAACGATTCCTCGAAAGACAATCACTATCGCAACACCGGTCCAGCGACCACCGATCACCATAACTAAGGCCAGACCGATCCCGTACGAGAACACAAAAGCAGTCCCATGGTCATATGGGTTGGAGGTGTATTGTGACGGGATAAAGATTGATGTTAATAAGCAGCCAGCCGAGACTGTGGACAACGTTGTTGGTTCAGGAGGTATGACAAGGAGTGGTAGGATCTTCATATCGCCTGAGGTGGAGGCCGAAAGACTGGCAAAAGGAAAAGGGAAGATGGTTGAAAATGTCCCAGTGCAGGCAAGCGAAAAAGCATCAGCATCGAAAGATGTGGAGGAGTTCATGCGCTTGATTCGAAAAATTGATTATAAGATTGTGGAGCATCTGCAACAGACGCCGTCCAAAATATCAATACTGTCGTTGCTATTATGTTCTGAAGCTCACAGAAATGCTTTGTTGAAAGTCCTGGATACTTCCTTCGTACCCCAAGACGTCTCTATGAATCAGCTGGAAGGAGTGTTGGCACATGTAAATGCAGGCCACAGCTTGGGCTTTACCGACTTCGACATGACCCCGAAAGGGAAAGATCATAATATGGCGCTGCACGTATCTGTCGAGTGTAGGGGATCAGTAATGTCGCATGTACTGGTCGATACCGGATCATCCTTAAATGTGATGCCCAAGAAAGCGATGATGAAGCTAGATGTCAGAGGAATCCTGTGCACGCCCAGTGACCTGGTAGTCAGGGCGTTTGATGGCACGCGGAGAACAATTTTCGGATCGATAACACTGCCTCTACAGGTGGGGCCGAAGGTGTTTGCGACTGAATTCTATATCATGGATATACAGCCTGCATATAGTTGCCTGCTCGGAAGACCCTGGATTCATGGGGCTGGGGCAGTCACGTCTACCCTGCATCAGAAGTTGAAATATATGGTCGGAGACAGCGTAGTCACTGTATGCGGAGAAGAAGACATCCTGGTCAGCCATCTGTCGTCATTTAAATATGTGGAGGTCGATGGAGAGATCCACGAAACACCCTGCCAGGCATTTGAAGGGTTGCGTATCAAGGACAAAGGTCCCGGGCCGAGCAAAGTGTCGGAGATAGCCGTCTCGTCGTATAAAGAAGCCCAAGCTCTGGTGGAGGCAGGAGAAGCAAAGGGCTGGGGCAAAGTGCTGGATATTCCTGTAAAGATGGACCGATTCGGGCTGGGGTACCAACCGTCATCGTCAACACCTACTATGGGGGCACCCTGTTTCAGAGGGCCAATAACCATCTCTGCCAGTGGAGTATGTCATGAAACCATCAACGCTGCTTCAGAGTCTGACGAAGGAGACAGCGACTGTGATATGGATGCCTGGATTCAGCCAAGCACGCCAGGACAGGGACTGTGCAACTGGTCTATTCAGGAGCTTGCTCCTGTGACTCTTAAACAGTAATGCTTTGTTTTATTAATCGTTGAACGATCTGATGTCTTGCCCGGGGCATCATGATTTGCTTAGGGTTGTGCTGTTATGAACATTGCGTGTTAATCATTAAATAAATGGCGTTTTTTCATGTGCAAATATTTCGATCTCTGTCTTTCTTGTTTGTATTTTTCAATAAAATGGCAACGTGGTTATTCGCTTTATATGCATTTTGAAGCATTTAACCATTCTTTTTGCAGGATAACATTTTCAGATGACATCCTTGAACCACCTATGACTCGTCCCGACTTCGAGTACCCGGTATTTCAGGCCGAAGAAGAGGTTGTCGAAAATAGTGACGTTCCTGAAGAATTGTCTTGGTTGGTGAAACAAGAAGAGCGTGTCATTCTGCCTCACGAAGAGGTCATCGAAATTATCAACTTGGGGTCGGAAGGGGTTGAGAAGAATATTCGTATCGGAGCCGTGCTGCAAAGCGATATCAAGCGAAGACTGGTTGAAATGCTCCGAGAGTATAGTGATGTATTCGCTTTGTCGTATGAAGATATGCCAGGGCTCGATACAGATATGGTTGTGCACCGTCTGCCATTGAAAGAAGAATGCCCACCGGTCAAACAAAAGCTTCGCAGAACTAGACCAGATATGGCAGTGAAGATCAAAGAAGAGGTTCAAAAACAGTGGGATGCTGGTTTCCTGGATGTGACAAAATATCCCTCATGGGTTGCTAACATCGTACCAGTGCCAAAGAAAGATGGCAAGGTTCGAATGTGCGTGGATTATAGGGATTTGAATAAAGCAAGCCCAAAGGATGATTTTCCACTTCCTCATATCGATGTGCTAGTTGATAATACTGCTCAATACTCCGTATTCTCCTTCATGGATGGCTTTTCAGGCTATAATCAGATTAAAATGGCGCCAGAGGACATGGAGAAGACTACTTTCATAACGCCTTGGGGAACATTTTGCTACAAAGTGATGCCCTTTGGTTTGAAAAATGCTGGGGCAACGTATCAGCGTGCGATGACGACTCTTTTCCATGATATGATGCATAAAGAGATCGAAGTTTATGTTGACGATATGATTGCTAAATCCCAGACGGAGGAAGAGCATCTCGTGAATCTGCTGAAGTTATTTAAAAGGCTTAGGAAGTTCAGGCTGAGACTGAACCCTAACAAATGCACCTTCGGGGTGAGATCGGGTAAACTGCTGGGGTTTATCGTAAGTGAAAGAGGAATAGAGGTCGATCCTGCTAAAATAAAAGCGATCCAAGAAATGCCGACGCCTAAAACAGAGAAAGAGGTGCGCGGGTTTTTAGGGAGGTTGAACTACATCGCTCGGTTCATATCTCACCTAACTGCTACGTGTGAACCATTGTTCAAGTTGCTGAAGAAAGATCAAGCTGTAACGTGGAACGAAAATTGTCAAAAGGCGTTCGATAAAATCAAGCAGTATTTGCAGGAGCCTCCTATTTTGATACCTCCAGTGGCGGGGAGACCCTTAATTATGTATTTGACGGTTCTTGAGGGGAGTATGGGTTGTGTTCTCGGTCAGCATGACGAGACAGGAAGAAAAGAGCATGCGATTTATTACTTGAGTAAGAAATTTACAGATTGTGAATCTCGATACTCAATGTTGGAGAAAACTTGTTGCGCGCTAGCCTGGGCCGCCAAGCGTTTGAGGCAATACATGCTGAATCATACAACCATGCTCATCTCGAAGATGGATCCTATCAAATATGTATTCGAAAAGCAGGCGCTATCAGGGAGAATTGCCCGTTGGCAGATGGTCTTGACTGAATATGACATCCAATACGTCTCGCAAAAGGCTATAAAGGGGAGTGTGATGTCTGAGTATCTGGCGGAGCAGCCTATTGAAGATTACCAATCGATGAGGTTTGATTTTCCTGACGAGGATATCATGTACCTAAAGATGAAAGATTGCGAAGAGTCGTTGCCAGACGAAGGACCAGAGTTGGGTTCCAAGTGGAAGATGATATTTGACGGAGCTGTGAACGCTTACGGTAGCGGAATAGGGGCAATCATCACTACGCCACACGGGTCGCACATCCCGTTTACTGCCCGATTGACCTTTGCAGTTACCAATAATGAGGCCGAATACGAAGCTTGTATAATGGGGCTTGAAGAAGCCATTGATTTGCGAATCAAGAATCTAGACGTATACGGAGACTCAGCTCTGGTGGTGAATCAGATCAAAGGGGAATGGGAGACACGTCAGCCCAATTTGATACATTACATGAATTATGCAAGGAGATTGTTGCCTTTCTTTGACAAGGTTGAATTGCATCATGTACCGCGGGCAGAGAACCAAATGGCTGACGCCCTGGCCACTTTGTCTTCCATGTACAAAGTCAACTTCTGGAACGAGGCTCCCAGAATCATTATCACTCGGCTTGATAGGCCTACCTTCGTATTTGCTATTGACGAGGCATCCGATGACAAACCGTGGTATTTCGATATCCTTAATTTCCTGAAGAACAAAGAGTATCCGGCTGGGGCATCCAGTCAAGATCAGAAGACTCTCAGGAGATTGGCGGGTAATTTCTACTTGAACCCAGATGGTGTCTTATACAGAAGAAACCACGATTTGGTGCTATTGCGTTGTGTAGATGAAAGAGAGGCAAAGCTGCTCATGGAGGAAATACATGAAGGTACCTTTGGCACGCATGCTGGTGGGCATGCTATGACGAGGAAGATGCTACAGGCAGGTTATTTTTGGCTGACTATGGAAACTAACTGTTTCAAGTTTGCGAGGAAGTGCCACAAGTGCCAAATCTATGCTGATAAGATCCATGTGCCTCCGAGTTCTCTAAATGTGATGTCATCGCCATGGCCATTCTCGATGTGGGGAATCGACATGATTGGAAAGATCGAGCCGACAGCGTCCAATGGGCACCGGTTCATTCTAGTAGCAATCCATTATTTCACTAAGTGGGTAGAAGCGGCGTCTTACGCAAATGTAACCAAGCAAGTGGTGGCCAGATTCATCAAGAGAGATATCATTTGCAGATATGGGATCCCCAAGCGGATAATCACTGACAACGGTTCAAACCTGAACAACAAAATGATGAAGGAGCTCTGTCAAAATTTCAAGATCGAACATCACAACTCCTCCCCTTACCGACCCAAGATGAATGGCGCTGTCGAAGCAGCCAATAAGAATATCAAGAAGATCATTCAAAAGATGGTGGTGACCTATAAGGATTGGCATGAGATGCTACCTTTCGCTTTGCACGGTTATCGTACAACGGTACGCACATCAACCGAGGCAACCCCGTTCTCGTTGGTATACGGAATGGAAGCAGTATTACCATTGGAAGTTGAGATCCCTTCTCTAAGGGTATTGCAAGATGTTCAGCTAGACGAGGCAAAATGGGTGAAGGACAGGTTGAACCAACTGAGTTTGATGGATGAGAAGAGGCTAGCTTCTCTAGCATACGGTCGATTGTACCAGAGCCGAATGAAGAAAGCGTATGATAAGAAGATACATCCGCGAAGCTTTCAGACGGGTGACCTTGTGCTGAAGAGGATTCTCCCGCTGCAGGCAGATCACAGGGGCAAGTGGACCCCCAACTACGAAGGGCCATACGTTGTCAGGAAAGTCTTTTCAGGAGGAGCTTTATTATTGTCCACCATGGACGGTGAAGACTTCGCGTCGCCTGTGAATTCGGACGCAGTTAAAAAATACTTTGCTTAAAATTGACCCGCTGGACAAAAAAAAGAGAGTCCAGGCAAAAATGGGGCATCCTGGCGAACCAAAAACATAATGAAAGGTTCGGGCAAAAGTTAGGGATAAAATAAAAAATGTACACCCGCGGAGTCGAAAACCTACACTGGGCGGCTTCGGCAAAAAAGGGTATCCCGGTGAACTGAAAACCCGTAAAGGGCGGTTCACGCAAAAGTTAGGGATTTGAAAAGCAAATGACTGCGGTCCGAATTTGATACTGCATTGAGCATTGGTGCGGGAGAATATACCTGAGGAGTCGATTATCGGATACAACCTCTTCGGAAGTATGGATACCGGGGAAGCATTAGAGTCGGGCGAGTCATGGGAGGATCAGTTCATGGTGTTCATCTGCATCCCGTTGTCGACATGTGTACAAATCTAATTTGTCAATATATTTATGCTTCTTGTGCATACTTGTATATCTGCTTTGCGTAGCTTCCTCTTTTCAGGAGTTACATCCCGTGTACAAAACTACGCCCATTCAGGGGCCTAATCAATAAAATATGTTATTCAGTACTTGATGCTGGTTCTTTACTGTTTTGTGCATGATAAAGCGCCTAAGTTTACTGAAACTAGCATGTGTATAACATCACTGGCCCTTGCCAACAATTGCTAAAGCTTTGAATTAACTGAAAATAACGTCACTAACCAGAATCGATTTGGTTGCATAGGCTTGTCTTGTCTTGTTTGTGTTGTTGCAGGTTTCATAGCCGTACGAGGAAGACGATCAAAAGATTGCAGTAACGAAAGACTCGATCCCCATGCAGGTCACGCTTTTGAGATAACAATGTCCCTTACTAAAGAAGGATCGAATTCCCCAGCTAGTCGTAGCTTATCCAAAGGATATTCTCCAGCAAAGTCGTTTATCCTCAGCAGAGTTTGGCGATCCCAAAGTGGAGACTGTATTCAGACAGTGTGGTGTCCCCCAGAAGGATTCCTCTATCTTAAGCAGAGTGGGTTTAGCCTCAGAAGATTAATATTTGTGAGCTGTATTCAGACAGTTCCCCTGTCCCCACAGAGTCGTTTACTCTCTCCCAGCGGAGGCAGTTGATTTTCCCCAAGAGAATCATCCCATCCCCAATGGAGCTCTCTTTTCAGCAAGTGTTTTCACTCCTCCCAGTGGAACTCGAAGATTAAGACCCTCCCCGGCAGAGTTGGTTGTGTGTCCTGGCATTTATTTTGCCGGAATACCGGGTGATATCAGTTCACTTTCCGGCAGAAGTATAATCATACCGAGCGCATCTGCTATTCTCCAGCAGAGTTGTATTCCCAGCAGGGTGTTACTTCGATGAGGTGCTTGGTTCAAGTTCCCAATTTCCCAGCTGAGTCGACTTCACTCTTCCAGCATTTATTTTGCTGGAATAATTTTGTAGCATCTGGCTATCCCTAGCGGAGTAGGCATTGTCTTCGGCATTTATTTTGCTGGATCAGTTCCTGTACCTTAGCAGTTCGGGTCTGCATTTGCATTGGCATACAGTGTCATACTTGCATCCACCAAATGAAAAAAGCGTAGCATTTCCATGTCGAATGGAGCATTGCATCATTGTCAAACGCATGCATTTTGAAACATAAACCAGGTTGGCTAACCTTTTGTTTCAAGTATTGTTTCTCTTGCAGGTAGAGAGAGCTCTTGCTCAAATGAAGTATCAAACATTCAAGATCTCGACGTGAGATATCCAATGAAGTGTCAGCTTTAGCGTTATTCCCCACAGAATTATCATGATGAAGTTCTTTTTGTTTCCGAACAGAGTTATTTGTGAGTTTCTCGTGTTTTCCCCGCCAGAGTGAGTAGGCAAAATTTCTCCTCACTCCCAGGCGGAGTTGTTTGTCATCAAAGGGTTTCTCGAACCAGAATCTCAGAGGCTGTCGCCGGTTATCAGAACAGGCGTCCGGTAGTCTGGTTTCAGATATCCCCAGTAGAGTCCGCTTCAAAATCGCTGTCACGTCAGTGCTAAGAAGTTTTGTGGTTTGGAACCAATGGAAGGATGAGTCCTGACGTGGACAATTTTCTTGACAGGTTTTCTTCGTGCTAGAGAAGTGGGTGTCCTAACGTGGACAGTTTTACTTCCTCATGGTGGATGAGAGGTGCTAGTCCTAACGTGGACAGGTTCAATTTTTTAGAATTGTTGGAATGTGGAGTCCTGACGTGGACATTTCCTCAAGTTGACGAGACGTGTTGGTCCTAACGTGGACAGATCGGATTCCTCTGTATTGATTGAGTATGAAGTCATAACGTTGACAAGATTGATTACTCTTCGTGTTGGTGTCCTGACGTGGACAATTTATTTCCAGCAGATAGCTTTATTCGTGATGGTGAAATGTGCGTCCTGACGTGGACAAGTTTGTAGTTCTTTGTGATGACAAGACGCGAGAGTCCTGACGTGGACAAATTTATCCTTCTTCGTGTTGTGGGCAAAGTATGAGTCCTGACGTGGACAAGTCTCACTTCCCCAGCAAGTCGAGGACGCGCAAGTCCTGACGTGGACAGGTTCTATTACTTCAGCAGGTGGAGATGTGAGTCCTGACATGGACAAGTTTTATCCTCAGCAAGTCAAGAGGTGAGTCCTGACGTGGACAAATCAAGACGATACGGTTTCCTTACGTGGAAAGATTGGAGTCCTTACATGGACAAAGCAAGGTGAAAGTTGAGTCCTTACATGGACAAATCAAAAGAGAATGTATTCCTAACGTGGAAGAGTTTAGTCCTAACGTGGACAGATACAAAGATTTATTCCTTATGTGGAAAGATTGAGTCCTTACGTGGACATATCAGACTGGAGTCCTTACGTGGACAGATGAAGAAGTATTCCTTACGTGGAAAAATGGGAGTCCTTACGTGGACAAATCAAGAAGATTATTTTTCCTAACGTGGAAAAGTGGGTCCTAACGTGGACGATGTAGTCCTAACGTGGACAAGTTTATTCCTTACGTGGAAAGATTGTTTCCTTACGTGGAAAGATTGGAGTCCTTACGTGGACAGATCGAATAAAATCGTATTCCTTACATGGAGAGCTTGGAGTCCTTACGTGGACAGATCAAGAATTTTATTCCTTACGTGGAAGAAAATTGGTTTCCTTACGTGGAAAGAAGACGGGTTCCTTACGTGGAAAGAGGGGAGTCCTTACGTGGACAAATCAGAAAGAGTTGGATTCCTTACGTGGAAAGAAGATCGATTCCTTACGTGGAAAGATTGAGTCCTTACGTGGGCATATCAAGTTGAGTCCTTGATGTATTCCTAACGTGGAAAGTTTAGTCCTGACGTGGACAAATTCATAAAAGAAGGTGGTTTCCTTACATGGAAAGATGTTATTCACAAGATGAAAGAAGATGTATTCCTTACGTGGAATAGTTTAGTCCTGACGTGGGCAGATCCAAACAAGGGTATAGTCCTAACGTGGACGGTGTTATTCCTAACATGGAAGGGTTTAGTCCTAACATGGACGATTTATTTATGACAAGAAGGCAGACGAGCCATCCCCAGCAAAGTTGTTGAATTTTTTCGAGTTAACGGCAGGAGGAGTCCTAACGTGGACAAAATTTTATTCTTGCAATGATAGAAGCTTTTCGGGCTGACGAAAATAATCCCCAAGCAGTGGTGCAGTTTATTTCTGCGGTTGGCAAATTTCCGGGTTCTTAGTATTCAACCGTCTCGTACCGCGAATGTCTGAAGGCTCCGGGCTCTTCACCCAATCGGGTCCAAGTCGCTTGAATAGGGGCAGCTGTTGCACCCTAAAATTTGCTCAACCTTAGTCACTTGGTCTAGGTTTCAATATCATTAGCACTTGCATATAGAGTCATGTATATAGTCTAATCATCTGCATAGCATAGCATAGCAAATCATCCAACAGGGGACCAAGCATTATTCTCATCTCTATGAGCCTATCAAGAGGTTATTATCCTAATTCAATCCCATTCAAGTCATCAGAAAGAATTTGAAGACTGGGAAGTCAATGGATCAAGCAGTGCATCCATCTCCTATCTGAGGGTATCTGGGGATCATCAAAGAAATTGTGAGCTGTGGGCTGAGCATAGAGAGTATGTGGGCATCATGAAAGACTTAGAAAGTCATTGGGAAAAGGAGACAAGTCATTGGTATGATCACAAGAATTGCAGTTGAAGACAGCCAACTAGGGTTTCATCTGGGGTCAACTCTAGGTCAACTCTAGGTCAAATGACTGATTGAAAGGAATTAAGGGCTATTGGAGAGTTGTGGGTTTCATCATTTGACATGTAAAGAAGGATATGTTGTTATGCTAAGAAGAAATCAAGAGGAATCAAGGATAAGAGGAGTTTCTAAATTAGGGTTTCTGTGTAAAATCCCCTAGTTTAGGTCAAATTTCCAAGCAAGATAAGTCAAAATGCAAGCTTCAAATGGATCCTTGGCCAACATTAAACTTGTAGAGGATCTCAAGACCTTTAATTTTAGTTGTGGAAGACACTAATGAGATTTATAGAACTCAAGTTATGGTCCTTACAAGTTACAGGTCATCTGAGGTATCTGAAATTTTGTCTGTGAAAGTGACTTGACTTCCAAGCAATTTTTACCCCTCAAGGAGATTTCAAATGGATTTCTGGCCAACATAAGAGTTGTTCCTCATTGTCTTAGCTTTCTATAAAGGTATGGTATGCCTTCATATGATTTGTGGAACTCTACTTATGGTCTTGGAACGAAAAGGGTATTTTGGTCATTTGAGAATTACAGGTCATTTCAAGCCTATGCCCAAAACTCATACAAGGAAGCTTCAAATGGAAAACGTCACAACATCAAACTTGTTCCAAATGACATTTTGAGTCTAGAAAGGGACCATGAGAGATTGGAAAGATTCATAGCACAAGGTTTCAAAATTGGTGAATTTAATGAATAAAAAAGGACCTAAAAATGAGATTTTTCATATTTTGGCCAAATGGGGCAAAATTATAGGTCATTTTGAATGGAAAAAACATTTTGAGAACATTGGCTAAAGTAGAATTTTGAGCTTGGTTCAAGTTTTGAAAGTTATGCATGGTTACTTACACATGAAGTTACATAATCCAAAATGCAAGGAAAGAGTGCATGGGAAGTTTCTCCAAAGTTCTAGGAGGTTCTAAACTCACCTATATATTGATATGAAGAGGTTCATGCCATGGTTGGTGATTCATAGTGATCAAAACACAAGTTATACTCCATTTCTCCATTTTGCAAAAGCTTTCTAAACTTCATCAAATCTCCTTCAATTTTCATATTTCTTGATCTGGTCTTCATCATCATCATCCATAGATCACAATTCACCTCAAGATTGGTTAGAATTATGCAAGGATCGTGCCATACAAGTTCCATCATCCAAGGTGCAAGAAGTTGAAATCACAAGATCCAAGAGGTTTGAGTCAGATTCATTGCATACAGAATTCAAGAACAAGTTCCCTGATCCATTTCCAATCATTACAAGCATCTGATCAGAGCATTCCATAGCTGTTTTCTTCACTTTACACCAGGTATGTTTCTCCTTCGAATTGCATGTTTTAGTTAGAATTATAGGTAGTTATTAGCATAGAAAGGTTAGGATAGGCTAGATGACTGGTTTTGGTGTGTTTGAAGAGATTCCATGAAGGTTGCCATTGGTGTGCAAGAACTGTTGGGGTTTGTATCTCATAGGATATTGCAAGAAAACCTTAGGTTATTAGCTTGATGTGATCAGCACAAGGTGTAGAGCATGTTAGGGCAAGAATTAGGGAGAATTGGAGAGGTTGATGGAAGGTGTTAATGGTGGATTCAGACTGTTATTCCTATCGGGTTTGCTTATTGTTTGAGCTTTAGAGGGAATGGTTGTTATGGCTGTGTAGAGGGATTGTTCTAGAGCAATTTTGCTTTTGGAATTGTTTGATTTCGTGGAGAGATGAGGGAGAACAGAGGAGTGGAAAATCGTGCATGGGAGAAGAGTTTCAGAGCTAGGGTTTGCTGGAGGTTGAAGATAACATGAGAGCCACACGATCTGGCTTTGACATTTGACTTGGTTCTCAATCCTACGACCACGATTCAAAAGAAAAACGGAGGGAGATTCAAACATCAAAACGCACCGTTCCACTTATTATCGTCAGACTGGGCTTTGAATTCGTTACTATTGACACCCTCCCAATTAGGCCCAAAGCGTGAATGAACTGGAATACTTACTATTTGCATCGCGCCCAGTTTTTTTTTATTTTTGTCATATTTTCTGATGCGTTGGGCCCAGACGCGCCTTGCTAGGCGCACCTCCCAGTCTGGGCCCGTTTCTTTTTTTAACTGAGTTTCATTGCTTGCTGCACCCCTTTCAATTAATTCTCATTTTATTTTTCTTTCAAAAATATTAAATCTTTAAAAAATTCATAACAAATAGGAAAATGCATGTTTTTCATTGGTTCTTTTTGCATTCTTTTCATAATTTTGTCAAGAAAATTATCATACAAAAAAATTAATATTTCATTTCATTTTTATATTTTTGGCATATTTTTCTTTTAAATAGGTATAAATAATAGTTTTGTTTAGTACATGATTTTGTTAATTTTAGTTTGAATAGATGCTTTACCATTTTTAATCCATTCTTTTTAGGTTGATTAGATTAGACATGTATCTTGTATATAAAATTTGGTTCATATTTTTTAGGACTTAATTTTAGGTGATTTGATTAGATGTGAATAACATGAACAAAACTAGGGTTTAGGTGACAACATAGGTGAATTAGTTCATTTCCCTTAGGAGTTAGAGATTGAGTTTTTGGGATATGGGACTATAGGGACTATGGGTAGTTATTAGATCCCTTAGAAATTATTAGGATTTCCCTATTGCTATTATTATACTACTGTATTTGTTTGACTGGTATGGTGTGCCCTTTCTGGGGATTTCTTTCGTCTATGTGGGGTATTGGGTTTGCTTGGGGAATTGGGAGAGCTGAAGACTTGTGATGATGAAGCCCTTGGAGATCTAGAGATTGAAGTCCAACTTCCAGAGTTGATGAGGAGATTCTTGCTATCAGCTGTTGAGGAGCCTAGGGTTTAGGGGCTAGGCAGGGCTCTAGATTAGAAAGCTTGTTTCTCAAACATGGAATGCCTTGTCTGCATCCATCCTTTCTCTATGATTCAAAGTCTCTTTCAAATATCCACCTCCTTCCTTTGGAAGGATCAGTGAATGTATTTGAAAGATATAACTTTTGAGAGAAAATTGTCTGTATAATGTTAACAGTTGATGAGCCACCCTTGGTAGGCAGTCTTCTGTTTAACATTCACTTTTATCCTGTTGACTGATGTTCATCTTGGAGATTGAGACTTGAAGAAAAGCCATTGCAGATGGAAGGCTGATAATCAGAGACCTTGCCTGAAGGTTGTGGAGATGGAGACTGAGGCTTTCCAGAAGCTTGTAGCTGTTTAGAGATGACTTGAAGATAGGTGTTGATGCAGAGCTGCTGTGGCTGTTTATTTTTGCTGCTCATTTCTGATGTATTGATTGGTTTTCTGGACTGTATTGTTTGCTGTTTACCCTGTTGGGTTGAAAGTGAATCCTGTTCACTTTTGCCTATTGTTTTCTAGGTTCGAGGTTGAGTGGGACTCCCTTGCCTTGCTTGTATTGTTGCATCCATGCATTTTACTGCTTTACTGTATATATCTGCTATTGTTTTTGTTTCCGTCTATTCCCTTAGGATCTCTGTTTCTCTCTGTGCAAGAGAGGAGCATGATAGACACTAGGTCTTAACCCATGCATGATAACATTAGGTTAGTTTGATTCCCTTTGCAACCATAGGTTAGAGTTCTGTCTCTTCTTTCTCAAAACAAAACAGAAAAATACAATAAGATTTCAAACACAATAAAAGACACTTCTTCCGTAAAAGAATGTGAACTCATCAAAACGTCATTTTTGTCCGCTTGGACTGCTAATCAGAAAAAACCTTTTTCAGAAGGAATAAAATCAATCAAGACAGACTTGTGTCGTACGTGGCCCGAACTACGTTTGCTCTGATCTTTCATGCTGTATGAAAGTACGTAGGCATAGGATGCGATATCCTAGCGAGCAACCTTCCCCTCCTTTCCCGTAGGTAGGCGAACTACGTTGACTCTGATTTCTCGTTTCAGACGGGAATACGTAGGCATAAAGTGCGATACTTTGCCAAGTCATTTTCTTTTCTTTTAACCCTTAACCCTTAGTTTAGATAGAATAATAATCCATACCCGAAAACAAGTGCGGATCCCGTCGAGTACGACGGACGTAAGGGGTGATAATACCTTCCCCTTGCGTAACCGACTCCCGAATCCAGGTTTTGGTTGCGACGACCATACCTTTCCCGTGTTGTGCGATGTTTACTCTGAGCGTTTCCTTTCCCTCCTGTGGGATAAATAACGCACGGTGGCGACTCTTCTGTTCAGCCGGCGCCGATTTTCGCAGTAGCGACACATACTACTTAACAACAACAATCCAGGTTAACAGAAAACAACCACACTCTATCCTACGGATAGACTCAAACACACTACACTGGCCGGACGGACCGACCTGCTCTGATACCAACTTGTAACACCCCGTTTCCCGAAATAACATAAAACAATTAAATTAGCACATATCAGAGTTTCTCTCCCAAACGGGATGTCATAATTTCCAACAAATTCCATAAATCATTTTTTCCAAATTAATTTCTCAATAAAACTGCAGCAGAAAATATTTATATATAGTCTGTCACAAATCAAAATAACACATATACATCATGTCATCAACATCGTCATATACATCAGTCGGCTAACCGCCCTAAAACATATATAGTATCATCAACTATCAACACATATCTCCCAAAATTAGATACACTACTAGGGCATATATAATCAACAAATAAACACATAAACTCCCAAAACGCTCCGGTGTTACGTATCAGAGCAGTCCTACAGAGACACCACAATCCAAGCTAGCTAAATGTAACAACCCGATTTTTAATAACTGATCAATTGTACTAGTTAGTTGGTTTTTATGGTTTAAGTGAATTATTGGGTTTAACTGATTTATTCTATTTGGTAGAATCGTGAGGATTTATCAGATGTTTTCTAACTAATGTCAAAATGAGGTATTTTATGAGGAAATGAATTGACAAATATTTTAAGAGAAGAAATATAATTGGACAGAAATAGGAAGGCAAGATATATATATGGGAAGAAGAGGAATGACAATATATAATAGAAAACATGAAAAGAAAGTGGAGGAAGAAGAGAAAGTAGAAGGAAAAAGAAGGAAAAGCTCGGAAAAGCTCAAGAACGACTTCTAGCTTCCGATTAATCGAGGTAAGGGTGTGAAATCTTACTATCTTAATCGATGTATATGATCATGCATGTGTGTGTTTGGATTTTTTGGGGGTTTCCTACATTTTTTCCATTTTAGGTCGGAAGTGGATTTAATCGGTAGAAACTGAGTTTTGTCGGTTAGAATTTGGAATAGGCAGTGTAGTGTAGTCGGGTGATGAGTGGGTTGTGCTACTGGAACTGATTTGGATTAAATCGGTTGGTTTTGTGAGGTTTGGGCTTTTGAGCAGCCATGGAAGTTCTGTGTCCGTCCATTGTTGTCCAGGTTCGTTCAAGAACGACGAAGTTTTCATTAAAGATCCTTCCAAACTGCAATCAATGCTAATTGCTGAATATAGTGTGATTTTCGAGCTTTGTTTGTTTGAGGAGAAGTCTTGTAGGAAGGGGTTGGAAGGGACGAACAATGGATGTTGGGACGAGAGTTTGAGAGGACGGAGTTCAGTGATGGCGGCGGTGAAGGTGAGAAAGGGGATTAGGGTTTGAGAGAGCTAACGAGAGAAAGAGTTTGGAGAAGAGAGGGACGGCGCGGTGAACAGTGTTCTGCAAAATTGAGATTAGGGTTAGGTTTTGCTGAAGGAGATGGATCAAGCGGCTCGGTTGGGTATTGGGCCTCTAAGGCCCATTCCGTTCAACACCTCTGTTTTTCTTCTAACACCCTTCCCCCCGTTTTTGTTGTTGTTTGGTCTGATTGGGCTGGGCCCATCCTTTGCTCTTCTGGACTCACACCTCCGTTTTGGCCATAAACCCCCTGTTTTTTATTTTCTTTGCAGAATTTACTTAGTGGGTTGGGCCCCAATTCTGTTTTATTTTTCTGGCTTACACCCCTGGCTGAACTGATGCACCCCCTTTTGTTTTTTTTCTCATTTTTTCATTATTTTCTTTTATATTCATTTGCTTAGATTTTTTTAAGGAAAAGAATATGTAATATAAAAATAGAAAAAGAATGGAAAATATAGTGGAATGAAAAATATAAAAAATGATAGTATTTTAATATTTTATTTTTAGGATATATTTTCTTTTAGGAGTTTCTTTTACGTCTTTGTAGAGGTAGAATTAAAAGTCCACTTGTTAGGGGACTATTTTTCATTAGATTTTCCATGATAGATGGGTATGATTTTTTAGGAATTTATCATTGTAACCTTCCGAATATTAATAAAATGAGATTTGTGCTGTGGTCCCCGTTTTAGCTGTAAGCTGAACTACAACTGCTCTGACTTTCTCTGATGAGAATATGTAGGCATAGGATGCGATATCCTAGCGAGCACACTAACGAATAACTTTTCTGTTCTCTCGCTGCTGTGCGATCGAGACTCTCCCGCTGACGACTGATGTTATCCTTTTCTCGTGCCCGAGCGCATTTGAGACCCGACCGTAGTTCTAGTTCCCGCAGGTTCCCATACCTCGAAACCCGACACACTACGTCCGTTCTACCACAAACAGGTACGCCTAAGTCTCCAATGGTCGAGCAACGTCCACCTAACTGCTAGAATGCGTACGCTAGTATCGTCAACTTAATCTCTCACCCCCGTGTGACCGAGACAACCCTTGTCTAGCCGTAGTTAGCCTGAACTACGTCATGCTCTGATTTCTCTGACGAGAATACGTAGGCCTAAGACACGACGTCTTGCCGAGCAACCTCCCCCGTAGTTTCCCAAACTACGTAGACTCTGATTTCTCATTCTCTGATGAGAATACGTAGGCATAGAGTGCGACGCTCTATCGAGTCAGTTTCTTTCCGTTTAGATTTAGAAGCCGTAGATAGATTGTTTTCACCCGTAGACAAACCAACAAGCGTGGATCCCGTCGAGTACGACGGACGTGAGGGGTGCTAATACCTTCCCCTTGCATAACCGACTCCCGAACCCAGACAATGGTTGCGACGACCTTATCTTACCGTTTTTCGTTAGGTTTTTCCGATCGTTTCCTTTCCCGCTCCGAGGGATAAATAACGAAAGGTGGCGACTCTTCTGTTGTGCCGGCACCTTATTTTCGCGAGAGCGACAGCTGGCGACTCTGCTGGGGATCGAACCCAGAATCTCTGGTTCTCCGGTTCCCCTGCGAGAGTCAATCCTAGCGCTTGTTTGCGTGTCTGTGGGTGTTTATTTTTTGTTTTGTATATTACTGATGTATTTACATTTCCCGCACTTTTATGTTGTATATTACTGATGTATTTACATTTCCCGCACTTTTATTTTACTGATGTATTTACATTTCCCGCACTATATTATTATCTGTTGCTATTGTGCTGTTGTAGGATGGGAGCTCTGATGAGTGAGAAGCCAGACCCAAGCTTGAGTGCACCATAGAATTAGTTGTGGAAATTAGTGGGTGCGTGCTTGCTTGGCAGGCACTAGTGTCTCATGAAATCCATGCTCAGACGAGGTTCTCCCGGTTGGCTTCTCTTTCAACCCTTTGGGTTGAGACGGTTGCTGGTTTGGTGGATTGTCGACTCTAGGGACCGATCATTTGTGATTCAGCTAAGTGAGGCCGCTTCATGAGCTGGTAATGCCACACCTTCTGGGTATCGTATCACCCCTCTTGAAAGTTTGTGAGGCTGATGAACGCATAGGATGCCGAGCTTGTGTCATTTTAGGTCCATACCCGTAAGTGGGAGGGTTTTTGCAGGAAACTTGACTTCCAGCTTACCCGACATCTTGGTTTTCTCTCGTCAGAGCAGACTTATCCCGTCAGCAGCGCAACAACAATCAGAGCTTCGTGGGGGCTGTGATCCCGTGTTTGCTGCATCTTGCATTGCATTTGCATGAGCATTCCTGCATCATATTGCATGCCATGCTCCAGCTAGTCAGAGCTCTTATCCAGCCATTGTTTTGATTCTGAAGGTGAGTGTTAAAGACGACCAAGGGGATGAAGCAGATTTGATCAGAGTCAAGCAGTGAAGTCAGTTGACAGTTGTTGGTAGCTATGTCAGAGAGCAGCTTCCAGTTTGTTGATACCTTGTCAGGTTTTATTGTGACGTTCAATCCTTTGTATGGATCTACGCATGACGAAGACTTTCCGCAAGTGAACAACCTTACTGTAGCTCAGCTTGTACAGCCTTTTGTTGAAGACCGAGACCTACGTGAGCAGTTTGTTGTCCGAGGTGAACGTTCTCCTTCTGTTGATATCTCAGACTACCAGGGTGTTGCCTTCCCTGTGCCAAAGTCCCGAAGAGAGGTCCCGATAGCAAAGACTGAAGACCCATTAGCTCCCGTGTATGCTAGAAGGTTTCGTGCATTGGATGAAAGATTCAAAGCCTTGAAAGGTAAAGACGTTGTTAACCCTAGTTTTGCAGACATGTGTCTGGTTCCTGGCCTAGTGTTACCTCTGAAGTTCAGAACGCCGAGGTTTGAAAAATACAAAGGACATAGCTGCCCGAAGCAACATTTGGTGATGTTCTGCCGAAGAATGACTTCATTTGTGCACAACGACAAGTTGATGATTCATTGCTTTCAGGATAGTCTGACTGGGGCATCTCTGAGTTGGTATATGCAGTTAGAGAGTGATCAGATCCGATCATGGGTGGACTTAGCCAATGCTTTTCTGAAGCAGTATGACTACAATCTTGATGAAGCTCCTAGTCGCATCAAGAATTGTCTCAAGGGAACAATGAACCTTTCAGGAAGTATGTTCAGAGATGGATAGAATTTGCTGCTAGAGTGCAACCACCGCTTCTAGACCGAGAGTTAAAAGGCATGTTCGTAAACTCCTTGCAGAGCCCGTACTTCGAAAGAATGCTTGGAGTTGCACCAAATTTCTCTGAATTGGTAAGGGCAGGAGAACGCATCGAGTATGGTGTAAAGACTGGAAGAATCCAGAATGTTTCAGGCGGTCAGGCTAGTGAAACCGAATCTCTCTGTAGCTTTCAATCTGAAGATGAAACTGTAGTCAATGCAATCATGAATGATGTTGGGTATCCTCGAGACGAATCAGTGACATCTGTTGGTTCTCCGTCTTCTCAACGGTCAGTATCTTCTGTGTCTCGACAGACAATTGTGCCTGGGGCACCACATCGAGAACCTTATGTCGCTCCTCTTGCAAATCCACGAGCCTGTGGCCGAGGTTATCAGAATCAGCGTCAAAGTCAGAACCAACCTCGCAACAACTTGGAACGAAGGAATGCTCCTTCTCATCCAGTGCCTGTGCCGTATAGCCAGATTCTGCCACAGTTGATTCAGAATTCTTTGGTGGAACCTAAAGCTCTTAAGCCCGTGCCAGAGCCTTACCCTCCTGGGCACAACCCCCATGCTCAGTGTGGATACCATGGTGGATCTCCGGGGCATTCAACTGAAGATTGCAAAGCTTTTCAGGCAAAAGTGCAACAGTTGATCGACAAAAGGTGAATTTCCTTTCCAGAGGGAGTTTTGGTTGTGCATGACAACCTCTCAGCCGTCTGAGCTCGCAGATTCAGAGGGTTATTTCCAGAGACCAGTGGTCCAGACAGGCAGACGTCCTCAGCATTGGCAGTCCTCAGACTTTTATATCATTTGTATTTGTAGTTTCTTTTCTGTTAGTTACTACTTGCTGTTAAACATTGTTTGTATCGAATGGTAATGTTAATAAAGTGACTATGCATTTTTCTGAATTAATCATGTCGCTGTCACTCATTTACTGCATTGCACTGACACTTGCGCTTTATTCACTCCACTTTATCACTATGATTAGCAAAGATTGGAGGGAGGATGACGAAACTGAATACTCATAACCAATGATCGTACGCTTTCAGATAAAACCCTGCCTATGACGTACAAGGCATTGTTTCAAATCCCCTAAACACCGGAGAGATAAGGAAGAGAATCCCTTGTTAACCACTTCGAGCCGAGAAGTAGGAGTTTCTTTCGGACTTTTAAACCCTCACATCTTAACCCAGGGCAGGGTAGTTGTCAGTTAGCTTGATCGAGCGTTCAAGTCTTATGGAGGAGTGTTGTCTTTCGAGGACCAATCACATCGCACTTTTCCCCGAAGGTCGTACCTCGTCAACCACAATGGTTAAACCTCACCAATTAGGAGTGAGACAGTTATAAACCTCTCGGATGAATCCAGACAGCCAGTGTCGCACGACTTGTTTCGAAAAAATAAGAGAAGAAAGAATAAGAAAGCCCGCTAAGTAAAAAGAAAATAAAAGCTGGAAAGCAAATACTTAGGCAAAAACCAGGGCATCCCGCTGGACTAAAAAGAAAAGAATCGAAAAGGAACTCTGAAGAGTCAGTCCAGGAAAAAATTAGGGAATCAAAAGAATGAAAAAGAAAGGATATAAAAAGAAAAATCCTCGGACAAGGACAAAGTCGTGTAGATACAGGCACCGAAATGAAAAAAGGAGTAACTGTCACTCCGAAACACCTTGTGAGTTCTTTAACCAGTCGTTCCCAATATTCAGCATACCTCTCGAAGAGGCGAGCTTTCGAACCAAGTTAATTGAACTTTAGGATCGGAGATCATCACGTAGAAGGGGTGGGTACAAATCATAGTTTGAGCCAAATATCCTTTGTTTCACGAACCGTGAACCCGACCACGATACAACCCTTAAAAGACCTAATTGAGGCAGGGTTATTCTGAGAGCGCATTACGATAAGGTTGAGTAACCTGACTCCTACATGATTTTCTAATCATATCCTTGTTGTATTTTTCACTGATCGAATCAGCACTACGTTTGAACTCCTTGGTTCATTCGTCACTCACTATCATGACACGTAAATGAGTGACAGTACATTTTTTCAAAATCTGCATGAACACTGCATTAAAGTTACCATTTGTGAATACACAATTTTAATTGCAGGTCAGTAGTTGATACGAAGGAATTCCAACAGGGAATAATCAATCAGGATTGAATCATTAGTAGTCTGGATCAGAACGGTATGCTGCGAAGCCCTGTGAAGCTGGGGCATTGACGTCCACCGAGTTTGGAATCAGTTTGTCTGAGGACAAGTCCCGAAGCATCGGTTGATTATGGGACAGTTTGTTCAAGGAGCAGTTAATCAGAAGTGAATCGTCTCGAGACCCAATCAGGGGCAGTTATCCAGAACTCCTATGATTTGAGGGCAGATCCCTCCAGTGTTCAATCAGGGCATGTTAAGTCGCTCAACGCTCATTCAGGGGCAAGCTACTTTAGGAGTATATTGAAACCAGCCATGCTGAGAGTTGGTTAGTTGAGGATGAATCCTTCCGTTGTACAGATATTGGGGGCAAGCCATCTGAAGATTGTCTTGTTGCCGGCTGTTTTCTGTTCAGAATGAATTTTCCCAAGAGTCGGATTGGGGCAAGTTGAATTGCACTGGGGAAAGTTGTTCAAATAAGTTTGTTCACCTCAGCAAGAGTTGAGTGTCGGGGAATCGTGTCATTACCCTACCGAAACCTGAACCTTCTGAAGAAGCCTTGCTGTCATTGGATTGTTATCCTACAGCTTAACCTGTTACTTGGCTGAACCTTGTAACCGAATCGTTTCAAAGCCCAGTTCTCGTCTGGCAAACCGGAGATCAGTTCTCGTCTGAAATCCAAACCAGAAACCAGCCCTGTCTGGTCACCTTTTATTTAACCTATTGTTCAACCAGTTCTCGTCTGGCCCACACAGTCTTAAAGCCCAGTTCTCGCCTGGCAAACCGTAAGTCAGTTCTCGTCTGACAGCCTAACATATGTTGCTATCAGTTCTCGTCTGGTAGTCCACCTCGAATGCTAGTTCTCGTCTAGTATGTCCCCTTCAAATCCACTTTTGTTGGTAACCAGAAATGGGTCCCTATCACCATAAACCTATCCCTAAACCAGAAAAAGCCTAAGTGTATCCGACACGATGATTCCTAGTGACTCGTATGTTGTCACATTCCCCGACACAAGGCTCGAGTGATCCCAGCTCCATGATTGGTATTCTGTATTCCCTGCGTTGATGTTGTTGAATTAGGATTATTTTCTCAGCAGAGACGTACAGTTTGAGATTGTTTCCCCTGAGCAGTTTGAGATTGCAGCAAGCTGAGATGACACTTATCCCTTATCAGAATAGGATCAAGATTATCCTCAGCAGGGCGAGATTGATATTCCCGGCAAAGTATGGCCATCCCAGGCGTTGAACGGTGATTAGCCTGATGTGCTACTTTCCTAAGTGGGTTGAGACTGAAGCTTTCCCTGACCGACAGATTTGGGTTTATATCCCCAGCAGTGTTGATACACAGGTATTCCTCATCAGACTTGATAGTCCAGCAGGTGTTACCCAGAAAGGTCAGTCTCCGTAAGGCATATGCAAGATTACCCCAGCAGATCAGGATTGATATCCCCGATAGAGTGTAGTAGCATCTCCCTGCAGAGCCTGAATGCGAGACCAGGAGCATTGATATGTATCCCCCCAGGCAGAGAAGATTCTCTCCCCAACCAGAGGTATCCTGAAGGATCACCATCTCCCCAGCTGAGTCAGGCGCCGAAGCGTATGTTCATCCCCCAGCACCGGGTCACAAGTGCAGGTCTCGTAAGGAGACTATTCACTGAAGTGTGTAGTAGTTGATAGTGCCAGACTGAAGTCTCCATCGGAATTGAGATTCCCCACAGAGTCATACTCTCCCCCAAAGCAGAATGATTTCTTCTTCCTCAGTCGAGCTTGCAGATCCCCAAGAGAGCCGAGTCCTTGGAGGCCGCTCAGGCCATGATTGGTTCTCCCCAGTAGAGTGTTGAGCAGCTGAGGCTGTATTTCCCCATCGGAGTCGTCATCTCCAAGAAGGTTTAGCCGCGAAGGCCGCGCAGTTTATTTCTGCGATTGATATCGTTTTCCTCAGCAGTTGTGGTTTGGATACCCAGATGAGCAGGTTCAAGTTCTCGTAGAGCTTCGTTCCCCTGCATCAGTCAGCTGAAGATCATTTCCCCAGGCGGAGTCCAATTGAGATTGGTGTGACTTGTTCTCCTTGACAGGAGGATTTTCCCTTCAGCATTTATTTTTCTGATGGGGCCATAGCATGTTGCATGATTGCATAGCATTTACCCTGAAAACGCATAGCATTTCTACCGTGTGGAGCATTACGTCATTATCAAAGCATATGCATACGAAACAGGAGCCAGGTCGCCACCGTTCTTGTTTTGTAGATGTTCCTCCTCAGAATGGTTTGGTCCGAGATGATTCTTTAACTCCCCAACGAAGTTGTTTACCCAAGATGATTCTTGAGTTCCCCAGCGAAGTTGTTTGCTTAAGATGATTCTTAAAATCCCCGATGAAGTCGCAAGAGTTGGTTGCTCAAGTTGATGCTTAGAGTCCCCGGCAGAGTGTGCTCAGGATGATTCCTGAAATCTCCGGCAGAGTGTTTGCTCAGGATGATTCCTGAAATCTCCAGCAGAGTTATCGGTTCAAGATGATTCTTGAAGTCCCCGGCGGAGTTATTTGTGCAAGATGATTCTTGAAGTCCTCAGCAGAGTTGATTCACCCAGAATGATTTCTGGATCCCCGAAGCAGAGTTACTTGATAGTTCTCCAGAATCCCCAGCGGAGATGTGTCATCCCCAGCAGGTTTTGAATAGCGAAGTTGAAACTTCCCTTGAAGACTCGATGATTGAAGTCCAACCGTATTAATGAAGCAATTCTCTCAGCTGATGCGGAGTGCCTGATGGCAAAAGATTGCATATCCTTATTTGGTTCATGATTGACCAAGAATTCTATCCTCGACTTACTGACGAAGTCCGACTGACGCCCGAAAGTTTCTTTGAATGCCCGACGGCATAATTAACTTGATTGTTAAAAAATTCCTAATGACATGATGAGTCCCGAGGAATTCTTCTGTCGCAGTGTCGCGGAATGCCTGACGGCAATACCAGCCATGTATCACCGGTTACCGAGTGACCAGTGACCCCTTGGTGACATGAGGACGAAGATCTATAGCAAAATCAGATGACCATCCTGACGGAGATTTGAGATTAGACTCTTCACCGGTTGCCGTGTGACCAATTCCCCAGCAAGTTGCCGCCAACTGTCATGCTCAGTTTTGAAGATGTTCCTACCAATCCAAGTATTGTTTACCTGTGCGGTTGGCAGATCGCCAGTTACCGTGTAACCGGTGACCCCTTGATGATTTGAGGATGCAATGATATAAGATAAATCAGAGAATCATCCTGACGGAGGTTCAGATCAGTATTTCTCATGCTAGTTGCCGTGCAGCTATCATTTCAGCTTCCGAAGATTTGTTCTCACCAGAGTACTGTGTACTTGTGTAGTTGGCAAATTTCCGGGTTCTTTGGTATTCAACTGTCTTCTACCTTTGAACGTTTGAAAGCCGCTCGCTCTTCAACCCTTTAGGTCCAAGCCGTTTGAATAGGGGCAGCTGTTGTACCCCAAAATTTGACCAACTACTTATCGCAATTTGGCTCATGTTTCGACTCATTTCATTTCGCATTTGCATACTGCGTACATTGCATTTTTTCCGGTCAGATTGACTTTATCGGGATTACAACCCTCTGATCACGCTTCAGGCATTGCAGGCCAATACGAGGACGTATTTTGAGAATTGGTGCTCGTTCCCGGTGCTTTCAGCTCTCGCTGTTGTTTTTGAGGACATCTCGGTGTCCGGGATTTTTACCGTTTATTTCGATATAATCGCTAATCGATTTAATCGGCTTCCTCGGTATTTTTTAGGGTTTTCCCCTTATTTTCTAGAATTTTTAGGGATTTAATTGATTTTTCTAGGTGTTAGATAGATTTTTTAATAGATATTAATTTTTTAGATAATAGATTTTAGTTCTAATTTCTTTTTAAGAATAAATCATATGTTTTAGATATTAAGTAGAATTTTTAAAAACGATTTTTATAGGATATATCCCTTTTATTAGGTTTTTTTAAATAGGAAATTAATAGAGTTTTCTATTTTTATTAGTATAGAAATTAACAGAGTTTTTTTAGAAATAAGTAGAATTAATAGAAGTTAATAGATTTAATAGGGTTTTATAGGTTAATCCTCTTTTTTAGATTAATTAGGATTTAATAGAGTAATTAGATTTAATTCTTGTAGGATAATTAGATTAATTAGGGGTTTAATTCCTTTTAATTGAGCTTATTAGACTTAATTAGGTTAGAATAGTTTTAATTTTCATTTAGGCTTTAATTGCTGTTTTAATTGTCGTTTTAGCATTTAATTGTGTTCATTAGTGTTAATTAGTCTGTTAGTTATTGGGCCAATATCCACAAACCCCAAGCCCAGTCCAGACTGCCAAGTGTCACCCATATAAAAGCCACGCGTGTGCGTTTTTTTCCCTTCATTGCCACGTTTCATTCAGAGGGAGCCCCACCTCACTTCACTTCACGCCACGTTTCGCTCCCTCAATCCACCACTTCACCCCTCTGCATGCAGAGCCTCCACGTGGCTCTCCCTCTCTCTTCCACTCACTCTGCCGCGTTTCCCTTCCGTCCCCCATGCACGCTACCACGTAGCGCCACCATCCTCACCGCCGGAGTGCATGCAAACTCGCCGATTTTCACCGGCAAAATCATACGGTGGCTCGTGTGCCAGAAACTCGCCGGTAACTGCCAAAATAACCATAACCATCACCGGAAACAAACTGCAACTGTCGCCTGAATCAACAACCGTCGCCGGAATCTTCAAGAATTCACCGTGTTCTTCATCCTATCTTCATGATTCTCCAAAAAACCACCGTGTTCATCATCGTGTTCATCACCTTCCTATCGATCTCTTCGCCAGAAAACTCATCTCCACTATAGTTCCTTCAAGATCCTCGTCCAACTCTTCACAAACACGTTTTCCAGTGAGCGTTTGAGATCTTCATCACGATCCTCATAGACCTTCTAAGAAATTCCCAGAATCACAATTAACCTTCATCGCCTTCATTGTTTTTTCCAGATTCATTCATCAGTGATCATCGTCCTCAAAGTACTTTCCAGAACTTCAAGATCCTCAATGAACCTTCATCATCTTCACACGGTTTTTCTGCGGAACCGCGCATCTTCAAACATATCCAGAAACTTCACGCATCCAGCCTCAACCATGATTCATCCACTCATCACTTTGCCCTCTAGATTTCGCATCGTCATCGTCCAAGGTCTTCATCAAGCTTCTGTGAACTTTTGACCTTCGTTGAGCCTTTAAGAGCGTCCTTTCATCCATTCGTGGTGTCCGTCCATTGTTGTCCAGGTTCGTTCAAGAACGACGAAGTTTTCATTAAAGATCCTTCCAAACTGCAATCAATGCTAATTGCTGAATATAGTGTGATTTTCGAGCTTTGTTTGTTTGAGGAGAAGTCTTGTAGGAAGGGGTTGGAAGGGACGAACAATGGATGTTGGGACGAGAGTTTGAGAGGACGGAGTTCAGTGATGGCGGCGGTGAAGGTGAGAAAGGGGATTAGGGTTTGAGAGAGCTAACGGGAGAAAGAGTTTGGAGAAGAGAGGGACGGCGCGGTGAACAGTGTTCTGCAAAATTGAGATTAGGGTTAGGTTTTGCTGAAGGAGATGGATCAAGCGGCTCGGTTGGGTATTGGGCCTCTAAGGCCCATTCCGTTCAACACCTCCGTTTTTCTTCTAACACCCTTCCCCCCGTTTTTGTTTTTGTTTGGTCTGATTGGGCTGGGCCCATCCTTTGCTCTTCTGGACTCACACCTCCGTTTTGGCCATAAACCCCCTGTTTTTTATTTTCTTTGCAGAATTTACTTAGTGGGTTGGGCCCCAATTCTGTTTTATTTTTCTGGCTTACACCCCTGGCTGAACTGATGCACCCCCCTTTTGTTTTTTCTCATTTTTTCATTATTTGCTTTTATATTCATTTGCTTAGATTTTTTTAAGGAAAAGAATATGTAATATAAAAATAGAAAAAGAATGGAAAATATAGTGGAATGAAAAATATAAAAAATGATAGTATTTTAATATTTTCTTTTTTGGATATATTTTCTTTTAGGAGTTTCTTTTACGTCTTTTTAGAGGTAGAATTAAAAGTCCATTTGTTAGGGGACTATTTTTCATTAGATTTTCCATGATAGATGGGTATGATTTTTTAGGAATTTATCATTGTAACCTTCCGAATATTAATAAAATGAGATTTGTGTTGTGGTCCCCGTTTTAGCTGTAAGCTGAACTACAGCTGCTCTGACTTTCTCTGATGAGAATATGTAGGCATAGGATGCGATATCCTAGCGAGCACACTAACGACTAACTTTTCTGTTCTCTCGCTGCTGTGCGATCGAGACTCTCCCGCTGACGACTGATGTTATCCTTTTCTCGTGCCCGAGCGCATTTGAGACCCGACCGTAGTTCTAGTTCCCGTAGGTTCCCATACCTCGAAACCCGACATACTACGTCCGTTCTACCGCAAACAGGTACGCCTAAGTCTCCAATGGTCGAGCAGCGTCCACCTAACTGCTAGAATGCGTACGCTAGTATCGTCAACTTAATCTCTCACCCCCGTATGACCGAGAACACCCTTGTCTAGCCGTAGTTAGCCTGAACTACGTCATGCTCTGATTTCTCTGACGAGAATACGTAGGCCCAAGACGCGACGTCTTGCCGAGCAACCTCCCCCGTAGTTTCCCGAACTACGTAGACTCTGATTTCTCATTCTCTGATGAGAATACGTAGGCATAGAGTGAGACGCTCTATCGAGTCAGTTTCTTTCCGTTCAGATTTAGCAGCTGTAGATAGATTGTTTCACCCGTAGACAAACCAACAAGCGTGGATCCCGTCGAGTACGACAGACGTGAGGGGTGCTAATACCTTCCCCTTGCGTAACCGACTCCCGAACCCAGATAATGGTTGCGACGACCTTGTCTTACTCTTTTTCTTTAGGTTTTTCCGATCGTTTCCTTTCCCGCTCCGAGGGATAAATAACGAAAGGTGGCGACTCTTCTGTTGTGCCGACACCTTATTTTCGCGAGAGCGACATTCATCAGTGGAGGGTTCCAAGTCAATGCCGTGGGAGAAGATTTTGAAGAAGAGTACATTGAACATTTGGTATATCATTACGAAGCTGCTTTAGGCAATTGGGAGGCTGTTGAGATTCCCGTGATCTTTCCTGTGTCAAAGTAATTTGTTTGTTTTTCTTTACTTGTTGTTGTTTTATCTTTAAACCTTCATGGCCATGCCTAAGGCTATAGGATGCATTTTGTAAGGGCCCCGTGCTTTCAAGAATATTATGATTAATGAACTATTTTGTTAAATCCTTCGTTGTTGTTTCCTTAAACTGAGAAGAAGACAAGAAAGAGGTCAAGATTGGGGCAACACTTGGGGCAGAAGTCAAGCAGCAATTGGTAGAGCTTTTAAAAGAGTATGTGGATGTATTTGCTTGGTCATATCAGGATATGCCAGGTTTAGACACAGACATAGTGGTCCACAAGTTACCACTCTGACCAGAATGCGCGCCAGTCAAACAAAAGCTCCGAAGAACTAGACTTAATATGGCCCTTAAGATTCAAGATGAGGTAAAGAAACAGATTAGTGCAGGTTTCTTGGCAGTATCCAAGTACCCCGAATGGGTGGCTAATATTGTACCTGTACCAAACAAAGATGGGAAGGTCAGAATGTGTGTGGATTATAGGGATCTGAACAAAGCCAGTCCAAAAGACGATTTCCCTTTGCTGCATATTGATACATTGGTGGATAATACAGCTCGCTTTGCAGTTTTCTCGTTTATGGATGGTTTCTCCAGATACAACCAAATCAAGATGGATCCAGATGACATGGAAAAAACCACTTTCATTACTCCTTGGCGAACTTACTGTTACAAAGTCATGCCTTTCGGTTTGAGGAATGCTGGTGCCACTTATCAAAGATCCATGGTGACCTTATTTCATGACATGATGCATAAAGAGATAGAAGTGTATGTTGATGATACCATCGCCAAATCTCAAAGTGAGGAAGACCATTTGAATCATTTGTTGAAATTGTTCGAGAGACTCAGAAAATACCAGTTGAAACTAAATCCAGCCAAGTGTACTTTTGGAGTGAGATCTGGGAAATTACTCGGTTTCATTGTTTGCCACCGAGGAATTGAGGTAGATCCCGATAAAGTTCGAGCCATTCAAGATATGCCGGCTCCGCAAACTGAGAAACATGTCAGAGGTTTCCTAGGAAGATTGAACTATATATCCAAATTTATTTCTAATATGACTCTTACCTGTGAGCCCATTTTCAAATTGTTACGAAAGAATCAGACAGTTGTTTGGAATTCAGATTGCCAACAAGCTTTTGATAAGATTAAAGGCTACCTTCAAGAGCCTCCGATCTTAATACCTCTTGTTCCGGGAAGACCTCTTTTCATGTATTTAACAGTACTCGAGAATTCAATGGGTTGTATGTTAGGTCAGCAAGATGAGTCCGGACGAAAGGAACATGCCATATATTATTTAAGCAAGAAGTTCACTGACTGTGAAAGCCGATATTCACTTTTAGAGAAAACTTGTTATGCTTTGGCATGGGGTGCCAGACGGTTGAGGCAGTACATGATTTGTCATACTACTTTATTGATTTCAAAAATAGACCCGATAAAGTATATTTTTGAGAAACCCGCTCAGACAGGAAGGCTCGCCCGTTGGCATATGTTGTTATCAGAATATGACATCCAGTATGTGACCCAGATGTCTGTCAAAGGCAGTGTTTTATCAGATTATCTTGCAGATCAGCCAGTTGAAGATTACGAGTCTCTCAAGTTTGATTTTCTGGACGAGGATATTATGTTGGTGAAAGATTATGAAGAGCCAGGTCCTGATGAAGGTCCCGAGCTGGGTCTTTGGTGGAAGATGATGTTTGATGGTTCCTCAAATTACAGTGGACATGGCGTAGGCGCTGTTCTGATGAATCCAAAAGGTGGTTATACCCCATTTACAGCAAGGTTAGACTTTGAATGTACAAACAATATTGCCGAATATGAAGCATGCATTCTTGGCCTCGAAGCAACTATTGACCTAAGAATCAAACTTCTCAAAGTAAGTAGAGATTCAACTTTGGTTATTTATCAAGTTATAGGTGAATGGGAGACCAGACATGAGAATTTGATCCCTTACAGAGCCTACATCATTGAAATGATTGAATATTTTGATGAGATCACTTTCAAGCATGTCCCAAGATCTGAAAATCATATTGCCAATGCTCTAGCCATGTTAGCCTCAATGTGGAAAGTCAGGTATCTCAATGATGCTACTCTCATTCGAATTGAACGCAAGACTGAGCCTTCCTATTTGTCGCGGTGAAAATCGGATACCAAACTATTGATTACTTTGAATCTTTAATTCATTTTGCAACCGAACTTTGATTTGTCCAAAGGAAGGGATAAAGATCGAAATACCCACAATGCAATGTAAATGCAAGCTAGAGAGTTTAAGTTTCTGTAGTACTCTACAGGAACCTCTTATTTTAATGTTGTTTTATTGCTAAGTTTTATCTGCTTAAGGATGAAAGACCTAGGGGTTTATTTCTAAGTATACTCGATAAGATATCGCATCTTATGCCTACATATCCTAACGGGAGTGGAATCAGAGTATCTGTAGTCCCCGAAAGGATTTGAGGAGTTTTTTGACTATGGTCAAAGTTCCTAAGGTTTGTTAATTGATTGATTAGGAGAAAAGTTTGTTTAAGTTGAAAAAGGGTTTGTCTATGTTGTAAGAGAAAAAAAAGAAAGAGGTCCTCCTTATGGGGTAGGATCTAAACTTATGAGATCAACTTGAATGGGATCAAGGATCAAATGGGGATTATGATGTAATATGAGATGCAATACGCACAAGTGTTAAGTCACGCGTAGGTTCTTCCTTTGGACATTATGCAACGCGGTAAATAAATAAATGGCGGATAAAGTAAAACGGTAATGAAAAAGCATACAAACGCATGGAAGCGCTATACAAGTGAGTGGAGATGTGAATAGATTGGAGCGCAAGCGTGCATAATTAATTGATTACGATGTTGATTATTTGTTAGTGGGATTGATTAATTTAAAAGAGGAGAAGAAAATGTTTTTTTATGGTTTTTTGAGAATATTATTGAGTTAAAATTAAGTCTAAGTTAAAAGAGACGTTAAAATTAATTAAGTTGGAATAGAGAGAAAAAAAGTTAATCTTAAGTTTGAAAAAAAAGTTTTATTATTTTTGGCATTTTTAAGTAAAATATTTTCTATGTTTTATGTTATTATTAAGGAGAAAAAAAAGGAAAAAAAAATTAAATCTAAACATGTTTTTTATTTATTGAAATTTTAATTCTAATAAATTTTACTTATTTTAAATTTAACCAAACTTAATAATAATACATAAAAAATGGTGGATTAATGATTGATTAATTAAAAAATAAATTAGATTAGGTTAATGATTAGTTAATGGGTTAATTAGTTATTAATTAGAGGTTAATGGTTAATAGAAAAGATTAGTGGAGCGTATGATTGGGTGTGGTAGGCGTAGCGAATTATCGTGTGGGTGCAGTGTAACAGCCCAATTTTTCCATAATTGATTAATTGTACTAAACCCTAAACCCTAATTAATTGGTTTATGTGATTTATCTGATTTAAATGGATTATTGGATTTATTTAATTCATATGTGTTAATGGATTTAACTGATTTATCCTATTTGGAATAATAATGTGGATTTAATAGATACTATCTATGTTAATGATAAGATGAGATATTTTGGTGAGAAAAGGAATGGATAGATATTTTGAGAGAAAAATTATGGTGGAAAGAAAATAGAAGGATATAAAAGGAAAATAGAGAGAAAAGAAAAGAGATAGAAAGAAAAGAAGAAAAAGGAGAGAAAGAAAGAGGAAGAGGAGAAAAGAGGAAGAAGAAGGGAAAAGCTTGGAAATCATCAAGAACGACTTCTAGCTTCCGATTAATCAAGGTAAGGGTGTGAAATATTGTTATCTTACCAATGTATGTGATTATGTATGAATTGTTTGGTTGTTTTTCCTCATTTCCATTCTAGGGCAAAGATGTTTAATCGATAGGAACCGAGTTTTTACGGTTAAAAATGAGGATAAGTGGTAGTATTTAGTCGGGGGACGTTAGACTAAGGTTACAGAACTTGTTCAGTGAGAATCGGTCGGTTTTGGAGAGTTTGGTGGAAGTTGGACAATGAAGGTTTGAAGTTCGCAGACATTTGCTAGCGTGTTCGCTGAGTGAGCTGGTAGCGAACGTTCGCTAAGCGAGCTAGCAGCGAGCCAGTAGCGAACGGTCCCAGACTTGGGCAGAATGCATTTTATGGTGTTCGCTGGTAGCGAAAGGGGTAGCGAAGGTTTGCTAGGCCTTCGTTGAGTGAGCGAGGTAGCGAAAAAAGTCAGTAGCTTCCGTTTGCCTTCGCGAGCTTGTTCGCTGGGCGAACAAGTAGCGAATACTCGCTAGGGGCTCGCTGAGCGAGCGAGGTAGCAAGCATGACAGATTGTGATTTTCTTCGAGTTTCCATTCGAGGTTGGTTTTCCAATTCTAGTATGATTAACCCTTCACCTTAAGACATAGATTATGGTGTGATATATATGTTGTGGGTAGCCGTATGGAGTGAATCCTAGATTGTTGAATTAAATTGAATTGTGGTCTTTTGACAACTGTAATACATTGTTTAAGTTGATTAAAAATGTGTGAAGAATGCATGAGAACATATTGTGAATATGTGTGCATTGCTTGTGTTTATGTTTTAAGAGTGCATGAGAACATATTGTGAATATGTGTGCATTGCTTGTGTTTATGTGTTAAGAGTGCATGAGAACATATTGTGAATATGTGTGCAATGCTTGATAAATATGATGATTTAAAGTATGAATACTTGAATGATGTGAATATGTTGTGTGTGCAATCATGTTATAATTCTTGAAGAGAGGAATTATTTGAATGCATGAGATTAAGATGTCGGTCTTAAGTGCATTTTGTCGTTGATTGCATATGCATCATTTAGTCAAGAGGCAATGCTTGCTACTTTCGTGGAGAATGGTGACTTGTCCCAAGCCAAGAAGAGTGGGTTTGAAAGCTTAGAGGACGGGCTTTTGGTGGTTATCGGTCTAGAAGAGTGGACCCGGTTTAATGTAAACCGAAAAAAGATAACAAGTGTTGGTACCACATGGCATGAGTTTGCATTAAGTTGTATTGAGTCACATAGCATGAATGTCATTGTTATATGAAATATGCTTGTGTGTGAAAATTGTGGATTATGAATGTGTGCATGATGAAACATGTTTTATGATTGAGCATATTTGTTTGTGTATATATGCTTTATGAAGTATATGATGGGTTATGATGAAGTGTAGTGAGAATTGTGAAAATATGCGTATGTGTATGACGTGTGTAAATGAGAATTATGAATACATGATTATTGTATGGAAGTATGCTTACAAGCATGAATTGATGCATTGAGGTTTGTAAATGTGTAATGGTGAGTATGTAACTGTGAGTTGGTGAATAATCCTAATTGTGTATGGATATGGGGATTGGTGAGAATTGATGAGTTTATATGAGTCTTATGGTATATGTGATTGTTGTATGAAAGTGTGCATATGTGTGTGAGTGGTTAGGATTGAGAATTATGGATGTGTGCATAATGAAAAATGATTGAGTGAATTATCCATATTTGTTTATACACATGTTGTGATGTATATGATGATTATAATGAATTGTGGTGAGAAGGTGTGTAATATATGTATTATGTAATTGTGCATTTATATATGATTATATGCATTGTTATTATGATAATATTTCTCACCCTTCTGCTGGAATGATGCCTTACATGACATCGTGCAGGTATCAAGGGGTAGTACTGCTTGTAGTTGCGAGGTTGCTTTTGGCGTAGTTGTTTAGTAATTGATTATGTTAGGTCGAGTCATGCTTTGGTCATGTAACACTGGGATCGCTTGGTTTATATTGTAGTGATATACTATGTTTTCATATTATTGAGATATTATGATGTTGGCCTTAGTGCCCAAACGACGTTGGTTTATGTGATGAACACTGATGTTTCCGTTAGGGGTATTATGTTATAAAATGAATCCGCTGCTACATGCAAAGTGAAATTTTGTAAAGCATGATTTTACATTGAAATGTTAATGAGCATGACAGGTGATTTTGATGTTTTGGAATTTATGTGTGACACCCTTTTGTAAATGCATGACAATTTACTCTGATTATTCATATGTTTTCCGTGGGGTTTATGAGGGTGTTACATTAGTGGTATCAGAGCCTGGTTGGTCTGTCCGACCAAGTTGTCTAATGTTGGTTGTTCCCTTTGTAGGCGACATGTGTGTGAAAGCACTGTTGATACGTGTTTGTTGTCTAACCTTTGTCTGCAGAATCGGGAATGATTCAAGTGGGGGAGAAGGTTGTGCTTCTCCAGGATGCTGCAAGTGTGGAGTTGTAGCTCAGAGTATGGTTGAACGCTATTATAGTTTGGTAAAGATGGTTTATATGCCATCATGATTTTCGGCTGTCTATTGACAAATTGAGGAACTGATCGCCCTTAATCTCTTGTTGATAGTGGTTGGGATTGTGTTGGATGGGATAGACGTGTCTTGCAAGCTTGGAAGGCGTGAGCAATGAATTGTTTAGAATTAAGCTAAGTGCTGAAGAATTGTTTTGATGAGTCGGCGCAGGACAGTGTTGAGATGCTTAATTTGATGGGAATTTGAGTGTTAATGAAAGTGGGAAGTTGGCGGTTTCCGATTAATTGTGGCTGTCTGGAAGTTATCCTGACAAGATAGTGATGTACAGCCAAGACATGAAGTGGAGTTGTGATTGAGTTAGTTACGGGAACTAGTCCGATATTGAGAGCTCCATATCATATGTCTGTTTGGATAAGTCAAGGAATTAAATTGATCGAGTAGTTTTGAGACTTGTGTCTGGTATGTGTGTTACGACAATAGATTGTGAGGTCGAGTATATAAAGGGTAGATAGTGACTTCTGGTGATCACTAAAGAAAGTAAGAGGTGGAATACAATATTGGTATAATTAGACCTTTAAACAATTTGAGAGTTGAAGATGTGTTGAATGGCCTTCTAAGTGTGAAACGTTGTTTTTGTATTGTTGACGTAACGGGAGAACCGTAATTCAGAATGATGCAAGATTAGAAGCATTGGGAGTTATTACAATGCTCTAAGAGATGGTGAAGTAATGACATGGAATTAAGTTATTTATTGATGGAATATGTTTGGATGTTGTAGTAAGTGCGAACAGCGAGGTTCGTGTTTCCGCCAGAACTCATAGATCGAGTGTTCGTTTGGCTTGGGATTTTCCATACTCAATTGAGTAAGTCAATGGTGTGTAACCGATGATATTTGGGTTTACTCGAAGAGTATAGAGGATCATGTTGAGCATAGGGTACTTGAGTTATCAGTGTTTAAGAAGAAGTATTGATATGCTAATGTGAAGAAAGTTCTGAGAGTTTTTGGGAGAGTTGTCAATAGCTCGTGTGTTGGTTTCGCCGAATCCGACAGAACTAATTGTTGTGTTTTGTGATTCTTTATTGAAATGTTTGGGAGATATGTTAAGAATAACATCAGCGAATTTTGGTTATGCTTTAAGACAACTTAAAGTACATAAGGGAATTATCTGACAAGCGATTCAGAGTTGGTTGCTGTTATGTGTTTGTACCAGAGTTTGGAAGCCTCGATTGTTTAGTTGAGATTTGAGATGGTTCATGATCTTAAGAGCTTAAGGTATTTGTTTGATTTGAAAAAGTTGAATATGATGTAGAGGAAATAACTGGGACTTCTGAAAGAGTATGGCTTTGGGTTGAATTACCATTCGAGTGAGACGTGGTAGCTAAGGTATCGACTTGGGAAGTTTTGTGTATACCAATAATGATGGTAAGGAAGTTAAAACTGATTAAGAAAATTCGGGATATAAGTTTGATTTGTGAAGAGACTTCTTATGGGATTGAGCTTTGTATGTTGAGACTGACTATTGGTATTTTCGATGAGATCCGAGGAGGTCGGAATCCTAATTTGAGTTAAGAGATTAATAGAGTTTAATGGATTAAAGTCGAAGAGCTGAGAATGGTACTATGAGATGTCTTGATGAAGTTGTATTCCAGATAGCATGAGTTGGATAAGAGTACTTTGGAAGGAGGACATTGAGATAGATTAAGTATCCATCCAGGTGCTATGAAGATGTGACCGGATTTGAGGAAATTGTTTTGGTGGCCATAGATGGAGGGAGAAGTGGTTGAGATTGTATATGGTGATCAGACTTGTTGAAAGTCGAAGTGTGGACATCAGAGACTGTTGGGCTTGATGTAACCGTTGTTTATTTTGAATGGAATGAGATAGTATTCCCATGGATTTTGTGTCGGGTTTTCTGAAGAAGTTGAAGGAATATGATTCGATTTGGATGGTTAAGAATGGATTAACAAGAGTAACTCGTTACTTACCAGTAAAGATGAATCATTCTGTTAGATGGGAACCTGAGTTTTCCATTGAGATTTTGGAAAGGTTCGTAGACGCCTTAGGTGTCGTCTTGAAGTTGGACTCTGTCTAGCATCTGTGGACGGATGGGCGGACAAAGAGAACTATCCAGTATGTAGAAGATTTGTTGAGAACTTGTGTGTTGGATCAAGATGGATCAGGGGGTAGTTAATCGTTGCTGATTGAGTTACCTACGATAATCGCTATCATTCTATTATCGGAATGACATCGTATCAGGCTTTGTATGGTAGGAGGTGTAGGATTCCTTTGTGTTTATGTGTGTCTGGTGAGAGTCTTGTACTCGGACCTGAGATTGTGTAAGAGACGATTGGAAAGATCAAGAGGAATCCAAGAAAGGACGTGTTTTGAGAGTTACAATAGTAACTGGTGTTGGTCGAGCTTGAGGTCTCGGAAACACCCACTATGTTTTACTGATCTGTATCAGAGTGTCGCAGCGGAAGCGTGGGGAAAATAGCATGTTGGACTGTTTTACCGCAATCACTTGTGGGAATTGCATGATGTGTTCATGTTTCTAATTTGAGGAAGTGAATTCATTCATATGGAGTGGTGGACGAGTGAGAGAGGATTTTATTGTTGAGACATTGCTGTTGCACCCCAAAATTTGCTCAACTTTTTCTTGCCTGATTTATGTTTCATTTCATTTGCATAGTTACATCATGTATATAGTTCAATCATTGGCATATCATAGCATAGCATGCATCCAATAGGGGATCAAGGGTGTCTATCAAGAGAAGAGCCTAGCAAGATGTGTTATCCAAGATGAGAAGTCATCCAGGCCATCAAGAAATGATTTGAAGTCTTGAGAAGTTTGAGTGCCTATATGTGGGTTTTGCTCCTACCTTGAGGAATATTGAGAATCATCAGTGGGATGAGAAGTATGGAATGTGAATTTGAGGTGTGTATGGATCTCATGGGATGCCTATAGGGCCCTATTGAAGCTGGGGCAAGTCATTGATTCAAGTATGTGAGCCACAGTTGAGGTGCAGTCAACTAGGGTTTCATCTGGGTCAACCCTAATTCAATTGAGTAGTTGGAGAGCATCAAAGCCTACCTTTAGGTCATGGGATTCATGGATTGATATGTTGATACATGTGTGGTGTTGTGCCAAGGTTAAGCAAAGAAAGATCAAGAATGTGGGAAGTTGCTAAATTAGGGTTTCAGTGTAAAATCCCCTATTTAGTGCCCAACTTCAAAGCCACATACGTCAAAATACAAGTTTCAAATGGATCTTTGGCCAACATGAAACTTTTAGAGCTTCTAAATACCTTTAATTTGAGTACTAGAAGTATTCAATAAGATTTGTAGAACCCAAGTTATGGTCTTTGCAAATTACAGGTCACCAGAGGACACTGAAATTTATCTGTGAAAGTCACTTGACTTCTAAGCAACGTTTTCCCTTCAAGTAGTTTTCAAATGGATTCTTGGCCAACATAAGAGTTGTATATCTTGATCATAGCTTTCCATAGAGTACTAGAAGTCCTCAAGGGGATTTATAGAACTCAAGTTATGATCTTGGCAATCCAGGGGTATTTTGGGTATTGGTGATTATAGGTCATTCTCAAGCATGGGTCAAAATCTCCAACTTAGAGGCCTCAAATGGAAAATTTTTCAACTAGAAATTTTCTCAAAATAGGGTTTTAACCTTGGCCATGCATCAAGGAGGCTTTAAATTGGCTCATAGGAGAAGTTGGCTTGAAATGGTTTTTAAATGAAGAAATTAAAGTCATTTAAAAGGCAAAATTGTGATTTCTTGATTTTATGGCCAAACCAAGCAATGTTATATACCAATTTGATCAGAAAACATGTTTTGGAAAGGATGACATTACCACATTTTGGATTTGAGGTCATTTGCATGGGGTTCCTCTTTGTTACTTATGGTTGAAGCAACATATCAATCCATTGCCTTTGGATCAAAAACAAGGGGATATACCATTTCAATTCATTTCTAAATGTCCTAAGGTGAGAATTTCAGGTGAAATTGGAAGCTGAAACAGAGCAAGGCATGACTTTGGCATGTGAGATTTTCAAGGAATGTGAGAAATTGAATTTCTCATTCAGTTAGTTACAGAAGGTTCTGGAAGTTTCTAATCACTTCTATATATGGTATGCAACTGATCCAGATCAATTTTTGGGCCAGCAATGGAGAGAATCGAGAGAGAGTATTTGAAAATTTCATCATTGCATCAAGAATCGATTTTGAGGATTAAGGAGAACTCAGTGCAAATTGATCATTGGAATAGCTTGGGAAGTGGTTCTTGAGTGATTCTGCAAAAGATTGGAGGGTGATTCAAGCAAAATCTTCATCTGTTCATCATTTCAAACCAGGTCTGCAACTTTCTTCTTTTAGCTTAATTCATAGGGAGATGCATATAAATTGTTATGTGGTTAGGTTAGGGGTGGTGCTTAGATGGATTTCAGTCCAAGAATTGAGCAATTCGTGACATTTTGAGTGTGATACCATTTTCTGTTGAAGCTTGTAATTCTGAGTTCTTGAAGTTTTAATGGTGTTTGGATGGTTATTTTTGACCAGGGAGAAGTGTAGCTCACAATAGGATCATTAATTTTAGGTTTGAGGTGATTCAAGATTTGTGATTTTTCTGCAACTATGATCGGATTTGGAGTTAGAGGGAGAATCAAGAAAAATGGAGGTCGTATTCATGATCAGGGTGAAATTTCAGGTGGAATAGGGTATCTAGTTGGTTTGGTTGATGAGGTTTTGGGATGCCTTCACCGGAGAAGACGGTGGCGCAGAGCTCAGGCCACCGTCTGAGTTTCTCCCTCCATTTTCAAATCATTTGGAGAAGATAATGCCATAACCCTAGGATCGTGTTTTGACTTTGACCAAAGTAGTAAACCCACGGCCAGGATTGAGTTTCAAAGTCTGAAAGGATTTGAAGTGATCAAAACACCCCGTTTCATTTAATCAGAGTGGATGGGCTTAGTGACTTCTTGCTTTCCACACCCCACCTTGGGCCCAATTGGGAATTATAACGTGAATGGATTGCTATTTGCCACGAGAGTTTTCCATTTTCCTTTAATTTTCCATTTATTTTCTGTTAGTTGGTTTGGGCTTATGAAATGTTTGATAGGCGCACCCCCCTTTTGGCCCAGGTTTGGATTTTAACTGAATTTAATTGCTATTTGCAACGCGTTTTGTTATTTTTTTTTATTGTTTTTCTTTTAATTTTACATTTTCATATAGTATTGAAATAAATCCATAATAAATAGAAAAATTAATCTTTTTAAGCTAGATTTTATTCCCTAACTCCTTAGAATGCATAGAATTTAATAGGATTAAAATTTCTGTAATTCATGCATTTTTTATTTTATTTGCATTTTTGTATTTTTAATTGCTTTTTATTTTGATATGTTTGGTATGTCATTTTGCTGATTTTATTGTGAATGATTGGTGATGAGTTTTGAGTTGATTCTTTTGGGGATATATAGCTTAGATATGCATGTCCCCATAGTAATTTTCTCATATTTTTGTGAGAGAATTTTAGGCTAGTTTGAACATTGAACTTTAGGTGTTGTAGAATTAGGGTTTTAGGATAGTACCTTTAGGTTTAGGGCATAGTTTTAGGTCCAAATGAATGGTTAACCACCTGGTTTTTGTATGAGATATTCTTAAGAGGTTTAGGAACCCTTATTAATTTTTTTAGGATTTTACAATCCCTTTTGGTATTTTTAAGTAGAATTAGTTTTAGAACTAACTTCTAGGTGTTTCTGATGAACTAATTTGGATACTTTAACTCAATAGTTCCCCTTAGATTAGGGTGGTGATGCTCTTGTGCTTGGATAATCATGAAGACCAATTGAAGATGCTTTGGAGAGCTTGAAGGAGCTTGGATGTGAAGGTTCTCATCTGGTGAAGTCCTTGTCAGGAGCTTAGGAAAACTAGGGTTTAGGAAGTGCATTAGACTAGTTTTGTTTCTTTCTTCAAACATGGAGTATATTGTTCATCTCCATTCAATCCAATGACATAAAGTCCTTTTAAAGAAGTCACATATCTCCTTAGGAGGGATGAATGGCATGCTTTAAGAGTAGAACTTTGAGGATGCCTGTCTCTCATAATGTTGAGTTCCCAGTGACTTCCCTTGGTTGTCATTGAGCCTCTTAACATTTCACCTTGATCTTGTTGAATGATTCTCCCTTGGAGGTACTTGTTGAAGCTTGGTAAAGAGAAGTTTTGTGCTTGTTGAAGCTTGGTGAGGATGGAGTCAGTAGCTTGTTGAAGCTAGGGTTTTGTCTGCTTGTTGAAGTTGAAGTCAGGAGCTTGTTGAAGCTGGTTACTGGTTGGGGTTTGAGCTTGCTTAAGCTAGGAGCTTGTTGAAGCCTGGTGCTTGTTGGAGATTGAAAGTTTATTGAAGTTTGAAGATAGGAGTTATTCATGAAGATGAAGACTGTTGTTGTCAGAGCTGCTGTTTGCTGTAGGAGATTGGTGCTGCTGCTTGGGCTGCCTTCTCTGTTGTGGCTTTTGTTTTCTGTATTGTTTGTTGGCTTGTGTAGCTCGCCCCCTAGGTTTGAGGTGAATGTTGATTCACTTTGCCTGTTGTTTTCCCGGGTTCGAGGTTGAGTGGGACTCCCTTGTCTCGCTTGTATTACTGCATTGCATGCATTTTACTGTATTTGCCTGCTTTCTTTTCTGTTTATCCCCTAGGATCTCTGATTTCCTTTGTGCAGGAGGGAATTATGACAGACATTAGGATTCTTATCCATGCATGACAACATTAGGTTAGTTTCCCTTTCAACCATAGTTTTAGGGTGTCTCTTTTCTCATCTCCAAACAATTCAAAAAACACAGTAATAAGGATAACGCGTGCTGTACGTTACGAGCCTTAAGCTATTTGAGAACAGGTTGCTGGAGGGTCACTCTTCAGTGATCTGGCTGCTTAGTATGGTGCCCTTAGGGTGACATGCGACGTAGTCACTCTCAGGTCACAAGTCTCTAGTACAGTACAAGTTGCAAACAGACTAAAAAACACTTCTTTCGTAAAAGATTCAAAACAAACATCAAAGTGTCATTTTTATCCGCTTGGACTCTTAATCAAGAAAAACCCTTTTTGAAGGTAATAAAAAACAGTCAGACAATCTTGTGTCTTCCGTAGCCCGAACTACGTTTGCTCTGATCTTTCATGCCGTATGAAAGTACGTAGGCACGAGATGCGATATCCCGGCGAGCAACCTTCCCCTCCTTCCCCGTAGGTAGGCGAACTACGTTGACTCTGATTTCTCGTTCCAGACGGGAATACGTAGGCATAAAGTGCGATACTTTGCCGAGTCATTTTATTTTCTTTTTAACCCAGACCTATAGAGTAGATAGAATAACATACCCTTGGATAGAAAACAAGCGTGGATCCCGTCGAGTACGTCGGACGTGAGGGGTGCTAATACCTTCCCCTTGCGTAACCGACTCCCGAATCCAGGATTTGGTTGCGATGACCATTCCTTTCCCTTCTTTGCATTAGGTTTACTCTGAGCGTTTCCTTTCCCTTTTGTGGGATAAATAATGCACGGTGGCGACTCTTCTGTCATAGCCGGCGCCGATTTTCGCAGTAGCGACAGCTGGCGACTCTGCTGGGAACTCCAACGGTTCCCTACGCGAGTCAATCCTAGCGCTTGTTTTCCCGTCTAGGGTTTTGTATGTATTTACCTTTCTGCCTTTACTTTCAGTATTATATCATTGTTGTTGTGTTGGAAAGAGGGTTAGATTGAGAGATAAGCCGAACCTGGGCTTGAGTTTGCACATAGACTTAGAAGTAGAGAGTAGTGGTTAGCCTGCTTGCTTAGCTTGCACCAGCTAGCCGCGAAATCTGCGCTCGGACGAGATTCTCTTTGATGCTTCTTGCCTGGCCCTTAGGGCTCGACAAGTTGTCTGACCCGAGGATTGTCGACTCTGGGGACCTATCATTTGGGATTCAACTAAGTGAGGCCGCTTCAAGGGATGATGATGCCACACCTTCTGGGTATCGTATCATCGCTCTTGAAAGTCTGTGACATTGAACCCGCATAGGATGCCGTACCTCGTCTGCGAGTTAAGTACATACCTATGAGGGGTAGGTAGGTCTGTTTGCAGGAAACCTTTGACCTCAGAGTACCTGGTTTATCTCTGTCAGTGAGATGTGGTTACAGGGTTCATTTGAGTGGTTGGTTTGGTTTGAGATGAAGATTTGATGGTTCTCAGGCTTCAGTACAAAGCAGCACAGTTCTTCAGCATTGCACTTGATCTCCTGTTTGCATATGCATGTGCATTTTCATGTTTGCATTTCATTAACGTGTATTTATGTTGCAGGTGTGATCATTCCCCTCTAATTCTAGTGTATCTTCTAGCCAGACATGGAGTCCATGGAGAGGACAGTTGCTTATCGGTTGCATTCGCCAGATATCAGTGCTTTGCTGGGATCAGTTGCTCTAGCAGATGAGAGAGTGAGGGCTGAGTTCAGAGTATCTTATGGGAGATTGCTTAGTTTGTTGTACAAGCCTTCAGCATTTGAGACGACTAGGGTGTATACTTTGATGCAGTTTTATGAGCCTCAGCTGAGATGCTTCCTGTTCCCCGACTATATTCTGGCACCCACTTTAGAGAGAAACAGAGACCCCAACAAGTCTCGGTCAAACCACTCAATGTCTTCAGAAGATAGCCTCATCAGGCGCTGTGGCCAGCTAGTTGTAGTTGCATTATCCACAAAAGGTCCCTTCAGGGGAAGATGGCTTTTAAACCACATGTTCAACAGCGGCGCACAACAGTAAACAGTCTTTCCCCTTCTATTTTCATTTTTGTAGTGTAATGAATGATAGAAGTCTCCAATCAAAGTGGGCACCGGGTTGCCAGCAGCAAACAGATGGAAAGCGTCCAAGTCCACAAAATTGGGTAAGTTGGGAAACAACACTATTCCGTAAATGCATAGAGCCAAAATAGCGTTAAAGACCACCCAACATCCGTTCTTGGCATACTCTTGAGCTTTGCCAACCAGAAAATCAAGGGAGAAACCTGGAACCCCAAGCCAAGAAGTCACTAATAGTTCAGCAGCGTTCATGTGCAAGGCCTTAGCTAAGTCCTCCAACTTGGGCTCAGCAGCAGAGTGAATAAAGGGAACCCTATTCTGCACTGGTAGCTTAGTAAACTCTACATACTCTTCAATGGTAGGCCCCAAAATAAAGTCAGCAAACGTGAAACATCTCAATGCCGGGTCATAGAATTGCATCAAGGTGTACAGCCCATTCATCTCAACAACAGTTGGCTTGCAGACTAATCTCATCAATCTTCCATGACTCATCCTGAAACTTCTCCTAACCTCTTCATCAGCAAGGGACATCAGACCAAGTAAGGGAGTAATGTCAGGTGTAGGCAACTTGTACGCAACTGTCTTCCTTAAACCAGCCATAATCAATAAGCAGAAGTCCGGGCACTAGAACTAGGGGATATGCAAATGCACCTGCAGCACAGACACACGTTAATGGGATGCAATGATAATGGGTATGCAAGCAATGCAATGCAAGTAACATGCAACAGGGACCAAATGTCGTGGCTGAGAAGCCTGAACCATATCAAAAAGTCTCAGATAGACCCTCCAGAATTCCTCAAACTCTGGTCTCAGATAGACCACAAACAAAGCTCCAACACTGGTCTCTAATAGACCCTCACATCATAACTCTGACTAGTCTCTGACAGACCCCATATCATAGCTCCAACTGGTCTCTGACAGACCTTATATCATAACTCCAACTGGTCTCTGACAGACCTCATAACTCTCCATAAATACCCAGGATCTCAGATCAAGAAATAACCGGTATCTGAAGGTCTAGTTACCTGCATGACCCCAAACCCTCTCACAGGTAGGTGTCCTAGTAACTGACAATGGTATGGCATCCTATGCGGTCGTCGGCGTCACAGACTTTCAGGGTTGATGATACGATTCCCAGAAGGAGTGGCATCGTCAAATCCTGAAGAGGCCTCACTTAGCCAACTTCCAAATGATCGGTTCCCGGAGTCGACAATTCAGCTAACCAAAAACCCCTTCGACCCAAAGGGTAGAAAAAGAAGTCAACCAGAAGAACCTCGTCCGAGTGTAGATTTCGTGAGACACTAATGCAAGCAAAGCCGGCACGCGCCCACTACTTTATACTCTAATTCTAGGTGCACTCAACCCCAGGTCCGGCTTATCTCTCAATCATAGAATCACCCGTCACAACCCCAATACAGCAATAATAACAATAATATAGCTGAAGGTAAATGACAAAAATATAAATCCATACAAAATCCTCGACGGGAAAACAAGCGCTAGGATTGACTCTCTTGAGGGACGTTGGATCCCAAATGCACAAGGAACTATCGCAGTCCTTAGCAGCCAGGGGACATTGGTTCCCCAGCAGAGTCGCCAGCTGTCGCTACTGCGAAAATCGGCGCCGGCGGAACAGAAGAGTCGCCACCGTGCGTTATTTATCCCACGGGAGGGAAAGGAAACGCTTAGAGTAAACCTACCGCAAAGACGGGAAAAGGTATGGTCATCGCAACCAAAACCTGGATTCGGGAGTCGGTTACGCAAGGGGAAGGTATTAGCACCCCTCACGTCCGTCGTACTCGACGGGATCCACGCTTGTTTTCGGGTACGGATTGTTATTCTATCTAAACTAAGGGTTAAGGGTTAAAAAGAAAATAAAATGACTCGGCAAAGTATCGCACTTTATGCCTACGTATTCCCGTCTGGAACGAGAAATCAGAGTCAACGTAGTTCGCCTACCTACTGGAAAGGAGGGGAAGGTTGCTCACTAGGATATCGTATCCTATGCCTACGTACTTTCATACAACATGAAAGATCAGAGCAAACGTAATTCGGGCCACGTACGACACAAGTCTGTCTTGATTGTTTTTATTCCTTCTGAAAAAGGGTTTTTCTGATTAACAGTCCAAGCGGACAAATATGACGTCTTGATGAGTTCACATTCTTTTACGGAAGAAGTGTCTTTTATTGTGTTTGAAATCTTATTGTGTTTTTCTGTTTGTTTTGAGAAAGAAGAGACAGAACTCTAACCTACGGTTGAAAAGGGAATCAAACTAACCTAGTGTTATCATGCATGGGTTAAGACCTAATGTCTATCATGCTCCTCTCTTGCACAGAGAGAAACAGAGATCCTACGGGAGTAGACGGAAACAGAAACAATAGCATATATACAATAAAGCAGTAAAATGCATGGATGCAGCAATACAAGCGAGGCAAGGGAGTCCCACTCAACCTCGAACCTAGAAAACAATAGGCAAAAGTGAACAGGATTCACTTTCAACCTAACAGGTTAAACAGCAAACAATACAGTCAGGGAAACAAACAATACATCAAGAATTAAACAGCTAAAATAAACAGCAAAAGCAGTCTTCATCAACATCTGTCTTCAAGTCATCTCCAAACAGCTACAAGCTTCAAACAAGCATCATTCTTCATCTTCACAGCCTTCAAGCAAGGTCTTTATTATCAGTCTTCAATCTGCAATGGCTTTTCTTCAAGTCTCAATCTCCAAGATGAATATCAGTTAACCAGAGGAAATGGATGTTAAACAGTCAACTGCCTACCAAGGGTGGCTCATTAACTGTTAACATTGTACCGACAATTTTCTCTCAAAAGTTTTATCTTTCAAATACATTCACTAATCCTTCCAAAGGAAGGAGGTGGATATTTGAAAGAGACTTTGAATCATAGAGAAAGAATGGAGGCAAACAAGACCTTCCATGTTTGTGAATCAAGTTTTCTACTCTAGAGCGCTGCCTAGCTCCTAAACCCTATAGCCTTCAACAGCTGCCAGCAAGATATACTCTCATCAACTCTGGAAGTTGGTCTTAATCTCTTTGATCTCCAATGGGCTTCATCATCAAGGTCTTCAGCTCACCCAATCCCCAAACAAACCCAATACCCCACACAGACAAATGAAATAACCCTAGAGAGGGCACACCACACAGTTAAGCAAATACAAGCAGTATACTGATAGTAATAGTAGAATAGGGGAAACCTAGTAATTTCTAAGGGATCTACTATCTACCCATAACCCCTATAGTCCCATACCCCAACTACAACTCCTAAAAGAATTGATCTATTACACATATGTTATCTCCTAAACCCTAGTTTTGATCACACTAATCACACCTAAACAAATCATCTAAAATTTTAATCTAAAAATATGAATTAAATCCTATATACAAGCTAAAGGTCTAAGCTAATCAACCTAAAAAGAATGGGTCAAAAATATTAAAACATCTAATTAAACCAAAATCATCAATATCATGCATTAAACTAAACATTATTTAAACCTATTTAAAAGAAAAATATACTAAAAATATAAAAATAAAATGAAATGCTAATTTTTTTGTATGATAATTTTCTTAACCAAAATATGAGAAATATGCAAAAACAACCAATTAAAAATAAGCAATTTTCAATTTATTGTGATTTTTCAAAGAATTAAAAAAATGAAAGAAAACAATGTGGATTAAAGTTGGATATGGGGTGCAGAAAGTATATATTCTAGTTAAAATAATAAGATGGGCCCAGACTGGGGGGCGCGCCTAGCAATGCGCGTCTGGGCCCAATGATCAGAAAACACAATCAAAAAATAAAAAAACCTGAAACGGTGCATATAGTAATCAAATCAGTGCAATTGGTTTTGGGCTTGGAAAAATAGGGTGCGAATAGCAAGGGATTATAAAGCCCATTCTGAGGGAATAAATGAAACGCAGCGTTCTGCTTGATAACCTCTCCCTCCAAATTTGTTTTAAACGCTGGCCATTGGATTAAGGTCTGAGTCAAGGTCAAATGATAGATCCAACGGCCCTGGGTTCGTCTTCAACCTTGGAACCCTAGGGTTTTCAGAAATCACCTCTCCCATGCACAAATTTCATCACCTCTGTTCTCCCTCGTCTCTCCATGAAAACTCACGATGCGAAGAGCAAAATTGCTCTACTTCTTCCCCTCTACACAGCCATGGTATTATTTTCCTCTAAAACTCACTCAAACATCAAACCCGATAGGTAGAAGATTCTGATTCCACCATTTTCCCCTGCTATCAACCATGCCAATTCTTGCTAACTTCTACCCTAACATGATCTACACTCTACAATGATCATTCTGAGCCATACATCTAAGATTATCATGCTTTAATCTAAGATTTCTAAGCCCTAACAGCTTTGGTGCACCAATGGCAACCTCCATGGATTATCTTCAAACTCAACAGAAATGTTCATCTAACCAATCCTAACCATTCTAACCTAATAATCCTCTATGATTCTAACTAATCTAACCAATTCGATGATAAAACCAACCTGGTGTAAATGATGAAAACAGTTGTAGAATTCTCTGGATCCAATGCTCGCAATGCTCTGAACTTGCTCAATATACTTGCTTCTTGGTTCTGTATGCAGTAGATCTTGCTCCAATGCCTTGAATCTTGCAATCACAATGTTCTTGCTCCTTGGATGATGAAGTTGGATAGCACGAGTTCTACCTCAATTGAGCCAAATCTTGATGGAAATGTGATCTATGAAAGATGTTGATGATGATAGGATCAAGAACTTTGGGAATTGATGAAGATTTGATGAAGTTTGAGATGAATTTGCAAAATGGAAGAATGAAGTGTAACTTGGTATTATGAACAAAATGAATCACCAACCAATGCATGAAGCTACTCAATCCAATATATAGATGATCATGGACCTTTCTAGAACTTTGTAGAAACTTCCCATGCACACTTTCCTTGAATTTTGGATTATGTTACTTCATACATAAGTAACCAAGCATAACTTCTAAATTTTGAACCAAACTCAAAAATCCACTTTTTCCAATGTTCTTAAAACATTTTTTCCAATCAAAATGACCTATAATTTCATCCCATTTGGCCAAATTATGAAAAATCTCAATTTTAGGTCATTTTTTATTCATTAAATTCACCAAATTTGAAACCTTGAGCTATGAGCCTTTCCAAACTTTCATGATCACTTTTCTAGACTCAAAATGTCATTTGGAGCAAGTTTTATGTTGTGAAGTTTTTCATTTGAAGCTTCCTTGTATGAGTTTTGGGCATAGGCTTGAAATGACCTGTAATTCTCAGATGACCAAAATACCCTTTGCTTGCCAAGACCATAAGTAGAGTTCCACAAATCATATGAAGGCATACCATACCATTCTAGAAATCTAAGACAATGAGTAACAACTCTTATGTTTACCAGAAATTAATTTGAAATCTCCTTGAGGGGTAAAAGTTGCTTGGAAGACAAGTAACTTTCACAGACAAAATTTCAGATACCTCAGATGACCTGTAACTTGCAAGGACCATAACTTGAGTTCTATAAATCTCCTTGAGGTCTTCCACCACTCAAATTAAAGGTCTTGAGATCCTCTACAAGTTCCATGTTGACCAAGGATCCATTTGAAGCTTGAATTTTTACTTATCTTGCTTGGAAGTTTGCCCTAAATTAGGGGATTTTACACAGAAACCCTAATTTAGAAACTCCTCTTCTTCTTGATTTCTCTTGATTTCTTCTTGGCACAACACCATATCCTTATATACATGTCACATGATGAACCCCACATCTCTCAAATAGACCTTAATGCCTTTCAATCAATCATTTGACCTAGGGTTGACCCAGATGAAACCCTAGTTGACTGTCTTCAACTGCAACTCTTGTGATCATATCAATGACTTGCCTACTTCTCCAAATGACTTTCTAAGTCTTCCATGATGTCTACATACTCTCCATGCTCAATTCACAGCTCACAACTTCTTTGATGATCCTCAGATACCCTCAGATAGGAGATAGATTCACTGCTTGGTCCAATGACTTCTTAGCCTTCAATTTCTTTCTGATGACTTGGATATGCTTGAATTTGAACAATAACCTCTTGATAGGCTCATAGAGATGAGAATAGTGCTTGGTTCCTTGTTGAATGACTTGCTATGCTATGCTATGCAGATGATTAGACTATGTACATGACTCTATATGCAAATGCTAATGTAATTGAAACATAAACCAAGTGAAATAGGTTGAGCAAATTTTAGGGTGCAACACATATCAATGAAATGCAAATGATAATGCTAATGTGAATGAAAAGAAACATAAGATAGGTAAAGAAAAGTTGAGCAAATTTTGGGGTGCAACAGCTGCCCCTATTCAAACGGCTTGGACCTGACTGGGTGAGAAGCGAACGGCTCTCAAACAATCCAGGTAAAAGACAGTTGAATACCGACAAACCCGGAAATTTGCCAACTGCACAAGTACACGGTACTCTGATGGGGACAAATCTTCGGAAACTGAAACAATAGCTGCGCGGCAACTAGCTGGGGAATTGGTCACACGGTAACCGGTGAAAGGTATAATCTCAAATCTCCGTCAGGATGATAATCTGATTTTGCTATAGATATTCGTCCTCAAGTCATCAAGGGGTCACTGGTCACTCGGTAACCGGTGATACACGGTCGATCATGCCGTCAGGCATCAGAATTCCTCGGGATTCATCAGGTCAATGGGAACTTTTTTAACAATCAAGTTAATCATGTCGTCGGGCATTCAAAGAAACTTTCGGGCGTCAGCCGGACTTCATCAGTAAGTCTGGAATAGAATCCTCGGTCAATCATGAATCAATAAGGACATCCAAACTTTTGCCATCAGGCACTCCGCATCAGCTAGGAGAACTGCGTCGACATCACAGCTGGACTTCATCAGTAAGTCTTCAAATGGGATCCTTAATCAATCAGGAACTACTAAGGATATACAATCTTTCGTTGTCAGGCCCCCTGCGTCAGCTAGGCAAACTGCTTCGACACCACAACTGGACTTCCTTAGTAAGTCTGGGGTTTTGGCACCGCTGCCGGACTTCAATCATCAAGTCTTCAAGAGAAGTTTCAGCTTTTTTGTTTCAAACCTGCTAGGGATGACACATCTCCGCTGGGGATTCTGGAGAATTACCAAGTAGCTCTGCTTCGGGGATCCAGAAATCATTCTGGGCAAAGAAACTCAGCTGAGGAAATCAAGAATCATCTTGAACAAATAACTCCGTCGGGCATTTCAAGAATCATCCTGAACCAATAACTCTACTGGAGATTTCAGGATTCATCCTGAGCAAACATTCTACCGGGGACTTTAAGCATCAACTTAAGCAACCCTCTCTGGTGACTTCACTGGGGATTTTAAGAATCATCTTAAGCAATCAACTTCGCTGAGGAGTTCAAGAATCATCTTGGGCGAGCGACTTTGCTGGGGGGATTCAAGAATCATCTTAGGCAAAACAACTCTTCTGAGATTTCAGGAATCATTCTGGGCGGACACCCTGCCGGGGGACACCTGCAAAACAAGGACGATAACAACCTAGCTCATGTTTCATATGCATATGATCGACAATGGCGCAATGCTCCACACGGTGGAAATGCTACGCGTTTTTAGGGTAAATGTTATGCAATCATGCACAATGCTATGACCCCATCAGCAAGATAAATGTTGAAGGGAGAATCCTCCCGTCAAGGAGAAAGGGCCACTCTGGCGGAGAGGAGGAATCATCCTGCCAAGGAGAAGAGGTTACACCAATCTCAATTGGATTCCGCCTGAGGAAACGAACTTCAGCCGACTGCTGCAGGGGAATAAAGCTTTACGAGAACCTGAACCTGCTCATCTAGGTATTCAAACCACAAGCTGCTGAGGAAAACGATGTCAGTTGCAGAAATAAACTGCACAGCCTTCGCGGCAAAACTTTCCTGGAGATAACGACTCCGGTAGGGAAATACAGCATCAGCTATTCCACACTCTACTGGGGAAAACCAATCATGGCCTGAACGCTTTCCAAGGACTCGGCTCTCTTGGGGAACTGCAAACTCGGTTGGGGAAGAAGGAATCGTCCTGCTCACAGGGGAGAGTACAACTCGGTGGGGAATTTCAATTCTCCTGGAGACTTCAGTCTGTACTATCGAGTGCTGCACACTTCAGTGTATGACTCAGCTAGGGAAGCGACGATCCTTCAGGATGCATCTGATTGGGGAGAGAATATTCTCTGCTTGGGGACGCATACGGCGTACTGCCTGGTATATGCTACACCTGTAACAACACAAACAAATAGACAAGATACCCTTCTCAAAGGGACCTATCAAGGTTATCATCTCGTGACGATGCTCAAGTAATTCATTGTTTCAACAATCAGTGGCCTAGGCCCGTAAGTTTATGTATGTGCATCTTATCAAAAACATCGGCGTTCTCTTTCGCAAACAAAATAGATAGATGCTAAACAGGCAAACAGAATTGCTGAATAGTATACATTTTATTGATAACGAACCCCTGAATGGGTAAAAATGTTTTACAACAGATGCAAGCTCCTGGAATGAGGAAGCTGCACAAAAATAAAAACATAAATATACATTAGTATATACACAAATGTCGGCACTGAGGCGTAGACAAACACCATGAGTTGATCCCTCTATGACCCACTCGACTTCGATACTTCTCCGACGCTTCAGCTTCAGAAGAGATTGATTCAGATAAACGGCCCTCAGGTCTTCCAAACCACTAAACAATGAAAGTCCATACACGGAACGCAGTCATTTGCTTTTTCAAATCCCTAACTTTTGCCTGAATCGCCCTTTCGGGTTTTCGATTCACCGGGATACCCTTTTTTGCCAAAGTCGCCCATCCGGGTTTTCGACTTTGCGGGTGTACATTCTTTTCTTTATATCCCTAATTTTTGCCCAAACCTTTTTCCCTTTTTTATAGTTCGCCGGGATGCCCCATTTTTGCCTGGATATTCTTTTTCTTTCCAGCGGGTCATTTTTTAAGCAAAGTATTTTTTAACTGCGTCCGCGTTCACTGGGGATGCAAAATCTTCACCATCCATCATGGACAACAACAAGGCTCCTCCCGAGAAGACCTTGCTGACGACGTACGGACCTTCGTAATTAGGAGTCCACTTGCCCCGGTGATCGGAGTGTGGAGGAAGAATCTTCTTCAGGACGAGATCACCCGTCTGAAAGCTTCTAGGGCGCACCTTCTTATCATAGGCTTTCTTCATTCGGCTTTGGTACAGACGACCATATGTGTAATACCCCAAAATTTGCCCTAAGATTTGTCGTCGCATTTCATTGCATTTTTATTGCATTTAATCAATTACTAACAAATTTGTGTAGTCGTTTGACTTTTTGCAGGTAAATATCATATGGCATGCATTTTTTTTCTAAAAAGTAAAAATGGCACAATTGGCAAGAGGACATGTGTAAGGAGTTGTGAGTGTGAGAGGTTGAGAGTTCGAATCTCACCTTTGTCACTTTTTTGTTTTTTTATTATTTTTACTCTAAATTTTTCTATCTTTCATTAAAAAATAACAAAAATAGTTTTTTATTATTATTTAATTATTATTTTCGTATTTTTATTAAATCATTTTTTAAAATATTATTTTTTTCACTTTTTTCGAAATTATTCATAAAAATATCCAAAAAATCATAAAATAAAAAAAAATATTGAAAAACTTTTGTTCTTTTTATAATATTTTTGATTTTAGGAATCAATAGGATTATTAGTTTTTATTTTAAGTTTATTTTAATTATTTTAAATTATTTAAATTTTGTTTTTTTTTCTTAACTAATTATTTAGTTTGGGCTTTAAAATGGGCTTTAGGGACATTATTAACAATTTGGTGTTAACCCTAATTTGTTCCCTATATATACATGTGTTGCTTTGTTGAAAAGGGGTCAGAAGGTTTTCTTCAGAAAAGAGGAGAGAGAAAGGGAGAAACAAAGGAGATCCCCAGGGAAAGAAAGGTGGTCGTTCCCACAACTCGTCAGAAGGATTGGAGCTCTCCAGTGTTCCCTTATTCAAACCTTTTTCACATTTATCGAAGCAAACCTCCGCTTCGTAGGTTAAATTACTAAATCTTTTGCTTTTTCATGTTTATGTGCATATTTTGCCATGTTAATGTGTTTAGGTCCGTTAAATTATTAAACCTTTTGCTTTTTCATATTTATGTGCATATTTTGCCATGTTAATCTCCATGTGTGTTTAGGTCCGTAGATTTTAATATCAAAACCCTTTTTTAACAAAACCTTTTTTTTAAAAATCAAAACCTTTTTTTTTATTTATTATTAAAACCTTTTTTTTAGTAAGACCTTTTTTAAAAACTGAAAAGCCTTTTTGTTCCGAAGAAAAAAAAACCTTTTTGTTCCCAAAAACCTTTTCCCAAAAAAAACTGAAAAGCCTTTTCCCAAAAAAAAACTGAAAAGCCTTTTTTGTTCTAATAAAAAAACTGAAAAGACTTTTCCTCCAAAAAACTTTTTTTTATAATTTAAACTTAATTTTTTTTTTATAATTTTAACTTAAATATTTTATTAAAAAATTAAAACCTTTTTTTTATAATTAAAATATTAAAAAATTAAAACCTTTTTCGTAAGGAACTCCTGATGTTTGATGTTTGTCGTGTCATTTTATGTACCTTTTATTACTTTTCTTTCTTTGGGCATTTCATGTGCATGCTCGAGGTTGAGATGTGCTTGTGGTGGCCACAGCCCCACACTATTTTCCTCCCTCACTTCATTCTAAGTGTCATTACATATTTTCATATTCTTCATGTTTTCAGAAATGTTTCTTTGTTTCTTTATACCTTCTGCCTTTATTACTTTTCTTATTTCTGTACCTTAATTATTCCTCCATATAATGATTTGTCATATTTTCACATTTTTTACAGTTTTATCCTTCCGAAGGATTAGGTCCAGCCTTTTGGCCACCGAGTCAATAGCCTTACCCCTTTAATGGATCAAAGCTTGTTTAACCTAGGTGTCCCGCCGTGGGCAAAATTGCTTTTATCCTAGTGTTAGGCCAAAAGAGTCGCCGTACTCTGTTTTAAGGTTTTCCGCCGTGGAATCCCTAATTTAACCCTATTTTAATTTTAATTAACATTTTTTTAACATAGAGATTGGAGTCTCTGAACAAACCTTGTCCACAGTCAAGACGTTTTTAACCTCCCTTTTGAGGGGAACTACAGTTACTCTGATTCCATTCCCGTAAGGATATGTAGGCACAAGATGCGATGTCTTGCCGAGTAAACTTAGAATTAACCCCTAGGTCTTTTTTAATTTTCAATCCTTTGTATATACCCTAAAGCAAAATAATTAATGAAATAAATAAAAAAAAATAAACAAAAGGTTCCCGTAGAGTACTACGGAAGTTTAGGGTGCTAATACCTTCCCTAAATTTAACCAACCCCCGAACCTTAGATCTCTCCCTTTTAGGTTTTTCCTTTCTTTAACCTTTCCTTCGGATAAATCAAAGACCGGTTGTAAATGAATTAAGATTCAAGTTAATCAATAGCTTGACATCCAGATTTCACCGCAACAGAAAATGGCGACTTCACTAGGTATCCCTAACTTTTGAGGGTTATCCCCATTTTGTTTATTTTTCATTATATATTTGTTTCATTAATATTTTTGCTCATTTGTATATATATTGTTCAGGGGTACCTTGCTTGGAGTTACTGTGTTGTGAGATAAGTCCTACACCCGGACTTGATTGACATTATTATAGGATGGCGATATATTCGACGAGGCTTATAGGGAGTGAGTCCCGACTAAGCTAAATCGAGAATCACCGCTCAGTTGAGACACTTTCGAAAATGGTTCGGTTGATCGAGTGTAGTCGTGAAAACTTTTACCATTATCGATTGGAGTCTGTGATACTGGGAACCGTAGTACCTTTACACCATCTTGGTCTTATCTAGGACGTAGTGCGGGAACCATGTGGGAGTAGTCCTACAATGGTTGCTACGCGATACTACACTCGAACGAGGTTCTCTTGAGAATATTATCGACCCTTGAGTCAGTCGGGAAGTCGATAATATCCGAAAGATGGACTGATGACTTTGGGCACTTTTTAGAACCCTTGTTCTGCAGGTACAATTAACCTATAGTACACACCACTTTGGGAAGGGTAGACCTTGACTCCATTCATTGTTCCTCTAAAATTAGGACCTTTGTTTGCTTATGTGCGTTTGTGCTTTGCATCCATAAAGCATCATATCATTTCTAGTTTCAAGGAATTCAAAAGTCCTTTGCAAATTCAAGAAGTCCTACATTTTAAAGTCTAACAGCTTTTCTCGCTTTCCTAAAAGGGAATGTTTGCAATCGACCGTTGAAATTCTTGAGACCATTGCATGGCATTAGCATCACATTTTTGCATTGCATTTATCCCCCAGTTTCTCCTTCTTGGTCCTATCGTCTTCTAGTGTACCTTTGAATCGTCAAGCTGATTCCTCGACACAGATATCAGACCAGAAACGGAACAGGAGTCACTTTGATCCTATTCTCATGACTTACACAGAGCTATATCCTGACTTAGTTCGGCAAGGACTGATTACTACAAAGGCTTTACCACCTCCTCTTAATCCTCTGGTTGGATTTAGGGCTGATCTCCATTGTGCTTCCCATGAGGGTGCCCCAAGCCATGACTTGGAGTATTGTTTTGCATTGAAAGTTAGGGTGCGTGAACTGATTAGAGCCGGAATACTTGATTTTACGGATAGTCGTCCGAGCGTCCAGACAGATCCCTTGCCAACACATCAGAATTGAAGCTTTGTCATTGGGCCTTTTTTTTTCTCGTTGTTTGCATTTTCCTTATTTTGTTTAAGTTGTTTGCTTTTAATTATGTTTGTACTTTCATTAATGAAATAAGCATTGCGACTTTTGATTCAATTCATTTCCGTCCATTTATTTGCATCTTTATGCTTTATTTTTCAAATGTTTACTTCTTGTCCAAAATTTTGATATGCTAAGATTGGAGGGAGGATGATGAAAACGTTATACCCATAATTGTTGTCCCTATGCTTTCAATCAAACCTTGTTGACGATGTAAGGCATTGTTTCAATTCCCAAACACTGGAGAAATAAGGAAGTTAATCCCTCGTTACCCCCTTCGATCCTAGAAGTTGGAGTTTCTTTCGTTACAAAAAACCCACAATTTTAACCTTGGGATGGGTAGTTCTCAGTTAACTTGGTTGTGTGTTCATACGATACACCTTTCATTAACAAATTTTCCTTCGCACACGTCAAATAAGTGTCGAAGATGTTTTCTAATCAAAAGGTCGATGATGGTTCACCGTAATCATTAAAATCAAACAGTCACTTTCCTTCACACAAAAAAATAATATAAAAAAAGAAAAAGAAGCCCGCTAAGTCAAAACCTATGAAGGAGACTTAGGCAAAACTGGGGCATCCCGCTGACTGTAAACTCTAAAATAAACAGTTCAGGCAAAATTTAGGGATAATACAAAGAGATTTTTAAATCCTTATCTTGAAAATCCTCAATGTCAAAACAATCAAATGTTATAGGGGAGTAGTGGCTGCCTTTTCATAGGTCCCTTTGACTTCTGAATCATCACTGCGACGATCAATGAAATCCCTAACTTATGGGAACCTGAATGCATAGTATGAGTTAACTGAGCATAGGACTGAAGATCATCACGTAGATTGGGTGGGTACAAATAAATTTTGAGCCTTTATCTTTTGTTTCATAAACCGTGAACCAGGCCATGTTACAACCCTCAAAAGACCTAACTGAAACAGGGTTATTTAGAAAGTATACTACAACAAGGTTGCGTAACCTGACTCCAAAAGATCCTTGTGAATCATTTATTTTGGCAATACACTTTTATTTTAAACTTTGAGTGTCTTGAACCGCCTTGTTCTGACTAACGACTCATGTATTTTCCATCTTTCAAAAATAATTTTTCAAAAATCGCATGAACTTTGCATTACCATGTTTGTATGAATATTTTTGTTTGCAAACTGGCTTTCCTCTAAGGAATTTTCAAACAATGAGAAACTTGGTCAAGTGATCTTATCAGGGGCAAGTTCCTTTTACATCCTGTCAAAGAATCAGTTCAAGATTTGTTCAAGGCAATATCTTCTCAGATTTGGTTTATCCAGAGAATTGTTCAAGACTCAGACTGGGGCAAGCCCTCCGAGGATACAGCAAAACAGTCGATTCCACGAATCAGACAGCTGAAGCAATTATCAATTCATTTGACCTGGGGCAGTTTACTTGCATAATCCCTAAGCAGTTATTCATCATTCCTACAGTGACTATCAACTTGATACAGTTTAACAGAATGACAGTGATCTCCGTGTTGAGGAATCAGTCCTCCAGTTTTGTCATCTCACAGAAAGAGTCGAGTCTTGTCGTTGACGTCTGCATTTGCATTTGATCATATGTCATAGCATAATTCCTATACATGTGCACATCTTGGGTGCTTTATTCCCCATTTACATTTCTATCTTGGGTGCTTTACTCCCCATTTACATTTCTATCTTGGGTGCTTTATTCCCCATTTACATTTCTATCCTGGGTGCTTTACTCCCCATTTACATTTTTATCTTGGGTGCTTTATTCCCCATTTACATTTCTATCCTGGGTGCTTTACTCCCCATTTACATTTCTATCCTGGTTGCTTTACTCCCCATTTACATTTTTATCTTGGGTGCTTTACTCCCCATTTACATTTTTATCTTGGGTGCTTTACTCCCCATTTACATTTTTATCTTGGGTGCTTTACCCCCCATTTACATTTCTATCCTGGGTGCTTTACTCCCCATTTACATTTCTATCTTGGGTGCTTTTCTCCTCATTTACCTTCTATCCTTGGGTGTTTTATCCCCCATGTACCTTTATCCCGGGTGTTTTATTCCCCGTTTACCAGATATTCCTGGGTTGACCTAACATCATGGTGTTTTACCCCCATTTACTTTTTTTCCCTGAGGTCGTGTTTTACTCGCGTCTTACCTTGTGGGCAAAATTTATTTACTTGGCATCATGGGTGTTTTATCCCCATTTGCGTTTTTCTCCTGAGCTCGTGTTTTACCCGCGTCTTACCTTGCGGACAATTTCTAATTTACTTGGCACCTATCAACAATTCTGTGTCGTATCTATCCGACGTTCTTCCAGATATGACATGTCTTCTTCCCTAGTGCAATTCCTCGATGGGTCGTCCCCTGTGACGTTGTTTCGTCTGTATCCGTGCATTTGTCATTTTCATCATACGCATCATATCAGATTCATATCATATTTAGCATTATAGTTCGTTTTGTTTTGTCCATATCATTGCATAGCACTGCGTCTAAAGGAAAAATTTTCGGTTATCTGTATTTAAATCCCTCCACCATGATTTCTCGAGTCTCCGTTGCTCAAATCACCCGGTGAAGTTATTTAAATAGGGGCAACTGTAATACCCCAAATTTTGCCCTAAGATTTGTCGTCGCATTTCATTGCATTTTTATTGCATTTAATCAATTACTAACAAATTTGTGTAGTCGTTTGACTTTTTGCAGGTAAATATCATATGGCATGCATTTTTTTTCTAAAAAGTAAAAATGGTACAATTGGCAAGAGGACATGTGTAAGGAGTTGTGAGTGTGAGAGGTTGAGAGTTCGAATCTCACCTTTGTCACTTTTTTGTTTTTTTATTATTTTTACTCTAAATTTTTCTATCTTTCATTAAAAAATAACAAAAATAGTTTTTTATTATTATTTAATTATTATTTTCGTATTTTTATTAAATCATTTTTTAAAATATTATTTTTTTCACTTTTTTCTTAATTATTCATAAAAATATCCAAAAAATCATAAAATAAAAAAAATATTGAAAAACTTTTGTTCTTTTTATAATATTTTTGATTTTAGGAATCAATAGGATTATTAGTTTTTATTTTAAGTTTATTTTAATTATTTTAAATTATTTAAATTTTATTTTTTTTCTTAACTAATTATTTAGTTTGGGCTTTAAAATGGGCTTTAGGGACATTATTAACAATTTGGTGTTAACTCTAATTTGTTCCCTATATATACATGTGTTGCTTTGTTGAAAAGGGGTCAGAAGGTTTTCTTCAGAAAAGAGGAGAGAGAAAGGGAGAAACAAAGGAGATCCCCAGGGAAAGAAAGGCGGTCGTTCCCACAACTCGTCAGAAGGATTGGAGCTCTCCAGTGTTCCCTTATTCAAACCTTTTTCACATTTATCGAAGCAAACCTCCGCTTCGTAGGTTAAATTACTAAATCTTTTGCTTTTTCATGTTTATGTGCATATTTTGCCAAGTTAATGTGTTTAGGTCCGTTAAATTATTAAACCTTTTGCTTTTTCATATTTATGTGCATATTTTGCCATGTTAATCTCCATGTGTGTTTAGGTCCGTAGATTTTAATATCAAAACCTTTTTTTAACAAAACCTTTTTTTTAAAAATCAAAACCTTTTTTTTTATTTATTATTAAAACCTTTTTTTTAGTAAGACCTTTTTTAAAAACTGAAAAGCCTTTTTGTTCCGAAGAAAAAAAGACCTTTTCCCAAAAAAAACTGAAAAGCCTTTTTTGTTCTAAAAAAAAAACTGAAAAGACTTTTCCTCCAAAACACTTTTTTTTATAATTTAAACTTAATTTTTTTTTATAATTTTAACTTAAATATTTTATTAAAAAATTAAAACCTTTTTTATATAATTAAAATATTAAAAAATTAAAACCTTTTTCGTAAGGAACTCCTGATGTTTGATGTTTGTCGTGTCATTTTATGTACCTTTTATTACTTTTCTTTCTTTGGGCATTTCATGTGCATGCTCGAGGTTGAGATGTGCTTGTGGTGGCCACAGCCCCACACTATTTTCCTCCCTCACTTCATTCTAAGTGTCATTACATATTTTCATATTCTTCATGTTTTCAGAAATGTTTCTTTGTTTCTTTATACCCTCTGCCTTTATTACTTTTCTTATTTCTGTACCTTAATTATTCCTCCATATAATGATTTGTCATATTTTCACATTTTTTACAGTTTTATCCTTCCGAAGGATTAGGTCCAGCCTTTTGGCCGCCGAGTCAATAGCCTTACCCCTTTAATGGATCAAACCCTGTTTAGCCTAGGTGTCCCGCCGTGGGCAAAATTGCTTTTATCCTAGTGTTAGGCCAAAAGAGTCGCCGTACTCTGTTTTAAGATTTTCCGCCGTGGAATCCCTAATTTAACCCTATTTTAATTTTAATTAACATTTTTTTAACATAGAGATTGGAGTCTCTGAACAAACCTTGGCCACAGTCAAGACGTTTCTAACCTCCCTTTTGAGGGGAACTACAGTTACTCTGATTCCATTCCCGTAAGGATATGTAGGCACAAGATGCGATGTCTTGCCGAGTAAACTTAGAATTAACCCCTAGGTCTTTTTTAATTTTCAATCCTTTGTATATACCCTAAAGCAAAATAATTAATGAAATAAAAAAAAAAAAATAAACAAAAGGTTCCCGTAGAGTACTACGGAAGTTTAGGGTGCTAATACCTTCCCTAAATTTAACCAACCCCCGAACCTTAGATCTCTCCCTTTTAGGTTTTTCCTTTCTTTAACCTTTCCTTCGGATAAATCAAAGACCGGTTGTAAATGAATTAAGATTCAAGTTAATCAATAGCTTGACATCCAAATTTCACCGCAACAATATGCAATCGATGCTAACCTCTTCTCGTCCATCAGGCTGAGTTGGTTTAGTGAGTTCTTAATCCATTCTGCCTCGTCGAGTTTCACGTCAACCAAAACTCGCAAAGAAGGAATCTCAACTTCTAACGGTAGGACAACTTCCATACCGTACACCAATGAGAAAGGAGTTGCCCCGGTTGATGTACGCACCGTGGTACGATAACCGTGCAATGCAAATGGAAACATCTCGTGCCAATCCTTGTAGGTCACAACCATCTTCTGTACAATCTTCTTGATGTTCTTATTGGCCGCTTCAACGGCACCATTCATTTTCGGTCGGTAAGGAGATGAGTTGTGGTGTTCAATCTTGAAACTCTGGCACAGCTCCTTCATCATCGTGTTATTCAGATTCGAACCATTATCAGTAATGATCCGCTAGGGAATTCCGTAACGACAGATGATGTCCCTCTTTATGAATTTAGCCATCACCTGCTTGGTCACATTAGCATATGAGGCTAACTCCACCCACTTGGTGAAGTAGTTGATAGCTACTAGAATGAAGCGATGACCGTTAGATGCAGTGGGCTCGATCTTGCCTATCATGTCGATGCCCCACATGGAGAACGGCCACGGGGAGGATATGACATGTAACGGGCACGGCGACACATGAATCTTATAAGCATAAATCTGGCATTTATGACATCTCTTCGCGAATTTGAAGCAATCCGATTCCATCGTCAGCCAGTAATATCCTGCTCTAAGGATCTTTCTCGTCATAGCATGCCCGCCGGCGTGCGTACCAAATGTGCCTTCATGGACTTCTTCCATGAGCATACTCGCCTCTTTCTCATCTACACATCTGAGTAGCATGAGATCGTGGTTTCTTTTATACAAAACTCCATCAGGATTGAGATAAAAATTTCCAGACAGCCTCCTCAGAGTCTTCTTATCCTGGGTTGACGCTCCCGCAGGATACTCCTTAGTCATAAGGAAAGTATGAATATCATGGAACCATGGTTTGCCGTCGGCGGCTTCCTCGATCACAAAGACGAATGCAGGTCTATCAAGACGAGAAAGGACAATCCTTGGAGCTTCATTCCAAAAATTGACTTTATACATCGAAGCCAACGTGGCTAAGGCGTCAGCCATCTGATTCTCTACCCTGGGCACATGATGGAGTTCCACTCGATCAAAGAACGGAAGTAGCCTTCTGGCATAGTTCACGTACAACACCAGATTCGATTGACGAGTCTCCCACTCCCCTTTAATCTGGTTGATCACAAGTGTCGAGTCACCATATACATCTAGGTTCTTGATTCTCAAATCAATTGCCTCCTCTAGACCCATGATGCATGCTTCGTACTCCGCTTCGTTATTGGTGACTTGAAACGTCAGTCTCGCAGTGAACGGGATATGGGATCCGTGGGGAGTCGTGATGATCGCCCCAATGCCACTTCCATAAGAATTAACCGCCCCGTCAAATATCAACTTCCATTGGGATTTCCTATCTGGCCCCTCGTCGGGCAACGATTCATCACAATCTTTCGCTTTGAGAAACATGATATCCTCATCAGGGAATTCAAATTTCCTCGGCTGATAATCCTCGATTGGCTGTTCGGCAAGATACTCATACAATACGCTTCCCTTGATGGCCTTCTAGGAAACGTACTGAATGTCATATTCCGTCAACACCATTTGCCATCTGGAAATCCTGCCCGAAAGCGCTTGTTTCTCGAAGACATACTTGATCGGATCCATCTTCGAAATTAGCATGGTTGTGTGATTGAGCATGTACTGTCGTAAACGTTTGGCAGCCCAGGCTAATGCACAACACGTCTTCTCCAGCATCGAGTAACGAGATTCACAATCCGTGAACTTTTTACTCAAGTAGTAAATGGCATGCTCCTTTCTGCCCGTCTCGTCGTGCTGACCGAGAACACACCCCATACTATTCTCAAGAACTGTCAAGTACATGATTAGGGGTCTTCCGGCCACTGGGGGTATCAAGATCGGAGGTTCCTGTAGATACTGCTTTATTTTATCGAATGCCTTCTGGCAATCCTCGTTCCAGATAATCGCCTGATCTTTCTTTAACAGTTTGAACATCGGTTCACACGTGGCCGTGAGCTGAGAGATAAACCTTGCAATGTAGTTTATTCTGCCCAAAAAACCACGAACTTCTTTTTCTGTTTTTGGTGCTGGCATTTCTTGTATTGCTTTTATCTTCGTAGGATCAACCTCGATGCCTCTTTCACTCACGATAAACCCCAGTAGTTTTCCCGACCGTACTCCGAAAGTACACTTGTTAGGATTCAGCCTCAACCTGGACTTCCTAAGCCTCTCAAAAAGCTTCAGCAAATTGACCAGATGTCCCTCCTCCGTTTGGGACTTCGCAATCATGTCATCAACATAGACTTCAATCTCATGATGAATCATGTCATGAAACAAAGTAACCATTGCTCTTTGGTAAGTGGCCCCTACGTTCTTCAGACCGAAAGGCATTACCTTGTAGCAAAATGTTCCCCAGGGTGTAATAAACATAGTTTTCTCCATGTCTTTCGGCGCCATCTTGATCTGATTGTAACCGGAGAAGCCATCCATGAACGAAAATACGGAGAACTGAGCTGTATTGTCGACCAACACATCAATATGGGGAAGCGGGAAATCATCTTTAGGGCTCGCCCTGTTCAAATCCCGATAATCGACGCACATTCGTACCTTACCGTCCTTCTTCGGTACAGGCACTATGTTGGCGACCCACGGAGGGTAAGTAGTGACCGCTAAGAAGCCAGCATCAAGCTACTTCTGTACTTCTTCTTTGATCTTAACGGCCATATCTGGTCGCGTCCTCCTAAGCTTTTGCTTAACGGGAGGACAATCTTCTCACAGCGGCAAGTGGTGGACCACAATGTCAGTGTCAAGTTCGGGCATATCTTCGTATGACCAAGCAAAGATGTCACTATACTCTCTCAGCATCTCGACCAATCTCTGCTTGACATCACTCTGCAATGCAGCCCCTATCCTGACGTTCCTGACCAGCTCTTCAGAACCCAGATTCACAATCTCGATCTCTTCTTCGTGGGGCAGAATAACTTTCTCTTCTTGTTTCAACAAGCGGGCCAACTCTTCGGGAAGGTCTTCGTCTTCATCAATCTCTTCTTCAGCTTGATAGATCGGGCAATCGAAGTTGAAGTGAGTCGTAGAAGGTCCAGAGTCGATGTCATCTGCTATGTGGATCTCTTTGCCTGTCACTTGGATGGTATCCCTGATGGACCAGTTGTTGAGGCTCTCGCCTGATTTGCTTGGCTGGATCCAAGAGTCTAGGTCGCAATCACTATCTTCGCCGTCTTCAGACGCTGCGTTGACACTTTCAAATATCACCCCACCACTGGTAAACTGGATCGGCCCTTTACCTCGCGACGCACTGTGAGAAGAGGAGGCTTCAGCCGCAGGAAAGTATCCTAACCCAAACTTGTCCTGCTTGTTAGGTATCTCCAGGATTCGCCCCCAGCCTGGGGTAGATCCGGCTTGAACAACGGCCCGGGCTTCCTTGAAGGAGGAGAGAGTCATCTCTGGTTTCTCAGTGATTACAGGAGCTACGTTCTTGACCTTAACGGCTTCGAACGCCTGACATAGGGTTTCGTGGATTTCCCCATCCATCTCCACGTATTTGAAGGACGACAAATGGCTCACTATTATATCTTCCTCGCCACAAACGATTATGATGCTGCCTCCGACAACATACTTGAGCTTCTGGTGCAACGTGGAGGTCACGGCACCCGCAGAGTGGATCTATGGTCGGCCTAGGAGACAACTGTAGGTGGGCATGATGTCCATAATGTAGAAGACTGCGTCGAATGTTTCTGGCCCAACTTGGATTGGCAACGTTACCTCTCCGAAGACATGACGTTTGGTTCCATCGAACGCTTTCACAACTAGATCACTGGGTGTGCAAATCAGTCCTCGAGTATCTAACTTCATCAATGCTTTCTTCGGAAGAACATTGAGTGACGACCCCGTGTCCACCAACACATGAGACATAATTGTTCCCCTACACTCTATCGAGATGCGCAGGGCACTATTGTGATTCCTTCCCTTCGGCGTCAGCTCCAGGTCAGTGAACCCTAACCCGTTTTCAGCATTCACGTGGGCTACGACCCCTTCCAACTGGTTGACCGATATTTCCTGTGGTACGTACGTGGCATTCAAGACCTTTAACAGCGCATTGCGATGTGCCTCAGAACACAGCAACAAATTCAGAATGGAAATTTTCGAGGGTGTTTGATGGAGGTGATCCACGATCTTGTAGTCACTCTTCTTAATCAACCTCATAAACTCTTCAGCGTCTTTAACAAGTAAGTCTTTCTCTACCCCACGAGGGGTTTCTTCAACGACTTTACTCTTTCCTTTATCAGTTACATCAACTTTGTCCGCTTTGTCCGCCACGATCTCAGGTGGAGCAAATACTCTCCCGCTACGAGTGATTCCGCCAATTCCCACTAGGTTATCCACACACGACCCAGATGGTTCCAATTCCAACTTCTGTCCGTTACAGTAGACGTCTGCCCCATAATGCCATGGGACAGCATTAGTGCTTTCGAAAGGTATCGGCCCAGCTTTGGTGATGGTAATCGTGGGCGGTCTGGGTGCAGAAATAGTTATCGTCTGACGAGGGATGGTGATGGTGGCAACCTCATCATCTTGCTTCAGCATTACCTCTCCCGATCCACTTTCGGCCCTTCTGCTAAACTGCAAGATTCCTTCGGTCATCAGACTTTGGATCCCTTCTATCAACTGTTCACATCCATCAGGACGAATCGCACAGCCCATACACAGTTCTCCACAGCCCGGAAAGAAACCTCTTTTCATCAGCTTGGCTTTGACGAAGCTAAGCGGTGTCTTCAGATCCTTGACATCAGTCAACAAATCCAAGCTCTCGTCTTCAATAATGGCATTTACCCCACCTCCCCTATGATTCGGCATAGGGTTCTTCGTGACGTTTGGCACATTATCTGAGAAATTGATGATCTTAGCGTCCACCATATCCTGCACCTTGTGCTTGAAGGCTTTGCAATTTTCTATCGTGTGGCCCGGTGTCCCTGAGTGAAACTCACAAGTTGCATTCGCATCATAACCCAACGGAGGTGCCCCTGTCAAGGGAGCCAGGGTTCTCTTCTGGATTAGCTGTAACTGGAGCAGAGTCTGTAATAGTTGAGCATAAGACATGGGCGGCGTCTCGAGGTGACGACTTGATAGAGGTGCCCTGTTCTGATACTTCCTGTACCCTTGCTGATTCGGCTGCTGCTGCTGCTGTGGCTGTTGGACCGCGGGGATGGTTATGCTGGCCACCTGCTGGTGCTGGCCTTTGCCTTTCCTTAGAGCGTTGGACACGACGCTCGCCTCTCCTTCCCGCCTTTTGCCGCCATATGGTTTCTTTCCCCCTCCAGCTGAGGATAGATCACCTTGAATTTTCCCCAGTTTGATCCCATTTTCAACGTGCTCACCCGTGATAATGAGATCCAAGAAGCTTCCAGACATACTGCTAACCAATTTCTCGTAATAAACCCTCTGGGAGGGTGGCTACGGACATTTCAACAAGCTCTCGTTCAACCATCGGCGGCTGAACCCTAGCTGCTAATTCACGCCACCTCTGGGCGTATTCTTTGAACCCTTCGTTGTTCCTCTGTGACAAATTTTGCAGTTGGACCCGGTTCGGAGCCAAGTCACTATTATATTGGTAATGGCGCACGAACGCTTCAGCAAGTTCCTTCCACGTGCGCACACTGGTAGGTTCCAGACTCATGTACCATTCCAGGGAGGGCCCGGACAAGCTATCCTGAAAGAAGTGCATCAACAACTTCTCGTCTTCAGAGTGGGCGGACATTTTCCGGTAGTATGATCTCAGGTGGACGCAAGGGCAAATGGTGCCCTTGTACTTCTCAAAGTCGGGTACCTTGAACTTGGGAGGCACCTTGAAATCAGCAATCAGTCCCAGCTTGGACATGTCAACACCCATAGTGTTCAGGTTCTCGAAATTCCTCATCTTGTCCTCGAGACGTGCTTCAGCAGTCAGCTCTCCTTCAGCACCTTTCTGTGAGAACATATCGTCTTGACGGTCTTCTAACCATGGCTGAGGCCCATACAGATTTCCAACACCTGTGTTGCCGTTGCCCAGCCCAACATTGACATTAGCTTCGAAATTCCCATTACCGACGCCAGTCGTATTACCATTGAGCCCCATGTTAGCGATTACATTGCCATTGGCACTACCGTTCCCCCCAATCACGGGGACGCCATTCTGAGGAGTTTCAACAGGTGGAGGGGTTGGAACAGTCCCACCATGGAGTACACCATTGCTGTCAACCCTTGAAATCAGAGGCTGGACCAAAGTTCTGAGCTGGTCTTGGCCGTTGGCAACCACTTGCATGAGCTCCATGAAGCGGTCCATCCTCTCTCGGAGTTCTTGAACGTCAGTCTGGACTTGCTCCATAGCTCTAGCTCGATTTGCTTTGGTCGGATAGCGGTGGATTGGCCTTTGATCCATCCTGGAACAACCTGCATACACAAAGGGTTAGAAAAACGACAGAGTGCTCGTTATGCAAATGCTTCATGCAAATGCAAACGTGTGTCTTTGTGTTAGGGAGATTTCCCCCCCCCCCCCCCCCCCCCCGATCCTAGTGCCTGAGTGCCAGTGCTGATAATAAGAAGTCTGGGTCCAGTCATGGAAATAACATCTCATATATATAAAGAAAGCCCATCAAGGCAGTACACAACATCACTGAGTACAAGCCGAATCAATAGCATGACCTCAACCAACAAGCCTGGTGATGGTCTGCATACAACAATGATCAAAACAAAAGGATTACAAATAGTCAAGCACGACCACGAGCGCGAAACTCTTCTAACAACCCCTTCATTTCTGGATGATCAGGACGAGTGAGCAACCCTTTGACGAGTAACTCTCTCTTCATAATGGTGTACTGAAGACCTTCTAGTGATTCTTCCCATGCTCCTTCGTCGAAACAATCTTCTAGCTTCCGCTTCTTGGACTCAAACGTATGTTTGTGCTCGTTCAGGTTAGCAAGAGCCTTGTTTAGCAGGCCTTCAGCGGCATATCTGCGAGCAGTTTCTTCATCAAACCTCTTCTCACTAGCCTTCACTTGGGCTTTCCATTTGGAGATCTGCTGCTTCAGCTTATCCTCCCGTTCCTTGCCGTTGGCTAGGGTGCCCTTCCAGTGCTGATTAAACTTGGCTATTCTTCGGTACGCTTCTTAGTGGCCAGTACGTCATTGACAGCTTTAAAGTCTCGACCCAAGCGCTCACGCTCAACCATCTGCTTAGTCAAGTCTGTCCCTAACTGGTTCACCAGCTCTGTCTGCCTCTTGAAGGAATGGACGACTTCGCTTCTCTCGCTTCTGATTTGAGCCAATTCTCTCTCCAGTTCTTCATTTGCCTTTTTCAGCTTATCTCTCTCAGCTAACACATGATTATGCTGCTGTATAGGCACAGTGGTAGGCTCTTCAATCACTGGAGGGCTTTCAGGCTTGGCAGGAGGAAACGGCATCCCTATAGCATCTGCTCTGGCTCTGATCCAGGTCACATACGGAGTGTAGGCTTGGCTATTACTCTTTCCCAGCGACGACTTTCCCCTCTTAATGATATTATTCCAAGCGTGCTGAAGCTTAGATAACGTATCCTCCTCGAGAAGACCAGTGAGGTACAGAGATTCCTGCACCTCTTCATCCTTCGGCGGAGCTCTCAAAGCATAAGCAAACTGTCGGACCAGCAGAGATGGATTATAGTTTATACAGCCCTTCCTGCCTATTAAAGGCACGTTCGGAAACCCACTGCAGCTGAAGATGATCTCGGTACCCAACCTATCTCTATCAAACCAGGTAATATCCTCCGCTGACAAACTCATCAAACGCTCGGACCACTCAGCTGTGGCTGCAGACGAAGCAAAGGGACCCTTCTTGGGTAGGTGACTATCAAGCGATCTATAGAGCAGGGGTACACAGCACGAGACATTCTTGCCTCTTCTGTTCTCGTTTTTGTAGTGGACGGAATGGTAAACATCTCCAATCAAGGTAGGGACTGGATTCCCTGATGCAAAGATGTGGAAGGCGTCGAAGTCTACAAAGTCGGGTATATTGGGGAACAAAATGATGCCATATATGCACAGGGCGAGGATGGCATTGAACATGATCCAACAACCGTCTTTGGTGCACTGCTGAGCTTTTCCCACTAGGAACTGCAAGGAGAAACCGGGAACCTTGTTCCAACTAGACAAGACCAACTCGGAGGCATCTAGGTGAAGTGAAGGAGCTAGACTAGCCAGGTTAGGCTCAGCATCCATATGAACGAAGGGCATCTGACTTTTGATAGGCACACCTAACAAATCAACATACTCCTCTAGTGTGGGTGCAAGAATAAAGTCTCGGAAAGTAAAGCATCTCAAAGGAGGATCGTAGAACTGCAGCAGGGCGTGCAACCCATTCAACTCAAACACAGAGGGTTTACGAATCATGATGAGCAATTTACCGTAAGACTTTCTGAATTCATCTCTCACAGAATCATCTGCCAAAGCAATCAAACCAGTCAGCTGAACAACATCAGGAGTGGGGAGCTTGTAAGCCACAGTCTTCCTCAGAGAACCCATAATAGCACAACAGAAGGCAAGAAAACCTGAATCGGGGGAAACGGTACCTGCAACACAGACACACGTTAATGAAATGCAAATGAGTATGTAAAGCAATGTAAAATGCAATCATGCAGCAGGAGATCAAGACGACTGTGCTGTTGAGGAGATGAAGGTGAAGATTCTGTATCAACAAAACCATAATACTGCTCTGTCAAGAACAACCCTATCTCTGATGAGAAGAAAACCCTGATATCGGACCATAAATCCGCTCTGTCAAGAATACGCATATCTGATAATAAGGACCTCTGATACAGGACCATAAATCTGCTCTATCAAGAACACATACGTCTGAAGATAAGGACCTCTGATACAGGATCATAACTCTGCTCTATCAAGAACACATACACATCTGATAATGAGAACCTCTGATACCAACAAAACTGATTCACTATCAAGAAAACCAGGTAGTCTAAAGGGTAAGGTTTCCTGCAACAAACCCAACCCTGCTCACAGGTATGGACCTAAACTGACACAAGTTCGGCATCCTATGCGGTCATAAGCGTCACAGACATTCAAGAGGGGTGATACGATACCCAGAAGGTGTGGCATCACCGTCTCCTGAAGCGGCCTCACTCAGCTGAATTCCAAATGATCGGTCCCCAGAGTCGACAATCCTCCAAACCAACAACCCCTCAGGCCCAAAGGGCCGGAAAAGAAGTCAACCGGGAGAACCTCGTCTGAGCGTGGATTTCATGAGACACTAGTGCCTGCAAAGCAAGCACGCGCCCACTAATTTCCACAACTAATGCTAGGTACACTCAAGCTTGGGTCTGGCTTCTCACTCATCAGAATGCCCATCCCACAACAGCACAGATAATCATATCATACTGAAAATAAAATGCGGGAAATAAAATGCGATAAATAAACACAACCCAACAAGTAATCATACAAGCGCTAGGATTGACTCTCGCAGGGGACGTTGGATCCCCAAACTGACTCGCATAAGGGACGTTGGATCCCAGGAAACTATCAAGTCCCCAGCAGAGTCGCCAGTTGTCGCTTCCGCGAAAATAAGGTGCCGGCAAAACAGAAGAGTCGCCACCTTTCGTTATTTATCCCTCAGAACGGGAAAGGAAATGATCGGAAAAACCTGACGAAAAGGTATAAGACAAGGTCATCGCAACCATTGTCTGGGTTCGGGAGTCGGTTATGCAAGGGGAAGGTATTAACACCCCTCACGTCCATCGTACTCGATGGGATCCACGCTTGCTGGTTTGTCTACGGGTTGGTTTTATCTACCTACCTATCAAGGCTGGTTTGAAAATAAAAGAAAATGACTCGGCAAAGTGTCGCACTTTATGCCTACGTATTCTCATCAGAGAATGAGAAATCAGAGTCAACGTAGTTCGGCTGAATACGGGTTACGGGGAAGGTGGCTCGCCAATACGTCAGTATTGTGCCTACGTACTCTCAACAGGTATGAGAGATCAGAGCTTACGTAGTTCGGGATAATACGGATTACGGGGATTCAGATTCATCTGTTTTATCGAGTAGGGTTAACAAACAGTTCCATCAGTTTGGTGTACGCAGCTCGACCCTTGGAGACTTAGGAGTTACCTTTTGCGGTAGAACTGAGAGTTAACGACACTCTTTTCTTCAGAAAAGCTTCCTTTGAATTATGGGCCCACGGGGCAAAAAGGTTTGAAGTTTGTTTTCTGTCTTTTACGGAAGAACTATTTTTTATGGATGTTTGCAACCAATATCGCACTAGAGACTATGACCTGAGAGTGAATGCGTTGCATGTCACCCAAAGGGTGCCATACTAAACATTCAGACTGTTGAAAAGAAACTCTCCAACAATCCTTTCTCAGATAGCTTAAGGCTCGTAACGTACGATGTCAACTAACCTTTATTACTGTATTTTAATTTGTTTGAAGATAAGAAGAGAGAACAGGCTCAACTAAGGGGGAGACTATCAAGTCCTAATGTTGTCATGCCAAGGATTCATCCTATTGTTGAAGTTTGAAATAGGGAACTCCTAGAAGTTATCATGCATAGGTTTCAACCTAAAGTTCTAATCATCACTTCCTTATCAAAGGAAGTGAGATTCCTAGGGGATCATGTCAATGATGAATAGAAATAGATAAAGCATCAGCTTAAACAGTAAACAGTAAACTGCATGCAATGCAAGTGAGGGAGGAAATGTGTGTGGGGCGTCAGCCTCCACAAGCTCGTCTCAACCTCAAGCCAGATATGAATAACTGTAATCATACAGAAGAAATAAAATGCCATCAAGTAAATCACAAACCACACAGGCAAGGGAGCAGGGCTCTACCGAATACCAGCAAGCAAAGCCATACAGTAAAAATACAAGCAGAGGGAGCAACTCAACCTCTAGTGCAATCATGCTCCTAGCTTAACACAATCTAAACATGAACTTATTCTAATGCATCAAGCAAATCAAGCAAGTCACTGCAATACAGTTGCACAACAAGGAAACAAACAGGAAAGAAAGCAAATCAATAGCTCCCACAGCAAAGCAATCTTCTGACAGCAGTTCAGTCATCAGTCTTCGACTGCTCTTTAGGTCTTTCATCTGCAATAGCAAGCATCAACTTGCTTCTTCAAGATTTCAATACATCAAACATAAGTGTCAACTTATTCTCTCTTCCTCAAACCTCAGCTCTTCAGTAAATTCCACCTTCAGGCTTCACCCCTAATATCAAGTATCAACTTGGCTCCTTCAGGCTCTCAATGTATCAACATAAGTATCAACTTATTCTTTCTTCTTCAAGCCTCAGCTCTTCACTCAATTTCAATTTGATCTTCTTCACACAAGTATCAACTTGTTCTTCTTGATCTCCAAGCTTCAGCTCCCTCAAGTATCAACTTGCTCTTCCTGATCTACAAGCTTCAGCTTCAATGCCAGTCTTCAAACAAAGGGAAGTATCAACCTCTAGCCTTCAATATTCTTCAAGCAAGGAACTCCATCCTCTAACAAGGGAGAAAGATTCATCTAACAAGAGCAAAGTTTGGATGATTGACAGCAGAGTGAAGACCAAAGGTCACCACTAAGCATCCTATCATCAGAGAAAGGGACCCTCAAAGGTTCTACCAACTTGTAAAGAGCCACACATCCTACCAAAGGAGGGATGAGGCCTTTAAAAAGGGACCTTACATCATAGGGAAGAATAGAAGTGATCAACATCTTCTGTGTTTATGAAGGAAAAGAATCTATCTAGAAGCTCTGCCTACAAACCCTAATCTTAACACCTAACCTAATCAACACTACACCAAAATAAGGGGAGATCTTCACATCCAAACTTCTCCAAGCACTCTATTGCATCTTCAACTTGCCTTCAACATCTTCCAAGAACAAGAGAGACAAAACCCTAATCTAAGGGAACTAAAGAAGTCATTCTAGTTGAATTAGTGCATTAGAATCATCTAAAGTTAGCACTTAAACTAAAATCAAACAAAAATAGTAAACCACATTGTAAATTCCTACAAAAATTCCTAAGGGACCCTAATTCAATCATGAATCTACCATACAAAATTCAGAGGTTGAATCATCCACCAAATTCTAGCTATGAAACCTAAATCATAAGGTATTAATCATAAAACCTAAAAATGGAGCTCCTAAAGTTTCAACCTAAAACTACCACTTACATTCATCACAAAAATGTTAGAAAACTCTAGGGGGAACATGCATATCTATGCTAGCTACACACAAAAAATCAAGGCAAAAATCATCATCAAATGATCAAACCAAATTCAACAAAACCAAGCATCAACCATGGTCATTTTAATATCAATTAAAATTCAAAAATGCACATAAAATCAAAAAATGCATGAAATATTAATATTTTTTCTCTAAAAAAAACTAGATTCAATCATCAATCCATGAAAAAAAGAATGGAATCATTTGAGTCATTTTTCAATTTTTTATGGATTATTCAATAACCATGAATGAAATGAAAAATAAAATGAAAATGCAAGGAAATTGATAAGCGCGTGGTGTGAATAGCAACAAAATTCAGTTCATTTCAGGGTTGGGCCCAAAAAGGGGGTGTGAGTATCACGTTTGCACTAAGCCCACCCAGATTATATTAATGAAACGCTGCGTTCAAGTACTCAGAGTCCTTCACAAAATTTAGATCACTCATGGCCGTTAGATCCCCATCTGGTCAAAGGTCCGCATCTAATCCAATGGCTATGAGGTTGTCTTCTTCCTTTTGAATTTCTGAACTCCCTTCACCTGTGCGCGCTAGGGTCACCGCCGGTGACTTCTCCGATCAGCCACTCCCAACCCTAACTCTCTCTAGAATCCACCATTGGCCACGATTTCTTGATGAATCTTGTCCCAAATTTCCTCAGGAATTCATTCATGCCACTAGTTCATGCTAAAAACTCAAGGTTTGCAAAAACACGATCTCAACCGAAAATTGCATAAACCCTAATCGGTCACTAACTTCCAAATTAATGATCCAGAAACCTTCCTACATCAATCTACAATGAATTTAACCTAACAAATCCTCTTGATTCTACTCAAATTAAGCTGCACGATGAAAAGTACATACCTGCAAATTCTTGATGAACAGAGTGGTAAAATCTTCAAATCAACCCTCAATAATCTCCAGACTCCTTCACTAGCATCCAAGGAAGGTTCTGTATGCAAAGAAATGAGTTGAAATGCCTTGAATTCTTGAACCCGATTCTGAGTTGCAAGCTTCAAACTCCAATGGCTAACTCACGATTCTCCCACAGTTGTACCTTGAATTCAATCTGGGATCAACCACTAACACTATAGCAAGCTATTGGGAGCAAAAGAATGGATTGAAATTGATCCAAACCTTGTAACAGAATTGGATTTGCAAGAAGAAAGTTCAAAGTTCAATCTCACTATTCTCCCTCAATTCTCACCAACCTTGGCCTTGGATCACTTCATGATCATATATAGGACATGAATGAATGATCTAGAAAGTTCTGGATCACTCTAATGAGAAGTTCAATATCTCATCTCACTTGAAATTCAATCTCATGGTACACTCATGACAATCCTTGCAGCAACTTGTATTCATTATGCTCTTCATCCAAATTCTCTCCACATGAGATTTTGAGTGTGTTTGGAATGTGTTAGCACCTTGGTTTGATCTTATGAGAAGTTTGGCATATGTACCTTAAGCCTTAAGTAACAAAATGCAACTCCATGATTTTGACCTCAAATGAGAAAAGTAATATTGCCAATGTCTTTAAAATGTCATTTCTGATCAAAATGACATATTACATGCCTTATCTTGGCTTTGGAATGAAAAATCACAAATTTGGTCCTTTTAATGAACTTTAATTCTTCCTTTTTTAAGTCAATTTTGCAATTTTGAGTTACAAGAAATTCCAACCTCTCATGACCACTTAGCTAGCCTTAAAACATCATTTTAAAAAAGTTTGATGTTGAACATTTTCCCATTTGAAGCTTGCAAATAGGAGTTATGGACTTATGATTGAAATGACCTATAATCTTCAAATACCCAAAATACCCTTGACTTGTCAAAGCCATAACTTGAGCTCTACAAATCCTATCAAGGACTTCTAGTACTCTCTAGAAAGCTAAGAGGATAAGGAACAACATTCATGTTGACCAAAAGTTCATAGGAATCATCCTTCTAGGGCAAAAGTGTCATGCAAGTTGGGTAACTTTCAAGCTCCAAATTCACATACCTCAGATGACTTGTAACTTGTCAAAGCCATAACTTGAGTTCTACAAATCCTATCAAGGACTTCTAGCACTCAAATTAAAGCTAAGATCATGCTCTACAACATTCATGTTGGGGGTAAGATGATATGACAATCACATATTGAGCTAAATTGCCTTGAAGATAAGGGTCAAACTAGGGGATTTTACACTGTCAAGCCTTAGAAACCCTAGCTTGAAACTTCTCAAACTCTTCCATCATGAGGAGTTGACCTTGGAATCATCCTTATCACATCTCAATGCATCAATCCATGATCACATGGCTCTTGGATTAGGTCTCAACCTTCTTCAAATCATCAGTTGACTTAGGGTTGACCTAGTCAAACCCTAGCTGCACCACTCATGGCTGAGGCTTCTTATTCTTGCACAATGACCTGTCTAGGCTTCAAGGTGATCTTCAACACTTCTCATGAGCTCTCTCAAGACCTCAAGTCTAACTTCATGGCTTCAGAATCATCTGATGGATTTCCACAACTCTCAAGTTAGGAGACACACACTCTTGGTTTCAACCACTCTCTCTGAGGATCTCTTAACTTCCTGACAAGGATATCAACCCTTAAGCACCTGAATAACCTTCTTAGCTAGCTTCATAGTCTTGTATAGCTCTTAATTGGTAATCCTACCTCTTGATCTCCTGCATACATATCAATGAAATACAAATGATAATGCTAATGTGAATGAAAAGAAACATAAGATAGGTAAAGAAAAGTTGAGCAAATTTTGGGGTGCAACAAGTAGTATCTCAACTTTTAAGCTGTAATCACTACTATTAACGTAAGACACTCATGTCATACCCCAAATTTGTCATACCCTTCCCAATTTTTTCTCTGAAGGATCATTTGGCCTTTGGCCATGATCTTCTAGGAGTAAGGCCATAAACTTTTGTGTATTCTCATTATGACTAACAAGCTTTTGTAGGTGCCTCAAGTTCAAGATAAAATAAGGATGGTGAACTCTCATGGTTAAAAGTCGAGGAATGAACAATTGATTTCTAATTAATTTTAAGCCATGATCCAGAAGGTTCTATGTTATATTTCAAATGGCGTTTAGGCCATGCTTTAAGGCATCTTTAAGCTATAGGAAATTTGCAAGTTTGTTCAAAGTTGGTATTGAACCATTCTTAAAGCTCTTCAAAAAGATTGCTCTTGGGCCACTCTAAAGAGATTTCAAAATTAGTGTTGGATCATTATTTTAAAGACACTTGTAAGATACCTCAAGATTGGATCCAAGATTAAGGTCAAAGTGACTTTTGGTCTTTATTACCTCATTCCTTAAAGTGTTAGTGCAAATGGATCTTTTGGGTCATAAGCATGGTTGCAATATGAGGTCTTTAAGGCCTTGGGTTCGTTGTTCTTCAAAGTATTGTTGCAAATTGGTTTTAGACCATGGGATCAAATTGATCAAGTTACAGTTGATTGATTCAAGATGACTCCAAGCTTTAAATTCATGTTAGATTGGCTTACTCATATTCCAAGTTTGCAAGTTATGATCATTCATTAACAAGCCATGTCACAAGTTACAAAGGCCATGTTACTTAAACAGTACCATAAAAACAAGTCATCTACCAAACAGTTCGTATTATTTGAAACCAAAGATGCAAAGTTGTTACAATGTTAGACTACAGTTGATCACAAAATGCAAATTGATTACATTGTTAAATACAAAGGAAAATTTACAAGAAAAAAAAGACCTAAAACTATGAAGAGAACTCTAAAAAAAACTAGAGTTGCAGCAACCTTGTTCTTACTATACTACTACTAAAAGTCTTCACCAAGAATAGCCTTAGTCTTCATCCAAGCATCTTCAAGGGCATTCTTTATCCTCACGGCTTCATCAAGTTTTGCACCAGTTAGCTTAACTCTCAGTTGATCCCTTCATCTCAAATGTCCATCAAATTCCAAACAAAATCCAACACGATTCCAAAAATAAAACAACATGTTTCAAACCAAATCGTCATCATCCATTACAATTCCCAAAAGATGTCCTAAACAAATTCGGGTGGAAATGAAAGCTCATCATCATGAAATCAGAACAGGAAATTACAATTCCTATTTCTTTTCAAAATATACTCAGACATGTTGACGCAAAAAAATAAAGGACTTCATCACACATCAATTTAAAAACCACAGAATTTGATGGCTATAAAAAGAGCAGTAACACGCACAAAGGGCTGGGGGAAACACACGCATTACAGAGAGAAAAAACGCACACACAAAATTAACAACAACATCAAATACACACAAGAATACACATCCACACGGGGGAAAGGAATCATACGCACAACAATCATCATCATCACATACGCAAGCATAACAACATCACCATACACAATCACAAAATCAACACGGGCATAGCAGTACATAGGAATATCAGCATACACAATAACAACAAGAAAAAAAGCAGAAAAATTGAGAAGGCAAAGAGGAGTACACACAAAGAGCAACGAGATAGCAGAGTCAAAAGATGATTTCGAAACCAATAAAAGTGAGAATTTGCAACGTCGATTGAATCAATACCTTTAATTTAATTTGAGGTAAGTCTTCATCCAATTCCTCCTATTTTTGTTATGGCACTTGTGATTTTCGCCGTGAACCGGACAATTTAATTTGATACGAACAAAGGAGTGAGTGTTGTGAACGATTTCTACTGTCTCCGACCAGAAGGCCATGGCGCGGTGGATTCTATATTATTGTCGGCAGAGAAGTGATTTTGTGCGAGCCGCAGGCGATAGAGAGGCGATCGTAGATGAGGGTGAGGGAGAAAGATGCGAGTGAAGGAGAGTTTGAGCAAGTGAGAGCATTGCAGAGTTAGGTGATGCTGCTCTTGTTTCTATCATCCTCATTTTAGGAAGTTTTACCCCATACCCCTACACTTATACCTATACCCTTACATTAAAAAAATTTGGACCAAAATATCCTCGTATAAAAATTTATTATTTTTTAATTTTTTTTATATTTTTTTATTTGTTTACCGGAAGACTTTTTGGAAGTCTTCCGGTTCACATTTTTTTAGTATGTTTACCGGAAGACTTCCAAGAAGTCTTCCGGTACATATTTTTTTCGTTTGTTTACCGGAAGACTTTTTGGAAGTCTTCCGGTTCATGTTTTTTTTTTTAATTTGTAATTAATATTTAAGATTTATTAATTTTATATAAAGACCAATTTAGTAAATTTTTGAATATTATACTTAAAATATAAAAATTCTATAAATAGAGAATCATTTTCAGAATATTTTCTATTTACTATAATTATTAGAATACTAGGATTAAAATCATTTATTTTAAATGATCATAATAGTAGAATTTTCTCAAATATCTTATTAATCTTAAACATTAATAAATAAAATAAATTTAAATATAAGATATAAGTTTACATTATTCAATATATTTAATCAAATGAAAACATATGTGATAAATAAATAATGTATTTTAACTTAAAATGATCACAATAAGTTAACTTGCAAAATAATATAAGTAATAAATTAATAATGTATTTTATTTAAAATAATCACAATAATAAAATACGCAAATAATGTGTTTTATTTATAGGACTGATATAGTTTTATTGATTATTTAATTTTGAATACTACTATGAATATAGTATTTAATCTATACTTTAGAACTCACATAATTATAAATATAAAAAATATTTTTTATTACCCATATTTTTATTTAATTAAAAAAAATAAGAATATAAATTTATTATTTGTTTTTCATTTTTGTTTGATCTTTTTAATTATTTTACTTTATTTAATATTTTTAATAAAATAAATAATTTATTTTATTTAAAGTAAGCACAGTATAGAATATGCAAAAAATTTATAAATAAAAAAAAGATCAAACGAAAATGAAAAATAAATAATAAATTTATATTCTTATTTTTTTTAATTAAATAAAAATATGGGTAATAAAAAAATATTTTTTATATTTATAATTATGTGAATTCTAAAGTATAGATTAAATACTATATTCATAGTAGTATTTAAAATTAAATAATCAATAAAACTATATCAGTCCTATAAATAAAACACATTATTTGCGTATTCTATTATTGTGATTATTTTAAATAAAATACATTATTAATTTATTACTTATATTATTTTGCAAGTTAACTTATTGTGATCATTTTAAGTTAAAATACATTATTTATTTATCACATATGTTTTCATTTGATTAAATATATTGAATAATGTAAACTTATATCCTATATTTAAATTTATTTTATTTATTAATGTTTAAGATTAATAAGATATTTGAGAAAATTTTACTATTATGATCATTTAAAATAAATGATTTTAATCTCATTGTATTCTAATAATTATAGCAAATAGAAAATATTCTGAAAATAATTCTCTATTTATAGAATTTTTATATTTTAAGTATAAAATTCAAAAATTCACTAAATTGGTCTTTATATAAAGTTAATAAATCTTAAATATTAATTACAAATTAAAAAAAAATATGAACCGGAAGACTTCCAAAAAGTCTTCCGTAAACATACGAAAAAAAATGTGGAGCGAAAGACTTTCAAAAAGTCTTCCGGTAAACAAATAAAAAAATATAAAAAAATTAAAAAATAATAAATTTTTATACGAGGATATTTTGGTCCAAAAATTTTTAATGTAGGGGTATAGGTACAAGTGTAGAGGTATGAGGTAAAACTTCCCTCATTTTAATGTACAATGTTGTTGTTGTTGGACGGGCCTTGTTCTTCTGCCCAATGTTTTTTTAAATTTTTGTTTTTTTTATTAGGAGGTGGGCTTAATAACAATTAGCCCAAAATTTTGTTATGTTGTCATTTGATTTTTGTTGATATATTATGATGTTAATATATTCTAATTTTGAAATTAATACGTGACTATTTAGATGATAGTTTAGTTTAGTTTTATTATTAGATTGTGATGATTAATTTTGAGTCTTGATAAAAATTTGTGACATCAATCTTATCTTGATTTTGTGTAAAGTTTCGAACTTGAAATTAATTTTAATTTACATGTATGATTAACTCTTGATTTAAATTCAATTATTGGTTTAAGTGTGTGGATAAATCCTTGTTCCCAAAGCCACAAGGGTGTGACCAGTTTCATATAGGCTTGGAATTAATGTCTGATGCATTTTTTATGATAAATTTGATTATGATCTCAATACTTCGCATGCTGATTGTCTATGATGCCTTCTAGCCTAGGATTGATTGCTTGATTGTATGATTTTCCATGTTCCCTTAGGTTCTCAATTCAGTTTTGTCTCCGACAAATTGGATCAGAGTAGATTTTAGGTTTTGATATATGGCATAATAACTTCTAGGATAGTCTCCCTTCGATCTTAACTTTAGGATCATAGAATTAGGCTAGTTTCTTTGCCGCTTAAAACTAAAATATTTTCTAAAAATAATACAAAAATACCTTTAACTAAATATGATGTGCATCACGCGCCATGAATCTTAAGTACATAGAAAAAGATCAGCGGGAGTTTTCTTTACCTCTTCTTAGGGGAAACGCTTGACTCATCTGTATAACACATATGCTTCTATTATCATAGACTTTAGTGTGATACGTATCTCTAACTATTTTCCAAACCATAATAAAATGCCTCACAAATCCCAATCATTTTTTGCCTTTGGGATTTTCCATTTAAAACCTTTTCAAAAAGGGCATGCTACCAAGCGTTGTCCATAAAAAAGACATAACAAACCAAAAATTTTCAACAAGACCTACAGAGTTCTGATTCCCTCTAGGATACGTAGGCACTGGATTGTAAATTAAGACGAACTCAATAAAAAAAATCTTTCTTTTTGCCTCAAGTATTCATCCACTTTACCTTTTACAAGCTTTGTGATTTCAGATACCTTTCATGCCTAGAAAACTTAGATGGTTTCCATCGAGTACGATAGATGTAGGGGGTGTTAATACCTTCCCCTTACATGACCAATTTCCGAACTCAACATGGTTGTGGTGACCATATGCTATCCTTTTTCCCGTAGGTTTTATCGATATTTTCCTATTTTTTCATTGAAATAAATAAAGTTCGGTGGCAACTCTCATTAGTCCATTTGTGATTGTGCAACCCTTTCTTTACGCATTGCGAATATCATATTTTTGGAGGTACGACAACTCAATCTCCTAATAACGTAACTCCGTCTTTTTAGCACCTTACTAATGAAATATATCAGCTTCTCTCTTTCCTCTGTCTCCTTGACCCACACATAACTCATAACTTTGTCTGAAACGGCTAGGTGCATGATGAGAGGTTGGTTTCTCTTTGGTCGTATCAGAATGGAAGGTGCATACATGAAATGTTTTACTTCTTTAAAAGAATACTCACATTCTTCTGTCCACTAGAACTTCGCTGACTTTTTCACCGCAATAAAGAAATAAATTAACTTGTCTCTTGCGTAAGAAAAGAGCGAGATAAAGCGGTTAAACATCATGTCAACTGTTCTATGGGCTTATCATATCAATGATTGCTTGAAATTTGTCCAGGTTTTCTTCCATTCCCCAGCTGGTCAACCTAAACCTAAGGAATTTCCCGGCTTGTACCCTGAAAGTACACTTGTTCGGGTTAAGCCTCATGTTGTAACTTCTGATTGATGCAAATGATTCTTCTAAATCTTTGACGTGTTTTCAATTTTTCAAGGTTTTGATCACCATATCATCCATGCATTCCTCCAGGTTCTGCCCTATCTATGAAGAAAATACCATATCCATCAGTATTTGGTATGTAGCCCCCCTGCATTTTTGAGTCCAAAAGGTATGAAATCGACCTTCACAAGCTTTTTGACTTCATCTTCTATCACTCTCCTCTATTCCCCACCATCCTTCCGCTTTCTCTGAGACATCGACTTAATGGTTAGATCCAGCGCTAGGTGGTGGTAAACTATGTTTGGATCTATTCCAAGCACATTATGTGATTTCCATGGGAATATGTCTATGTTCTCCTTCAATATTCTTATGATCTCGACTTCCTCCTCTAGAGATAAATTAGTATCAATCTGAGTTGTATGGGATATTTTGGCTCTGTTTTTTAACTTCTTCACTTCTTTGATGGATGTCATACTATCTTCTACTGGGCCTTCTCTTGGATCAATACCAACTAGATTCACCTTCAAATGATCACCTTTTATTGTGTCATTTGCTTGAGATTTCTATTTGTGTTTCAGTTTGTCTTTATAACATTTCTTTGCTAACCCCTAACCACCTTTTATTACCTCTAGACGACCATCCTCGAGGGTTACTTTAGTGTGAGGTACAAAGTGGATAATGTCGCCTCCAAAGCATTAAATGATGGTTTGCCAATAATAATATTATAGGGAGATGCAACATTAACGATCAAATACTGCAAGAGATTGGGAGACATATAGTCTAACTCAATAAAACAAAATATTAAAGCAAATTATAAAAATTGAGTTAATTTATTACCGTGTAGCACGTGTAGGCAAATTAACTCTTTTAGTGATTTTCAATACTTTACCATCACTTTTAAGTGAGTAATAAAGTACTATTTTCAATTAACATATTTATTTTATATTTATTTAATTATTTCAAATATTTTAAATAAATAACTGATTAAATTGAAATTATTTCAATTATCTTACATAGAAATAATATATTTGCTTTTATTTGCATGTTATTAGTTATTGAATTGCGATAACAATAATTATTAAGATATTAATGAAATTTGTTGAGATAACATATTACTATAGGAAATAATGGAAAAAAATATTTCTTAATAAGCCTTTTAAATCAAAAGAGTGAATGAAACATTAAAAAAATTAACCTATTATACTTGTTATAATATCTTTTTAATGATAATTATTTTTTGATATTTTATTTTTCACATGTAAGTAGTTTATATTATTTATTTTTTAGGATAATATAAAAAATGAGTTTAATCATTTATGGTAATTGTTATTAAAATAAGAATTTTTTATGGACAAAGACTTAATTCATATCATTAATAAAAAATTCTTGAATACTGTCATACTTCAAATTCGTCCTACATTGTGTATAATTTTCATCTGTACGCCCTTGTACGAAAAAAAAATCAAGAACAGCAGTACACAAACTTTGGCCTTTCTATCCACCTCACAAATCCTTTACGCAAAACCGTCTCGCAAAATCCAGCTAGCAAAAACAACACGTCACAATCCGTACAAAACGAAATCACAAAACCTTGTCACGAATATTCTCTAATCTCTGCTATAAGTAAAGTCTTCAACCCTCCAAATCGAAAAGGATTCCAACCTTCATAAAGCAAAAACGCACCTCCTTCATCAACTCTTCATCTTCATCCTTCAAAACAAACCTCAAACCTTAAGCAAACCTTCTCCTTCTTCAACCCTTCATACACCATCTATTCAACGACAACCTCACCTTCAATCTACCCTTCAAACTAAATCCACCCTCAACATTCCTTATTCTTCCTTTCCATAAATCTCAACCTTCTTCAAATCACCCCAACTTTCATAATCCCCAAAATATTCAAGATCCAATCACAGAACAGAAAGAGAGATGAAGTGAGATTCAACATAAATCATACAAATCTGCAACAAAATTGAGTGAAATGAACCCGAAACATGAAGCTAGTCCAACGAGGAAACGAGATTTAGACGGAGAGAAATCATTATTTGCATAAATAAGGTTGGAGACGTTCACGTTTCTGTTTCGATATGTTGTAATATTTGATTTCATGTTCTTGTTTTCAAAAGAAAAGTAAGTTAATGAATTTTTGAGTATCAGGGTTGCATTGTGTTTTGAATTTCTCCCCGTTTTATCTCCAAAATTTGCTGATTATGACTTGGGCTTGTGGCCCGTAACTTTTTGTTACACCCTTCTTAAAAAAAATTGTCTTCTTCTTTTGGTTGATTTGGGCTTAGCCCAGAAATGATCCACTCACACCTTAGCCTTCACGTTACACCCCCTCCATCTCTTGTTTTTATTTTCATTTTTTTGTTGTATTTATTTATTTATTTAAATAATTCATAGGTTTTTTATTATTATTTGTTGGTTGATGAGTCTTGGGCTTTATAGCCCATGTGTTTTGTTCTTTCACACTTTTTATTTTATTAGGGTAACTTTTTGTTAATTCATATTAGTTATTGTTAATATTTTTTTGTTAATTATTTTATTAAATACTTTATTAAACACTTTATTGGATATTTTGTTAGAAATTTTTTTATCACTTCATTTCTTGATTTATTCTTTTCATTTTCCCTTGATTTTCATCTTCGATTTTATTTTCAATTTCGATATTGGTCCATGAAGTCTTTCTATTCACGAAAGTTGGTTGTCGAAGTTGTTTAACCTTCATTATTTCAAATCTGTAGTGAATAATCATCGAGATCATTTTCTATACTTTGAGATCGTGATAGGTTACCTTCGATTAATCAACACAAGTTTGTGATTAAGACGAGACTGACACCTTTTCTTTTCGTGTGGCACGACTTCTTTCGAGAATGATCCGCAATATCATTTCTCCATCGTGTTTTAGAACAAATATCAACTTGTGCGACCTCCTATAGTATGATCTTCGTTATAGATCGTGCTACAATGGTTTAGCGCTATAGTCGACCTGATTCATTCAAATAACAATTAACCACTAACTTTAATTTCAAGCAATATATTCTTGATTTACTTTCTTGTCAATATATCGTGATTTTATTATCATTGTTCAGATACTATTGATTATATTGTTGATATTATCTTGTCATTATTTTCATATTATTCATATCATATTCATATTGTTCATATTTTGTTCACACTATTCGAAAACATAATAAAACAATCGAAATCCTAAATTGGTGGACTGTTGGTTACTTTTCTGAGCAACGAAACTTGGGCTTTTTACAGAAACCATAACAAAGGAGCTTTAGTCTGACTCTTGCTCAAGGCTTAGTTTAGGACACCTCACACACACACGTATTTCTCTTGGGCTACCTGACAATGAGACATTTTATTTCATGCAATCCCATGTAACTTACATGTACCCCGCTCCCATTCCGATGTATGCATTTGTATTGCTTTGATTGTGGTTTGTTTACTTGGAGCACCCCTATAAACCATTTTCAAACTAATTTTCGATTCATTGTCGAGCCACTTTTAAAGTACCCCTTGGTAAGTCATTTGCTTGTAAACATTTGCCATCAACCTAATGCACAAACTCTTACATTTCGTTGTGGTTTCGTTACTAGGAGCACCCCTAGGTACTAGGATCGATTCTCACCTCTTTTCAACCAAACCCTCAATTCGTCGTCGAGCCATTTTCAACTCAACTTTTTCACACGCAAATACAATCAAACCCTTAATCCAACGTCAAACGGATTTTCTCAATCAAACTATCAAAACAATTAACAATTATCGAAGCTCTTTTTAAGGTTAAAAGAGAGGGATTGAGCCTTTAATCTTTCTTTAGTTGTTTGGAAGCGAGTTCTCTTACTCTTGTGTGAGCGGTTGACGCCTCTAAAACACTTCCAACTCAATAACATTTAAACCATCTTCTAACCATTCGTCATTCAAAACCCTTTTCAAACCAACCTCTTTTTTCAAGATGAAAAAGAGAGAGAGTCACGCCTTTGACTCACTCTTCCAATTATTTGGGCTCAATGAGCCTTTCTTAAGCTTCGAGTAATCGTCATCAAAACCAAACTTCAACAAGCTAACCCCTCTCTTTTCGTGGTCGTCTCCTACAGACACTCTGATTCTTCATTCATTTTTGAATGTAAGATACATAGGCACAAGATTGCAATAATCTTGGCAAGTACAATTCTATTCATCTTCTGTTTCCCCCCTCTAACCTTTCCCCGTAGTCGAACTACGATTGCTCTAATTTCTCATTCTCGTCCGAATGAGCATACTTAGGCACAAGGGCCCTAATCCTTGCCGAGCACCTTATTCCTAAAATCACCTATTTCCCTTAGCATCGTTTCCTTTTATTGTACCATTTCACATTTATCATTGAGAATAAAAAAATAAGCTTAGATAACGCTCATCACGAATTGAACTAAGAGGTTCTCGTTGGGTACAACGGACGTGAGGGGTGTTAATACCTTCCCCTTGCGTAACCGACTCCCGAACTCAGAATGTGGTTGTAACGACCATGTTATTTTCTCTCTTTAAAGGTTTTCTCGATATTTTCCTTTCCTTATTTTTGGGATAAATAAAGTTCGGTGGCGACTCCGTCAAACCCCGTTTCTGCGCCTTTCGTGCGAGGGTCGTATTTTGATTTTTTCGAGGTGCGACAGCTGACAACTCTGCTGGGGAGTATTTGCTCCATGCAAGAGAGAGTCAAGACTATCTTAGGGAAATTTGTGAAGAACGTTATCTTCGTTTGCTTGTTTTCTTCTTGTTTATATATTTGTTCTCTTATGGCTTTTATATGCTTGTTATCTTGTTTTCCATTTAGATCTTGGGTTGATATCTTGAGTAAAGCTCTACACCCAAGCTTTGGTAAAAGCATAGGGAACACATAACTTAGAATTGGTAGTCTAGTAGTGTTAGTCCCCAAGGACCCGCTCCTTGTGTGCCTAGAATGAAAGCTCCCCTCGAGGAGACTTTTGTAGATCCTGTTGTAAAACAGCTAGTCTGTTGCACGACTTGATTCATGAAGGGTCCGCGATTTTAGAAACCTTTTAGCACCAGTTCTATATTGGTGGTTGTGTAGTGTTAGTCTCCAAGGACTCGCTCCTTGTGTGCCTAGCATGAAGACCCCACTCAGGAGAGACCTTGTCGTTATTATCATCGTAATGCAGCTAGCCTGTTGCGTGACGTTGATGTGATTAGTGTCCATGATTCTAGGAACCTTATCCATTAAAATAGAAACTATTCCGTGCATGGGTCTATGGGTAAAGAATCTAGATCTGCTCATATAGAGCCTACCTATAAGGTTTCTTTGATCAGAAAGTATGGTTATTTACCTGTTACTCTGGCCAACTTCAGAATTGATCGAATCTGCAATCCTGGATCTTGCATATTGCATTGTACCTACATGTCATTGCATTGCATTGCATCAGTTATACATCTTGCATTTCATTTTAACAGCATAGTCTCATTTCTCCTTCCTTCTTCTCTAGTAAATCAAGCTGATTCCTCGACACCAGCACGTAACTCGAGCCAATACAAGACGCATGATGGAGCAGATTCAATAAGAGCAAGCCACCTTTAGAGAGGAATTGGACTCTGTAGCACCCCAAAATTTTCCTATATCTCCTCTTATATTTTGGCTTATGTTCATTGCATTTTCATTCTCATTTATGCATAGAATTATTCTAAGACAAAGGATCAAGGTATCTTAGTTTGTTTCTCAAGATAGTGGAACATGTTTCTTCAACCTCAAGTAAGGTTTTCTTCATGATTTTATGGAACTCTCAAGCCCCAAATCCCCTCATACTCAAGGGTGATTCAAGACAACATCATTTCAAGATCATATATGGTTCATCATATCTTGGTTTGCAAGAGATAATCAAGAGATTCAAAGTTGGTCCAAGGTGGTTGACCTGATTTAGCAGTTTGTGGAGGCTATGATCAAATGGGCATAACTTCTTCAATTTTCAACATTTTGAGGTGGTTCTTTTTCTAATGAACTATTATCATCATCCCCATAAAGTTCTCTTTGCAATGAAAGATCCAATTATGCTTAGAAAGTCATCAAAATTTGGAAGAGATTATAGGTCATTTTGGGTTTTGGAAGGATTTTCTAGTCAACTTCAAAATGTCATAACTTGGTCAATTTTTATGATTTGGAGCCCATTATTTTTCTAAAATGTACTTGACAATGTCCTCTACAACTTTGATTCAATAAATAAGAGCAAAACACCCATGGAAGGCTTTGGTTTCTATCAAAATATTATAGGTCATTTTCGGTCCCTAAAAGACTTGAAATTTTTCTAAGTGTTTTGCCATTTTGAACTTTCTCATGCAAGCTACTTTGGAGGATCATATCTCTCAACTCAAATTGACAAATCAATACTTTCTTTTCACATTGCAAAGATTGTATCATCCTCTATCCAATGCAAGAAGAATCATCTAAAAAAGCCTCCTACATTGTCAGAACCATGATGGCAAAATTTGAATTTCATAGCTGAAAGTCCACCTCTAATCACCAAATTAAGCCACGAATTCAATCTAAACATGATTAACAAACTTTGCTGGGTTGACTAGAGCCTTGAAATGCAAGTTTTAAGTGAGTTTTAGCAGTTTTCAAGTCACACTTTGTCCATGTTGCAGGCGTGCACGAATTCACTTCAAATTGCATCATTCACCCTCCCTTAGCATTTAGAAAGCTTCCCCTATAAGTAAGGGACTCATTCCACCCATTTCCATATGCTTTGATAGCCAGAATCACCCTACTGAGAGCCCATTTGAACTCTTAAGCTTGAACTTCGAATTTTCATTTCCACACCCTAAATACTCAAATTCTCCATTTAGTTAGCTTCACCAACATTTAGTGAAGCTAACCAGCTTAAGAACTTGAAGGATTGTGACATTTAGTGAAGCTAACCAGTTTAAGAACTTGAAGGATCGTGGCCTGAATCAAGCTTGAGGACTCCATTTTCAGAGCTTTGAAGTTGAACTTCAACAGGTACAATTCTTAACCATTTCAACTAAAATTTGTTGCTAAGATGTAGTCCTTGATGTACTGATGTTGTTAGAATTGTTAGATTTTGGTTTTGGTTGAGTTTTGACGTTCAATTTTCAAATCCTTGTTTGCTTTTCTTTCTGGGTTTTTTCAAATCGAGTGAGCTATGATTTAAAGAAATATGGTGCAATGATATGATTGAGGTCGTCTTGAAAAGATGCATCGGATGAAACCACTATGAGCTCCAACGGTTATGGTTTAATGGATCCACGAATTTCTGCAATTTTCTGAGATTTTTCAGTGGCTGGAGGTTGAAGATGATGATCTCACCGTCCATCATGCCACTTGTTTTAATCTGGTGTGTTTGACTTTCGCTGGTTAGAAATGATGAGATTGACTCAGATCCACCATGGATGCGTGATTTATGGCCTTTGGATTAGCCACGTCATTTAATGAAACTAGATCCAACGCATTTTATTTTTTCTGTTTTATTTTCTTTTTCTATTTTGTTTTTAAATTCATTTTATTTTCAGAAATTCATAGAAAATTCATTTTTAATCAGAAAAATACCAAAATATTTTCTAAAATTTCCTTTCATTTTTCTCTTTCTGATTTTTATTTTTGAGCATTTTTATTTTTCCATTTGATATTTTTCTTGAATTTTAATTTGTTTGAGCTAATTTTAATTAGTTTAAAATTGGTTTTAGACATTTTAAAATTATGAGGAAAATATAATATGATCCTATGATGGTTTTGAACCTATGGTGATTTTATTGGATTTTTATTTATGTTTTTGATATTTTTCATGCATTTTGGGGTTTATTTGGTTAATTTTAATTGATTTAAAATTACTTTTGATCCATTTAAAATCATGAGAAAATTAACACATAATCCTATGATGGTCTTGGACTTAGAGTGATTTTCTTTGATTTTTATTTCTGGTTTTTCTATTTTTCATGCATTTTTAGATTTACTTGGTTAATCTTAAGTGGTTTAAAATTATTTTTTAGCCATTTAAAATTGTGGGAAAATTAATACATGATCCTATGATAGTTTTGACCTATGGTGATGTTCTTGGATTTTTGTTTGTGCTTTAACTGATTTCCATTTTTTTAAAGGTTTTATTAGTTTTTTTTTTATTTTTTATTTGATTTTAATTTGCAAAATTGATGTGATATTGTTTTTAATCCATGATTGGGGGCTTTTCTATTTTTCCTCAAGACTTTTGAGTGTTTGATGTTAGTTTGATGGTTGTTTCTCTTGTATGGATAATTTGATGATTGATTCTTCTTGAGGCATGTTCTTAATTTCCACTTGTGTGATCTTTCTTGTATGATCCTCTTGCATGCTCGTGTTGGATTGACAAACTTGTTGATCATGTTGATGTTATGATCTATTCTTCTTGCTCATGTCATGTTCACACGCTTTTCCCTTGTGATGTTTGCTTTGCACTTGTTTGTGTGCATGCTTGTGTGGTTTGATTTGTTCATGAATGGTATGCATGACTTGTTGCCTTGTGCCTTCTCTTTGATCATTGATATGACTTGAGTATGAGATGTTGTGCTTGCTGCCCTACCATTTTTCTTATGCCATTTGACTTTATCTCATTTTGTTTTGTGATGGTGAATGTTTGTTTGTTGTTGACTTGATGATTGTGCTTGCTTTGTTTGAGATTGAAATGAATGTGCTTGTTGTCTTCATCTTGGTTGGATAATGAATTCTTATTTGTCCATTTTTTAATCTCCTTCTTTCTTCTTTTTTGGGACTTGTTTAAGTTTCATTCTTGTATTCATTGTTGATTGAATTGATTGATGTTTACTTATGTTTGCTCACATGATCCCTTAGGATTCTTAGTCCCTCATAATTTCTTATTAAGATGGGAGTAGGAGAGACATTAGGCTTTCAATCCTTTGCATGATAACAATTAGGATAGTCCCTTTCCATCTCAACTTTAGGTCCATCATTTATATGATAGCATTAGGTAGACTTCCTTTTCATCCTAACTTTAGGACCACTTTGCATGATAACATTAGGGGTTTTAGTTTACCTTTAGTGTCTTCTTTTGTGTCTTTTCTTCTCATCTCAAACAACTCTTAAGACACTTAATAAATAATGATGAATATTGTGCGCCACAAGCCTTAAGTATATGGGAAATGATGAGTGGGGAGTTTCTCCGCACTTATCTAGAGTGTTTAGTGTATGCCCTTTGGGCGATATGCGACGCATTCGCTCTTATATCATAGTCTTTAGTGCAACGTGAATCTCAAAAAAATTCAATTCACTTCTCTAAAACTCTTAAACCAAATTCAAACCTTTTCATCCTTCGGGATTGTTCTTTAAAATAATCTTCAGAAAAGAGTATGTTACTTTTCCGTTCTATCGCAAACAGGCATCGACCCTAACTGCTGGAATGGGAACTTAACTTGCTCATAAAAAAAACTTAACCAACCAGTGGTCTAGTTTACCTGACCTACGTTTTCTCTGATTTCTCATACCAGATGAGGATACATAGGCACAAGAAGATGATGTCTTGGTGAGCAACCGTCCCCCCATCACCCATAGTTTCCTGAACTATGTTGACTCTGACTTTCCCATTGTATGAGGAAATACGTAGGCATAGGGTGACAATGTCCTATCGAGTCTCCTTTTTCTCCCCACAACCCTATTTAGCAGTAACGTTTTTAGATAAACACCCTTTTGATTAGACAACAAGTGTGGATCTCGTTGAGTACAATGAACGTGAGGGGTGCTAATACCTTCCCCTTGCGTAACCGACTCTCGAACCCAAGATTTGGTTGCGATGACCTTGTCTTTCCCTTTCTCTTAGGTTTTCTTTGATCATTTCCTTTCCCACTCTTTGGGATAAATAATGTTAGGTGGCGACTCTTCTATTTTTTCCACCAAGTGTTTTTCGCAGTTGCGACAACTGGCGACTCTGTTGGGGACTCTATTTCCCTATGCGAGTTAATCCTAGCGCTTGTCTGTGTTATATCATTGGGGTGTTTACTGTTGTGCAGTTAATTGTATGTGTATGTTTACTGTTGTATATTATTGCATCTGCATTTTACTTTCTGCATTGTTATTGTTATCCTATTATGCTGCGGTTGTCGTGTTGTTGGGTGGGTTGTTCCATGAGAGATAAGCCCAATACCCAGGATTGAGTACACACATAGGATTAGTGTGGAAAGTAGTGTGGAATTGTGTGGCATTTAGTCACGTAAGGGTTCACACCCACGTTCAAACGAGTTTTTCTTTGAAGACATCCAGTTGCACCCCAAAATTTGACCAACATTTCTTTACCTAGCTTGTGACATGTATGCAGTAGATCAAGAGGTAGATTACCAATCAAGAGCACCACAAGACGTTGAAGCTAGCCAAGAGGTTATTCAAGTGTTCAAGGGTTGATATCTTTGTCAGAGAAGTTAAGAGATCCTCAGAGAGATTGGTTGAAACCAAGGTTGTGTGCCTCCTAACTTGAGAGTTGTGGGAGCTCCTCAGATGATTCTGAAGCTATGAGGATGGACTTGAAGCCTTGAGAGAGCTTATGAGATATCTTGAAAGCTATCATGAAGCCTAGAGAGGTCATTGTGCAAGTTTAAGGAAGACTCAGCCATGAGTGGTGTAATTAGGGTTTGACTGGGTCAACCCTAGGTCAATTGATGATTTGGAGAGGGTTGAGACCTAATTCAAGAGCCATGTGATCATGGATTGATGCATTGAGATGCTATAAGGATGATTCCAAGGTCAACTCATCATGATTGAAGAGTTTGAGAAGTTTCAAGCTAGGGTTTCTAAGGCTTGATAGTGTAAAATCCCCTAGTTTGACCCCTATCTTCAAGGCAGTTTAGCTCAATATGTGATTGTCACCTCATCTTTACCCCAACATGAATGTTGTAGAGCTTGCTCTTAGCTTTAATTTGAGTACTAGAAGTCCTTGATAGGATTTGTATAGCTCAAGTTATGACTTTGACAAGTTACAGGTCATCTGAGGTATGTGAATCTAGGGCCTTGAAAGTCACCCAACTTGCATCCAACTTTTGCCCGAGAAGGATGATTCCTATGAACTTCTGGTCAACATGAATGTTGTTCCTCATCCTCTTATCTTTCTATATAGTACTAGAAGTCCTTGATAGGATTTGTAGAACTCAAGTTATGGCTTTGACAAGTCAAGGGCATTTTGGTCATTTGGAGATTATAGGTCATTTCAAGCATAAGGCCATAATTCCTATTTCCAAACTTCAAATGGAAAAATCTTCAACATAAAACTTGCTTAGAATGATGTTTTAAGGCTATTAAGGAGGTCATGAGATGTTGAAAAATCTTGTAGCTCAAAATGGTAAAAATGACCTAAAATGGAGGCATAAGTTAAATAAGTCAAAGTTGGAAATTGAAATTTCCAAGCTACACATCCAAACCATGGCATGTAATAGGTCATTTTGACTCCAAAGAACATTTTAGAAACAATGGTTCAGCCACATTTTTGATTTGAAGTTTAGATCATGGACTTGCTTTGGAAATTGGTTGCTTGCATATTAAGGTACAAATGCAAAACACAAGGAAAGGCAATGTACAAGCTAGTAAAGTGTCTTAACACATCACATATCTCATCTAAGGAGATTTTCAGGTCAGAACAAGTTGCTGCAAGAGGCATATCATGAGATGATACATGAGATTGATTGAAATCAAAAACTCATGGCATGAGAATCCCAAATTCTCATTGGATGATTCCAGAAAGTTCTAGAGGGTTTAGAACCATCCTATATATGGATTAGAACTTGCTCAGATGCAAGGTTGGTGAGAGATTAGAGAGGAGAGTGAGATAGCCATTTTTCTTCTTCCATTGCAAGTTGAAATCGATTTCCACTTTCCACACCATTTCCATTGCTTCTTTCAATCCCAACACCTTCCATTGATCATACTGAATGTGTGCATATCAATTTGAGGGCAAGATCATGAAGAATTGAAGAGTTGGCATTTGGATTTTGGGAGCTGCAAATCACAATCGAGTTTGGAGATTCAGGCTTTCTTGATCAAATCTTTTGCAAACAGAAGCTTTATCATCAATCAAGGAAGGATTCTGAAGAGTTTGAGAGGTTGAAGTGGAGGTTTGACCTATCTGATAATCAAGATTTGACAGGTTTGTAACTTTTCTTCTACACCATAATTTAAGCATGATTAGGTAGAATTGTTAGGTTAGAATGGTTAGAGACAAGTAGGAGATGGATTCTGGGAAGTTTGAGATCAATTGGTGAAGTTTGAGTTAGTGACACCATTTTTGTTTTGATCAAGAACACGACGTATAGTGAGCTATAACATGAGTTTGATATCAAGAATTAACCAGTGTGAGGTGGTGATCATTCTGAGGTAATCAATTTCAAGAATTGTTAGAATTGAAGTTTGAGCATAGTTTTGATCTTGGATCGGGTTTGGAGATTTAGGGCATTTCAATTGATTCTAAGGCTATGGTTGGATTCAGGGTTGAATTTAGAGTATATTAGGGTTTTGAATCATGGCTTTTGGTTGAGTTTGGATGGAGTTCGAATTAGGGATTGGAGCTCTGCAACTATGGAGCTTTCCCTCCATTCCCATGGCTGAAGGAAGAAGATGATGTGCTGGCCGTTTGATCAGGCGTGGACTCATTGACTGAGTGGAGATCTAAGGGCTGAGATTCAATTTCTTGTTTGAAGGGAAGTCTGAAGATGCCCCAAAACGAAGCGTTTCATTAAACTGAGGTTTTGGGCTTTAGTGGACTGATTGATATCCCCGCCCCCTTTCATGGCCCATTGAGATTTTGAACTGATTTTTGTTGCTAAATGCATCATGTCCTTTTCTTTTTCTCTATGATTTCTGAATTGGTTTTCTGATTAACTAACTGGGCCTAACGCGCATTGATATGCACACCGCCATTTAGGGCCCATTCCCATATTGAACTGCATATAGTTGCTATCTGCACCAATGTTCTCCTATTTTAATTTCTTTTTCTCCATTTTTCTTTAATCTTTGAAAAATCATATTAAATAGGAAAATGATGATTTTGGCATGGGGATTTTTTCTCCTATTTCATGTTAATGTCTAGAAAATAATAAAATCAAAATATTTGCATTCCATGCATTTTTAATATTTTTTTTGTATATTTTCTCTTTTAATAGCATTTTAATTCATTTTATGTTGATGCATAGATTTGTAGAATTTTTTTTAGCTAGTTCCCTTTGAATTTTTAGGCCATTATTTTTAGGATAGTTAGATTAGGACTTTAGCTCCTTTATGGATTTATTACATAATTTTTTGATTAATTTTTGATTAGTTTTGATTAGATGACTTTAGGTTGTGTAGATTTAGGTCAATCCATAACATAGGTCCACAATAACACTAGAACTTTGGGTTTCTAGGTCAAGATAGATATTGGGACATATAGGGTATTAAGGGTAGGTATATAGGATCCCCTAGAAATTATATTAGATTTTAATATAATAGTATACTATTTTTAATTGATTTTTGTAATTGATGATTGTTTGTGTTGCCCTTGTGGGCTTGTATTTTGTTTTGCCTTGCTTTGTGGGTTTTTTCTTGGCTTGGTGGGCTTGGTCTTGCTTTGTGGAGCATGGAGGAGCATAGTAGAAGACTTGAAGATTGATTAAGGAGCTAGAGAGCTTGAGGCTTGTTTGTTTTGTTGTTGTTTTAGGGCTAGGAATTAAGTAGAGCTTAGACTTAGTTAAGTTCTTTCTTAAACATGGATGGTATCTTTCACCTCCATTCTTCCCCATGATTCAAGGTCCTTCCATGGTATTCACCTCCCTCCTTTGGAGGGATAAGTGATGGTACCTAGGAGGTAGAACCTTTGAGGGAACCATTCTTTTGATGTTAAACCCTTATAGGTCACCTTTGGTGGTCAATAAGCAGTTTAATATCCTAGCTTATCCAGTTAAGTGATTTCCTCTGGTTTGAGTATCTTGAGAGATGCTGGGCTTGAGTGTGAAGATGAAGACTTCATTGAAGAGTATGGAAGAGGATGATTCCTTGAGCATTGCCATTTCAGCTGAAGCTTGAAGAGCAAGAGGAGCAAGTTGATACTTGAAGACCCAATGAAGATCCAGTAAAGATTGAATGAAGAGATGAGGCTTAAAGACTGAAGGATGAAGTTGACATTTCCATGTGATTGAAGACCACTCTGAGAAGCTGAAGCTTGAAGGAAGAGAATACCAAGTTGAGACTGGTAAAGCAAAGAGAGCTGAAGCTTGAAGACTGAGTTGATACTTAGGGAGAGGATTCAATTGAGATTGACTGAAGAGAGCTGAAGCTTGAAGATCAAAGGATAAGTTGATGCTTGCTTTGAAGCTGGGAGATCCTGAAGGAATCAAGTTGATACTTGTGGCTAAGAATGAAGCCTGAAGGTGGAATTGATTAAGGAAAGCTGAAGCTTGAAGAAGAAGAATAAGTTGAAACTTATGTTGCAGGATGAAGCCTGGAGAAGCAAATTGATATTTGTCAAGAGTGATTGAAGTCTGAAGACTGAGTTGCTGTCAGAAGAGCTGAGGCTTGGAGTTGAGAGAGGAGTTGATATGCTTTCTTCTTTGTTTCTTTTCTGTATTGATGTGCCTTGTTTGACTTGCTTGATGCATTAGAATAAGTCCATATCTAGACTGATTTAATCTAGGAGCACGATTGCATTAGAGGTTGAGTTGCTCCCTCTACTTGTATTGTTACTGTATGGCTTTGCTTGCGGGTATTCGGTAGAGCCCTGCTCCCTTGCCCATGTGGTTTGTTTTGCTTGATAGCATGATTTATTCTCTTCTGTATGATTGCAGTTTACTGTTTTGCTTGATAGCATGTTTTATTTTCTTCAGTATGATTACTGTTATTCATTCTGGCTTGAGGTTGAGAGGAGCTTGTGGAGGCTGATGCCCCACACACATTTCCTCCCTCACTTGCATTGCATGCATTTTACATTCGTTTACTGTATTACTGTTTACTGTTTAAGCTGATGCTTTATCTGTTTCTGTATCATTGACATGATCCCTTAGGACTCTGATTTCCTTTGATAAGGAAGTGATGATAGAACTTTAGGTTGAAACCTATACATGATAACTTCTAGGAGTTCCCTATTTCAAACCTCAACCCTAGGATGAATCCTTGGCATGACAACAGTAGGACTTGATAGTCTCCCCGTAGTTGAGCCTGTTCTCTTCTCATCTCAAAACAGCTTAAAATACAGTAATCATGAATGATTTCTTTTGTACGTTACGAGCCTTAAGCTACCCGAGAAAGGATTGTTGGAGAGTTTCTTTTCAACAGTCAAGATGTTTAGTATGGTACCCTTTGGGTGACATGCGACGCATTCACTCTCAGGTCATAGTCTTTAGTGCGATTGAAATTGCAAACACAATAAAAAACACTTCTTTCGTAAAAGACAGAAAACAAACTTCAAACCTTTTTGCCCCGTGGGCCCTTAATTCAAAGGAAAGCTTTTCTGAAGAAAAGAGTGTCGTTAAACTTCAGCGCCAACGCAAACAGGCTTTGTCCCTAACTGTTGGAACTGTTGTTTAACCCTACTCGATAAAATAGATGAATCTAAATCCCCATAATGCGTAGTATCCCGAACTACGTAAGCTCTGATCTCTCATATCTGTTGAGAGTACGTAGGCACAATACTGATGTATTGGCGAGCCACCTTCCCCGTAACCCGTCGTAGGCCGAACTACGTTGACTCTGATTTCTCATTCTCTGATGAGAATACGTAGGCATAAAGTGCGACGCTTTGCCGAGTCATTTTTATTTTCTGTTTAAGCCAGCCTTGATAGGTAGATAGATAAACCAACCTGTCCAGTAAACACAACAAGCTTGGATCCCGTCGAGTACGACGGACGTGAGGGGTGCTAATACCTTCCCCTTGCATAACCGACTCCCGAACCCAGACAACGGTTGCGACGACCTTGTCTTACCCCTTTTCGTTAGGTTTTTCCGATCGTTTCCTTTCGCGCATTGAGGGATAAATAATGAAAGGTGGCGTCTCTTCTGTTATGCCGACACCTTATTTTCGCGAAAGCGACAGCTGGTGACTCTGCTGGGGATCGAACCCAGAGTCTCTGGTTCTCCGGTTCCCTATGCGAGTCATTCCTAGCGCTTGTATGATTACTTGTTGGGTTATGTTTACTTATCGCATTTTTTTATTTCCCGCACTTTATTTTCAGTACGATATGATTATCTGTGCTGTTGGGGGAGGGGCATTCTGATGAGTGAGAAGCCAGACCCAGGCTTGAGTGAACATAGCATTAGTTGTGGAAATTAGTGGGCGCGTGCTTGCTTTGCAGGCACTAGTGTCTCATGAAATCCATGCTCAGACGAGGTTCTCCCGGTTGACTTATCTTTCAACCCTTTGGGTTGAGACGGTTGTTGGTTTGGAGGATTGTCGACTCTGGGGACCGATCATTTGTGATTCAGCCAAGTGAGGCCGCTTCATGAGCTGGTGATGCCACACCTTCTAGGTATCGTATCACCCCTCTTGAATGTCTGTGACGCTGATGAACGCATATGATGCCGAACTTGAGTCAGTTTAGGTCCATACCTATGAGCAGGGTTGGGTTTATTGCAGGAAACTTTGACCTTCAGACTACCTGGTTTTCTTGACAGCGAATCAGTTTTGTTGGTACCGGAGATTCTCATCATCAGATATATGATTGTTCTTGACATAACAGGTTTTTGATTGGGATCAGAGGATCTTATCATCAGATGTATATTTGTTCTTGATAGAGCAGGTTTTGATCAGAGGATCTTATCATCAGATGTGTATTTGTTCTTGATAGAGCAGGTTTTGATCAGAGGATCTTATCATCAGATGTGTATTTGTTCTTGATAGAGAAGGTTTTGATCAGAGGATCTTATCATCAGATGTGTATTTGTTCTTGATAGAGTAGGTTTTGATCAGAGGATCTTATCATCCGATGTGTATTTGTTCTTGATAGAGCAGGTTTTGATCAGAGGATCTTATCATCAAATGTGTATTTGTTCTTGACAGAGCAGGTTTATGACTGGGGTCTGAGGATCTCATTATCAGATTTATGAGTGGGGTCTGAAGATCTCATCACCAGATGTATATTTGTTCTTGACAGAGCAGAGTTTCTTGGTCCTGTATCAGAGGTCCTTATTATCAGACGTTTGTTCTTAACAGAACAGAATTATGGTCCTATGTATATGGCCCTATCAGATGGTTGTTCTTGACAGAGCAGATTTGTGGTCCGATACCGGGTTTTTCTTGATATAGAATCGCCACAGCACAGTCGCCTTGATCTCCTGCTGCATGATTGCATTTTACATTGCTTTGCATACTCATTTGCATTTCATTAACGTGTGTCTGTGTTGCAGGTACCGTTTTCCCCGATCCAGGATTTCTTGCCTCCTATTGTATTTGTTATGGGTTCTCTGAGGAAGACCGTGGCTTACAAGTTCCCTGCCCCTGATATGTTTCGGCTGACCGGTTTGATTGCTTTAGCAGATGATTATGTGAGGGATGAGTTCAGAAAATCTTACAGCAAGTTGCTTAGTTTGGTTCGTAAACCTTCTGCGTTCGAGTTAAATGGGTTGCACGCTCTGCTCCAGTTCTACGACCCTCCGTTGAGATGTTTCACTTTCCAGGATTTTGTTCTCGCACCCACGCTAGAGGAATATGCTGATTTGTTAGGTGTGCCTATCAAGAGGCAGATGCCTTTTGTTCATATGGATGCTGAGCCTGATCTGGCTAGTCTAGCTCCGTCACTTCACCTGGATGCCTCCGAATTGGTATTGACTAGTTGGAACAAGGTCCCTGGTTTCTCCTTGCAGTTTTTAGTGGGAAAGGCTCAGCAGTGCGCCAAAGACGGATGTTGGGTCGCGTTCAACGCCATTCTCGCTCTGTGCATATATGGCATCATTCTGTTCCCCAATATGCCCGACTTTGTGGACTTCGATGCATTTCATATCTTTGCCTCAGGGAATCCGGTCCCTACCTTGATAGGAAATGTCTACCATTCAGTCCACTACAAAAATGAGAACAGGAGGGGCAAGAATGTCTCATGCTGTGTACCCTTGCTTTATAAATGGCTTGATAGTCATCTGCCCAAGAGGGGTCCTTTTGTTTCGTCTGCAGCCACAGCTGAGTGGTCCGAGCGTCTGATGAGTTTATCTGCAGAGGATATTGACTGGTTTGACAGAGATAGGTTGGGTACCGAGGTTATCTTCAGCTGCAGCGGGTTTCCGAACGTGCCTTTGATAGGCAGGAAAGGATGTATAAATTACAATCTGTCTTTGCTGGTCCGACAGTTCGCATATGCTTTGAGAGCTCCACCGAAGGATGAAGAGGTGCAGGAATCTCTGTACCTCACTGGTCTTCTAGAGGGAGATCTGTTATCCAAGCTTCAGCGCGCCTGGAATGGCATCAGTAAGAGGGGAAAGCCATTGCTGGGGAGAAGCAACAATCAAGCCTACCCTCCGTATGTGACTTGGATCAGAGCCAGAGCAGATGCTATAGGGATGCCGTTTCCTCAGGACAAGCCAGAAAGCCCTCCAATGATTGAAGAGCCTACTACTGTTAGCTGAGCGAGATGAACTGAAGCGGGTAAATGAGGAACTGGAGAAAGAATTGGCTCAGCTCCGAAGCGAGAGGAACGAAGCCGTTCATTCCCTCAAGAGGTAGACAGAGCTGGTGAACCAGCTAGGTACAGACCTGACTAAGAAGATAGCCGAGCGTGAACGCATGGGTCAAGACTTCAAAGCTGTCAACGACGTACTGGCTACGAAGAAGCAACACTTGGACGAAGCGTATCAGAGGATATCCAAGTTCAACCAACACTGGAAGGCTTCCCTGGCCACCAGGAAAGAGAGGAAGGATAAGCTGATGCTACAGATCTCCAAGCTGGAAGCCCAGGTGAAGGATAGTGAGAAGAGGTTTGATGAGGAAACCGCTCGCAAATACGCCGCCGAAGGCCAGCTCAACAGGGCTCTCGCTAACCTGAAGGAGCACAAACTGACGTTTGAGTCCAAGAAGCGGAAGTTAGAAGATTGCTTCGGCGAAGGAGCATGGGAAGGATCGGTCGAAGGACTTCAGTACACCATTGTGCAGAGGGAATTACTCGTCGAAGGGTTGCTCACTCTTCCTAATCATCCAGAAATGAAGGAGTTGTTAGAAAAGTATTGCGCCCGTGGCCGTACTTGACTATTTGTATTCCTTTTGTTTTGATCATTGTTGTATGCTGACCATCACCAGGCTTGTTGGCTGAGGTCACGCTGTTGATTCACCTTGTACTCACTGATGTTGTATACTGCATTGATGGGCTTTCTTTATATATGAGATTGTTATTTCCATGATTGGACTCAGACTTCTTCTTATTATCAGCACAGGCACTCAGGCACTAGGATCGGGGGAGATCCCCCTAACGCACAGACACATGTTTGCATTTGCATGAAGCATCTGCATAACAAGCATTTTGTTGTTTTTCCTAACCCTTTGGTTGTTGCAGGTTGTAACAGGTTGTCTCAGGTGGTTCCAGGATTGATCGGAGACCTATTCACCGCTATCCGACCAGAGCTAATCAAACCAGGATCATGGAGCAAGTGCAAACTGATGTTCAGGAACTCCGCGAAAGAATGGATCGCTTCATGGAACTCATGCAAGCAGTCGCCAATGGCCAGGATCAGCTCAGGACTCTGGTTCAGCCTCTGATCTCAAGGGTTGATACCAATGGCGTACTCCATGGGGGGACTGTGCCTACTCCTCCACCAGTTGAAACTCCGCAGAATGGTGTTCCCGTGACCGGGAGCAACGGCAGTGCCAACGACAATGTGATGACCAACATCGGACTCAATACGACGGGCGTCGGTAATGGGAGTCTGGGAGCTAATGTCAATGTCGGGCTGGGCAACGGCAATGCAGGCGTCGGGAATCTGTTTGGGCCTCAGCCATGGCTAGAGGATCGTCAGGATGATATGTTCTCTCAGAGAGGTGCTGAAGGGGAGCTGAATGCTGAAGCACGGCTTAGATTCAAGGCACTTGAAGACAAGATGAGAGATATCGAGAATCAGAATACTTTGGGCGTTGATATGTCCAAGTTGGGACTAATTGCTGATTTCAAGGTGCCTCCTAAGTTCAAGGTACCTGACTTTGAAAAATATAAGGGCACCACTTGCCCTCGCGTCCACCTGAGATCGTACTACAGAAAAATGTCTGCTCATTCCGATGACGAGAAGTTGCTGATGCACTTCTTTCAAGACAGTCTTTCCGGGCCGTCCCTTGAGTGGTACATGAGTCTGGAGCCTACTAGTGTGTGCACATGGAAGGATCTTGCTGAAGCATTTGTGCACCACTACCAATACAATAACGACTTGGCCCCGAACCGAGTCCAGCTGCAGAATCTGTCGCAGAGGAATAATGAAGGGTTTAAGGAATACGCCCAGCGGTGGCGTGAGTTGGCAGCCAGGGTTCAGCCGCCGATGGTTGAACGTGAGCTCGTGCAGATGTTTGTAGCCACCCTCCCAGGGGTTTACTATGAGAAGTTAGTCAGCGGTATGTCTGGAACCTTCTCAGATCTCATTATCACGGGTGAGCACGTCGAAAATGGGATCAAGATCGGGAAAATTCAAGGTGAGTCATCCTCAGCTGGGGGAGGCGGAAAGAAACCCTATGCTGGCAAAAGACGGGAAGGAGAAGCGAGCGCTGTGACCAACGCTCGAAGGAAGGGTAAAGGCCCTCACCAGTAGGTGGCCAGTATAACTATCCCGGCAGTTCAACAGCAGCAGCAGCAGCAGCCGCAGCAACCGAATCAACAGGGATATAGAAAGTACCAGAATCGGGCACCTTTGGCGAACTGTCACCTCGAGACACCGCCCATGTCGTACGCGCAACTCTTGCAGACTTTGCCTCAGCTACAGTTGATCCAGAAGAGAACGCTGGCTCCCTTGACAGGGGAACCTCCGCCAGGGTACGACGCGAATGCCACTTGTGAGTTCCACTCAGGGGCACCAGGCCACACAGTAGAGAACTGCAAAGCCTTCAAGCACAAGGTACAGGACATGGTGGATGCCAAGATCATCAACTTCTCCGATAATGTGCCAAATGTCAAGAAGAATCCTATTCCGAATCATAGGGGAGGCGGAGTGAACGCTATTATCGAAGACGAGAGTTCAGATTTGCTGACTGACGTCAGAGATCTGAAAACGCCGCTTAGCTTCGTTAAAGCTAAGTTGCTGAAAAGAGGGTTCTTCCCAGGTTGCGGAGAGCTATGCATGGACTGTGTCACACATTCTGACGGATGTGAGCAGTTGGTAGAAGGAATTCAAAGTCTGATGACTAAAGGGATATTACAGTTTAGCCGGAGGGCTGAAAGTGGGTCAGGAGAGGTAGTGCTGAAGCAAGCTGATGAGGTCGCCACCATCACCATCCCTCGCCAGACGATAACTATTTCTGCGCCCAGGCCGCCCACAATTACTATCACCAAAGCTGGGCCGATACCCTTCGAGAGCACGAATGCTGTCCCGTGGCATTATGGGGCTGAAGTCTACTGCAACAGACAGAAGTTGGAGCTGGAACCGTTTGGGTCGACTGCGGAGAACCTTGCGGGAATCAGTGGTATTACTCGTAGCGGAAGAGTGTTTGCACCACCAGAGGTCGTGGCGGATAAAGCGGTCAGAGCTGATGCGGCCGATAAAGATAAAAGTAAAGTCGTTGAAGAGATCCCACGTGGGGCAGAAAAAGACTTACTTGTTAAAGATGCCGAGGAGTTTATGCGGTTGATTAAAAAGAGTGACTACAAGATTGTAGACCATCTCCATCAGACGCCCTCAAAGATTTCTATTCTGAACTTGTTGCTGTGTTCTGAAGCACACCGCAACGCGCTGCTGAAGGTGTTGAACGCCACATATGTACCACAGGAAATATCGGTAAATCAACTAGAAGAGGTCGTAGCCCATGTGAATGCTGGAAATGGGTTAGGCTTCACTGACCTGGAGCTGACGCCGAAGGGGAGGAATCACAATAGCGCTCTACACATCTCGATAGAGTGTAGGGGCACGATTATGTCGCACGTGTTGGTGGACACGGGTTCGTCACTTAATGTTCTTCCGAAGAAGGCATTAATGAAGTTGGATACTCGTGGAGTGATATGCACACCCAGTGATCTGGTTGTGAAGGCGTTCGACGGAACTAAACGCCATGTTTTCGGGGAGGTGACCCTGCCAATCCAAGTCGGGCCGGAAACGTTCGACGCGGTATTTTATATTATGGACATCATGCCTGCCTACAGTTGTCTCTTGGGCCGGCCGTGGATCCATGCTGCTGGTGCCGTGACCTCCACGTTGCACCAGAAACTCAAATATGCCGTCGGAGGAAGCATCGTGACCGTGTGTGGCGAGGAAGACATAATGGTGAGCCATTTGTCATCCTTTAAGTATGTGGAGATGGATGGCAAAATCCATGAGACTCTATGCCAAGCGTTCGAAGCTGTCAAGGTGAAGGACGTAGCTCCTGTAGTCACTGAAAAGCCAGAGATGACTCTCTCCTCATTCAAGGAAGCTCGGGCCGTTGTCCAAGCCGGATCTACCCCAGGATGGGGGCGAATTTTGGAGATACCTAACAAGAAAGACAAGTTTGGGTTGGGATATTCTCCTGGAGCTGAAGCTTCTTCTTCTTCTAGCAGTACGTCTCGAGGTAAAGGGCCGATCCAGTTTACCAGTGGCGGAGTGATTTTTGAAAGCATCAACGCGGTGTCTGAAGACAGCGGAGATAGCGACTGTGACCTCGACTCTTGGATCCAGCCAAGCAAGCCAGGCGAGGGCCTCACCAATTGGTCCGTCAAGGATATCATCCAGATGACAAGCGAAGAGTAATGATTTACTTTTTCCAATCATTGTACAACCCTATGTCCTACCCGGGGCATAGTGGTTTATTGTCAGGGCCTTGTTGGGTTATGTACATGTATTTTGTTAATAAATCAAAGGCGTTTTCTTCGTATTCAAATATTGTGATCTCTGTTATTCCTGTTTTATATTTGTTTTGAGAAACAATAAAATGGCAATGGGGTTTGTGCTAACCTGCACATCCTTGTTTTAAACTTAACCCTTGTTATTGCAGGATCCACATAACAGATGACATCGACTCTGGACCTTCTACGGCTCACTTCGACTTCGATTACCCGATCTATCAAGCCGAAGAAGAGATTGATGAAGACGAAGACCTTCCTGAAGAGTTGGCCCGCTTGTTGAAACAAGAGGAGAAAGTTATTCTGCCTCATGAAGAGGAGATTGAGATCGTGAATCTGGGTTCTGAAGAGCTCGCCAGAAACGTCAGGATAGGGGCCGCATTGCAGAGTGATGTCAAGCAGAGATTAGTCGAGATGCTGAGAGAGTATAGTGACGTCTTTGCTTGGTCATACGAGGATATACCCGGACTTGACGCGGACATCGTGGTCCACCACTTGCCGCTGCGAGAAGATTGCCCTCCCGTTAAGTAGAAGCTTAGGAGGACGAGACCAGATATGGCCGTTAAGATCAAACAAGAAGTGCAAAAGCAACTCGATGCTGGCTTCTTAGCGGTCACTACTTACCCTCCGTGGGTCGCCAACATAGTGCCTGTACCGAAGAAGGACGGTAAGGTACGAATAAGCGTCGATTATCGGGATTTGAATAGGGCAAGCTCTAAAGATGATTTCCCGTTGCCTCATATCGATGTGTTGGTCGACAATACAACCCAGTTCTCCGTGTTTTCGTTAATGGATGGCTTCTCCGGTTACAACCAGATCAAGATGGCACTGGAGGACATGGAGAAAATGACGTTTATCACTCCTTGGGGAACATTTTGCTACAAGGTAATGCCTTTCGGTCTGAAGAACGCATGGGCCACTTACCAACGAGCAATGGTTACTTTGTTTCATGACATGATTCATCATGAGATTGAAGTCTATGTTGATGACATGATTGCGAAGTCCCAAACGGAGGAGGGACATCTGGTCAATTTGCTGAAGCTTTTTGAGAGGCTTAGGAAGTTCAGGTTGAGGTTGAATCCTAACAAGTGTACTTTCGGAGTACGGTCCGGAAAGTTACTGGGGTTTATCGTGAGCGAAAGAGGCATCGAGGTTGATCCTGCGAAGATAAAAGCCATACAAGAAATGCCAGTGCCAAAAACAGAAAAAGAAGTTCGTGGTTTCTTGGGCAGAATAAACTACATTGCAAGGTTTATCTCTCAGCTCACGGCCACGTGTGAACCGATGTTCAAACTGCTAAAGAAAGATCAGGCGATTATCTGGAACGAGGATTGCCAGAAGGCATTCGACAAGATAAAGCAGTATCTTCAAGAACCTCCAATCTTGATATCCCTAGTGGCTGGACGGCCATTAATCATGTACTTGACAGTTCTTGAGAATAGTATGGGGTGTGTTCTCGGTCAGCACGACGAGACGGGCAGAAAGGAGCATGCCATTTACTACTGGAGTAAAAAGTTCACTGACTGTGAATCTCGCTACTCGATGCTGGAGAAGACGTGTTGTGCACTAGCTTGGGCTGCCAAACGTTTACGACAGTACATGCTCAATCACACCACCATGCTAATTTCGAAGATGGATCCAATCAAGTACGTCTTCGAGAAGCAGGCGCTTTCGGGCAGGATTGCCAGATGGCAAATGGTGTTGACGGAATATGACATTCAGTACGTTTCCCAGAAGGCCATTAAGGGAAGTGTATTGTCTGATTACCTTGCCGAACAGCCGATCGAGGATTACCAGTCGATGAAATTTGAATTCCCTGACGAGGATATCATGTTTCTCAAAGCGAAGGATTGCGATGAGCCGTTGCCCGACGAGGGGCCAGATAGGAAATCCCAGTGGAAGTTGATATTCGACGGGGCGGTTAATTCTTACGGAAGTGGCATTGGGGTGGTCATCACGACTCCCCACGGATCCCACATCCCGTTCACTGCGAGACTGACGTTTCCAGTCACCAATAATGAAGCGGAGTACGAAGCATGCATCATGGGTCTAGAAGAGGCAATTGATTTGAGAATCAAGAACCTAGACGTATATGGCGACTCGGCGCTTGTGATCAACCATATTAAAGGGGAGTGGGAGACTCGTCAATCGAATTTGGTGCCGTACATGAACTATGCCAGAAGGTTACTTCCGTTCTTTGATCGAGTGGAACTCCATCACGTGCCCAGAGCAGAAAATCAGATGGCTGATGCCTTAGCCACGTTGGCTTCAATGTATAAAGTCAATTTTTGGAATGAGGCTCCAAAAATTGTCCTTTCTCGTCTTGATAGACCTGCGTTCGTCTTTGCGATCGAGGAAGCCGCCGACGGCAAGCCATGGTTCCATGACATCCAGACCTTCCTTATGACTAAGGAGTATCCGGCGGGTGTGTCAACCCAGGATAAGAAGACTTTGAGGAGGCTATCTGGAAACTTTTATCTCAATCCTGATGGAGTGTTGTATAAAAGAAACCACGATCTCGTGCTACTCAGATGTGTAGATGAGAAAGAGGCAAATATGCTCATGGAAGAAGTCCATGAAGGCACATTTGGTACGCACGCCGGCGGGCATGCTATGACGAGAAAGATCCTGAGAGCGGGATACTACTGGCTGACGATGGAGTCTGATTGCTTTAAATTCGCGAAGAGGTGTCATAAATGCCAGATTTATGCTGATAAAGTTCATGTGCCGCCGTGCCCGTTAAATGTCATGTCCTCCCCGTGGCCGTTCTCCATGTGGGGAATCGACATGATAGGCAAGATCGAGCCCACTGCATCCAATGGTCACCGCTTCATTCTGGTAGCTATCGACTACTTCACCAAGTGGGTGGAGGCAGCCTCATATGCTAATGTGACCAAGCAGGTGGTGGCTAAATTCATAAAGAGGGACATCATCTGTCGTTACGGAATTCTCGAGCGGATCATTACTGATAATGGTTCAAATCTGAATAACAAGATGATGAAGGAGCTGTGCCAGAGTTTCAAGATTGAACACCACAACTCATCTCCTTACCGGCCGAAGATGAATGGCGCTGTTGAAGCGGCCAATAAGAACATAAAGAAGATTGTTCAGAAGATGGTTGTGACCTACAAAGATTGGCACGAGATGCTGCCGTTTGCACTGCACGGTTATCGTACGACGGTACGTACGTCAACTGGGGCAACTCCTTTCTCCTTAGTGTACGGTATAGAGGCTGTCCTACCGTTAGAAGTGGAGATCCCTTCTTTGCGAGTTTTGGTTGATGTGAAACTCGACGAGGCAGAATGGATCACGAACCGACTGAACCAACTCAGCCTGATGGACGAGAAGAGGTTGGCATCGATTGCGCATGGTCGTTTATACCAAAGCCGAATGAAGAAAGCTTATGATAAGAAGGTGCGTCCTAGAAGCTTTCAGACGAGTGATCTCGTCCTGAAGAAGATTTTTCCTCCACACTCCGATCACCGGGGCAAGTGGACTCCCAATTACGAAGGTCCGTACGTTGTCAGCAAGGTCTTCTCGGGAGGAGCTTTGTTGTTATCCACGATGGATGGTGAAGATTTTGCATCCCCGGTGAACACGGACGCAGTTAAAAAATACTTTGCTTGAAAGCGACCCGCTGGACAGTAAAAAGAGAGTCCAGGCAAAAATGGGGCATCCCGGCGAACCATAAAAAAGGAAAAAGGTTCGGGCAAAAATTAGGGATATAAATTGAAAAAAATGTACACCCGCAAAGTCGAAAACCCGGATGGGCGACTTTGGCAAAAAAGGGTATCCCGGTGAACTGAAAACCCGCAAAGGGCGGTTCACGCAAAAGTTAGGGATTTGAAAAAGCAAATGACTGTGTTCCGCGTAGAGACTTTCATTGTTTAGTGGTTTGGAAGACCTGAGGGTCGTTTATCTGAATCAATCTCTTCTGAAGCTGAAGCGTCGGAGAAGTATCGAAGTCGAGTGGGTCATAGAGGGATCAACTCATGGTGTTCGTCTATGCCACGTTGCCGACATTTGTATATACTGATGTATATTTATGTTTTATTTTTGCGCGGCTTCTTTATTCCAGGAGCTTGCATCTGTTGTAAAACATTTTTACCTATTCAGGGGTTCGTTATCAATAAAATGTATACTATTCAGCGATTCTGCTTGCCTGTTTAGCATTTACCTGTTTTGTTTTTGAAAAAGAACGCCGATGTTTTTGATAAAATGCGCATACATAAACTTACTGGCCTAGGCCACTGATTGTTGAAACAATGAATTACTTGAACATTGTCACGAGATAATAACCTTGATAGGTCCCTTTGAGAAGGGTATCTTGTCTGTTTGTTTGTGTTGTTACAGGTGTAGCATATTCCAGACAGTGTGTCGTGCGTATCCCCAAGCAGGATGATTCCTCCTTCTCCAACAAGTTCAGCAGTCTCTCCCCGCGGAGTCTGAACGTGAGATCGTAAGCATTGATATGTCTCCCCAGGTAGAGAAGATTCTCTCCCCAATCAGATGCATCCTGAAGGAATGACATCTCCTCAGCTGAGTCGTACACTGAAGTGTGCAGCAACTGATGGTTCAAGACTGAAGTCTCCGACAGAATTGAGATTCCCCACAGAGTCGTACTCTCCCCAGCAAGCAGAATGATTTCTTCTTCCTCATCCGAGTTTGCAGATCCCCAAGAGAGCCGAGTCCTTGGAAGCCGCCCAGGCCATGATTGGTTTCTCCCTAGTGGAGTGTTGAATAGATGATACTGTATTTCCCCACCAGAGTCGTTATCTCCAGGGAAGTAGCCGTGAAGGCCGTGCAGTTTATCTCTGCGATTGACATCGCTTTCCCTCAGCAGGTCCAGGTTCTCGTAGAGCTTCGTTCCCATGTGTTGCACCCTAAAATTTGCTCAACCTTATTCACTTGGTTTATGTTTCAATATCATTAGCATTTGCATATAGAGTCATGTACATAGTCTACTCATCTGCATAGCATAAGCATAACAAATCATCCAACAAGGGACCAATCATTATTATCATCTCTATGAGCCTATCAAGAGGTTATTATTCTAATTCAATCCCATTCAAGTCATCAGAAAGAATTTGAAAGCTAGCAAGTCAATGGATCAAGCAAGTGCGTCCATCTCCTATCTGAGGGTATCTGAGGATCAACAAAGAAATTGTGAGCTGTGGGCTGAGCATGGAGAGTATCTGGGCATCATGGGAGACTTAAAAAGTCATTTGAAGAAGAAGACAAGTCCTTGGTGTGATCACAAGACTTGCAGTTGAAGACAGTCAACTAGGGTTTCATTTGGGGTCAATTCTAGGTCAACCCTAGGTCAATTGACTGATTGAAGGGCATTCAGGTCTATTGGAGAGATGTGGGGTTCATCATTTGACATGTAAAGAAGGATATGGTGATATGCTAAGAATAAATCAAGAGAAATCAAGGAGAAGAGGAGTTTCTAAATTAGGGTTTCTGTGTAAAATCCCCTAGTTTAGGTCAAATTTCCAAGCAAGATAAGTCAAAATGCAAGCTTCAAATGGATCCTTGGTCAACATGAAACTTGTAGAGGATATCAAGACCTTTAATTTGAGTGGTGGAAGAAATTAAGGAAATTTGTAGAACTCAAGTTATGGTCCTTGCAAGTTACAGGTCAACTGAGGTATCTGAAATTTTGTCTGTGAAAGTGTCTTGACTTCCAAGCAATTGTTATCCCTCAAGGAGATTTCAATTGAATTTCTGGTAAACATAAGAGTTGTTCCTCATTGCCTTAGCTTTCTATAATGGTATATTATGCCTTCATATGATTTGTGGAACTCTACTTATGGTCTTGGCAAGCAAAGGGTATTTTGGTCATCTGAGAATTACAGGTCATTTCAAGCCTATGCCCAAAACTCATACAAGGAAGCTTCAAATGGAAAACTTTACAACATAAAACTTGTTCCAAATGACATTTTGAGTCTATAAAAGTGACCATGAAAGATTGGAAAGATTCATAGCACAAGGTTTCAAAATTGGTGGATTTAATGAATAAAAATGACCTAAAAAATGAGATTTTTCATATTTTGGCCAAATGAGGTGAAATTGTAGGTCATTTTGATCGGAAAAATCATTTTGAAAACATTGGCTAAAGTGGAATTTTGAGATTAGTTCAAGTTTTGAAAGTTACGCATGGTTACTTATAATGGAAGGTACATAAGCCAAATCCAAGGGAAATCATACATGGGAAGTTTCTCCAAGCTTCTAGGAGTTTCTAAGTTCATCTATATATTGATATGAAGAGGTTCATGCAAGGGTTGGTGCTTCATATTGTTCATAAACACAAGTTCCACACACTTTTTCCAATTGGCAAAATCAACTCAAACTCTCTCAAATTCTCATCAATTTTCACCATTCTTGATCTGGTATTCATCCTCATCATCCATAGATCATAATTCATACAATCATTTGGTAGAATTGAGGTGGATTCGAGCTGTGCAAGTTCACCATTCAAAGTGGAAGAATCTTGGAATTGGGAGATTCAAAGCCTTGGAGCATCATTGGTTGCATACAGAACTCATCATCAAGTTCTTGGATCAGTTTTCAATCATTTCATAAACACAAGTTCCACACAGTTTTTCCAATTGGCAAAATCAACTCAAACTCTCTCAAATTCTCATCAATTTTCACCATTCTTGATCTGGTATTCATCCTCATCATCCATAGATCATAATTCATACAATCATTTGGTAGAATTGAGGTGGATTCGAGTTGTGCAAGTTCACCATTCAAAGTGCAAGAATCTTGGAATTGGGAGATTCAAAGCCTTGGAGCATCATTGGTTGCATACAGAACTCATCATCAAGTTCTTGGATCAGTTTTCAATCATCTCTAGCCTTGGATCAAGAGGATTTAGCACCTGTTTTCATCAATTGCACCAGGTATGTTTCTCATTCGAATTGGCTGTTTAGGTTAGGATTATTAGGTTTTGTTAGCATAGAAAGGTTAAGCTAGGATAGATGACTGAGTTTGGGGAGTTTGGAGAGCTTTCATGGAGTTTGCCATAGATGTACCAAATCTGTTAGGGTTTGTATCTCTTGGATTAAAGCACGAAAATCTTCATTGAATGGCTTGTTATGATCAACATAAGATGTAGATGAGTTGAGGACAAGAATTGGTGAGAAATAAGAGGTTTGAGATCAGGTGTTAATGGTGGATCAGAACTGTTATTCTCTTCGAGTTGGTTTATTGAGTGAGTGTTAGGGAGAGTTATTGGCATGGTTGTGAAGAGGCAAGTTTATAGAGCAACTTTGCTCTTGGAGTCGTGAGGATTCATGGCGAGACGAGGGAGAACAGAGCTCTTGAATGTGCATGCATGGCTAGGGTTTCCAAGCATTAGGGTTGGCTGGAGGTTGAAGAAGGTCTGGGGGCCACACGATTGCCCTTTGACATTTGACTGGGAACTCAATCCAACGGACGCGATTGAATGGAAAAAACGGAGGGAATTTCAAACAATGAAACGCACAGTTTCATTTATTCTGGCTGACTGGGCTTTGCATTCGCTTGCTTTTGACACCCCCGTTCCCAAGCCCAATTCCATTTACACTATTTTAATTGCTACTCACACCGTTTTTCCGTTTTTTAATTTTTGTTGGTTTTCTGATGTTTCCTGGGCCTAGTGCCAATTGCTTTTCACGCCCCCACTGCTTGGCCCGTGTCCTTGTTTTAACTAATTTCCATTACTTGCTGCACCCTCCATCTCATTAATTCATTTTATTTTCATTCATGAAAACATTAAATCTTTCAAAAATCATAACAAATCATAAAATGCATATTTTTCATTGGTTGTTTTTACATGCTTTTCATAATTTTGTCAAGAAAATTGTCATACAAAAAAATTAATAGTTCATTTCATTTTTATATTTTTGGTATTTTTTTCTTTTAATTAGGTGTAAATAATATTTTTTTAGTACATGATTTTGTTAATTTTAGTTTGATCAAATGCTTTAATATTTCTAGCCCATTCTTTTTAGGGTGATTAGTAGATAAGGTTAGCTTGTATATGCAATTTAGTTCCCATTTTTAGGACTTAATTTTAGGTGTTTAGTTTAGGTGTGAATAACATGAACAAAATTAGGGTTTAAGTGATGACTTAGGAGAATTGAATCATTTCCTTTAGGATTTAGAGACTGAAAGTTTGGGATATGGGACTATAGGGACTATGGGTAGTTATTAGATCCCTTAGAAATTATCAGGATTCCCCTACTGCTATTATTATTGTCTGTATTTGTTTGACTGGTGTGGTGTGCCCCTCTGGGGATTATGATTTGTCTGTGTGGGTATTGGGATTGCTTGGGGATTGGGGGAGCTGAAGATTCATGATGATGAAGCCATTGGAGATCCAGAGCTTGAAGATCAACTTCCAGAATTGAAGAGGAGATCCTGCTAGCAGCTGTTGAGGAGACTAGGGTTTAGGAGCTAGGCAGAGCTCTAGATTAGAAAGCTTGTTTCTCAAACATGGAATGCTTTGTCTACATCCATCCTTTCTCTATGATTCAAAGTCTCTTTCAAGTATCCACCTCCTTCCTTTGGAAGGATCAGTGAATGTATTTGAAAGATAGAACTTTTGAGAGAAGATTGTCTATATAATGTTAACAGTTAATGAACCACCCTTGGTAGGTAATTGACTGTCTAACATTCATTCACTTCATCTGATTGACTGATATTCCTCCTGGGAGTTTGAGACTTGAAGAAAAGCCATTGTAGACTGAAGATTGATGCCAAAGACCTTGCTTGCAGGCTGTGGAGATGGAGATTGATGCTTGTAGCTGATTGGAGATGACTTGAAGACAGATGTTGATGTAGAGCTGATGTGGCTGTTTATTTTAGTTGTTATTCATTTCTGATGTATTGAGTGGTTTTCCTGACTGTATTGTTTGCTGTTTAACCTGTTGGGTTGAAAGTGAATTCTGTTCACTTTTGCCTATTGTTTTCTAGGTTCGAGGTTGAGTGGGACTCCCTTGCCTCGCTTGTATTGTTGCATCCATGCATTTTATTGCTTTACTGTATATATCTGATATTGTTTTTGTTTCCGTCTATTCCCTTAGGATCTCTGTTTCTCTCTGCGCAAGAGAGGAGCATGATAGACATTAGGTCTTAACCCATGCATGATAACATTAGGTTAGTGTGATTCCCTTTTGCAACCATAGGTTAGAGTGTTGTCTCTTCTTTCTCAAAACAAACAGAAAAACACAATAAATCTTTCAAACACAATAAAAGACACTTCTTCCGTAAAAGAATGTGAACTCATCAAAACGTCATTTTTTGTCCGCTTGGACCAGTAATCAGAAGAACCCTTTTTCAGAAGGAGATAAAAGCAACCAAAACAGACTTGTGTTGTACGTGGCCCGAACTACGTTTGCTCTGATCTTTCATGTCGTATGAAAGTACGTAGGCATAGGATGCGATATCCTAGCGAGCAACCTTCCCCTCCTTTCCGGTAGGTAGGCGAACTACGTTGACTCTGATTTCTCGTTCCAGACGGGAATACGTAGGCATAAAGTGCGATACTTTGCCGAGTCATTTTCTTTTCTTTTAACCCCTGACCTGTAGAATAGATAGAATAACAATCCTTTCGACCGAAAACAAGCGTGGATCCCGTCGAGTACGACGGACGTGAGGGGTGCTAATACCTTCCCCTTGCGTAACCGACTCCCGAATCCAGGATTTGGTTGCGATGACCATTCCTTTCCCGTCTTTGCGGTAGGTTTACCTCGAGCGTTTCCTTTCCCTCCGTTGGGATAAATAACGCACGGTGGCGACTCTTCTGTTCATCCGGCGCCGATTTTCGCAGTAGCGACAACTGGCGACTCTGCTGGGGATCCAACGTCCCCTGGCTGCTAAGGACTGCGATAGTTCTTATGCATTTGGGATCCAATGTCCCTTAAGAGAGTCAATCCTAACGCTTGTTTTCCCGTCGAGGATTTTGTATGGATTTATATTTCTGACCTTTATTTTTCAGCATTATATACATTGATCATTATTGCTGTATTGGGGTGTGACGGGTGTTCTTTGATCGAGAGATAAGCCGGACCTGGGCTTGAGTGCACCTAGAATTAGAGTAGAAAGTAGTGGGCGCGTGCCGGCTTTGCTTGCATTAGTGTCTCATGAAATCTACACTCGGACGAGGTTCTTCTGGTTGGCTTCTTTTTCTACCCTTTGGGTCGAAGGGGTTATTGGTCAGCTGAATTGTCGACTCCGGGAACCGATCATTTGGAAGTTGGCTAAGTGAGGCCTCTTCAGGATTTGATGATGCCACTCCTCCTGGGAATCGTATCATCAACCCTAAAAGTCTGTGACGCCGATGACCGCATAGGATGCCATACCTTTGTCAGTTACTAGGACATCCACCTGTGAGAGGGTTTGGGGTTATGCAGGTAACTAGACCTTCAGATACCGGTTATTTCTTGATCAGAGATCCTGGGTATTTATGGAGAGTTCTGAGGTCTGTCAGAGACCAGTTGGAGAGTTCTGAGGTCTGTCAGAGACCAGTTGGAGATATGATTCGAGGTCTACCAGAGACCAGTTGGAGTTATGGTTGGAGGTCTGTCAGAGACCATTGTTGGAGCTTTGTTTTAGGTCTATCTGAGACCAGGGTTTGAGGACTTCTAAATAGTCTGTTTGAGACCTCTTGATATGGTTCAGGCTATTCAGCTACGGCAGTTAGTCCCTGTGGCATGTTACTTGCATTGCATTGTTTGCATACTCATTATCATTGCATCCCACTAACGTGTGTCTGTGCTGCAGGTGCATTTGCATATCCTCCGATTCTAGTGCCCAGACTTCTGAGTATCGATTATGGCTGGTTTGAGGAAAACAGTTGCGTATAAGCTGCCTACACCTGATGTTACTCCTTTGCTCGGTCTGATATCTCTTGCAGATGAGGAGGTTAGGAGAAGTTTCAGAATGAGTCATGGGAGATTACTGAGATTAGTCTGCAAGCCCACAACTGATGAGATGAACGGGCTGTACACCTTGATGCAGTTCTATGACCCCGCATTGAGATGTTTTATGTTTGCTGACTTCATTCTAGGGCCTACCATTGAGGAGTATGTGGAGTTTACTGAGCTACCAGTGCAGAACAAGGTTCCCTTTATTCACTCTGCTGCCGAGCCCAAGTTGGAGGACTTAGCTAGAGCCTTGCATATGGACGCTGCAGAACTGTTAGTGACTTCTTGGCTTGGGGATTCAGGTTTCTCTCTTGATTTTCTGGTTGGCAAAGCTCAGGAGTATGCCAAGAGCGAATGTTGGGTGGTTTTCAATGCTATTTTGGCCCTATGCATTTATGGGATTGTGCTGTTTCCTAACTTGCCTAATTTCGTAGACTTGGACGCTTTCCATCTATTTGCTGCCGGCAATCCAGTGCCAACGTTGATCGGAGACTTCTACCACTCCTTGCACTACAAGAATGAAAATAGAAGGGGAAAGGTTGTTTACTGCTGTGCGCCTTTGTTGAATATGTGGTTCAAGAGCCACCTTCCCATGAAGGGATCTTTTGTGGAGAGTGCAACCACAGCTAGCTGGTCAGAGCGCCTGATGAGGCTATCCTCCGAAGACGTCGAGTGGTTTGATCGTGATCTGCTGGGATCTGAGCTTATCTTCAGTTGTTCTGGGTACCCTAATGTTCCGTTGATAGGAAGGAAAGGGTGTATCAATTACAACCCTTCTCTGTTCATTCGCCAATTCGGATATGCGCTGAAGAACCCACCCAAAGAGGAGGAAGTACAGGAATCTCTGTACTTCACCGGAGATTTGAAGGGGGAGTTATTAGCCAAGCTGCAGCATGCCTGGACGCGTATTAACCGAAGAGGGAAGCCGTTGTTAGGGAAGAATGACTGACAGGCCTATGCACCTTACAGAGTTTGGATCCAGGAGAGAGCAAGTCAGTTGCGGATGCCATTTCCAGATGCACCAGTCCTTGTTCCTATTCCGGTAGCAGAGCCAACTACTGTTTCTAGGGAGGCCTACGAGCAAGTTGTGAAAGAAAAAGAAGCCTTGATGAAGATCAACGAAGGGTTAGAGCAGGAGCTAGCCCAGATACGCAGTGAGAAAAACAAGGCCGTGCATGCTTTCCAACAGCAGATTGAGCTAATGAACAGACTAGGGGCTGAGTTGACTGAGGAGAGGAAGAAGCGCAAACGTCTGGGGCAAGCGTTCAGAAGCTCCCATGACATGCTTGAATCCAAAAAGAGAGCACTCGACGCAGCTCACCGAGAGATTTCTTCTTGCAATAAGACTTGGAATGCCACGCTCACCAACAATAAGAAGAGGGAAGATAAGTTGAAGCAGCAAATTTCCGACCTCGAAGAGCAGTTGAAGTCCAGCATCAAGAAGTGTGAAGAAGAAGTGATGACCCGGTATAGTCTCCAGAATGCGCCGAACAAGGCCATCAAAGGCAGAGATGAAGTTGTGTCTCAGAAGCGTAAACTAGAGGATCGCTTCGGAGAAGGGGCATGGGAGGAAACTGCTGAAGACGTGCGACGTGTTCTTAAGAAAAGAAACCAACTTGTTGAAGGGCTGCTTACCCGACCAAGTCATCCGGAGACCAAGAAGTTGCTAGAAGAGTACCAGACTTATGGGAGTGTTTGATCATGTCATGTAGTAGCTTGTATGCTTTATTTGCATAGTGCTGACCATCACCAGGATTGTTGGTTGAGGTCATGCCTTCTTATTGTACTCTCAGTGATATTGTATTCTTGGCTTATTGGTTTCTCCGCAATATATGAGGCTTTCTGTGGTTCAGCTCCGATCTTTATATTGTTAGCACCGTCACTGCACCGGCACCTTCACACTAGAATCGGGGAGTGAATTTCCCTAATGCACAGACACACATTGCATTGCATTCATATTCATATTGCATTACAGGTAATCATTGGATGATATCTTATTCCCTGCTCTGTACCAGGTATTTTCAGGATTGCAGATCAGCGCCCGCACAGATATTCCACTCGCACCAATTGTCGAAGAATCATGGATCAAATGCAGAACGAGATGCAAGATGTGCGCGAGAAGCTAGCTCTCTTTATGCAGACCATGGAAGCTATTGCAAAAGGTCAGGAGAATTTGCAAGCCATGGTGCAGCCTCTGTTGGTCAGAAATGCCGGTCACGGTAATGAGGATCATCAGTCTGTGCGAGTCGATACTGTGCATGGAGATGGCACTCCCACACCAGTGGCTCCACCTGTAGTCAATATACCTGCTGTTAATGTCAACAACGCTACCGCTGCTGGGAACGGTAACGTCGGAGTTGGGAACGAGACTGCTGTCCATAACGTTGGGCTTGGTGATGTCAACTTGGGTGATAATATGGGAGGCAACGGCTTCAGCAATGCTGGATTCGGGTTCAACGATCAGGGATTCGATAACGCTGGGAAATATGGTTTCAATGCTCAAGGCTTTGGGCAAGATGGTTATGGTGTGGCCAATCAGGGTTACGGAGGTTTCGGAAATGGAAACGGCGCTGGGTTAATGACTTTTGGGCCTGCTGGAGGTGTTCAGGGATACGGCAACAGAGGGCGAGGCCCGGTGATGAATCAGATTAGAGCTGGCCGCAATAATGGATACGATGGGTATGGAGCTGGGAATGGTATGTGGCAAGAAGATCAACAGGAGGACGCTTTCTCCGGTGGAGGTTTCGAAGGGCCGATGGATGACTCCCAGAAGATCAGAATGCTAGAAGAGCAGATGAGGGGGGTCCTGAACCAAAGTGATGTGGGCTTAGACATGGCAACAATGGGTCTGGTACCTGGCTTGAAGGTGCCAATCAAATTCAAAGCTCCTACGTTTGATAAGTATAAAGGAGATACCTGTCCGAAAGTGCATGTGCGGGCTTATTACAGGAAGATGTCTGCGTACTCAACTGATGAGAGAATGCTAATGCATTTCTTTCAAGATAGTCTATCAGGCCCTTCCCTAGAATGGTATATGGGGTTGGAGCCAACTAATATAAAGACATGGAAGCAGCTGGCAGAGGCATTTGTAGCTCACTACAAGTATAACAGCGACTTGGCGCCCAATCGGGTCCAATTGACAGGGCTGTCTCAGAAGAAGGGTGAGAGCTTTAAAGAGTACGCGCAAAGGTGGCGCGGTATGGCTGCCAGAGTCCGTCCTCCTTTAGAAGACAAGGAAATGAACGACATGTTTATCGGAACATTCACAAGCATGTTTTATGACAAGTTGTTTCACACATCTTTGGCTAGTTTCTCAGACTTAATTCTGATGGGAGAAAAGATTGAAAACAACAATAAGCAAGACAGGTTCCAGGCTGAGGAATCAACTGCATCTGGCAGTAATAGGAAGGCTTTTGGTGGGCGCCGTCAGGGCGAGGCAAGCGCGGTATTTGGAGGCCGAGGCAGGGGTCGAAACCAATATCATCAACCGCAGCAGGTGGCGAGTGTTACTATTCCATATCAACAACATCCGTTTCAGCAGCAGCCAATGCAGCAGCAGCAGCAGCCAATGCAGCAGCAGCAGCAGCCAATGCAGCAGCAGCAGCCACAACAGGGGGCACAACCTGCTCAGCGAAGATTCCAGGGTGGTAAACCAAGAAGAGTGTTTGAGAAGCCTCCCTCAACCTATGCAGATTTGTTGCAGACGCTGTTGGGTTTGAACCTGGTAGAGAAGAGAACTCTGGCACCTATAACGGGAACTCCTCCGTATGGTTATGACGCAAGCAGGCACTGTGAGTTCCACTCAGGGGCTCCGGGCCACGATATAGAGGGTTGCCATGCTTTTAAGCACGTTGTGCAGGATCTTTTGGACAATAAGGCTATCAATTTCGGAACGGCAGGTCCGAATATAGTGCAAAAGCCCATGCCTAATCACGGGGCAAACGCCATTCTGACTGAGGAAGGGTTGAATCTGATTATGAACGTCGACGATTTAAAGACGCCGCTAAGCGAGATAAAAAGAAGATTGTTGCAAGGGGGTGTTTATCCAGGATGTGACGAGTATTGCTTAGAATGCTGGACCCTAGCTGGGGGGTGTGATGATTTGAAGAAAGGCATCCAGGATTTAATTGATGACGGCACATTGCAGTTTGACCGAGCAGCAATGGAAGAGCCTGCAGGGGCAGTAGCAGATAATCAGAGTGATGTGGCCACTGTAACGATTCCTCGGAAGACAATCACTATAACAGCACCGGCTCAGCGACCGCCGATCACCATAACTAAGGCCGAACCAATCCTGTACGAGAGCACAAAAGCAGTCCCATGGTCATATGGGTTGGAAGTGTATTGTGACGGAATAAAGATTGATGTTAATAAGCAACCAGCCGAGACTGTAGAGACTGTGGTCGGTTCAGGAGGCATGACAAGGAGTGGTAGGATCTTCATATCGCCTGAGGTAGAGGCCGAAAGACTGGCGAAGGGGAAAGGAAAAATGGTTGAGAACGTTCCAGTGCAGGTAAACGAAAAAGCATCGGCATCGAAAGATGTAGAAGAGTTCATGCGCTTGATTCGAAAAAGTGATTATAAGATTGTGGAGCATTTGCAACAGACGCCTTCAAAGATATCCATCCTATCGTTGCTCTTGTGTTCTGAAGCTCACAGAAATGCTTTGTTGAAAGTCCTGGATACTTCCTTCGTACCCCAAGACGTCTCCGTGAATCAGCTGGAAGGAGTGTTGGCACATGTGAATGCAGGCCACAACTTGGGCTTTACCGACTTCGATTTGACCCCAAAGGGGAGAGATCATAATATGGCGCTGCACATATCTGTTGAGTGTAGAGGATCAGTAATGTCGCATGTATTGGTCGATACCGGATCATCCTTAAATGTGATGCCCAAGAAAGCGATGATGAAGCTGGATGTCAGAGGAATCTTGTGCACGCCCAGTGACTTGGTAGTTAGAGCGTTTGATGGCACGCGAAGAACAGTCTTTGGATCGATAACATTGCCTCTACAGGTGGGGCCGGAGGTGTTTGCGACAGAATTTTATATCATGGATATACAGCCTGCATATAGCTGCCTGCTCGGAAGACCCTGGATTCATGGGGCCGGGGCAGTCACATCTACCCTGCATCAGAAGTTGAAATATATGGTGGGGGACAACGTAGTCACCGTATGCGGAGAAGAAGACATCCTAGTCAGCCATCTGTCGTCATTTAAATATGTGGAGGTCGACAGAGAGATCCACGAAACACCCTGCCAGGCATTTGAAGGGTTGCGTATCAAGGACAAAGGTCCCGGGCCGAGCAAAGTGTCGGAGATAGCCGTCTCGTCGTATAAAGAGGCTCAAGCTCTGGTGGAGGCAGGAGAAGCAAAGGGCTGGGGCAAAGTGCTGGATATTCCTGTGAAGATGGACCGATTCGGGCTGGGGTACCAACCGTCGTCATCAACACCTGCCGTGGGGACACCCCGTTTCAGAGGGCCAATAACCATCTCTGCCAGTGGAGTATGTCATGAAACCATCAACGCTGCTTCGGAGTCTGATGAAGGAGACAGCGACTGTGATATGGATGCCTGGATTCAGCCAAGCACGCCAGGACAGGGACTGTGCAACTGGTCTATTCAGGAGCTTGTTCCTGTGACTCTTAAACAGTAATACTTTGTTTTATTAATTGTTGAACAATCTGATGTCTTGCCCGGGGCATCATGATTTGCTTAGGGCTGTGCTGTTATGAACATTGCGTGTTTATCATTAAATAAAAGGCGTTTTCTCATGTGCGAATATTTCGATCTCTGTCTTTCTTGTTTTGTATTTTTCAATAAAATGGCAACGTGGTTATTCGCTTTATACGCATTTTGAAGCATTTAACCATTCCTTTTGCAGGATAACATTTTCAGATGACATCCTTGAACCACCTATGACTCGTCCCGACTTTGCACATCCGGTATTTCAGGCCGAAGAAGAGGTTGTCGAAGATAGTGACGTTCCTGAAGAACTGTCTTGGTTGGTGAAGCAAGAGGAAAGAGTCATTCTGCCTCACGAAGAGGTCATCGAAATTATCAACTTGGGGTCGGAAGGGGTTGAGAAGAATATTCGTATCGGAGCCGCGCTACAAAGCGATATTAAGCGAAGACTGGTTGAAATGCTCCGAGAGTATAGTGATGTATTCGCTTGGTCGTATGAAGATATGCCAGGGCTCGATACAGATATGGTTGTGCACCGTCTGCCACTGAAGGAAGAATGCCCACCGGTCAAACAAAAGCTTCACAGAACTAGACCAGACATGGCAGTAAAGATCAAAGAGGAAGTTCAAAAACAGTGGGATGCTGGTTTCTTGGCTGTGACAAAATATCCCTCATGGGTTGCTAACATCGTACCAGTGCCAAAGAAAGATGGCAAGGTTCGGATGTGCGTGGATTATAGGGATTTGAATAAAGCAAGCCCAAAGGACAATTTTCCACTTCCTCATATCGACGTGCTAGTTGATAATACTGCTCAATACTCCGTATTCTCCTTCATGGATGGCTTTTCAGGCTATAATCAGATTAAAATGGCGCCAGAGGACATGGAGAAAACTACTTTCATAACGCCTTGGGGAACATTTTGCTACAAAGTGATGCCCTTTGGTTTGAAGAATGCTGGGGCAACGTATCAGCGTGCGATGACGACTCTTTTTCATGATATGATGCATAAAGAGATCGGAGTTTATGTTGACGATATGATTGCCAAATCCCAGACGGAGGAAGAGCATCTGGTGAATCTGCTGAAGTTATTTAAAAGGCTTAGGAAGTTCAGGCTGAGACTGAACCCTAGCAAATGCACCTTCGGGGTGAGATCGGGTAAACTGCTGGGGTTTATTGTAAGTGAAAGAGGAATAGAGGTCGATCCTGCTAAAATAAAAGCGATTCAAGAAATGCCGACGCCTAAAACAGAGAAAGAGGTGCGCGGGTTTTTAGGGAGGTTGAACTACATCGCTCGGTTCATATCTCACCTAACTGCTACGTGCGAACCATTGTTCAAGTTGCTGAAGAAAGATCGAGCTGTAACGTGGAACGAAAATTGTCAAAAGGCGTTCGACAAAATAAAGCAGTATTTGCAGGAGCCTCCTATTTTGATACCCCTAGTGGCAGGTAGACCCGTGATCATGTATTTGACAGTTCTTGAGGGAAGCATGGGTTGTGTTCTCGGTCAACACGACGAGACAGGGAGAAAAGAGCATGCAATTTATTACTTGAGTAAGAAATTTACAGATTTTAGAATCTCGATATTCAATGCTTGAGAAAACTTGTTGCGCGCTAGCCTGGGCCGCCAAGCGTTTGAGGCAATACATGCTGAATCATACAACCATGCTCATCTCGAAGATGGATCCTATCAAATATGTATTCGAAAAGCAGGCGTTGTCAGGGAGAATTGCCCGTTGGCAGATGGTCTTGACTGAATATGACATCCAATACGTCTCGCAAAAGGCTATAAAGGGGAGTGTGCTGTCTGAGTATCTGGCGGAGCAGCCTATTGAAGATTACCAATCGATGAGGTTTGATTTTCCTGACGAGGATATCATGTACCTAAAGATGAAAGATTGTGAAGAGCCGTTTCCAGACGAAGGACCAGAGTTGGGTTCCAAATGGAAGATGATATTTGACGGAGCTGTGAACGCTTACGGTAGCGGAATAGGGGCAATCATCACTACGCCACACGGGTCGCACATCCCGTTTACTGCCCGATTGACCTTTGCCGTTACCAATAATGAGGCCGAATACGAAGCTTGTATAATGGGGCTTGAAGAAGCTATTGATTTGCGAATCAAGAATCTGGACGTATACGGAGACTCAGCTCTGGTGGTGAATCAGATAAAAGGGGAATGGGAGACACGTCAGCCCAATTTAATACATTACATGAATTACGCAAGGAGATTGTTGCCTTTCTTTGACAAGGTTGAGTTGCATCATGTACCGCGGGCAGAGAATCAAATGGCTGACGCCCTGGCCACTTTGTCTTCCATGTACAAAGTCAACTTCTGGAACAAGGCTCCCAGAATCATTATCTCTCGGCTTGATAGGCCTGCCTTCGTATTTGCTATTGACGAGGCATCCGATGACAAACCGTGGTATTTCGATATCCTTAATTTCCTGAAGAACAAAGAGTATCCGGCTGGGGCATCCAGTCAAGATCAGAAGACTCTCAGGAGATTAGCGGGTAATTTCTATTTGAATCTGGATGGTGTCTTATACAGAAGAAACCACGACTTGGTACTGTTGCATTGTGTAGACGAAAGAGAGGCAAAGCTGCTCATGGAGGAAATACACGAAGGTACCTTTGGTACGCATGCTGGTGGGCATGCTATGACGAGAAAGCTGCTGCGGGCAGGATATTTTTGGCTGACTATGGAAACTGACTGTTTCAAGTTTGCGAGGAAGTGCCACAAGTGCCAAATCTATGCTGATAAGATCCATGTGCCTCCGAGTCCTCTGAATGTGATGTCATCGCCATGGCCGTTCTCAATGTGGGGAATCGATATGATTGGAAAGATCGAGCCGACAGCTTCTAATGGGCACCGGTTCATTCTAGTAGCAATCGATTATTTCACCAAGTGGGTAGAAGCGGCGTCTTACGCAAATGTAACTAAGCAGGTGGTGGCCAGATTCATCAAGAGAGATATCATTTGCCGATATGGGATCCCCGAGCGGATAATCACGGACAACGGATCAAACCTGAACAACAAAATGATGAAGGAGCTCTGTCAGAATTTCAAAATCGAACATCACAACTCCTCCCCTTACCGACCCAAGATGAATGGCGCTGTTGAAGCGGCCAACAAGAATATCAAAAAGATCGTTCAGAAGATGGTGGTGACCTACAAGGATTGGCACGAGATGCTACCCTTCGCTTTGCACGGTTATCGAACGACGGTACGCACATCAACCGGGACAACCCCGTTCTCGTTAGTATACGGGATGGAAGCGGTGCTACCATTGGAAGTTGAGATCCCTTCTCTGAGGGTATTGCGAGATGTTCAACTAGACGAGGCAGAATGGGTGAAGAACAGGTTGAATCAGCTGAGCTTAATGGACGAGAAGAGGCTAGCTTCTCTAGCATACGGTCGTTTGTACCAGAGCCGAATGAAGAAAGCATATGATAAGAAGATACATCCGCGAAGCTTTCAGACGGGAGACCTTGTGCTGAAAAGGATTCTCCCGCCGCAAGCAGATCACAGGGGCAAGTGGACCCCCAACTACGAAGGGCCATACGTTGTCAGGAAAGTCTTTTCAGGAGGAGCTTTATTGTTGTCCACTATGGACGGTGAAGACTTTACGTCGCCTGTGAATTCGGACGCAGTTAAAAAAATACTTTGCTTAAAATTGACCCGCTGGACAGAAAAAGAGAGTCCAGGCAAAAAATGGGGCATCCTGGCGAACCAAAAACAGAATGAAAGGTTCGGGCAAAAGTTAGGGATAAATTGAAAAAATGTACACCCGCGAAGTTGAAAACCTACACTGGGCGGCTTCGGCAAAAAAGGGTATCCCGGTGAACTGAAAACCCGTAAAAGGCGGTTCACGCAAAAGTTAGGGATTTGAAAAGCAAATGACTGCGGTCCGAATTTGATACTGCATTGAGCATTGGTGCGGGAGAATATGCCTGAGGAGTCGATTATCAGATACAATCTCTTCGGAAGTGTGAATACCGAGAAAGCATTAGAGTCGGGCGAGTCATAGGAGGATCAGTTCGTGGTGTTCGTCTGCGTCCCGTTGCCGACATGTGTACAAATTTAGTTTGTCAATATATTTATGCTTCTTGTGCATACTTGTATATCTGCTTTGCGTAGCTTCCTCTTTTCAGGAGTTACATCCCGTGTACAAAACTCCGCCCATTCAGGGGCCCAATCAATAAAATATGTTATTCAGTACTTGATGCTGATTCTTTACTGTTTTGTGCATGATAAACGCCTAAGTTTACTGAAACTAGCATGTGTATAACATCACCGGCCCTTGCCAACAATTGCTAAGACTTTGAATTAACTGAAAATGATGTTACTAACCTGAATCGATTTGGTTGCATAGGCTTGTCTTGTCTTGTTTGTGTTGTTGCAGGTTTCATAGCCGTACGAGGAAGATGATCAAAAGATGGCAGTAACGAAAGACTTGACCCCCGCACAGGTCATGCATGTTCTTCCTGAAGGAGGATCGAATCCCCCAGCTAGCCGGAGCTTACCCAAAGCACATTCTCCAGCAAAGTCCTTCATCCTCAGCAGAGTTTGGCGATCCCAAGATTATAAGGCTGTATTCAGACAATGTATCTCAAGCCGAGTTGGTTTAGTCTCAGAAGATTAATATTTGTGAGCTGTATTCAGACAAGTTCACCTTTCCCCGCAGGGTCAGTTTACCTCTCCCCCAGCGGAGTCAGTTGATTTTCCCAAGAGAATCACCCCGCCCCAGCGGAATTCTCTTTCCAACTCGAAGATTAAGACTCTCCCCGGCAGAGTTGGTGTGGTGCATTGGCATTTATGTTGTCAGAACACTGTGTGATACCTGTTTACTCTTTAGCAGAATCCCAATCATACCAAGCGCATCTGTTATTCTCCAGCAGAGGTATATTCCCCAGCAGGGTATTACTTCAATGAGGTGTTTGGTTCAAGTTCCACATTTCCCAGCTGAGTCGACTTCACTCTTCCAGCATTTATTTTGCCGGAATAATTCTGTAGCACCAGGCTATCCCAGCGGAGTTGGCGTTGTCTTCAGCATCTATTTTGCTGGAGCAGTTCCTGTATCTCAGCAGTTCGAGTCTGCATTGGCATCGACATATAGCGTCATACTTGCATCCACCAAACAAAAGCGTAGCATTTCCATGTTGAATGGAGCATTGCATCGTTATCAAACATACGCATTTCTGAAACATAAACTAGGTTGGCTAACCGTTTGTTTCAAGTATTGTTTCTCTTGCAGGTAGAGAGAGCTCTTGCTCAAATTAAGTATCAAGCATTCGAGGTCTCGACGTGAGATATCTCAATAAAGTGTCAGCTTTGGCATTGTTCCCCACAGAGTTATTTGTATAAATTTCTCTTGTTTTCCCCGCCAGAGTTAGTAGACAAAATCTCTCCTCATTCCCAAGCAGAGTTATTTGTCATCAACAGGTTCATGAATCAGAATTTCAGAGGCTGCCGCCGGTTATCAGAACAGGCATCCAGTAGTTTGGCTTCCAAATATCCCCAGTAGAGTCCGCCTCAAAGTCGCTGTCACGTCAGTGCTAAGAAGTTTGTGGTTTGAGATCGATGGAGCAATAAGTCCTGACGTGGACAATTTATTCCGATATTGACGGGATTTCTTCGTGCTAGAGAAGTGGGTGTCCTAACGTGGACAGATTTATTTCCCCGGGTTGATAGGAGATGTTAGTCCTAACGTGGACAGGTTTGATTTCTTAGAACAGATGGAATGTGGAGTCCTGACGTGGACATTTCCTCAAGTTGACGATATGTGTTAGTCCTGACGTGGACTGATTCGAGTTCTCGGTATTAATTGAGTGTGAAATGGACAATTGAGTGTGAAATGGTTACTCTTCATGTTGGTGGCCTGACATGGACAATTTATTTCCAGCAGATAGCTTTATTCGTAATGGTGAAATGTGCGTCCTGACGTGGACAAGTTAGTAGTTCTTCGTGATGACAAGACGCGAGAGTCCTGACGTGGACAAATTTATCCTTCTTCGTGTTGTGGACAAAGTATGAGTCCTGACGTGGACAAGCCTTATTTCCCCAGCAAGTCGAAGACACGCAGGTCCTGACGTGGACAAGTCTCACTTCCCAATGGGTCAGAGGTGCATGAGTCCTGACGTGGACAAGTTCTATTTCCTCAGCGAGTCAAGAGGCGAGTCCTGACGTGGACAAATCAAGGCGAAACATGAGTCCTGACGTGGACAGGTTTCTTCCTTACGTGGAATGAGAAGTTTTAGTTCCTTACGTGGAAAAATTGAATTCCTTACGTGGAAAGATTGTATTCCTTACGTGGAAAGAGTGGAGTCCTTACGTGGACAGATTGACATAATATTCCTTACGTGGAAAGGTACGGTTTCCTTACGTGGAATGTTTAGTCCTGACGTGGACAGATTTAGAAGAGAAGTTGGTTTCCCTACGTGGAAAGAGGTGATTCCTTACGTGGAAAGATTGAGTCCTTACGTGGACATATCAGATTTATGCCTTACGTGGAAAGATAGCATTCCTTACGTGGAAAGATTGATTCCTTACGTGGAAAAGATGAGTTTGTTCCTTACGTGGAAAGATTGAGTCCTTACGTGGACATATCAAGTTGGAGTCCTGACGTGGACAAATCAGAAAGATTGCATTCCTTACGTGGAAAGGTTGGAGTCCTGACGTGGACAAACTAAGACAAGATTGTATTTCCTTACGTGGAAAGGAAAGAAGTTCGTTTCCTTACGTGGAAAGATTGGAGTCCTTACGTGGATAGATTGAGAATGTATTCTTTACGTGGAAAGAGATTGTGATTCATTACGTGGAAAGATTGGAGTTCTTACGTGGACAGATGCAGAGAAGAAGTTGTATTCCTTACGTGAAAGAGCGATGTATTCCTAACATGGAAGAGTTTAGTCCTGACGTGGGCAGATCCAGACGAGGGTATAGTCCTAACGTGGACGGTGTTATTCCTAACGTGGAAGAGTTTAGTCCTGGCGTGGACGATTTATTTCTGACGAGAAGGCAGACGAGCCATCCCCCAGCAAAGTTGTTGAAGTTTTTCCGAGTCGACGAAGCAGGCGTCCTAACGTGGACAAGCAAAGTTTTATTCTTGCAATGAGAGAAGCTTTTCATGCTGATGAAAATAATCCCCAAGCAATGGTGTGGTTCATTTCTGCGGTTGGCAAATTTCCGGGTTCTTAGTATTCAACCGTCTCGTACTGCGTATGTCTGAAGGCTCCGGGCTCTTCACCCAATCGGGTCCAAGTCGCTTGAATAGGGGCAGCTGTTGCACCCTAAAATTTGCTCAACCTTATTCACTTGGTTTATGTTTCAATATCATTAGCATTTGCATATAGAGTCATGTACATAGTCTACTCATCTGCATAGCATAAGCATAGCAAATCATCCAACAAGGGACCAATCATTATTCTCATCTCTATGAGCCTATCAAGAGGTTATTATTCTAATTCAATCCCATTCAAGTCATCAGAAAGAATTTGAAAGCTAGCAAGTCAATGGATCAAGCAAGTGCGTTCATCTCCTATCTGAGGGTATCTGAGGATCAACAAAGAAATTGTGAGCTGTGGGCTGAGCATGGAGAGTATCTGGGCATCATGGGAGACTTAAAAAGTCATTTGAAGAAGAAGACAAGTCCTTGGTGTGATCACAAGACTTGCAGTTGAAGACAGTCAACTAGGGTTTCATTTGGGGTCAATTCTAGGTCAACCCTAGGTCAATTGACTGATTGAAGGGCATTCAGGTCTATTGGAGATATGTGGGGTTCATCATTTGACATGTAAAGAAGGATATGGTGATATGCTAAGAAGAAATCAAGAGAAATCAAGGAGAAGAGGAGTTTCTAAATTAGGGTTTCTGTGTAAAATCCCCTAGTTTAGGTCAAATTTCCAAGCAAGATAAGTCAAAATGCAAGCTTCAAATGGATCCTTGGTCAACATGAAACTTGTAGAGGATATCAAGACCTTTAATTTTAGTGGTGGAAGACATTAAGGAGATTTGTAGAACTCAAGTTATGGTCCTTGCAAGTTACAGGTCATCTGAGGTATCTGAAATTTTGTCTGTGAAAGTGGCTTGACTTCCAAGCAATTTTTATCCCTCAAGGAGATTTCAAATGAATTTCTGGTCAACATAAGAGTTGTTCCTAATTGCCTTAGCTTTCTATAATGGTATAGTATGCCTTCATATGATTTGTGGAACTCTACTTATGGTCTTGGTAAGCAAAGGGTATTTTGGTCATCTGAGAATTACAGGTCATTTCAAGCCTATGCCCAAAACTCATACAACGAAGCTTCAAATGGAAAACTTTACAACATCAAACTTGTTCCAAATGACATTTTGAGTCTAGAAAAGTTACCATGAAAGATTGGAAAGATTCATAGCACAAGGTTTCAAAATTGGTGGATTTAATGAATAAAAATGACCTAAAAAATGAGATTTTTCATATTTTGGCCAAATGAGGTGAAATTGTAGGTCATTTTGATTGGAAAAATCATTTTGAAAACATTGGCTAAAGTGGAATTTTGAGATTAGTTCAAGTTTTGAAAGTTACTCATGGTTACTTATAATGGAAGGTACATAAGCCAAATCCAAGGGAAATCATACATGGGAAGTTTCTCCAAGCTTCTAGGAGTTTCTAAATTCATCTATATATTGATATGAAGAGGTTCATGCAAGGGTTGGTGCTTCATATTGTTCATAAACACAAGTTCCACACACTTTTTCCAATTGGCAAAATCAACTCAAACTCTCTCAAATTCTCATCAATTTTCACCATTCTTGATCTGGTATTCATCCTCATCATCCATAGATCATAATTCATACAATCATTTGGTAGAATTGAGGTGGATTCGGGCTGTGCAAGTTCACCATTCAAAGTGCAAGAATCTTGGAATTGGGATATTCAAAGCCTTGGAGCATCATTGGTTGCATACAGAACTCATCATCAAGTTCTTGGATCAGTTTTCAATCATTTCATAAACACAAGTTCCACACACTTTTTCCAATTGGCAAAATCAACTCAAACTCTCTCAAATTCTCATCAATTTTCACCATTCTTGATCTGGTATTCATCCTCATCATCCATAGATCATAATTCATACAATCATTTGGTAGAATTGAGGTGGATTCGAGCTGTGCAAGTTCACCATTCAAAGTGCAAGAATCTTGGAATTGGGAGATTCAAAGCCTTGGAGCATCATTGGTTGCATACAGAACTCATCATCAAGTTCTTGGATCAGTTTTCAATCATCTCTAGCCTTGGATCAAGAGGATTTAGCACCTGTTTTCATCAATTGCACCAGGTATGTTTCTCATTCGAATTGGCTGTTTAGGTTAGGATTATTAGGTTTTGTTAGCATAGAAAGGTTAAGCTAGGATAGATGACTGAGTTTGGGGAGTTTGGAGAGCTTTCATGGAGTTTGCCATAGATGTACCAAATCTGTTAGGGTTTGTATCTCTTGGATTAAAGCACGAAAATCTTCATTGAATGGCTTGTTATGATCAGCATAAGATGTAGATGAGTTGAGGACAAGAATTGGTGAGAAATAAGAGGTTTGAGATCAGGTGTTAATGGTGGATCAACACTGTTATTCTCTTCGAGTTGGTTTATTGAGTGAGTGTTAGGGAGAGTTATTGGCATGGCTGTGAAGAGGCAAGTTTATAGAGCAACTTTGCTCTTGGAGTCGTGAGGATTCATGGCGAGACGAGGGAGAACAGAGCTCTTGAATGTGCATGCATGGCTAGGGTTTCCAAGCATTAGGGTTGGCTGGAGGTTGAAGAAGGTCTGGGGGCCACACGATTGCCCTTTGACATTTGACTGGGAACTCAATCCAACGGACGCGATTGAATGGAAAAAACGGAGGGAATTTCAAACAATGAAACGCACCGTTTCATTTATTCTGGCTGACTGGGCTTTGCATTCGCTTGCTTTTGACACCCCCGTTCCCAAGCCCAATTCCATTTACACTATTTTAATTGCTACTCACACCGTTTTTCCGTTTTTTAATTTTTGTTGGTTTTCTGATGTTTCCTGGGCCTAGTGCCAATTGCTTTTCACGCCCCCACTGCTTGGCCCGTGTCCTTGTTTTAACTAATTTCCATTACTTGCTGCACCCTCCATCTCATTAATTCATTTTATTTTCATTCATGAAAACATTAAATCTTTCAAAAATCATAACAAATCATAAAATGCATATTTTTCATTGGTTGTTTTTACATGCTTTTCATAATTTTGTCAAGAAAGTTGTCATACAAAAAAATTAATAGTTCATTTCATTTTTATATTTTTGGTATTTTTTTCTTTTAATTAGGTGTAAATAATATTTTGTTTAGTACATGATTTTGTTAATTTTAGTTTGATCAAATGCTTTAATATTTCTAGCCCATTCTTTTTAGGGTGATTAGTAGATAAGGTTAGCTTGTATATGCAATTTAGTTCCCATTTTTAGGACTTAATTTTAGGTGTTTAGTTTAGGTGTGAATAACATGAACAAAATTAGGGTTTAAGTGATGACTTAGGAGAATTGAATCATTTCCTTTAGGATTTAGAGACTGAAAGTTTGGGATATGGGACTATAGGGACTATGGGTAGTTATTAGATCCCTTAGAAATTATCAGGATTCCCCTACTGCTATTATTACTGTCTGTATTTGTTTGACTGGTGTGGTGTGCCCCTCTGGGGATTATGATTTGTCTGTGTGGGTATTGGGATTGCTTGGGGATTGGGGGAGCTGAAGATTCATGATGATGAAGCCATTGGAGATCCAGAGCTTGAAGATCAACTTCCAGAATTGAAGAGGAGATCCTGCTAGCAGCTGTTGAGGAGACTAGGGTTTAGGAGCTAGGCAGAGCTCTAGATTAGAAAGCTTGTTTCTCAAACATGGAATGCTTTGTCTGCATCCATCCTTTCTCTATGATTCAAAGTCTCTTTCAAGTATCCACCTCCTTCCTTTGGAAGGATCAGTGAATGTATTTGAAAGATAGAACTTTTGAGAGAAGATTGTCTATATAATGTTAACAGTTAATGAACCACCCTTGGTAGGTAATTGACTGTCTAACATTCATTCACTTCATCTGATTGACTGATATTCCTCCTGGGAGTTTGAGACTTGAAGAAAAGCCATTGTAGACTGAAGATTGATGCCAAAGACCTTGCTTGCAGGCTGTGGAGATGGAGATTGATGCTTGTAGCTGATTGGAGATGACTTGAAGACAGATGTTGATGCAGAGCTGTTGTGGCTGTTTATTTTAGTTGTTATTCATTTCTGATGTATTGAGTGGTTTTCCTGACTGTATTGTTTGTTGTTTAACCTGTTGGGTTGAAAGTGAATTCTGTTCACTTTTGCCTATTGTTTTCTAGGTTCGAGGTTGAGTGGGACTCCCTTGCCTCGCTTGTATTGTTGCATCCATGCATTTTATTGCTTTACTGTATATATCTGATATTGTTTCTGTTTCCGTCTATTCCCTTAGGATCTCTGTTTCTCTCTGCGCAAGAGAGGAGCATGATAGACATTAGGTCTTAGCCCGTGCATGATAACATTAGGTTAGTATGATTCCCTTTTGCAACCATAGGTTAGAGTGTTGTCTCTTCTTTCTCAAAACAAACAGAAAAACACAATAAATCTTTCAAACACAATAAAAGACACTTCTTCCGTAAAAGAATGTGAACTCATCAAAACGTCATTTTTTGTCCGCTTGGACCAGTAATCAGAAGAACCCTTTTTCAGAAGGAGATAAAAGCAACCAAAACAGACTTGTGTCGTACGTGGCCCGAACTACGTTTGCTCTGATCTTTCATGTCGTATGAAAGTACGTAGGCATAGGATGCGATATCCTAGCGAGCAACCTTCCCCTCCTTTCCGGTAGGTAGGCGAACTACGTTGACTCTGATTTCTCGTTCCAGACGGGAATACGTAGGCCTAAAGTGCGATACTTTGCCGAGTCATTTTCTTTTCTTTTAACCCATGACCTGTAGAATAGATAGAATAACAATCCTTTCGACCGAAAACAAGCGTGGATCCCGTCGAGTACGACGGACGTGAGGGGTGCTAATACCCTCCCCTTGCGTAACCGACTCCCGAATCTAGGATTTGGTTGCGATGACCATTCCTTTCCCGTCTTTGCGGTAGGTTTACCTCGAGCGTTTCCTTTCCCTCCGTTGGGATAAATAACGCACGGTGGCGACTCTTCTGTTCAGCCGGCGCCGATTTTCGCAGTAGCGACACCATGCAGCAGTCAACTAAAGTTTGTTCCCCCTGCGGAGTCCAATTGATATTGGCGTGATGTTTTTTCTCCTTAGCAGGATGATTCCTCCCCCTATCTGAGAGGTTCTTTCTCCTTGACAGGAGGATTCTCCCTTCAGCATTTATTTTGCTGACAGGATCGCATCACTTTGCATGACTGCATAGCATTCATCATAAACGCATAGCATTTCCACCGTGTGGAGCATTGCGTCATTGCCGAAGCATATGCATAATAAACATGATCTAGGTTGTTACCGTTCTTGTTTTGCAGGTGTTCCGCCGCAGAATTGATCGCTCAAGATGATTCTTGAATTCTCCCCAACGAAGTTGCTTGCTCAAGATGATTCTTGAATTCCCCAGCAAGGTCGTTTGCTTAAGATGATTCTTAAAATCCCCAGTGCAGTTGCCAGAGTTGGTTGCTCAAGTTGATGCTTAGAGTCTCCATCAGAGTGTTTGCTCAGGATGATTCCTGAAATTTCCAGCATAGTTATCGGTTCAGGATGATTCTTGAAGTCCCCGGTGGAGTTATTTGTCCAAGATGATTCTTGAAGTCCTCAGCAGAGTTGATTCATCCAGAATGATTCCTGGATCCCCGAAGCAGAGTTACTTGATAGTTCTCCAGAATCCCCAGCGGAGATGCGTCATCCCCAGTAGGTTTCTAAACAGCGAAGTTGAAACTTCCCTCGAAGACTTGATGATTGAAGTCTGACCGTGTTAACGAAGCAGTTCTCTCAGCTGATGCGGAGTGCCTGATGGCAGAAGTTTGGATATCCTCAATTGGTTCATGATTGACCAAGAATTCTATCCCCGACTTACTGATGAAGTCCGGCTGATGCCCGAAAGCTTTCTTTGAATGCCCGATGGCATGATCAACTTGTTGACCTGATGAGTCCCGAGGAAACCTGATGCTTGACGGCATGATCAACCATGTATTACCGGTTACAGTGTGACCAATTCTCCAGCTAGCTGCCGTGCAGCTAATATTTCAGTTTTCGAAAATTTGTTCCCATCAGAGTATCGTGTACTTGTGCATGTTGGCAAATTTCCGGGTTTGTTGGTATTCAACCGTCTCGCACCTTGATTGGCTGAGAGCCGTTCGCTCCTCACCCAGTCAGGTTCAAGCCGTTTGAATAGGGGCAGCTGTTGCACCCCAAAATTTGACCAACATTTCTTTACCTAGCTTGTGACATGTATGCAGTAGATCAAGAGGTATGATTACCAATCAAGAGCACCACAAGACTTTGAAGCTAGCCAAGAGGTTATTCAAGTGTTCAAGGGTTGATATCTTTGTCAGAGAAGTTAAGAGATCCTCAGAGAGATTGGTTGAAACCAAGGTTATGTGCCTCCTAACTTGAGAGTTGTGGGAGCTCCTCAGATGATTCTGAAGCTATGAGGATGGACTTGAAGCCTTGAGAGAGCTTATGAGATGTCTTGAAAGCTATCATGAAGCCTAGAGAGGTCATTATGCAAGTTTAAGGAAGACTCAGCCATGAGTGGTGTAATTAGGGTTTGACTGGGTCAACCCTAGGTCAACTGATGATTTGGAGAGGGTTGAGACCTAAATCAAGAGCCATGTGATCATGGATTGATGCATTGAGATGATATAAGGATGATTCCAAGGTCAACTCATCATGATTTAAGAGTTTGAGAAGTTTCAAGCTAGGGTTTCTAAGGCTTGACAGTGTAAAATCCCCTAGTTTGACCCCTATCTTCAAGGCAGTTTAGCTCAAGATGTGATTGTCACCTCATCTTTCCCCCAACATGAATGTTTTAGAGCTAGCTCAGATGGTTTAGAATCATCCTATATATGGATTAGAACTTGCTCAGATGCAAGGTTGGTGAGATATTAGAGAGGAGAGTGACATAGCCATTTTTCTTCTTCCATTGCAAGTTGAAATCGATTTCCACTTTCCACACCATTTCCATTGCTTCTTTCAATCCCAACACCTTCCATTGATCATACTGAATGTGTGCATATCAATTTGAGGGCAAGATCATGAAGAATTGAAGAGTTGGCATTTGGATTTTGGGAGCTGCAAATCACAATCGAGTTTGGAGATTCAGGCTTTCTTGATCAAATCTTTTGCAAACATAAGCTTTATCATCAATCAAGGAAGGATTCTGAAGAGTTTGAGAGGTTGAAGTGGAGGTTTGACCTATCTGATAATCAAGATTTGACATGTTTGTAACTTTTCTTCTACACCATAATTTAAGCATGATTAGGTAGAATTGTTAGGTTAGAATGGTTAGAGACAAGTAGGAGATGGATTCTGGGAAGTTTGAGATCAATTGGTGAAGTTTGAGTTAGTGACACCATTTTTGTTTTGATCAAGAACACGACGTATAGTGAGATATAACATGAGTTTGATATCAAAAATTAACCAGTGTGAGGTGGTGATCATTCTGAGGTAATCAATTTCAACAATTGTTAGAATTGAAGTTTGAGCATAGTTTTGATCTTGGATCGGGTTTGGAGATTTAGGGCATTTCAATTGATTCTAAGGCTATGGTTGGATTCAGGGTTGAATTTAGAGTAGATTAGGGTTTTGAATCATGGCTTTTGGTTGAGTTTGGATGGAGTTCGAATTAGGGATTGGAGCTCTGCAACTATGGAGCTTTCCCTCCATTCCCATGGCTGAAGGAAGAAGATGATGTGCTGGCCGTTTGATCAGGCGTGGACTCATTGACTGAGTGGAGATCTAAGGGCTGAGATTCAATTTCGTGTTTGAAGGGAAGTCTGAAGATGCCCCAAAACGAAGCGTTTCATTAAACTGAGGTTTTGGGCTTTAGTGGACTGATTGATATCCCCACCCCCTTTCATGGCCCATTGAGATTTTGAACTGATTTTTCTTGCTAAATGCACCGTGTCCTTTTCTTTTTCTCTATGATTTCTGAATTGGTTTTCTGATTAACTAACTGGGCGTAACGCGCATTGATACGCACACCCCCATTTAGGGCCCATTCCCATATTGAACTGCATATAGTTGCTATCTGCACCAATGTTCTCCTATTTTAATTTCTTTTTCTCCATTTTTCTTTAATCTTTGAAAAATTATATTAAATAGGAAAATGATGATTTTGGCATGGAGATTTTTTCTCCTATTTCATGTTAATGTTTAGAAAACAATAAAATCAAAATATTTGCATTCCATGCATTTTTAATATTTTTTGTATATTTTCTCTTTTAATAGCATTTTAATTCATTTTATGTTGATGCATAGATTTGTAGAATTTTGTTTAGCTAGTTCCCTTTGAATTTTTAGGCCATTATTTTTAGGATAGTTAGATTAGGACTTTAGCTCCCCTATGGATTTATTACATAATTTTGTAATTAATGTTTGATTAGTTTTGATTAGATGACTTTAGGTTGTGTAGATTTAGGTCAATCCTTAACATAGGTCCACAATAACACTAGAACTTTAGGTTTCTAGGTCAAGATAGATATTGGGACATATAGGGTATTAAGGGTAGGTATATATGATCCCCTAGAAATTATATTAGATTTTAATATAATAGTATACTATTTTTAATTTATTTTTGTAATTGATGATTGTTTGTGTTGCCCTTGTGGGCTTGTATTTTGTTTTGCCTTGCTTTGTGGGTTTTTGCTTGGCTTGGTGGGCTTGGTCTTGCTTTGTGGAGCATGGAGGAGCATAGTAGAAGACTTGAAGATTGATTAAGGAGCTAGAGAGCTTGAGGCTTGTTTGTTTTGTTGTTGTTTTAGGGTTAGGAATTAAGTAGAGCCTAGACTTAGTTAAGTTCTTTCTTAAACATGGATGGTATCTTTCACCTCCATTCTTCCCCATGATTCAAGGTCCTTCCATGGTATTCACCTCCCTCCTTTAGAGGGATAAGTGATGGTACCTAGGAGGTAGAACCTTTGAGGAAATCATTCTTTTGATGTTAAACCCTTATAGGTCACCCTTGGTGGTCAATAAGCAGTTTAATATCCTAGCTTATCCAGTTAAGTGATTTCCTCTGGTTTGAGTATCTTGAGAGATGCTGGGCTTGAGTGTGAAGATGAAGACTTCATTTAAGAGTATGGAAGAGGATGACTCTCTGAGCATTGCCATTTCAGCTGAAGCTTGAAGAGCAAGAGGAGCAAGTTGATACTTGAAGACCCAATGAAGATCTAGTAAAGATTGAATGAAGAGCTGAGGCTTAAAGACTGAAGGATGAAGTTGACATTTCCATGTGATTGAAGACCACTCTGAGAAGCTGAAGCTTGAAGGAAGAGAAGACCAAGTTGAGGCTGGTAAAGCAAAGAGAGCTGAAGCTTGAAGACTGAGTTGATACTTAGGGAGAGGATTCAATTGAGATTGACTGAAGAAAGCTGAAGCTTGAAGATCAAAGGTTAAGTTGATGCTTGCTTTGAAGCTGGGAGATCCTGAAGGAATCAAGTTGATACTTGTGGCTAAGAATGAAGCTTGAAGGTGGAATTGATTAAGGAAAGTTGAAGCTTGAAGAAGAAGGATAAGTTGAAACTTATGTTGCAGGATGAAGCCTGGAGAAGCAAATTGATATTTGTCAAGAGTGATTGATGTCTGAAGACTGAGTTGCTGTCAGAAGAGCTGAGGCTTGGAGTTGAGAGAGGAGTTGATCTGCTTTCTTTTTTGTTTCTTTTCTGTATTGGTGTGCCTTGTTTGACTTGCTTGATGCATTAGAATAAGTCCATATCTAGACTGATTTAATCTAGGAGCATGATTGCATTAGAGGTTGAGTTGCTCCCTGTGCTTGTATTGTTACTGTATGGCTTTGCTTGCGGGTATTCGGTAGAGCCCTGCTCCCTTGCCCATGTGGTTTGTTTTGCTTTATAGCATGATTTATTCTCTTCTGTATGATTGCAGTTTACTGTTTTGCTTGATAGTATGTTTTATTTTCTTCAGTATGATTACTGTTATTCATTCTGGCTTGAGGTTGAGATGAGCTTGTGGAGGCTGATGCCCCACACACATTTCCTCCCTAACTTGCATTGCATACATTTTACAGTCGTTTTCTGTATTACTGTTTACTGTTTAAGCTGATGCTTTATCTGTTTCTGTATCATTGACATGATCCCTTAGGACTCTCATTTCCTTTGATAAGGAAGTGATGATAGAACTTTAGGTTGAAACCTATGCATGATAACTTCTAGGAGTTCCCTGTTTCAAACCTCAACCCTAGGATGAATCCTTGGCATGACAACAATAGGACTTGATAGTCTCCCCGTAGTTGAGCCTGTTCTCTTCTCATCTCAAAACAGCTTAAAATACAGTAATCATGAATGATTTCTTTCGTACGTTACGAGCCTTAAGCTACCCGAGAAAGGATTGTTGGAGAGTTTCTTTTCAACAGTCTGGATGTTTAGTATGGTACCCTTTGGGTGACATGCGATGCATTCACTCTCAGGTCATAGTCTTTAGTGCGATTGAAATTGCAAACACAATAAAAAACACTTCTTTCGTAAAAGACAAAAAACAAACTTCAAACCTTTTTGCCCCGTGGGCCCTTAATTCAAAGGAAAGATTTTCTGAAGAAAAGAGTGTCGTTAAACTTCAGCGCCAACGCAAACAGGCTTTGTCCCTAACTGCTGGAACTGTTGTTTAACCCTACTCGATAAAACAGATGAATCTGAATCCCCATAATGCGTAGTATCCCGAACTACGTAAGCTCTGATCTCTCATATCTGTTGAGAGTACATAGGCACAATACTGATGTATTGGCGAGCCACCTTCCCCGTAACCCGTCGTAGGCCGAACTACGTTGACTCTGATTTCTCATTCTCTGATGAGAATACGTAGGCATAAAGTGCGACGCTTTGCCGAGTCATTTTTCTTTTCTGTTTAAGCCAGCCTTGATAGGTAGATAGATAAACCAATTCGTCCAATAAACACAACAAGCGTGGATCCCGTCGAGTACGACGGACGTGAGGGGTGCTAATACCTTCCCCTTGCGTAACCGACTCCCGAACCCAGACAAAGGTTGCGATGACCTTGTCTTACCCCTTTTCGTCAGGTTTTTCCGATCGTTTCCTTTCCCGCTCTGAGGGATAAATAATGAAAGGTGGCGACTCTTCTGTTATACCGGCACCTTATTTTCGCGAAAGCGACACATCCTATCTTGTGCATTTAGGGAAGTTGAGGGGATGTTGAATTAGAAAACTAACAACTTTGGAGATCGTTCATTGGGAAGTCAATTGAGATCTGATTGATTAACCATGATGCCAAACCAGAAATGGTGAATGTATCATCGTTACTTGACCTGAGAGTCCATGATACTGATGACCTGCATAGGATGTCGTACCTTTCAAGACTAGAATCTACCTGTGAGAGGGAAGGGTTTTTGCAGGAAACTTTGACCTTCAACCAACCCGTTTTTCTAGTTTTCTCGTCAGTGTGGACTTATGATACTGGATGTGTTCTATTACCTTGGTATTCTAGATTTATGGTTTTCTTATTGGAGTAGAACTCTGGTCTAATTCAGTCAACAACACAACAACTTTTGATACCTTGATCCATGTCTGCATTTGCATATTCATTCTCATACTTACATTGCATGTGTATGTGTTTCAGGTTCTTCATCTTGCCTTAGATTCTGGTTATGGTATTCTTTGAAGATGGAAGTAGAGAGGAAGAAAGTCACTCTGTACAAGTTTCCTTCACCAGAGCTAGGACCTTTATTTGGTCTGATAACCATGGCTGATTCGGGAACTCTTGAGGTGTTTAGAAAAGACTATGGGAGAATTTTGAGCCTGGTTTGTAAAGTCACAAGTTACGAGGGGAGCCATCCTTACTTTGCTGCAGTTTTATAATCCTCCACTACGTTGTTTTACCTTCCCATATTAAGTATTAGTTCCTACATCGGAAGAGTTCGCTTTTATTCTAGGAATCCCAATCTTGGACAAAGTAGCATTCTTTCATTCAGAAGAGGAGCCTGATCTTGAGAAGCTTGCAGCCACTCTTTATTTGAGCGCATATGAGTTGGTGGGCAATGTGGTTACTAGAAATGGGGTCTCTGGATTTACCTTGTCTTTCTTGGTGGACAAGGCCCAGAAGTACGCCAAAGAAGGCTGTTGGGTGGTATTTAGCGCTATCTTGGCTCTATGCATCTATGGTACTGTGATGTTCCTAAACATACATGACTTGGTTGATATGGGCACTTTTAGTATTTTCGCATCCAGAAACCCCATACCCACTCTCCTAAGAGATCTGTATCATTCCATACATTACAAGAATGAAAGGAGAAGAGGGAAAATTGTCTCTTGCTGTACTCCACTCTTCCATAAATGGTTCATAGATCATATTCCTCGCACCGGAGATTTCTTTGACTTGAGGAATACACATGAGTGGTCTCAAAGGCTTATGGATTTATCTGCTAAATACATTACTTGGTTCAACCGGGATTTGCTTAGTGTAGAGATTGTTTTCAACTGTGGTACGTTTCCCAATGTACCTCTAATGGGGAGAAAAAGGGGAGTTAATTATAACCCTTCTCTTGTTGTTAGGAAATTTTGATATGCTTTAAGAGGACCTCTGAAAGATGAAGAAGTACAGGAATCTCTGTACTATACCGGTGTAGCTAATCCTGATGTGTTGATCAAGATTGTTGAAGCATGGGGGAAGATTCACAGAAAGGGGAAGATTCCTTTGGGAAGTGTGACTGCAAAGCTTACGACCCTTACATAGATTGGATTCAGAAGAGGATTGAGAAGATATTGTTGTCGTTTCCTGTGGAAGAACCCTTATACCCCTTGATGATTGAAGATCCTACCACAGTGGATATTCTGATATATGATAAGCTTCGAGGAGAGAAAGAAGAATTGCGTAAGGAAAATGAAGAGCTGAAAAGAGAGACCAGTTAGTTGAAACGTGACAAGAATGAAGTTGTTTACTTAGCTAAGGTAAAAGCAGAAACATCGGCTAAGGTGGAAAAAAAGTTAGTAGAAGAGATCCGGGTAAGGGAACAAGTTGGTTAGGACTTGAAGAGTATTGACATCATTCTAAAGCATAAGAAGAAAGAATTATATAGAACCTATTTGGAAATATCTAAGTTCAATGATCAATGGAACGCCGCAGTCACCGCCAACAAAAGAAGAGAGGATGAACTTCATAAATAGATTGATAACTTGAAAGCACAACTTAAAGTTAAAGGAAAAGAAGTGTCAGCAGAATCTTCCCGTAGGTATGCAAGTGAACAAAGGCTACAAGAAACCTTGTCAGCATTTGAGGAGCTCAAGATGAAAGCAGAATTGAAGAGACCAAGACTTGAAGATGCCTTTGGAGAGGATGCTTGGGAGGACTATGTTCAGGACTTGAAGGATGTCATTTGCAGGAGGGACCTTCTCATCCAGGAACTGATTGATAGGCCTGAACGTCCAGACACAAAGGAGTTGTTAGAGGAAGCTCGGACTGGGTACAGGGCTTACAGCAGTTGAATGATGTTTGATGATGTCTTTTTTCTCTTTTCTTGTCTTGTATTTTGACCATCACCAGATCTGTTGGATGGGGTCATAGGTGTGTATGTAGTTGTTTTTCATGTTGGTGATTTGTATACATTGACTTTTGTTCTCATTTTATTTATGAGATGGGTTTTTGATTCTTCCGTTTATCTCTATTGTTCTGTTATTATCTTTAAAACCAGAATCGAGGGGGAGGTTTCCTTGAAACATATATACATGTTTGCATCTTGCATTATCATTTTCATTTGCATAACAGGTGTTCCTGGAGCTTTCAATTTTATATCTCTGCTCGATTTACTTCAACGGTTAACAGGATTGCGGATATAGGTTTCCACAAGTATTCTACAAGAGGAAATCAACGGAGAATTATGGATCAAGTGAAACAAGAACTCCAAGAGGTCAGGGACAGAATGGCACAATTTATGGAAATGATGCAAATTGTGGCCAATGGGCAGGAACAGTTGAGAACCCTAGTTTAGCTGCTAATAGCATGGGTAGATGGTAATGGTATTCTACATGGAAGGACTACTGCTATTCCTCCTCTAGTTGATAGCAACATTCCTCAAGGCAACGGTATTCCAACAATTGTTAATCCTTCGGGCAGAGGTCATCAGGGTGGAACTCAGATAGGAGGTGTTGGGGTTAGCGTATGTGCTGTACACAGAGCTGCAAGCTCCCAGTGGGAAGAGGACAATCAGGATGATGTATTCTTAATGAGGGATTTGGATGTGGGACTCCCAACAGAAGCTGACAGGAGATTCAAACTGATAGAAGAAAAGATGAAAGCCTTCGAGAACCAAAACTCTTTGGGACTTGATATGTCTAATCTGGGGCTTGTGCCAGGGGTTAGGATCCCCCTAAAGTTCAAGGTACCCGAATTTGATAAATAAAAAGGGACAACTTGTCCCAGAGTACACCTTCATGCTTATCTCAAAAAAATGTTTGCTTATTCAGATGATGAGAAGCTGTTGATGCACTTCTTTCAAGACAGTTTATCTAGTCCTTCTCTTGAATGGTACATGGGTCTGGAAAGGACACATAAGAAGTTGGAGAGAGATAGGGGAAGCCTCCACTTGTCACTACCAGTATAATAGTGACTTAGCGCCAAATAGAGTGTAATTGCAAAATCTATCACAGAGAAACAACGAAGGTTTCAAAGAGTACACTAAGAAGTGGCGAGAACTAGCAGCTAGAGTGCATCCTCCAATGATGGAGCGTGAATTGATTGATATGTTCATGGCTACCTTGACAAGAACATATTACGAAAAACTAATTGGATACATGTCTGGAAGCTTATCAGATTTAGTCATGGCGGGGGAAAGAGTGGATAATGATATTAAGACAGGAAAAATACAGAGTGAATCAGGATCTTCATCTAGTAGGATGAAAAAACCATACAATGGGAATCCAAAGAAAAGGGAGGGAGATAAAAATTCAATAACATCTTATAGAGGCAAGGGCCAAGTGCAACATCATTAGCACCAACAAGTTACCAGTATAGCCATCCCAGCTGTACCGCCACAACAGATTAATGCGCCTCGTTGTTATCAAGATCGAGGAAGAATGGCCAACAGGAAATTTTAAACGCCGCCAATGCAATTCTCTCAGCTTTTGCAGCACTTATTACAACTACAACTTATCCAGAAGAGAACATTGGCATCACTCACTGGTGCGCCTGCCCCAGGTTATGACCCAAATGCTACGTGCGAGTTCCATTATGGAGCTCCAGACCATAATATCGACAATTGCAAAGCATTTAAGCATAAGGTTCAAGATTTACTTGACTCGAAGATAATTAATTTGACTAATGAAAGCCCGAACATAAATCAAAACCCGATGCCGAACCATGGGGTGGCCAGGGCCAATTCTGTTATTGAAGGAGAAAGGTTGAACTTGATAAATGATATTGAAAAGTAAAGACCCCTTTGAGCTTTGTAAAAGAAAAACTGTTAAAGGGAGGTATCTTTCTGAGTTGTTCAGAGTATTGTTCATAATTTTTGTACAACCAAAGGGTTGTAGTTTATTGAAAAAAAGGTATTCAGAGTTTGATTAACAAAGACAGTCTACAGTTTGTAGCACCCCAAAATTTTCCCATCCCTTTTTGTTATCTTGGCTTGTGTTTCATAGCATCTTGCATTGGCATTTATGCATAACATTGGTTCTAGACAAGGGATCAAGGTATCTTATTCTACTCAAGAAAGAAGCTTAATATTCAAAGCTCAAGCAAGGGTACAATTTCAAGTTGCAAAGTCTTTACCATCATCAGAGCATGACTCAAAACCTTTGGAGGTGGGAATTCATATGTTGGTCACCTCCTCCTATCTTGAGGGTAACTAGAGGCACATGTGGCTAATTCCTTGAATGAGACATGGTTCAAGAGCTCAATACACATCTTGAGGGTCCTCTATGGGGATTATAGGATTACCCAAATCATTTGCAAGAGCCTCAATTAGTGGATAAGGTGTTAGGGTTTCATCTGGTCAACAAAAGTCAACTGGGAGTTTGAGAAGGCTCAAGGCTTGACTTTTGATCATTTGAGTCATGAGAGGTCGTCTAAACCATTACAAGTATTGTTTTGGAGCTTGTTCAAGAGGAATCAAAGAGATCAAGAAGTTTCTAAATTAGGGTTTTAGAGGATTTTAAGTGTAAAATCCCCTCTTTTAGCACCTAACTTCCATGACAAGTTTCATCATGATACAAGCTCCATCTCATTTTTCATCAAACATGAGACTTTTTCCTTGTCCTTCAAGCTTTATTTTATGTACAAGAAATCCTTCATTGGATTTATGCATCTCAAGTTATGATGTTCACAAGTTGGTTTTACAAAGTGAAGAGGATTTAGTGGCACCCAAGGGTAACTCACTTCTAAGGTAATTTTCACATGGATGCAAGTTTTTCCTCAACTTTCCTCAAAAATAAGAGTTGTTCCTCATTGTCTAAGCTTTCCAAAAAGTGCAAGAAATCATCATACCCATGTGTGTAACTCAAGTTATGACCCTCTCAAGTCAAGGTCATTTTGGGTGACCTAGTTTTAAGTAGGGTATAACATGAATCACGTTCAATCTGGTTTTGCTAACACACCCGTTGGTTCTTCTTCTTTCTTTTTTTATTTATTTTTATTCCATTTTGATTTCATTTTATTTTTAATACTTCTAATCATTTTAAAAGTACACAAAAATATTTTTCTGATTTGTCAACATCTTATTTAATTTTTCATATTTTTTATTTTTATTTTAATTTTATTTTAATATTTTATTTTGAATTTTCAATTTAATGTGTTTTATTTGACCTATTTTAAAGCATGCCTTCAATTCTTGCCATCTCCTTTTGACTCTTGGTTAAATTTTTCACATACACTTAGACACATATGTAGGGTATTTGAGTGCTGGTTTGATGTCTTGGTGATCATGTCTTGGATGTTTTCCATTTGACTTTGTTTGACCCTCGATATATGCTCGACAAATTGCTTTCTTTGCCTTGTTTGATGCAATTGATGATGCTCTCTTGCTTTTATTTTTGTGATCCTTTGTACATTGATTCTTGATAGGCCTAACTTGAGCTTGGGAATTTATTTAGATTTTATTTGGTCATGTGTCTATTTTTGGAAGTTGCATCAAGTTCTTGTTGATTTAATCATGTGTTTGTACATATCTTGACCTAGTCTTGTAAGATTATTTCTTTTATGGTTCCATGGATGTTTGATGAGTCTTGTATGCTCTTGATGATATGTTTGAGGTTCTGGTTTTCATGATTAGGGGTTCATTGCGTGATCTCTTCATCTCATATGCTTTACATGATCATGTATTCCTTTTGTGGGTGACTTGTGAGATGTTTGCTTGACTTTTATGCTTCAAATTGAGTTTGATTCTTCTTAACTTTGCTTGTTGACATGATTTTGAGCATGGTGGATATCATGCGAATTTTTTTCTGGAATGCCTCTTTTCTTTAAGAATGACTTTGTTGTGAGCTTGTTTTTTAGGTATGCTTTGAATTCCACTTTGATGTCTCTCTTATATGTTCATGAATGAATGTTTGGTTTGATAACCATGTTCATGTTGCTGCCCACACTTGATATCATGTCCTAATCCCATGTCTTTTCCTTTAAGTCCATGTCTTGCATGTTTGTTTTGTATGACAACTCTTTTGTTTGTTAATGTGGTGCATGATTTGAATCTCTGAGTTTCTTCTTTAATAATTGACATATGTTGGATATGGTATGATGTTGCTACTGCCCCACTTTGTTTCTCATCTCATTAGACTTCTCTTCACTTTGTTTTGTGATTGATATTTCTTTCATTGAGATGTTTAAGTCATTGGAATGTGTGTGAGCAATTTGTTTGTCATTGTGTTTTATTTTCTAATCTTTTGATTTGGTTTGGCATGTGAATGTTTCTTTGATGTTTTCATATGATGTTGATGTGTGCCTTTGTATGATTAATGCTTGCTTGTGTGTTGGCTTGATTTCATTTTGCTACCTTGTTTGTTCATCTTGTTTGATTTTTCTTCATTCTCCTTTCTTCTCTTTCATCTCTTTCATCTCTTGTGACTTGTTTAAGTTTTGCTTTTGTTTTTCATTTGTGATTGATTAGTAATGTGTTTACTTGTGCTTGCTCACATGATCCCTTAGGATTCCTAGTCCCTCTGTTTAAGATGGGAGTAGGAGAGACATTAGACTTTCAATCCTTTGCATGATAACAATTAGGATAGTCCCTCTTTGACCTCAACTCTAGGTCCATCATATGTATGATAACATTAGGTAGACTTCCTTTTCATCCTAACCTTAGGACCATTTTGTACGATAACATCAGGGTTTTTAGTATCCCTTTAGTGTTTTCTTGTGTCTTCTCTTCTCATCTCAAACTTCTTTAAGACACTTAATAAAGAACGACAAACATTGTACGCGACGAGCCTTAAGTACATGGGAAATGATGAGTGGGGGGGTTTCTCCTTACTTGTCTAGAATGTTTAGTGTATGCCCTTCGGGCGATATGTGACACATTCGCTCCTGTGTCATAGTCTTTAGTGCAACGTGGGTCTCAAACTAACTCAATTCAAATTCAAACCTTTTTATCCTTCAGGATTGTTCTTAAATCATTTTCAGAAAAGATTACGTTGTTTTTCCGTTCTACTGCAAACAGGTATCGACCCTAACTGCTGGAATGGAAACTTAACGTCACTCATCAAAAACACTTAACTAACTTGTGGTCTAGTTTCCTGAACTACTTTTGCTCTAATTTCTCATGCCAGATGAGGATACATAGGCACAAGACAACGATGTATTGGAGAGCAACCTTCCCCCCATCACCTGTAGTTTCCCGAACTACGTGGACTCTGACTTTCCCATTGCACGAGGGAATATGTAGGCATAGGGCGGCGATGTCCTATCGAGTCTCCTTTTTCTTTTCCAATCCCCATTTAGTAGTAGCTTTTAGGTAACTCACTGATAGATTAGACAATAAGCATGGATCCCGTTGAGTACAACGGATGTGAGGGGTGCTCATACCTTCCCCTTGCGTAACCGACTCCCGAACCCAATATTTGGTTGTGATGACGTTGTCTTTTCCCGTTCTTTTAGGTTTTCTTCGATTGTTTCCTTTCCCTCTCTTTGGGATAAATAATGTTCGGTGGCGACTCTACTGTTTGTTTCTGCCGGCCCCTTTTTACAGTTGCGACACAGTTCGACAAGGTAGTAGAAGAAGAGTTAATTGATGAGGTCAGTAGTGAAAGCGATAAAGTTGCAAAAATTTCAATCCCATACCGGATAATCAATATCTTAGCGCCACCAAGGCCAACTCCGGTCATTATTACCACTCTAGAACCTGTACCTTATGAAAGAACTAAGGTCATTCCTTGGAATTATGGGGCAGAGGTGTTTCGCAATGGACAGAAATAAGAGCTGACATGGTCATCATATGGAGGTATTTTAGTTGAAAACATTGTCGGAATAGGAGGAGTCACCAAAAGTGGGAGGATTTTCTCTTCACCTGGAACTAGTACTGATAAAGGGGATAAGGGGAAAGGAAAGGCCGTGATAGAAGAAGATGTACATCAGTGAGTTGATGAAGATGCTTTTGTAAAGGATACTAAAAAGTTCATGAGGCTTATCCGCAAGAGGGATTATAAAATTGTAGATCATTTGCACCAGACGCTATCAAAGATTTCCATCTTATCACTGCTATTGTGCTCCGAGGCACACCAGAATGCGCTATTGAAAATTTTGAATTCGGAATTTGCGTCGTAAGAGATTTTGGTAAATCAGTTAGAAGGGGTGGTATCCCATGTGAATGCTGGTAATGGTCTGGGTTTTACAGATTTGGATTTGACGCCCACCCTGAGACACCATAATCACTCCCTACACATATCTATGGAGTGCAGAGGGTCTCTTTTATCTCATGTCCTAGTTGACACCAGATCCTCTCTTAATGTACTGTCAAAGAAAGCGCTGATGAAACTGGACACTCAAGGACTGATATGCACACTAAGTGACTTAGTTGTGAGAGCCTTTGATGGCTCTAAAAGATCAGTATTTGGTGAGATTACTATGCCCATACAAGTGGGACCAGAAACATTTGACGCAACAATTTATATCATGGATATCCAGCCAACATACAACTATCTGCTTGACCGACCTTAGATACACTCTGCTGGGGCAGTTGCTTCAGCGTTGCATCAGAAATTGAAATATATGATGGAGGGGAAAATGGTTACTATCTGTGGAGAGGAAGACATCATGATATGTTCACTATCATCTTTTATGTATGTAGAAGTGGTTGGTGAAATCCATGAGACACTTTGCCAAGCTTTCGAAACTGTGCAAATTTAGGAGAAGCCTCCTGTAGAAGCTAAAGGTCCAGAGGTCTCAATGTCGTCATTCAAAGAAGCTCGTGCTATAGTGGAGTCTGGGTCTTCCCAGAAATGGGGTCAGGTACTTGACGTTCTTGCCAAACATGACAAGTTTGGTTTGGGATATAGTCCTTTTGTGCCTTCTCAGGATCCTCCTAATTATAGAAGACCAGTTCGCTTCACCAGCAGAGGAGTCATATTCGACCAGATAAATGATCTTGGCAACGACGAGGGAGATAATGACTTTGATATGGATGCATGGATTCATTCTTGTATCCCCGGGCAGAAACTACGCAACTGGACAGTGGAGGAAGTCATCCACGTCACATCAGAAGAGTAATTCCCGTTTTTGTTTTTGATTATGACTGGTCCTACGCCATGCCCAAGGCATAGTGATTTATTTTGTAGGGCCTTGTTTTTAACATTTTTACTTTATCATGAATGAAAGATGCTCCTTTTGCATTCAAATATTTAGATCTCTGTTTTTCCTTTTTTGTTTTACATTAAAACAGTAAAGTGGAAATGTGTTTTGTGTTTGTTTGCATTCATAATCAGCATAAAACATCAATCATACAGGTTGCAGATCTTAGATACCATCGATCCTAATTCGGCTATGGCTCGGTATGATTTCGATAATCCCATTTATCAAGCTAAAGAAGAGGCTGATGAAGATTGTGACCTACCTGAAGAATTGGCCAGGCTTCTGAAGCAGAAGGAAAGGGTTATTCTGCCTCATTAGGAGGATATTGAAGTCATTAATCTGGGCACCAAAGAGGAGAAAAGGGAAGTCAGAATAGGGGCTTCACTGGAAGGTGATGTCAAGAGAAAACTGGTTTAGATGCTTCGTGAGTATAAAGATGTCTTCGCTTGGTCTCACCAAGATATGCAAGGGTTAGATACATACACAGTGGTGCACCAGCTACCTCTTAGAGAAGAATGTCTGCATGTAAAGCAAAAGTTGAGAAGGACCAGACCTGATATGGCAGTTAAGATCAAAGAGGAAGTTCAAAAGCAGTTGAACGCTGGTTTTCTTGCTATTACCAATTACCCTCTGTGGGTCGCTAATATAGTTCATGTACCTAAGAAGGATGGAAAGGTCAGGATGAGTGTCGATTATCGAGATTTGAATAGAGTGAGCCCAAAAGACAATTTCCCGTCCCCCCACATTGATGTGTTGGTTGACAACACCGTGCAGTATTCCGTGTTTTCCTTCATGGATGACTTTTCTGTGTATAATCAAATCAAAATGGCCCTAGAGGACATAGAGAAAACTACTTTTATCACACCGCGGGGGACCTTTTGCTACAAAGTTATGCATTTTGGATTGAAAAATGTAGGGTCAACTTATCAGTGGGTAATGGTGACTCTCTTTCATGATATGATTTATCATGAGATTGAAGTATATGTTGATGATATGATTGCGAAGTCACAAACGGAGGAAGAACATCTGGTCAATCTTCTGAAATTATTTAAAAGGTTAAGGAAGTTCAAACTAAGGTTGAATCCCAACAAATGCACCTTTGGGGTGAGATCAAGGAAGTTGCTAGGTTTCATTGTCAGCGAAAGAGGAATTGAGGTGGATCCTGCAGAGATAAAAGCTATACAAGAAATTCCTAACCCGAGAACACAGAAGGAGGTTCATGGTTTCCTGGGGAGATTGAACTACATTACAAGGTTCATTTCTCACCTTACAGCCACTTGTGAGCCTATTTTTAAATTGCTGAGAAAAGATCAGGCGGTTGTCTGGAATGAGAATTGTCAAAAGGCTTTCAAAAAAATAAAAGAGTATTTGCAGGAGCCTCCAATATTAATTCCTCCAGTTGCTAGAAGACCTTTGATTATATATTTAACGGTTCTAGAGAACTTGAGGGGTTGTGTGCTCGGTCAACACAACGAGACGGGTAGGAAAGAGTATGCTATTTACTACCTGTCGCAACTGTGAAAAACACCCGGCGAAAAAACAGAAGAGTCGCCACCGAGCGTTATTTATCCCTAAAGAGAGGGAAAGGAAACGATCAAAGAAAACCCGAAGAACGGGAAAATACAAGGTCATTGCAACCAAATCTTGAGTTCCGGAGTCGGTTACGCAAGGGGAAGGTATTAGTGTAACACCCATTTTAATTATTTTTGGTTTCAGAGTTATTTTATTCGCGGATGTGTTTTGAGAAATTATTTGGAGGATCAAGAACTCATGATATTGGTATACAATGATAAAAATGTGATAGTTGATAGTAATGTAATATTATTATTAATTATTATCGTTATTATTACTAATATTAATATATGAGAAAAATATAATTAAATGGAATTTTGGAATTAAGTGGGTTTTGTGAATTAAAAGAAATAAAAGGATTATTATTATTATTATTTGGATTTTTGGATTAAAAGAATTATGAGAATATGATTTATGGGGATTAAAAGAGAATTATTTGGGATGAGGGGTAACTTTGGCATTTTTGGGAAAACTAGAGAAAAGAACACACGCACGGTGGAATCAAGTTGGAGGAACGATCAAAGTGAGCGATCAAGGGCAAGTAGGAGTGCCTCAAAGCTGCGAATTTGTGAAGCTCCTTCATCATCAGCAACGAATTCGAGGTAAGGGGGGGATATATCGGTTAATTGGTATTTACATGAATGGTGGTAGAAGGGGAATCCCAAACCCCATGTATGAATATATTGCATGTTGGAGATGCTTGATGATGAATTGATGATATTGCATGTTGTTGTTGCTGAGATTATTGTGTTGAAGTATGTTAATTTCATTTGCATGTGCTGTGGAATGATGGTTGAGTGAATTTGGGGCTTTCCGGTAAATTCGAGGTTATGCCGGAAGTTGGTAAATTGAGTAGCTATGATAATGTGTCGGGTAGAATCGGGAATAGACCCCGTAACTAAGTTGTAGTATGTTGTTTGGTTGCGAGTGGATGTTAGTTTCGATTTAATTGGGCGAAATCGGTGTTGGATGCTGTTTCTGCTGTGCAGAATTTTTCTGAGTACGCAGGTATTCGCTGGGCAAATGAGGGGGAAAGCCTTCCCCAGGCTTCGCCAGGCGAGCTGGCCAGCGAGTGCTGGCAGAAGCTACTGTCTGGTTTCGCCAGAAGTTTCGCCAAGCGAGTTCCAACGAGTGTTCGCTGCAGGGCTTTGCCAGGCGAATGGCTTGCGATTGTTCGCTGCGGGGCTTCGCCAGGCGAATGTGCCAGCGAGCCCGACAACAGTTTATGTTTCTACTGCTGTTCTGTTGACTGCCCTTGTGGTTTTTTACCCTTGTTTGTCATGTTTGATGTTGAGCGTGATCGTGAGCCATGGTGAGTGTATGTGTGGTGTAGGAGGTGAATTCCTTGATATTCCCTTAATTTGGGTGATTGCTTCGGTGTATGTTATGATTCATGTATGTGGTGATATAAGGGCGCTGAGTGCGATCGGATTGATGTGCCGTGATGATAGCTGGGTGCTAAGAGTGTGTTGAGGGTTTTAAGGGCCGTGTGGCCGACGTTTATTGCATTTGACATAATCGGTGGATTATGTGTTAAGTTTAGATAAGTATGGATGTGTATGTGATATGTATGCACTATATGCTATATGTGGTGATGTGTTGTGAGATGGATGTGGATCTCTAGGATGGATGCGCTGATTGTGCGTTGCATTTATATGCTGTTGTGGGATATATTCGGGCCAGTAGGACTGGCATGCCTTATGTGCATGATGTGTGATATGTTGCATGGTGATTTGATCGGTAGGATCGATGCCCTTTGTGTGCTTGTGTATGTATGCATATTATGATGCGATGGACCAGTGGGGTCGTGTGCACTGTGTGTGTTGTGTGTGAGATGTGAGGATCAGTATGATCGTTGCGCTTTGAGTGCGTTGCAATGATGTGCTGTTATGTGATGTATTTGGGTCAATAGGACCGACATGCCTTGTGTGAATTGTATGTGATAAGTTGTGTGGTGAGCGGATCCGTGGGATCGACGCACTGTGTGTGCTTATTATTTATGTATTTTGTGATGGGAATGGATCTGTGGGATCGGTACGCCTTGTGCGTCGTGTATATATATATATATATATATATATATATATATATATATATATATATATATATATATATATATATATATATATATATATATATATATATATATATATATATATATATATATATATATATATATATATATATATATATATATATATATATATATATATATATATATATATTGTGTGAGGGGTGGATCAATAGGATCGGTTTGCACTTGGTGTGCTAGATGTATGATGTGTGTGAATATGGTTGTGTGCTCCCGTAGAGGAGGGTGATGGCCCAGTGCCCATCGATATTATTATTGTGCTCCCTGTGAGGAGGGTGATGGCCCAGTGCCCATCGATATTATTATTGTGCTCCCTGTGAGGAGGGTGATGGCCAGGTGTCCATCGGTGCGTGTGCTCCTGTGTGGAGGGTGATGGCCAGGTGCCCATTGGAGATGTGCTCTCTATGTGGAGGGTGATGGCCAGGTGTCCATCGGTGCGTGTGCTCCTTTGTGGAGGGTTGATGGCCAAGTTTCCGTCGTTGATGTGTGCTCCTTTGTGGAGGGTTGATGGCCCGGTGCCCATCGTTGTTGTGAATCGGTACCGCATATTGTAGAGTCAAGTGCATGTGTTGCATTGTGCCTCGTGTGAATTATGGATATTGATGATGGGACAGTAGGTCCAGATGTGTTGCATTTGTGATATGCATAGTGTGTTGGCATGGGACAGTAGGTCCAGATATGTTGTATGTGGAACAATGATTTATTGTTTCTGCCATTTATTTCATGTACACTTATATACCATTATTATTTGATCGTGATTCTCACCCCCATTTGCTGTTGTTGTGGTCTGTGCTTCTTCGGAAGTACAGACAATCCAGGTGTTTAGCTAGCTTGGATTGTGGTGTCTCCATAGGATTGCTCTGATACGTAACACCGGGGCGTTTTTGGGAGTATTATTGTATATTTTGGATATGTGTGCCCATGTGGCGTATCTGATATTTTGTGAGATGTTTGATGTTGATCGGTGACGATGTTATGTATTTTGGGGCAGATGGCTGTTATTGTATATATATGATGATGATGATGGATATGGGTGATGTATGTATATGATATTTTGTGTTATGGCAGACCATATCTTTTTCCGCTGCAATTTTATTGAAAAATTCAGTTAAATTATTTGGAAAAATATTTGTGGAAATTTTGATGTGTATTGTGGCATCCCGTTTGGGAGAGAAACTCTGATATGTGTTTTATTTGATTGTTTTTATTTTATTTTGGGAACGGGGTGTTACAAGTTGGTATCAGAGCTGGTCGGCCCATCCGGCCAAGTTGTCTTGTGTTGTGGTCTAATCCCCTGTATGCGGCATGTGTGAGAAACACTGTCGGTACATGTTGTTGTCTAGCTTTGTTGATAGAAGTGGAATGATTTGAGTGAGGGAGGACCTTGTGCTTATCCTGGGTGCTGCACGTGTGGAATTGTAGCTCGGTGTATGGTTGAACGTTCCTATAGTTTGGTAAAGATGGTTCATACCCCATCATGATTCTCGGCAGTCTATTGGCAAATTGAGGAACTGATCACCCTTAATCTCTTATTGATAGCGGTTGGGATTGTGTTGGATGGAATGGGCGTGTCTTGCAAGCTTAGGTTCCGTGAGTAGGAAATTGTCTTATGTCGAGCTAAGAGCTTAAGGGATTATTTTGAGGAGTCGACGTAAGACGTGTTGAGGTGTTTATGTTAACGAAAATTTTGAATGCTAAGGAAAGTGAGCTAATTGGGGTTTGTCAATTAATGGTGATTGTCCGAAGATTTCCTGAGGAGGTAAGTGATTTACTACCGGAATGTGAAGTGAAGCTTGCACAATGACTTCGTCCTTGGGACTAGTCTGATATTAGTGACTCCATATTGTGTGTCTGCGTTGGGATTGGAAAAGTTGATGAGTCGACTTGAAGACCTGCTGGAAGAGAGGTTCTTTTGTTTGAGCGTGTTACCGTTGGGTGCACCAATTTTGTTGGTTAGAAAGGCATGAGGTTTTGTGAAACTTTGGGTGAACTATGGATGAGGGATCAAGGTGACTATCAAGGGTAAATGTTTGCTTCCAAGAGTTGATAAATTGATGGACCAATTGGTTGGAAGATGTGAGTCCTATGGTCACGTAATCTCAAGCAAAGTTATTGTGGTTGATATGTCGAAGATCGAAGTTGTATCGCGTTGGGAAAATCTAAGGTCTGCTTTTGAGATTGGGAGTAATTGGGTTTCAAAATATTTAAAGATTGAAAGTGTGTTGGATGGCCTCCTAAGTATGAAATTGTTGTTGTACGTTGAATTGCGAGATCGCAGCTTTTTACGGAATCGAAATAGGACACTCGAAAGTCAGGTAACGGTCGAAAATAGGATTTCGGACTGTCATGTTCGCCAGGTCCTTCGCCTAGCGAGCATGCTAGCGAACGGCTCCACGCTCGCTACGGTGTTCGCCTAGCGAAGGGGTCCTGGGCAGAAAATGTTGTTCTGATATTTTTGTCGTAACAGGAGAACCGTAACTCGGAATGACGCACGGTTAGAAGTGTTGGAAAGCTATTACAATGCTCTATGTGATGGTGAAGTAATGACATGGAGTTGAGTTTTATTGATGAGACATGGTTGGATGTTATAGTGAGTGCAGAAGGCACGGTTCGTGTTTCCGCCATAACTCAGAACTTGTTTGTTCGTTTGGCATGGGATTTTCCCTACTTATTTGAGTGAGGCAATAGTTGTGTTAACCGGTGATATTTTAATACATTCGAAGAGTATAGAGGATCATGTTGAAGGTCAAGAATTTGAGTTATCATTGTGGGAGAATAAGCAGCTCGTGTGTTGATTTTTGCCGAGCCCGACGAGACTGTTTGTTGTGTTTTGTGATGCTTTGTTGATATGATTGGGAGATATGTTAAAGGCACCTTGAAGTACATGAGAAGAATCATCCGACCGGTGATTTAGAGTTGGTTGTAGTTGTGGTTGTCCCGGAGTTGGAGGCTTTAATCATTTTGGCTGAGATTTGAAATACTTGGTGATCCTAAGAGCTTATGTGTTTGTTTGAGTTGGAAGGGTGGAATATGAGGGAGAAGAAATAATTGGGACTTCTGAAGAATTACGGCTTTGATTTGAATTACCATTCGGGTAAAGTGAACGTGGTAGCTAATGCGGTAAGTTGGAAATATTTGCATATACCAATATTGATGGTGAAAAGAGATAGAACTGATTGAGCAATTTTGTAATATGGGTTTGTTGGTTGAAGAAACTTCTTATGGAGTTAAGCTTTTATTCTTAGACCTTGCTAGTGGTATTCTTGAGGAGAATCGAGAAGGTAGGTGATCTGGATTGAGTTGGTGGATCAGTTGAATTTGATAAACCAGAGTCGAAGAGTTGATTGACGAATTTGTGGAAATAGTACCATGATGTGTTGTGGTAGAGTTTGTGCTTCAGCGGTTGTTGAGAGGAGTAGGAGTACTCTAGAAGAATACATTGAGGTAGATGGAGTATCCATCCCAGTGCTATGGAGAAGTGAAAGAATTTGAGTAAATTGTTTTAGTGACCATAGAGATAGAGAGGAGTGGTTGAGGTTGTGTATACTGGTTAGAGTTACCGAAAGTAGAATATTGAACGTCAGAGACCGTTGAGTCTGACGCGGCCGTTGAATATTCCAGAGAGGAAATCGGGTAGTATCTTCGTGAATTTGGGTGTTGAGATTTACAAAGAATTGGAAAGATATAATTTCAACTTGGGTTATTGTGAGTGGATTGACTATTCTATGTTGAGGAATTATATGATGTATATTGAGAAAGTAGTGAAGTTGTGTGAGATACGGTCGAATATTGTGTCGGATGGAAATTAGAGGTTTATATTAAGAAGTTGGAGAGAGCTTGTGTGTTGGATCAAGGTGGATCGTGGGATGGTTAATTACCGCTGATTGAGTCGCATACAGTATCAGTTACCATTCTAGTATCAGAATGGCGTTGTATGGGGCCTCGTGAGATAGGAAGTGTGGGACTCTCTTGAGCTGGAATGAATCGAGTGGGAGTGTTATGCTCAGATATGAGAATTGTGCATGAGACGGCTGAACCGAATCAAGAAGATCCAAGGAAGGATGTGTTTTGAGAATTACGATGGTAATCGGTGTTGGTCGAGCTTCAAAGTCTCGGGAACACACTCGGTGTTTTATTTATCGGTGTCAGAGTGGCACAGCGGAAACGGGGGTGGGGGGGGGGGGGGGAAGTAGCATGTTAGACTACTTTGCCGCTATCGCTTATGGATAACATAATGTGTTTCATGTGTTTTCATTGAGGGAGTATCTGAGGTGTGCAAGTGAGAAATAATTTGACGGTTGAGGCATTGCTAGTTCGGATTGATGAACGAGAAGCAACTCCGGGGGAAAGAGAAACCTTTGGTGGAAGTGGCTTGGAGAGGTGCTGCAAGAGGCAGTGTGACCTGGGAATTGGAAAGCAGGATGCGTGAAGCGTATCCAGAGTTATTCCATCAGGTATTTTCGAGGACGAAAATAATTAAAGTGCGGGAGAGTTGTAACACTCATTTTAATTATTTTTGGTTTCAGAGTTATTTTATTCGCGAATGTGTTTTGAGAAATTATTTGGAGGATCAAGAACTCACGATATTGGTATACAGTGATAAAAATGTGATAGTTGATAGTAATGTAATATTATTATTAATTATTATCATTATTATTACTAATATTAATATATGAGAAAAATATAATTAAATGGAATTTTGGAATTAAGTGGATTTTGTGAATTAAAAGAAATAAAAGGATTATTATTATTATTATTATTATTATTTGGATTTTTGGATTAAAAGAATTATGAGAATATGATTTATGGGGATTAAAAGAGAATTATTTGGGATGAGGGATAACTTTGGCATTTTTGGGAAAACTAGAGAAAAGAACACACACACAGTGGAATCAAGTTGGAGGAACGATCAAAGTGAGCGATCAAGGGCAAGTAAGAGTGCCTCAAAGCTTCGAATTTGTGAAGCTCCTTCATCATCAGCAACGAATTTGAGGTAAGGGGGGGGGGATATATCGGTTAATTGGTATTTACATGAATGATGGTAGAAGGGGAATCCCTAACCCCATGTATGAATATATTGCATGTTGGTGATGCTTGATGATGAATTGATGCTATTGCATGTTGTTGTTGCTGAGATTATTGTGTTGAAGTATGTTAATTTCGTTTGCATGTGCTGTGGAATGATGGTTGAGTAAATTTGGGGCTTTCTGGTAAATTCGAGGTTATGCCGGAAGTTGGTAAATTGAGTAGCTATGATAATGTGTCAGGTAGAATCGGGAATAGAACCCGTAACTAAGTTGTAGTATGTTGTTTGGTTGCGAGTGGATGTTAGTTTCGATTTAATCAGGCGAAATCGATGATGGATGCTGTTTCTGCTGTGCATAATTTTTCTGAGTACGCAGGTATTCGCTGGGCGAATGAGGGGGCGAGCCTTCACCAGGCTTCGCTAGGCGAGTTGGCCAGCGAGTGCTGGCAGAAGCTACTGTCTGGTTTCGCCAGAAGTTTCACCAGGCGAGTTCCAGCGAGTGTTTGCTGCGGGGCTTCTCCAGGCGAATGGCCAGCGAGTGTTCGCTGCGGGGCTTCGCCAGGCGAATGTGCCGGCGAGCCCGACAACAATTTGTGTTTCTACTGCTGTTTTGTTGACGTCCCTTGTGGTTTTTGACCCTTGTTTGTCATGTTTGATGTTGGGCGTGATCGTGAGCCGTGGTGAGTGTATGTCTGATGTAGGAGGTGAATTCCTTGATATTCCCTTAATTTGGGTGATTGCGTCGGTGTATGTTATGATTCTTGTAAGTGGTGATATAAGGGAGCTGAGTGCGATCAGATTGATGTGCGATGATGATAGCTGGGTGCTGAGAGTGTGTTGAGGGTTTTAAGGGCCGTGTTGCCGGTGTTTATTGCATTTGACATAATCGGTGGATTAAGTGTTAAGTTTAGATAAGTATGGATGTGTATGTGATATGTATGCACTATGTGTTATGTGTGGTGATGTGTTGTGAGATGGATGTGGATCCGTAGGATCGATGCGCTGATTGTGCGTTGCATTTATATGCTGTTGTGGGATATATTCGGGTCAGTAGGACCGGCATGCCTTATGTGCATGATGTTTGATATGTTGCGTGGTGATTTGATCGGTAGGATCGATGCCCTTTGTGTGCTTGTGTATGTATGCATATTATGATGCGATGGACCAGTGGGGTCATGTGCACTGTGTGTGTTGTGTGTGAGATGTGAGGATCAGTATGATCGTTGCGCTTTGAGTGCATTGTGTTGGTGTGTTATGGTGAGTAGGATCCGTGAAGATCGATACGCTTATTATGCGTTGCAATGATATGCTGTTATGTGATGTATTTGGGTCAGTAGGACCGACATGCCTTGTGTGCATTGTATGTGATAAGTTGTGTGGTGAGCGGATTCGTGGGATCGACGCACTGTGTGTGCTTGTTATGTATGTATTTTGTGATGGGAATGGATCCGTGGGATCGGTACGCCTTGTGCGTCGTGTGTATATATATATATATATATATATATATATATATATATATATATATATATATATATATATATATATATATATATATATATATATATATATATATATATATATATATATATATATATATATATATATATATATATATATATATATATATATATATATTGTGTGAGGGGTGGATCAATAGGATCGGTTTGCACTTGGTGTGCTAGATGTATGATGTATGTGAATATGGTTGTGTGCTCCCGTAGAGGAGGGTGATGGCCCAGTGCCCAATAATATTATTACTGTGCTCCCTGTGAGGAGGGTGATGGCCCAGTGCCCATCGATATTATTATTGTGCTCCCTGTGAGGAGGGTGATGGCCAGGTGTCCATCAGTGTGTGTGCTCCTGTGTGGAGGGTGATGGTCAGGTGTCCATCGGAGATGTGCTCCCTGTGTGGAGGGTGATGGCTAGGTGTCGATCGGTGCGTGTGCTCCTTTGTGGAGGGTTGATGGCCAAGTGCCCATCATTGATGTGTGCTCCTTTGTGGAGGGTTGATGGCTCGGTGCCCATCGTTGTTGTGAATCGGTACCGCATATTGTAGAGTCAAGTGCATGTGTTGCATTGTGCCTTGTGTGAATTATGGATATTGATGATGGGACAGTAGGTCCAGATGTGTTGCATTTGTGATATGCATAATGTGTTGGCATGGGACAGTAGGTCCAGATATGTTGTATGTGGAACAATGATTTATTGTTTCTGCCTTTTATTTCATGTACACTTATATACCATTATTATTTGATCGTGATTCTCACCCCCCTTTGCTGTTGTTGTGGTCTGTGCTTCTTCGGAAGTACAAACAATCCAGGTGTTTAGCTAGCTTGGATTGTGGTGTCTCCGTAGGATTGCTCTAATACGTAACACTGGGGCGTTTTTGGGAGTATTATTGTATATTTTTTATATGTATGTGTTGCACCCTAAAATTTGCTCAACCTATTTCACTTGGTTTATGTTTTAATTGCATTAGCATTTGCATAGTAGATCATATACATAATTCATCTGCATAGCATAGCATAGTAAGTCTGTAACACCCCCTTTCTATACCCCTAAAAATTAATACATTTAATCAATTAGGCACTTAGAAAATTTATTTCATCAGAGTTTAATTAAAACATGGTATAAAAGGGGCGCATCACATTATCATGGAATTAACCACATACGATACCTGCTCAAAATAGATATGCAACAATAGGTAACCCACATGTCAATATTTAGAATAAAGCGGAAACATACAAATATTGAATCAATCACATTCATAAAAGTATATACAACCATCAGTTAATTCATGCTTTACAACATATCCACAGCAGATACATACACAGATGTATCACAAAAGAATCAAAACAAAATAGCTTCAAAAGAGCCAAAGGCTTCCTAACTACCCAGATGTTACATATCAGAGCCATTGACCAAAAGAATGAAGACATCGCTTCACAAAAGAACCTCCAGCTTCCTACTCTGCAATGCCTCATAGAGCATTATAAAACAGCAGAAGGGTGAGAAACAACATCATAACAGTTAATGCATAAAATTGTATATATATATATATATATATATATATATACATATATCCAAAATTGTACAAGTTATACTCAAATTATGTTCTCACCACATTAAGCATATACAAATAACCATGTCTCTACACATACACATGAACATTTACTATATGTTTCTCCAAACAATCATATGTAACATACACAGTTATATTCATTCAACCAATGCATCATACACAGATGACTCATGCAACTCATAGAGACCGACACACGACTCTATGCAGATGCAAATGCGGTACCGACTCATTTCAACAGATTCTCTAAGGAATCGAGTATTCAGCAGATCCTCCACGGGATCAAGTACTCAGCAGATTCTCCACGGAATCAAATATTCATCAGATTCTCCACGGAATCGAATATTCAGCAGATTCTCCACGGAATCAAGTACTCAGCAGATTCTCCACGGAATCAAATACTCTAGCCAATCCTCCACGGGATTACATGTTATGACCGATTCTCCGAGGAATCACACAATGCAACCGATTCTCCAAGGAATCAAATATAACCATCGTATCATACGAGGTTCTGCAAATCCTCCGAGGGATCAATCAACACACAAATGCATACTAAGATGCTTCACAATGCAAATCCTCCGAGGGATCATTCAACACAAAAATGCATACTATGTTCGTACATACTCATTGCATTTATTACATACATCGCATATATTTATCATGCATTCACATTATGCACCATTTCACATAAGGTTTACATCCCTATTAATCCATCAATGCATTTCTATCTAATTCGAGCAAACGCACAACATTATCAAACGATTAAGATTCACAATCGGTTCCACAATCTAGGATTCACGCCTTTCGGCCACCCACAGCATGACACGTCAAAACAGTTCACACATCAATCATTCATGTAGGCATTAATCATAATTGAATCAACCAAACATCATGCTATGAACAAACAGCAAAACAAACAACACTGCCAGGTTCGCCAACCTTCGCCTGGCGAAGCCACGCAGTGAATGCTCGCTGGCCTTCGCCTGGCGAAATTGCCAGCGAAGTCCACTGGGAGTAATTCTGGAATTACTCGCTGAGGCTCGCTACACACTCGCCTGGCGAACCTTCGCCAACTCACTTCGCTTGGCGAACTTGCCAGCGAATACAGGGTGTTAGCTTCTGACTTGCTTCGCTACAGCTCGCTGGACTTCGCCTGGCGAAGCTTCGCTGCCATTCGCCTGGCGAGCCTGCGAAGACAGAACTTCCATGGCTGTCTCAAAGCCCAAATTCCACACAACCAACCGATTAAATCCAAACTAACCTCAGTGGCACAACCCAACCATCACCCGACTAAACTACATCGTCTAATCCGAGTTCTAACCGATTAAAACCTCATTCTACTCACAAAACCAACTTCTAACCTAAGTGGAAAAAGAGTAGAAACTCTACCAAATCCAAACACAAACACATACAATCATATACATTAAAGAGATGATGGAGTTTCACACCCTTACCGATCGATTGCAAGCTTTGGTGATGATGATTCTAGGTTTTCCTCTCCACTTTCTCTTCTCTTTCTCTTCTCCTCTTTTCTTTCTCTTGTTTTTCTTCTTATGTTACTATCTTTCTTTCTTTTCCTCTCTTATTCTATTTCTATCTCTATTTCTTTCCTCTCCAATTCTTTCCAACACTTACCAATCAATTATCACACTAAATTGCTAAATGTCCAAAATGCCCTTTTTACTCTAATTCCCCGAAAACTCTCCGAATCGGTAAAAATAGATAAAATAAGCAAACACCACATAATAATATACAATTTCTCAATTTAAAACAATAATCAATTAAATAAATCAAAAGACTCAACAATTAATGGGAATTCAGAATCGGGGCGTTACAACTCTCCCCCACTTTAGAAATTTTCGTCCTCGAAAATATCACCTGATTCAAACAACTCCGGATGCGATTCTCGCATCTTGCTCTCCAACTCCCAAGTCATGTTGCCTTCCGCGGCACCTCCCTAGGACACTTTCACAAGCGCAATATCCTTGCCTCTTAGTTTCTTAACTTCACGGTCCAAAATACTAACTGGTAAAACTTCAACTGTAAGGTTATCTCTTACTTCAACTTCATCCATTGGGATCACATGTGACGGATCCGGAACATACTTTCGAAGTTGCGAGACATGGAATACATCATGCAAATTCGAAAGGTTCGGAGGTAACGCCACACGATAAGCCACAACACCAACTCGTGCGACAATCTGATACGGACCAATAAAACGAGAAGTCAACTTTCTCGACTTCAAAGCACGACCCACACCCGTAACCGGTGTAACTCTCAAAAACACATGGTCGCCCTCTTGAAACTCGAGATCCTTTCTCCTTTTATCATGATAACTTTTCTGTCTACTCTGAGAAGCTCTCATCTTTTCCCGAATAAATTTCACCTTTTCCGTCGTTTGCTGTACCATTTCCGGACCAACTATCGACTTTTCACCTGTCTCATGCCAACACAGAGGTGTTCGACATCTCCGACCATATAAAGCCTCAAATGGCGCCATACCAATACTCGAATGGAAACTGTTATTATAGGTGAACTCAATGAACGCTAAATAACCGTCCCCTCACCACCTTGTTCAAGCACACAAGCACGCAACAAATCTTCTAACGATTGAATCGTCCTCTCGGTTTGACCATCTGTTTGCGGATGATATGCCGAACTCAATCTCAACTTAGAACCCAAGGCACCTTGCAAACTCTCCCAAAATCTTGAAGTAAATCTAGGATCTCTATCCGACACAATACTCTTAGGAACTCCATGAAGCTTCACAATAGTGCCCACATAAATCTCGGCCAACCTTTCCAAAGAATAAGTAATATCAATCGGAATAAAGTGAGCCGATTTAGTAAGCCTATCAACAATCACCCAAATAGCATTATGTCCTCTTTGCGTATTCGGCAATCCCATAACAAAATCCATCGATATACTATCCCATTTCCATTCCGGAATATCCAACGGTTGCATTAATCCACTAGGCTTCTGATGCTCCACCTTAGACTTCTGGCAAGTCAAACACGAGTACACAAAACGAGCAACATCGCTTTTCAATCCAGACCACCTAAAGATCTTCTTCAAATCCTGATACATCTTATTCGCTCCCGGATGAATACTCAAGTTACTCCGATGTCCCTCTTCCAATATCATCTTTTTCAAATCCGCATTATCGGGAATACAAATACGACCTCGAAACCTCAAAACTCCTAATTCATCAACTTTAAAATCTTCATTTCCATTTGTCATCAAATCCACAAATTTCAAATCCAACTTTTGCTTTTCACACACCGTAGCAAGGAAATCATTCGTGACATGCAACATACCAAGCTTCACACTACTCGGCGTTAACTCACAAACCAAACTCAAATCTCTAAAGTTCTCCAAGAGTTCCCACTCTCTAACCATCAAAGTAGACACGTGCAACGACTTCCGACTTAAGGCATCGGCTACCACATTCGCCTTACCTGGATGATAATTTAAACCAAAATCATAGTCCTTTAAAAGTTCTAGCCATCTCCTCTGCCTCATATTCAATTCTTTTTGATCAAACAAATACTTCAAACTCTTGTGATCGCTAAAAACTTCAAATCTTGCACCATAAAGATAGTGCCTCCAAATTTTCAAAACGAACACTACGGCCGCTAACTCCAAATCATGAGTAGGATAATTCTTTTCATGTACTCTCAACTGTCTAGAAGCATACGCCACGACCTTCCCATCTTGCATCAATACACCACCCAATCCTGACAAAGAAGCATCGCAATAAACCACAAAAGGTTCCGTAGGATTCGGTAAAATCAAAACTGGCGCTGTCGTTAACCTTCTCTTTAATTCCATGAAACTCTCTTCACAATTAACATCCTAAATAAAAGCCTTTCCTTTACAAGTCAACTGCGTTAACGGAAGTGCTAACTTTGAAAATCCTTCGATAAACCTCCGGTAGTAACCGGCCAAGCCCAAAAAGCTTCGAATTTCCGTAACCGATCTTGGAGTCTCCCATTGCATTACCGCATCGATCTTGGATGGATCCATACTGATACCATCTCCGGAAATAATATGTCCAAGAAAACTCACCTCCGACAACCAAAACTCACACTTAGACAATTTTGCGTACAATTTCTTCTCTCTCAAAATCCGCAACACAATCCTTAAATGTTCTTCGTGTTCTTCTCGAGACTTAGAATAAATCAAAATGTCATCGATAAACACTACCACAAAACGATCCAACTGCTCGTGGAAGATACGGTTCATATATTCCATGAAAACACCCGGCGCATTAGAAACTCCGAATGGCGTCACCGTATACTCATAGTGTCCATATCGTGTTCTAAAAGCCGTCTTCGAAATATATTCTTCCTTAACCCGAATCTGGTGATAACCGGATCTCAAATCAATCTTACTAAAAACACGGGCTCCAACCAATTGATCCATCAAATCATCAATTCTTGGAAGCGGATACTTGTTCTTAATTGTCACCTTATTCAACTGCCGATAATCAATACACAATTGCATACTACCATCCTTCTTCTTTACCAACAATACCGGCGCACCCCAAGGAGAAACACTTGGTCTTACAAATCTCTTATCCAACAAATCATTCAACTGCTTCTTCAATTCCACCAACTCCGATGCCGACATCCGATACGGGGCCATCGAAATCGGTCTAGTACCCGGAACTAGATCAATAGAAAATTCAACCTCTCTCTTTGGCGGCACATCCGCAACATCTTCCGGAAACACTTCAGGAAATTCACAAACCACAGGAAACACGTCGAGCTCAACTTTGCTCTCCACCGACAACGATGAAAACAAACCAAACAACTGAGCTTCATCCGCTAAAAGTTTCTTCAACTCTTTAGTGGAAAGAAAACTCTCGTTTTCACCATCTTCCAAAGAAGGAAACCTTACTAACTTGTGATAGCAATCCAGATGAACTCTATTAAATTGCAACCAGTTCATACCCAAGATTACGTCCAAACCTTCCAACGGCAAACACATTAAATCCATAACAAAGTCCTTACCATACATGGTCAAAGGACAACTTGCACACACCAAAGAAGTAGCTACCGACCCCGAAGCGGGAGTCCCAATAACCATACCACTACTCAAAGAAACCATACACAAATCCAACCGCTTAGCACACGCAAGAGAGATGAACGAGTGAGTCGCTCCAGTATCAATAATAGCAACTAAAGGCATATCATTAATAAAGCATGTACCTTTAATCAAATGATCCGCCGCATTAGTAGCGTCTGAACCTGCTAATGCGAATACTTTTCCGCCCGCCGGAGCTTGCTTCGGTTTGGTACAATTCGGGCTAATGTGACCCACCTCGCTACAATTAAAACACTTCACAGCATTCTTTCTACACTCTGCTGCATCATGTCCCAGGAGCCCACAATTGGAACACTTCGCCTTGAACTTTCCACAATCATAAGACTTGTGGCCCATCACGCCACACTTAAAACATTTGATCGCACCGGGACCTCCTCCGGGTCTCCTATCAAAGTTTCCCCTATGTTTGCCCTTATCAACAGGCGTCACATAAGGTCCGCTTCGTACTTGCTGCTTCCCTCTCCTCTCGCTCAAACCCTTATAATGAGTAGAACGAGCTCTACTGTCCTCTTCATAAATTCTACAACACTCGGTCAAATCCGAAAATCTTCGTATTCTTTGATAACCCACCGCTTGCTTTATCTCAGGACGCAAGCCATTCTCATACTTGATACATTTGGAAAATTCCGCCGTAACCGCATCATAGTTAGGGTGAAACTTCACTAACTCAGTAAACTTAGCGGTGTAGTCCACCACCGACATATTACCTTGTTTCAACTCCAGAAATTCCATTTCTCTCTTCCCTTTAACACTTTCGGGATAATACTTCCTTAGAAACTCAGTACGAAATAAATCCCACGTAATCTCCTCATCGTCGACCTCAAGAACTTGCCTCACGCTGACCCACCAGTCATCAGCCTCTTCTCTCAGCATGTGAGTCCCTATTCTCACCTTGTTCCCTTCAGCACAATCCATCACCCTAAAGATCCTCTCAATTTCCTTTAACCATATTTGAGCACCATCCGGATCAAATCTCCCTTTGAACACCGGTGGTTGGTTCTTCCTGAACTCATCATTCGCATTCACGTTAGGTGCACCCTGCACAGCTCTGGCCATAGCCTCTAACGCCGCTGCCATAGCATTGTCATTACGACCTGCCATATTCTGAGGATTCCCAAAAATAACAACAAGGTTAAACAACCGTTCAACCAACACAACAACAAGACAGACACGACTGACTCAACACTGGCTCTGATACCACTTAATGAAACACCCCCTTTCTATACCCCCAAAAATTAATACATTTAATCAATTAGGCACTTAGAAAATTTATTTCATCAGAGTTTAATTAAAACATGGTATAAAAGGGGCGCATCACATTATCATGGAATTAACCACATACGATACCTGCTCAAAATAGATATGCAACAATGGGTAACCCACATGTCAATATTTAGAATAAAGCGGAAACATCCAAATATTGAATCGATCACATTCATAAAAGTATATACAACCATCAGTTAATTCATGCTTTACAACATATCCACAGCAGATACATACACAGATGTATCACAAAAGATTCAAAACAAAATAGCTTCAAAAGAGCCAAAGGCTTCCTAACTACCCAGATGTTACATATCAGAGCCATTGACCAAAAGAATGAAGACATCGCTTCACAAAAGAACCTCCAGCTTCCTACTCTGCAATGCCTCATAGAGCATTATAAAACAGCAGAAGGGTGAGATACAACATCATAACAGTTAATGCATAAAATTGTATATATATATATATATATATATATATATATATATATATATATATATATATATATATATATATATATATATATATATATATATATATATATATATATATATATATATATATATATATATATATATATATATATATATATATATATATATATATATATATATATATATATATATATATATATATACATATATCCAAAATTGTACAAGTTATACTCAAATTATGTTCTCACCACATTAAGCATATACAAATAACCATGTCTCTACACATACACATGAACATTTACTATATGTTTCTCCAAACAATCATATGTAACATACACAGTTATATTCATTCAACCAATGCATCATACACAGATGACTCATGCAACTCATAGAGACCGACACACGACTCTATGCAGATGCAAATGCGGTACCGACTCATTTCAACAGATTCTCTAAGGAATCGAGTATTCAGCAGATCCTCCACGGGATCAAGTACTCAGCAGATTCTCCACAGAATCAAATATTCATCAGATTCTCCACGGAATCGAATATTCAGCAGATTCTCCACGGAATCAAGTACTCAGCAGATTCTCCACGGAATCAAATACTCTAGCCAATCCTCCACGGGATTACATGTTATGACCGATTCTCCGAGGAATCACACAATGCAACCGATTCTCCAAGGAATCAAATATAACCATCGTATCATACGAGGTTCTGCAAATCCTCCGAGGGATCAATCAACACACAAATGCATACTAAGATGCTTCATAATGCAAATCCTCCGAGGGATCATTCAACACAAAAATGCATACTATGTTCACAAACATACTCATTGCATTTATCACATACATCGCATATATTTATCATGCATTCACATTATGCACCATTTCACACAAGGTTTACATCCCTATTAATCCATCAATGCATTTCTATCTAATTCGAGCAAACGCACAACATTATCAAACGATTAAGATTCACAATCGGTTCCACAATCTAGGACTCACGCCTTTCGGCCACCCACAGTATGACACGTCAAAACAGTTCACACATCAATCATTCATGTAGGCATTAATCATAATTGAATCAACCAAACATCATGCTATGAACAAACAGCAAAACAAACAACACTGCCAGGTTCGCCAACCTTCGCCTGGCGAAGCCACGCAGCGAATGCTCGCTGGCCTTCGCCTGGCGAACTTGCCAGCAAAGTCCACTGGGAGTAATTCTGGAATTACTCGCTGAGGCTCGCTACACACTCGCCTGGCGAACCTTCGCCAACTCACTTCGCCTGGCGAACTTGCCAGCGAATACAGGGTGTTAGCTTCTGACTTGCTTCGCTACAGCTCGCTGGACTTCGCCTGGCGAAGCTTCGCTGCCATTCGCCTGGCGAGCCTGCGAAGACAGAACTTCCATGGCTGTCTCAAAGCCCAAATTCCACACAACCAACCGATTAAATCCAAACCAACCTCAGTGGCACAACCCAACCATCACCCGACTAAACTACATCCTCTAATCCGAGTTCTAACCGATTAAAACCTCATTCTACTCACAAAACCAACTTCTAACCTAAGTGGAAAAAGAGTAGAAACTCTACCAAATCCAAACACAAACACATACAATCATATACATTAAAGAGATGATGGAGTTTCACACCCTTACCGATCGATTGCAAGCTTTGGTGATGATGATTCTAGGTTTTCCTCTCCACTTTCTCTTCTCTTTCTCTTCTCCTCTTTTCTTTCTCTTGTTTTTCTTCTTATGTTACTATCTTTCTTTCTTTTCCTCTCTTATTCTATTTCTATCTCTATTTCTTTCCTCTCCAATTCTTTCCAACACTTACCAATCAATTATCACACTAAATTGCTAAATGTCCAAAATGCCCTTTTTACTCTAATTCCCCGAAAACTCTCCGAATCGGTAAAAATAGATAAAATAAGCAAACACCACATAATAATATACAATTTCTCAATTTAAAACAATCATCAATTAAATAAATCAAAAGACTCAACAATTAATGGGAATTCAGAATCGGGGCGTTACAAAGTCATCCAACAAGGGACCAGGTACTATTCTTATCTCTATGAGCCTATCAGGAGGTTATTATTCAAATTCAATCTTAGTCAAGTCATCAGAAAGAAGTTGAAGTCTAAACAAGTCATTGGACCAAGCAGTGGGTCTCTTTCCTATCTTGAATGTATTTGAAGATCATCAAAGAAATTGTGAGCTGGGGATTGAGCATGGAGGGTATACAGACATCAGGGAGGACCTAGAGGGTCTTGGTGAAAGTGAAAAAAGTCATTGATGTGATCACAAGAGTTGCAGTTGAAGACAGTCAACTAGGGTTTCATCTGGGTCAACCCTGGGTCAACCCTAGGTCAAATGATTGATTGAAAGGCATCAAGGTTTATCTGAGAGATGTGGGGTTCATCATTTGACATGTAGGTAAGGATGTGGTGTTGTGCCAAGAAGAAATCAAGAGAAATCAAGAAGAAGAGGAGTTTCTAAATTAGGGTTTCTGTGTAAAATCCCCTGATTTAGGGAAAACTTCCAAGCAAGATAAGTCAAGATGCAAGCTTCAAATGGATCCTTGGCCAACATGAAACTTGTAGAGGATATCAAGACCTTTAATTTGAGTGGTGGAAGAAATCAAGGAGATTTATAGAACTCAAGTTATGGTCCTTGCAAGTTACAGGTCATCTGAGGTATCTGAAATTTTGTCTGTGAAAGTTACTTGTCTTCCAAGCAACTTTTACCCCTCAAGGACCTTTCAAATGGATTTCTGGTCAACATAAGAGTTGTTCCTCATTGTCTTAGATTTATAGAAAGGTATGATATGCCTCCATCTGATTTGTGGAACTCCACTTATGACCTTGGCAAGCAAAGGGTATTTTGGTCATTTGAGAATTACAGGTCATTTCAAGCCTATGCCCAAAACTCATACAAGGAAGCTTCAAATGAAAAACTTCACAACATCAAACTTGCTCCAAATGACATTTTGAGTCTAGAAAAGTGATCATGAAAGTTTGGAAATGTTCATAGCTCAAGGTTCCAAGTTTGGTCATTTAAAAGATGAATTTAATGAATAAAAGTGACCTAAAAATGGGATTTTTCATAACATGGCCAAATGGGATGAAATTATAGGTTATTTTGATTGGAAAAAATGTTTTAAGAACATTGGAAAAAGTAGATTTTTGAGTTTAGGGCAAAGTTTGAGAGATACCATTGGTTACTTATGTATGAAGTTACACATGCCAAAATTCAAGGGATTTGTGCACAAGAAGTTTCTACCAAGTTCTAGAGTGTTCTATGAGTGTCTATATATTGAGTAGAGTGGCTTCATTCAGGGGTTGGTGATTCATTTTGATCAAAACACATAGTTACATCTCATTCTTCAAGTTTGCAAATCACATAAGAACTCTATCAAATCTTCATCATTCTCCACAATTCTTGATCCCATCATCATCTACATCCATCATAGATCAAGTTTCCATCAAGATTTGGCTTAATTGAAGTAGAATTCGTGCTATCCAACTTCATCATCCAAAGTGCAAGAAGATTGTGATTACAAGATCCAAGGGGTTTGAGCAAGAACTACTGCATACAGAATCAAGAACCAAGTTTATTGAGCAAGTCCCAAGCATTGCAAGCTGTGCATCCAAGGAATTCTGCATCTGTTTTCATCTTTAAACCAGGTTGGTGTTTTCTTCGAATTAGCATAGATTAGTTAGCATGATGAATAATCTTTAGGTTAGAATTGTTAGGGATAAGTAGAGGATTAGTTCCAGAGAATTAGGGCTCCATTGATGAAGTTTGATCCTAGGGCAGTGAAACTTTGATGAGCAAGAGCATGGTGTATCGTGAGCATTAATCTTATCTAGATAGCATGTAATAACCAGTGCAATGTGTAGAGCATGCTAGTACCAAGAATTGTCAAGAATAACATAGTGCATGTCAGTGAATTTTGGTGAGCAGTGATCTTTCTACCTATCGGGTTTTACACTGGAGTGAGTTTTAGGAGAAACTGAAAGCATGGTCTTGTTCATGGGAAGGTGGAGGCCATTTTTGCTTTTTACATCGTGGGATTTAGTTGAGAGACGAGGGAGAACAAGGAGCTGGAAGATCCATGCATGGAAGGTGGGTTTCTGAAAACCCTAGGTCTCGTTGGGGAAGACAAATGGGGGACCGTTAGATGAAGACCTGACTTTGACCTAGAGACTTAATCTGAGGGCTCTCGTTTAAACAAAATTTGGAGGGAAGACTGGTTGTGAAATGCGTCGTTTCACTTAAAGCCTCAGACTGGGCTTTAGTTACAATTGATATTCGTACCCCCATTCACCCAGGCCCAAGCCATTTGAACTTTTTTTCTTACTAATTGCACCGTTTTGTTTTTTTATTTTTTTTCTTGTGTTTTCTGATCAACTGGGCCCAGACGCGCTTTGCTATGCGTGCCCCCCAGTCTGGGCCCATCATTCTTTTTCTAACTGAAATGATCACTAACTGCACCCCTCATCAATTTAATTCATTTTAATTTCACTCAATTTTTGTTAATTCTTTAAAAAAATCATAACAAATTGGAAATTGCATATTTTTAAATGGTTGTTTTTGCATCTTTTTCATATTTTTGTTAAGAAAATTATCATATAATAAAATTAGCATTTTATTTCATTTTTGCATTTTTAGTATATTTTTCTTTTAAATAGGTTTAAATGATGTTTAGTTTAACACATGATATTGTTGATTTTAGTTTAGATAAATCCTTGTATATTTTGGACCCATTCTTTTTAGAGTACTTCATTTAGGCCTTTAATTTTCATATGAAATTTAATTCATGATTTTAGGACTTAATTTTAGATGGTTTGTTTAGGTGTGATTAGGAGAATCAAAACTAGGGTTTAGAGATAACATAGGTGTAGTAAATCATTTCTTTTAGGAGTTGTAGTTTGAATTTTGGGGTATGGGACTATAGGGGTATTATGGGTAGATAATAGATCCCTTAGAAAATGTTAGGCTTCCCCTATTCTACTATTACTATTAGTATACTGCTTGTATTTGCTTGATTGTGTGGTGTGCCCTCTCTAGGGTTATTATTTGACTGTGTGGGGTATTGGGCCTGCTTGGGGTTTGGGGTTTGAGCTGAAGACTGTGCTGATGAAGCCCATTGGAGACCAAAGAGAATGAAGACCAACTTCCAGAGTTGAGGAGGAGTATCTCTTGCTGGCAGCTGTTGAAGGTTATAGGATCTAGGAGTTAGGCAGAGCTCTAGAGTAGAAAACTTGATTCACAAACTTGGAAGGTCTTGTTTGCCTCCATCCCTCTCTATGATGCAGAGTCTCTCTAAGACATTCACCCCCTTCCTTTAGAAGGCTTGGTGATAGTGTCTAAGAGATAGAACTCTTGAGAGAAATATTCTATGTGTTGTTAGCAGTCTGTTTGCCACCTTTGGTGGTCAACTAGTTGCTTAACACCCCAGTTCATTCTTGTGATTGGTTCCTCAGCTTGGAGAGTGGGACTTGAAGAAAAGCCATTGGGAGATTGAGGATAGAGGCATTGCTTGAAGGCTTGAAGTTGAAGACTGATGTTTGCTGGAAGCCTGTAGATGTGTGAAGAGGACTTGAAGACAGATGCTGATGAAGGCTGTTGTTGCTGTAGTTTTTTTGCTGTTTATAATTCTTGATGTGTTGTTAGAATTTCCCTGACTGTATTGCTTGCTGTTTAACCTGGTAGGTTGAAAGTGAATTCTGTTCACTTTTTCCTGTTGTTTTCTAGGTTCGAGGTTGAGTAGGACTCCCTTGCCTCGCTTGTATTGTTGCATCCATGCATTTTACTGCTTTATTGTATATTTGCTATTGTTTCTGTTTCCGTTTATCCCTTAGGATCTCTGTTTCTCTCTGCGCAAGAGAGGAGCATGATAGACATTAGGTCTTAACCCATGCATGATAACAGTAGGTTAGTTTGATTCCCTTTGCAACCGTAGGTTAGAGTTCTGTCTCTTCTTTCTCAAAACACACAGAAAAACACAATAAATATTTCAAACACAATAAAAGACACTTCTTCCGTAAAAGAATGTGAACTCATCAAAACGTCAATTTTGTCTGCCTGGACTGTTAATCAGAAAAACCCTTTTTCAGAAGGAATAAAAACAATCAAGACAGACCGGTGTCGTACGTGGCCCGAACTACGTTTGCTCTGATCTTTCATGCTGTATGAAAGTACGTAGGCATAGGATGCGATATCCTAGCGAGCAACCTTCCCCTCCTTTCCAGTAGGTAGGCGAACTACGTTGACTCTGATTTCTCGTTCCAGACGGGAATACGTAGGCATAAAGTGCGATACTTTGCCGAGTCATTTTATTTTCTTTTTAACCCTTACCCTTATTTTAGATAGAATAACAATCCATACCCGAAAAACAAGCGTGGATCCCGTCGAGTACGATGGACGTGAGGGGTGCTAATACCTTCCCCTTGCGTAACCGACTCCCGAATCCAGGATTTGGTTGCGATGACCATTCCTTTCCCCGTTTTGCGGTAGGTTTACCTCGAGCGTTTCCTTTCCCCTCTTTGGGATAAATAACGCACGGTGGCGACTCTTCTGTTCAGCCGGCGCCGATTTTTGCAGTAGCGACAGCTGGCGACTCTGCTGGGGATCCAACGTCCCCTGGCTGCTAAGGACTGCGATAGTTCCTTATGCATTTGGGATCCAACGTCCCTTAAGCGAGTCAATCCTAGCGCTTGTTTTCCCGTCGAGGATTTTGTATGGATTTATATTTCTGTCATTTACTTTCAGCATTATATTATTGTTATTATTGCTGTATTGGGGTGTGACGGGTGTTCTATGATTGAGAGATAAGTCGGACCTGGGCTTGAGTGCACCTAGAATTAGAGTGGAAATTAGTGGGCGCGCACGTGCTTTGCATGTCCTAGTGTCCCGCGAAATCCATACTCAGACGAGGTTCTTCTGGTTGGCCTCCTGTCCTGCCCTTTGGGTGGCTCGGGTTGCTGGTCAGTTGGATTGTCGACTCTGGGAACCGATCATTTGGAAGTTGGCTAAGTGAGGCCTCTTCAGGATTTGATGATGCCACTCCTTCTGGGAATCGTATCATCAACCCTGAAAGTCTGTGACGCCGATGACCGCATAGGATGCCATACCTTTGTCAGTTACTAGGACATCTACCTGTGATAGGGTTTGGGGTTATGCAGGTAACTAGACCTTCAGATACCGGTTATTTCTTGATCTAAGATCCTGAGTATTTATGGACAGTGGTGAGGTCTATCAGAGACCAGTGGGATTTATGATATGAGGTCTATCAGAGACCAGTTGGAGTTATGTTGTGGGGTCTATCAGAGATCAGTGTTGGAGCTCTATATTGGGTCTATCCGAGACCAGGGTTTGAGGAATTCTGGAGGGTCTATCTGAGACTTTTGATATGGTTCAGGCTTCTCAGCCACATCATTTGGTCCCTATTGCATGTTACTTGCATTGCATTGTTTGCATAACCATTATCATTGCATCCCATTAACGTGTGTCTGTGCTGCAGGTGCATTTGCATATTCCCTGGTTCTAGTGTCCAGACTCCTGAGTATTGATCATGGCTGGTTTGAGGATGACAGTTGCCTACAAGTTACCTATCCCTGATATTACTCCCCTCCTGGGTCTGATTTCTCTTGTTGATGAGGATGTCCGTAGAAGCTTCAGACAGAGTTACGGACGGTTGTTGAGATTGGTTCGCAAACCAACTGATGATGAATTGAATGGGCTGTACACCTTGATGCAATTCTACGACCCTGCTTTGAGATGCTTCACATTCGCTGACTTTATCTTGGGGCCAACCATCGAAGAGTATGTAGAGTTTACTGAGCTGCCAGTACAGAATAAGGTTCCCTTTATTCACTCTGCCGCTGAGCCCAAGTTGGAGGACTTGGCTAAGGCCTTGCACATGAATGCTTCTGAGCTGTTGATGACTTCTTGGCGAGGGGTTCCAGGTTTCTCTCTCCAGTTTCTGGTTGGTAAGGCTCAAGAATACGCCAAGAATGGATGTTGGGTAGTCTTCAACGCTGTTTTGGCTCTATGCATTTATGGGATAGTGCTGTTTCCCAATTTCCCAAATTTCGTGGACATGGATGCATTTCATTTGTTTGCTGCTGACAACCCGGTACCCACATTGATCGGGGACTTTTACCATTCGATGCACTACAGAAATGAGAACAGGAGAGGCAAGAACGTCTCTTGTTGCGTGCCTTTGCTGTACATGTGGTTTAAGAGCCATCTTCCCCTGAAGGGACCTTTTGTGGATAGTGAAACTACAGTTGACTGGCCTGAGCGTCTGATGAGACTATCTTCTGAAGACATTGAGTGGTTTGACCGAGACTTGCTGGGGTCTGGGCTTAATTTCAGTTGTTCTGGGTATCCTAATGTTCCATTGATAGGAAGGAAAGGGTGCATCAATTACAACCCATCTCTGTTTGTTCGCCAGTTTGGATATGCGTTGAAGAACCCACCTCAGGAGGAAGAAGTACAGGAATCTCTGTACTTCACCGGTGATTTGAATGGAGAGTTACTAGCCAAGCTTCGGCATGCCTGGATGCGTATTAACAGAAAAGGGAAACCACTGTTGGGGAAGAATGATTGTCAGGCTTATACACCCTACAAAGTTTGGATCTAGGAGAGAGCAAGACAGTTACTGATGCCATTTCCAGCTGCGCCGGTCCCTGTTCATATTCCGGTGGAAGAACCAACCACTGTCACTAGGGAGGCCTACGAGCGAGTTGTAAAAGAAAAGGAAGCCTTGATGAAGATTAATGAAGAGTTAGAAAAGGAGCTGGCTCAGATGCGTAGTGAGAAGAACAAGGCTGTGCATTCTTTCCAACAGCAGATCGGACTAGTAAACAGGCTAGGTGCTGAGTTGACTGAAGAGAAAAAGAAGCGTGAACGTCTGGGTCAAGAGTTCAGAAGCTCTCATGACATGTTGGAGTCCAAAAACAAAGCACTCGACGCCTCTCACCGAGAAATCTCTTCTTGTAACAAGACGTGGAATGCTACGCTAACCAACAACAAAAGGAGGGAAGACAAATTGAAGCAGCAAATTTCTGAACTCAAAGAGAAGTTGAAGGCTAGCATTAAGAAGCATGAAGAGGAGGTAATGGCCAGATATAGTCTCCAGACTGCATTGAACAAGGCCATCAAAGGCAGGAACGAAGCTGTGTCTCAGAAGCGGAAGCTAGAGGATCGCTTCGGAGAAGGGGCATGGGAGGAAACCGCTGGTGACGTGCGACGTGTTATCAAACGAAGAAATCAACTTGTTGAGGGGCTGCTTACCCGGCCAAGTCATCCAGAGACTAAGAAGTTACTAGAAGAGTACCAGGCTCATGAGTGTACTTGACCATTTCATATATTAATGTGTATGCTTTATTTGCATTTGTGCTGACCATCACCAGGATTGTTGGTTGAGGTCATGCCTTCTTATTGTACACTCAGTGATATTGTATTCTTGGCTTAATGGATTTCTCTGCAATATACGCGGTTTTCTATGATTCGGCTCCGATCACCATATTGCTAGCACTGTCACTGCACCGACACATTCACACTAGAATCGGGGAATGATATTCCCTAATGCACAGACACATATTGCACTTTGCATACATACTCATATTTGCATTACAGGTTTGTGATCCGTGTATCTTATCTCCTGCATCCATTACAGGTATTTTCAGGATTGCAGAAAAGCGGGTCCACCGTTACTCTACAAGGACTAACCAGAAGAAGATCATGGACAACGTGCAGAGTGAAATGCAAGAGATGCGTGACAGGATGACCCTGCTCATGCAAACCATGGAGACCATCGCCAAAGGACAAGAGCAGCTGCAGAATCTGGTTCAACCGATAGTCGTACGGGCTGAAAACCACGGGACACCGCGTGGTGAAAACATTGCTGCTTCTCCCCGAATTGAGAATCGTCAAAGTGCTGATGCTATTCCCGTAACCGGTTTGAATGCTGGAGAAACTGGTCCTGTGGGTGGAGGTGGGAACACCGGTAATATGAATGCCAATGCAGATACTGCTGGGGTATTTGTGGGTAATGTCAACCAGGGTTTCAATGGGGGCGTTGAGAATGTCGGAATGAATGGTATTAATGGTAACCAGGGCTTCAATGGTGTGAACATGGGGTATGGCAGCATGGCTGGTGCCAAGGCTGTGTTTGGTGGCTATGGTAATTTTGGATATGGAACTGGTGCATACAACGCTCAAGAGATGGGCAATCTGAGGTATGACCCCAGGTACTTTCAAACGGGTCCGGGCCGTGATGCAGATTATGTTGGATACGATGCAGTACCTCGCTGGGAGGATCGTCAGGAGGATGTGTTCTCTGGTCAGAACGAGGGTTATGAAAGAGCTAGGGATGACAACCATCGGATGAGATTGCTAGAAGAGAAGGTGAACGGATTGGCCAGCCAGAATGCTCTTGGGCTGGATATGTCAAATATGGGGCTGGTCCCAGGGTTGAGGGTCCCGCTGAAATTCAAAGCGCCGTCATTTGATAAGTACAAAGGGGATACATGCCCTAGGGTGCATGTACACGCGTTTTACAGGCGTATGTCTGCGTATTCTGAGGATGAAAAGATGCTAATGCACTTCTTCCAGGATAGCCTGTCAGGGCCATCGCTGGAGTGGTACATGAGCTTGGAGCCTACTCAGATCAGGAGTTGGAAAGAGCTGGCGGAGGCTTTTGTCCGATATTATCAATATAATAGTGATCTCGTCCCTAACCGAGTACAGCTGCAAAGCATGTCTCAAAAGTCCAGCGAGAGCTTTAAAGAATACGCCCAGAGATGGCGAGATCTGGCTGCTAGAGTACACCCTCCGATGGTGGAGTGCGAAATGATGGATATGTTCATAGGAACTTTTTCTGGAATGTACTATGACCGGTTGCTCAATTTTTCGATGAGTACTTTCTCTGAGTTGATCTTGATGGGGGAGCGCATTGAAAACGGGGTAGAGATTGGTAAAATTCAAGCGGGTGAGTCCAGTTCCGCAGGAGGTAATAAGAAGACGTTTGGTGGTAAAAGGCAGGGTGATACCAACGCCGTATACAATGCTCGACGAAGGAATAAAAGTCAGAACTGGCATCAGCAGTCGCAAGTTGCAAGCGTAACCATTCCAGGGCCTTCTCAGCAGCAGAGACAACAACCACAACAGCAGGCTCAGCAGCAGCCTAATAATAATCAGCGCAGACTTCAGAACCCACGACCGAGGAGAGTATTCGAAGTACCGCCGGTATCATATGCATAACTCCTTCAAACTTTGTTGAAATTGCAGCTAGTCGAGAAGAGGACCTTAGCACCACCAACTGGCCAGCCACCAGTCGGGTACGATGTTAATGAGCACTGTGACTTCCATTCGGGTGCACCAGGGCACAATATTGAAAATTGCCTAGCTTTCAAGCATAAAGTACAGGATTTGCTTGATAGTACGACTATTAACTTCGGGAAAGACTGGGCATTCTTCTTTCAATGGCAGACGGTGCACAACCATATCTGTATCGAGCCCTGGAATATCTTCATACGACCAAGCGAATACATCATTATACTCTCGGAGCATTTCAACCAGTCTTCACTTGATATCGCTTTGCAGCGCGACTCCGATACGGATATTCTTCTCAACCCCTTCCGACCCCAAGTTGATAATTTCGATGACCTCTTTGTGAGGCAGAATGGCACGCTCTTCTTGTTTCACCAACCAAGACAATTCTTCAAGAACGTCACTATCTTCGACAACCTCTTCTTCGGCCTGAAATACCGGGTGCTCGAAGTCGGGACGAGTCATAGGTGGTTCAAGGATGTCATCTGAAAATGTTATCCTGCAAAAAGAATGGTTAAATGCTTCAAAATGCGTATAAAGCGAATAACCACGTTGCCATTTTATTGAGAAATACAAAACAAGAAAAACAGGGATCACAATATTTGCACATGAAAAAACGCCTTTTATTTAATGATAAACACGCAATGTTCATAACAGCACAGCCCTAAGCAAATCCTGATGCCCTGGGCAAGACATCAGATTATTCAACAATTAATAAAACAAAGCATTACTGTTTAAAAGTCACAGGAACAAGCTCCTGAATAGACCAGTTGCACAGTCCCTGTCCTGGCGTGCTTGGCTGAACCCAGGCATCCATATCACAGTCGCTGTCTCCTTCATCAGACTCTGAAGCAGCGTTGATGGTTTCATGACATACTCCACTAGCAGAGATGGTTATTGGCCCTCTGAAACGGGGTGCCCCCACAGCAGGTGCTGACGACGACGGTTGGTATCCTAGCCCGAACCGGTCCATCTTCACAGGAATGTCCAGCACTTTGCCCCAGCCCTTTGCTTCTCCTGCCTCTACTAGAGCTTGAGCTTCTTTATACGACGAGACGGCTATCTCCGACACTTTGCTCGGCCCGGGACCTTTGTCCTCGATGCGCAACCCTTCAAATGCCTGGCAGGGTGTTTCGTGAATCTCTCCATCGACCTCCACATATTTAAATGACGACAGATGGCTGACCAGGATGTCTTCTTCTCCGCATACGGTGACTACGCTGTCCCCCACCATATATTTCAACTTTTGATGCAGGGTAGACGTGACTGCCCCAGCCCCATGAATCCAGGGTCGTCCGAGCAGGCAGTTATATGCAGGCTGGATGTCCATGATATAAAATTCAGTGGCAAAAACCTCCGGCCCCACCTGTAGAGGCAATGTTATCGATCCGAAAACTGTTCGCCGCGTCCCATCGAATGCCCTCACCACCAAGTCACTGGGCGTGCACAGGATTCCTCGGACATCTAGCTTCATCATCGCTTTCTTGGGCAGCACATTCAAAGACGATCCGGTATCGACCAGTACATGCGACATGACTGATCCTCTACACTCGACAGATACGTGCAGCGCCATATTATGATCTCTCCCCTTAGGGGTCAAATCGAAGTCAGTAAAGCCCAAGCTGTGGCCTGCATTTACATGTGCCAACACTCCTTCCAGCTGATTCACGGAGACGTCTTGGGGTACGAAGGAAGTATCCAGGACAATCAACAAAGCATTTCTGTGAGCTTCAGAACATAATAGCAATGACAGGATAGATATCTTTGAAGGCGTCTGTTGCAGATGCTCCACAATCTTATAATCACTTTTTCGAATCAAGCGCATGAACTCTTCTACATCTTTCGATGCCGATGCTTTTTCGCTTGCCTGCACTGGGATATTTTCAACCATCCTCCCTTTTCCTTTTGCCAGTCTTTCGGCCTCCACCTCAGGCGATATGAAGATCCTACCACTCCTAGTCATACCTCCTGAACCAACAACGTTGTCTACAGTCTCGGCTGGCTGCTTATTAACATCAATCTTTATTCCGTCACAATACACTTCCAACCCATACGACCATGGGACTGCCTTTGTGCTCTCGTACGGGATTGGTTCGGCCCTAGTTATGGTGATCGGCGGTCGCTGAGCCGGTGCTGTTATAGTGATTGTCTTTCGAGGAATCGTTACAGTGGCCACATCACTCTGATTATCTGCTACTGCCCCTGCATGTTCTTCAATTGCTGCTCGGTCAAACTGCAATGTTCCTCCATCAATTAAAGCCTGAATGCCTTTCTTCAAATCATCACACCCGCCAGCTAGGGTCCAGCATTCTAAGCAGTACTCATCACAACCCGGATAGACACCCCCTTGTAATAATCTGCTTTTTATCTCGCTCAGCAGCGTCTTTAAATCATCCACTCTCGTAATCAAATTCAAACCTTCCTCAGTCAGAATGGCGTTTGCCCCATGATTAGGCATGGGTTTCTGCACTATATTCGGACCTGCCGTTCCGAAATTGATAGCCTTATTGTCCAGAAGATCCTGCACAACATGCTTAAAAGCATGGCAACCCTCTACATCGTGGCCCGGAGCCCCAGAATGAAACTCACAGTGCCTGCTTGCATCATAACCATACGGAGGAGTTCCCGTTATCGGTGCCAGAGTTCTCTTCTCTACCAAATTTAGACCCAACAGCGTCTGTAACAAATCTGCATAGGTTGAGGGAGGCTTCTCAAACACTCTTCTTGGTTTACCACCCTGGAATCTTCACTGAGCAGGCTGTGCCCCTTGCTGTGGCTGCTGCTGCTGCTGCTGTTGTTGTTGCATTGGCTGCTGCTGAAACGGTTGTTGTTGTTGAAATGGTTGTTGCTGATATGGGATAGTGACACTCGCCACCTGCTGCGGCTGATTATATTGATTTCGAACTCTGCCTCGGCCTCGGCCCTCAAACACTGCGCTTGCCTCGCCCTGACGGCGCCCACCAAAAGCCTTTCGGTTACTGCCAGATGCAGTTGACTCCTCAGCCTGGAATCGGCCTTGCTTAATGTTGTTTTCAATCTTTTCCCCCATCAGAATTAAGTCTGAGAAACTGGCCAAAGATGTGTGAAACAACTTGTCATAAAACATGCCTGTGAACGTTCCGATAAACATGTTATTCATTTCCTTATCTTCTAAAGCAGGACGGACCCTGGCAGCCATATCGCGCCATCTTTGCGCATACTCTTTAAAGCTCTCACCCTTCTTCTGAGACAGCCCTGTCAATTGGACCCGATTGGGCGCCAAGTCGCTGTTATACTTGTAGTGAGCTACAAATGCCTCTGCCAATTGCTTCCATGTCTTTATATTGGTTGGCTCCAATCCCATGTACCACTCTAGGGAAGGGCCCGACAGACTATCTTGAAAGAAATGCATTAGCATTCTCTCATCAGTGGAGTACGCAGACATCTTTCTGTAATAAGCCCGCACGTGCACTTTCGGACAGGTGTCCCCTTTATACTTATCAAACGTAGGAGCTTTGAATTTGATTGGCACCCTCAAGCCAGGTACCAGACCCATTGCTGACATGTCCAAGCCCACAGCACTTTGGTTCAGGACCCCCCTCATCTGCTCTTCTAGCATTCTGATCTTCTGGGAGTCATCCATTGGTCCCTCGAAACCTCCACCGGAGAAGGCGTCCTCCTGCTGATCTTCTTGCCACATACCATTCCCAGCTCCATACCCATCATATCCATTATTGCGGCCAGCTCTAATCTGATTCATCACCGGGCCTCGCCCTCTGTTGCCGTATCCCGGAGCAATTCCAGCAGGTCCAAAAGCCATTAACCCAGCGCCGTTTCCATTTCCGAAACCTCCGTAACCCTGATTGGTCATACCATAACCATCTTGCCCAAAGCCTTGAGCATTGAAACCATATTTCCCAGCATTATCGAATCCCTGATCATTGAACCCGAATCCAGCATTACCAAAGCCGCTGCCTCCCATATTATCACCCAAATTGATATCACCAAGCCCAACGTTATGGACAGCAGTCTCGTTCCCAACTCCGACGTTACCGTTCCCAGCAGCGGTAGCGTTGTTGACATTAGCAGCAGGTATATTGACTACAGGTGGAGCCACTGGTGTGGGAGTGCCATCCCCATGAGCAATGTCGACTCACACAGACTGATGATCCTCATTCCCATGACCAGCATTTCTGACCAACAGAGGCTGCACCATGGCTTGCAAATTCTCCTGACCTTTTGCAATAGTCTCCATGGTCTGCATAAAGAGAGCTAGCTTCTCGCGCACATCTTGTATCTCGTTCTGCATTTGATCCATGATTCTTCGACAGTTGGTGCGAGTGGAATATCTGTGCGGGCGCTGATCTGCAATCCTGAAAATACCTGGTACAGAGCAGGAAATAAGATATCATCCAATGATTACCTGTAATGCAGTATGAATATGAATGCAATGCAATGTGTGTCTGTGCATTAGGGAATAGCATTCCCCGATTCTAGTGTGAAGGTGCCGGTGCAGTGGCAGCGCTAGCAATACAAAGATCGGAGTTGAATCACAGAAAGCCTCATATATTGCAGAGAAACCAATAAGCCAAGAATACAATATTACTGAGTACAATAGAGAAGGCATGACCTCAACCAACAATCCTGGTGATGGTCAGCATTATGCAAATAGAGCATACAAGTTAATACATGAAATGATCAAGCACTCCCACAAGTCTGGTACTCTTCTAACAACTTCTTGGTCTCCAAATGACTTGGTCGGGTAAGCACCCCTTCAACAAGTTGGTTTCTTTTCTTAAGAACACGTCACACGTCTCCAGCAGTTTCCTCCCATGTCCCTTCTCCGAAGCGATCCTCTAGCTTACGCTTCTGAGACACAGCTTCATCTCTGCCTTTGATGGCCTTGTTTAGTGCATTCTGGAGACTATACCGGGTCATCACTTCTTCTTCACACTTCTTGATGCTAGACTTCAACTACTCTTCGAGATCGGAAATTTGCTGCTTCAACTTATCCTCCCTCTTCTTATTGTTGGTCAGTGTAGCATTCCAAGTCTTATTGCAAGAAGAGATCTCTCGGTGAGCGATGTCAAGTGCTTTATTTTTGGATTCCAGCATGTCATGGGAGCTTCTGAACTCTTGCCCCAGACGTTCGCGCTTCTTCTTCTCTTCAGTCAACTCAGCCCATAGTCTGTTTACTAGCTCAATCTGCTGTTGGAAAGCATGCACGACCTTGTTTTTCTCACTGCGTATCTGAGCCAGCTCTTGCTCTAACCCTTCATTGATCTTCATCAAGGCTTCTTTTTCTTTCACAACTTGCTCGTAGGCCTCCCTAGAAATAGTAGTTGGCTCTGCTACCAGGATAGGAACAAGGGCTGGTGCATCTGGAAATGGCATCCGCAACTGACTTGCTCTCTCCTGGATCCAAACTCTGTAAGGTGCATAAGCCTGACAGTCATTCTTCCCTAACAGCGGCTTCCCTCTTCGGTTAATACGCGTCCAGGCATGCTGCAGCTTGGCTAATAACTCCCCCTTCAAATCACCGGTGAAGTACAGAGATTCCTGTACTTCTTCCTCCTTTGGTGGGTTCTTCAGCGCATATCCGAACTGACGGACCAACAGAGATGGGTTGTAGTTGATACACCCTTTTCTTCCTATCAGCGGGACATTAGGGTACCCAGAACAACTGAATATAAGCTCAGACCCTAGCAGGTCCCGATCAAACCACTCAACGTCTTCGGAAGATAGCCTCATCAGGCGCTCTGACCAGCCAACTGGGACTGCAGTCTCTATGACAGATCTTCTTTTAGGAAGGTGGCTCTCAAACCACATACCCAGCAATGGTACACAGAAATGAACATTCTTCCCTCTTCCCTTCTCATTCTTGTAATGCAGTGAGTGGTAGATATCTCCGAGCAAGGTAGGTACAGGATTACCAGCGGCAAACAAGTAGAAGGCGTCGAAGTCCACAAAATCCGGTACATTGGGAAACAATACTATGTCGTAAATGCACAGAGCCAACACAGCATTGAAGGCAATCCAGCACCCGCTCTTAGCGTACTCCTGGGCTTTACCGATCAACAACTGGAGCGAGAAGCCTGGAACTCCACGGGAAACAGTAGTCAACAGTTCAGAAGCATCCATGTGCAAAGCTTTGGCCAAGTCCTCTAGCTTGGGCTTAGCGCCAGAATGAATGAATGGAACCTGGTTCTGCACGGGTAGCTCAGTAAATTCCACATACTCTTCAATGGTAGGCCCCAGAATAAAATCAGCAAATGTAAAACATCTCAATGCGGGATCATAGAATTGCATCAAGGCATACAGCCCATCTAGCTCCACCTCCGTGGGTTTGCGCACCAATCTCAATAATCTTCCATAGCTCATCCTGAAGCTCCTACGAACACCCTCATCAGCAAGAGAGATCAACCCAAGTAGGGAAACAACATCAGGAGTAGGCAATTTGTAAGCGACTGTCCTCCTTAAGCTGGCCATGACCAATCACTCAGAAATCCGGACACTAGAACTAGGGGAATGCAAATGCACCTGCAGCACAGACACACGTTAGTGGGATGCAATGATGATGAGTATGCAAACAATGCAATGCAAGTGACATGCAACAGGGACCAACTGCCGTAGCTGAATAGCCTGAACCATATCAAGAAGTCTCAGATAGACTCTCTAGAAGTCCTCAAACCCTGGTCTCAGATAGACCTCACACACAGCTCCAATACTGGTCTCTGATAGACCCCATAATCATAACCTTGAATGGTCTCTGGCAGACCTCAACTCGTATCTCCAACTGGTCTTTGACAGACCTCAGAACTCTCCAAATGGTCTCTGACAGACCTCAGAACTCTCCAAATGGTCTTTGACAGACCTCAGAACTCTCCAACTGGTCCCTGACAGACCTCAGAACTCTCCATAAATACTCAAGATCTCTGATCCAGAAATAACCGGTATCTGAAGGTCTAGTTACCTGCATAACCCCGAACCCTCTCACAGGTGGATGTCCTAGTAACTGACAAAGGTATGGCATCCTATGCGGTCGTCGGCGTCACAGACTTTCAGGGTTGATGATACAATTCCCAGAAGGAGTGGCATCATCAAATCCTGAAGAGGCCTCACTTAGCCAACTTCCAAATGATCGGTCCCCAGAGTCGACAATTTAACTAACCAGCAACCCACGCCAACCAAAGGAAGGGGCAGGAGGCCAACCAGAGGAACCTCGTCTGAGTGTAGATTTCGCGGGACACCAAGGCAAGCAAAGCAAGCGGGCGCCCACTAATCTCTACTCTAAGTCTAAGGTGCACTCAAGCCCAGGTCCGGCTTCTCACTCAATATCAGAACACCCATCACAACCCCCAAATACAGCAATAATGACAATAATAATATGCTGAAAGTAAAGGTCAGAAATATAAATCCATACGAAATCCTCGACGGGAAAACAAGCGTTAGGATTGACTCTCTTAAGGGACGTTGGATCCCAAATGCATAAGAACTATCGCAGTCCTTAGCAGCTAGGGGACGTTGGATCCCCAGCAGAGTCGCCAGCTGTCGCTACTGCGAAAATCGGCGCCGGCTGAACAGAAGAGTCGCCACCGTGCGTTATTTATCCCACGGGAGGGAAAGGAAACGCTCAGAGTAAACCTACCGCAAAGACGGGAAAGGTATGGTCATCGCAACCAAAACCTGGATTCGGGAGTCGGTTACGCAAGGGGAAGGTATTAACACCCCTCACGTCCGTCGTACTCGACGGGATCCACGCTTGTTTTCGGGTATGGATTGTTATTCTATCTACTCTACAGGTCAGGGGTTAAAAGAAAAGAAAATGACTCGGCAAAGTGTCGCACTTTATGCCTACATATTCCCGTCTGGAACGAGAAATCAGAGTCAACGTAGTTCGCCTACCTACGGGAAAGGAGGGGAAGGTTGCTCGCTAGGATATCGCATCCTATGCCTACGTACTTTCATACGACATGAAAGATCAGAGCAAACGTAGTTCGGACCACGTACGACACAAGTCTGTCTTGATTGATTTTATTCCTTCTGAAAAAAGGTTTTTTTGATTAGCAGTCCAAGCGGACGAAAATGACGTTTTGATGAGTTCACATTCTTTTACGGAAGAAGTGTCTTTTATTGTGTTTGAAATATTTATTGTGTTTTTCTGTTTGTTTTGAGAAAGAAAAGACAGAACTCTAACCTACGGTTGCGAAGGGAATCACACTAACCTAATGTTATCATGCATGGATTAAGACCTAATGTCTATCATGCTCCTCTCTTGCACAGAGAGAAACAGAGATCCTAAGGGAATAGACAGAAACAGAAACAATAGCAAATATACAGAAAAGCAGTAAAATGCATGGATGCAACAATACAAGCGAGGCAAGGGAGTCCTACTCAACCTCGAACCTAGAAAACAATAGGCAAAAGTGAACATGATTCACTTTCAACCCAACATGGTTAACAGCAAACAATACAGTCCAGAAAACCAATCAATACATCAGAACTGAATAACAACTAGAATAAACAGCCACAGCAGCTCTGCATCAACACCTATCTTCAAGTCATCTCCAATCAGCCATAAGCTTCAGCAAGCCTCAATCTCCCTCTCCATGCCTTCAAGCAAGGTCTTTGTCATCAATCTTCAGTCTACAATGGCTTTTCTTCAAGTCTCAAACCTCCAGGATGAGGGATCAATCACAAGAGTGAATTGGGTGTTAAGCAATTAGTTGACTACCAAGGGTGGCAAACAAACTGCTACTAACACATAAGATATTTTCTCTCAAGAGTTCTATCCCTTAGACAGTAGCACCAAGCCTTCCAAAGGAAGGGGGTGAGCGTCTTAGAGAGACTCTGCATCACATAGAAGAATGGAGGCAATCAAGACCTTCCATGTTTGAGAATCAAGTTGACTACTCTAGGGCTCTGCCTAACTCCTAGATCCTACAAACTTCAACAGCTGCCAGCACAGAATTTCCTCATTAACTCTGGAAGTTGGTCTTCAGTCTCTGATCTTCAAATGGGCTTCATCATCACCAGTCTTCAGCTCTCCCAATCCCCAGGCAATCCCAATACCCACACAGACAAATCATAATCCCCAGAGAGGGCACACCACACCAGTCAAGCAAATAGACAGTATACTAATAGCAGTAGGGGAATCCTAATGTTTTCTAAGGGATTTAATAACTACCCATAGTCCCTATAGTCCCATACCCCAGAAATTCAATCTCTAATTCCTATGGGAAATGAACTTATTCACCTATGTTGTCACCTAAACCCTAATTTTGTTCATGTTATTCACATCTAATCAAATCACCTAAAATTAATTTCTAAAAATATGAACTAAATTTTATATACAAGATAAATGTCTACTCTAATCAACCTAAAAAGAATGGATTAAAAATATTAAAGCAACTATTCAAACCAAAATTACCAAATTCATGTATCAAACAAAATGATATTTACACCTATTTAAAAGAAAAAAATGCCAAAAATATTAAAATGAAATGAAATTGGAATTTTTTTGTATGATATTTTTCTTGACAAAATTATGAGTAATATGCAAAAAGAACCAATGAAAAAGAAGCATTTTCCAATTTTTTATGAATTTTGAAAGAATTAAAAAATATGAATGAAATAATATGAATTAAATAGAATGGAGGGTGCAGCGAGTAAGAAAACCAGTTAAAAAAGAGAAACGGGCCAGGCAGTGGGGGTACGAATAGCACTTGGCACTAGGCCCAGGAGGCGTCAGCAAACTCACAAAAGACAAAAAAATAAAACGGTGCAAATAGCGAAATTCCTAGTTCATTCACGATGGGCCTTGGTTTGAGGGGTACGAATAGCAAGCAAATGAGAGGCCCAGCAGATTGGGATTTAATGAAACGGTGCGTACAGGCATTTGAATCTCCCTCCGTTTTTTATTTTCAATCGTGGCCATTGGTTAAGTCTCCAGGTCAAAGTCAATTAGCTGATCGAACGGTTCAAAGGTTATCTTCAACCTTAGAAACCCTAGGGTTTCTGAAATTCTCTCACCATGCATGCATCTTCGAGCTCCCTGTTCCCCCTCATCTCTCCACGAAATCAAACCATTCCAAAAGCAAACTTGCTCTAGAACAATCCCTCTACACAGTCATAACAACCATTCCCTATAAAGCTCAAACAATAGGCAAACCCGATAGGAAGAACATTCTGAATCCACCATTAACACCTGTCATCAACCTCTCCAATTCTCCCTAATTCTTACCCTAACATGCTCTACACCTTGTGCTGACCACATCAAGCTATTCAATAAAGATTATAGTGCAATATCCTATGAGATAAAAACCCTAACAGTTCTTGCACACCATGATCAAACTCCATGAAATCTCTCCAAACTTGGTGAAATCAGTCATCTAACTATGCTTAACCATTCTATGCTAACCAAACCTTGTAATTCTAACCAACACATGCAATTCGAATAGAAATCCAACCTGGTATAAACTGAAGAAAGCAGCTATGAAATCCTCTGGTCTGAGGCTTGTGATGATTGGAAATGAATCAGGGGACTTGCTGAAGAATTCTGTATGCACTAGATCTTGTTCAATTCCCTTGGATCTTGCAATCCCAAGCTTCTTGCTTATTGGATGATGGAAGTGTGTGGCACGAGTTCTACTCCAATCTACCAAATGCCTGTGAGAATTGTAATCTATGAATGATGGTGATGAAGATCAGATCAAGAATGGTGAAGATTGGTGAAGATTTGAGGTAGTTTGAGAAGCTTTTGCAAAAATGGAAAATTGGTATGAAACTTGTGTTTTGATCAATATTATGCACCAACCAATGCATGAAGCTCTTCAATACAATATATACATGAGATAAGAAACTCCTAGAACCTTGGAGAAGCTTCCCATGTATAATTCCCCTTGAATTTGGATTATGTACCTTCCATTATAAGTAACCATGAATAACTTTCAAAACTTGAACCAAACTCAAAATTCCACTTTAGCCAATGTTCTCAAAATGATTTTTCCAATCAAAATGACCTATAATTTCACCTCATTTGGCCAAAGTATGAAAAATCTCATTTTTTAGGTCATTTTTATTCATTAAATCCACCAATTTTGAAACCTTGTGCTATGAATCTTTCCAATATTTCATGGTCACTTTTATAGACTCAAAATGTCATTTGGAAAAAGTTTGATGTTGTGAAGTTTTCCATTTGAATCTTCCTTGTATGAGTTTTGGGCATAGGCTTGAAATGACCTGTAATCCTTAGATGACCAAAATACCCTTTGCTTGCCAAGACCATAAGTAGAGTTCCACAAATCATATGAAGGCATACTATACCATTATAGAAAGCTAAGACAATTAGGAACAATTCTTATGTTAACCAGAAATTCATTTGAAATCTCCTTGAGGGGTAAAAATAGCTTGGAAGTCAAGTCACTTTCACAGACAAAATTTCAGATACCTCAGATGACCTATAACTTGTAAGGACCATAACTTGAGTTATATAAATCTCCTTGATGTCTTCCACCACTCAATTTAAAGGTCTTGAGATCCTCTACAAGTTTCATGTTGGCCAAGGATCCATTTGAAGCTTGAATTTTGACTTATCTTGCTTGGAAATTTGACCTAAACTAGGGGATTTTACACAGAAACCCTAATTTAGGAACTCCTCTTCTCCTTGATTTCTCTTGATTTCTTCTTAGCATAACAACATATCCTTCTTTACATGTCAAATGATGAATCCCACATCTCTCCAATAGCCTTTAATGCCTTGCAATCAATCAATTGACCTAGAGTTGACCCAGAGTTGACTCCAGATGAAACCCTAGTTGACTGTCTTCAACTGCAATACTTGTGATCATATAAATGACTTGTCTCCTTCTCCAAATGACTTTCTAAGTCTCCCATGATGTCCAGATACTATCCATGCTCCATCCACAGCTCACAACTTACTTGTTGATCCTCAGACACCCTCAGATAGGAGCTAGAGGCCCTGCTTGATCCATTGACTTCTCAGCCTTCAAATTCTTTCTGATGACTTGAATGAGATTGAATTAGAATAATAACCTCTTGATAGGCTCATAGGGATGAGAATAATGATTGGTCCCTGTTGGATGATTTGTTATGCTATGCTATGCAGATGATTAGACTATGTACATGACTCTATATGCAAATGCTAATGATATTGAAACATAAACCAAGTGAATAAGGTTGAGCAAATTTTAGGGTGCAACACCATGGCTGTGAATAGTGTCACGTCTAAGAGTGGAGAAGATGACGATTCTGATTATTTTTCTTTCTCTTTTTCCTTTTCACTTGTTTTTATTTTTTTTTTCTTTTTTTCTTTTTCTTCTTAAAGAATTTGGGCCGTATGGGCCTTTCAACATTTTTTTACTAGTTTTTATATTTTAAATAAGAAAACTCTTTAAAAAAATGATTTGAAAAAAAATATATTAATTTGGATTAATTGTTGGTTGTTTTGGATCTTGAATTTTGATAAGATTTCATCAATATCAATGGACTTTGGGTGTCGATGTTATCCACCAAGAGAGGTGATTGATATTGATGATGATTTAATCGATTTAAGATTCAAATTGAGGTTTCTTTTCATTTTAATTTTCTTTCTTCTTCTTTTTTTATTTTGATAGATGAAAATCTATGGATCATAGATTGTTGATTATCAAGGTTGTTTAATCTTCATTATTTCAAATCTATGGATGAATAATCATTGAGATAATTCTCCGTACTTTGGAATAGTGATAGATTACCTTTGATTAATTGATTAAAAATCTTGATTATGATGAGATCACTACCTCTTTTCTTTTTGTGTGGCATGTTTTAGGAGAGTGATTTACATATCACTTCTCTAACATGTGTTAACACTAACATTTTATTGACCGGCCTCAGATAGTCGTGGTTTCTACATAAACCCGATTACGATTGCTTAACATAGCGCTAAAGTATCCTTTAATCGGAAAATGATCATTCGTGGCTCAAACTTATGTTTAAAAGTCCAAGTATGATTAGTTTCTTGTCTTAAGTCCAATACCTATGAAAATCATTGTTAGGAGGCTTTGATTCTATCAATCCTCTAATGAGTTTTCATTAACCTTGGTCTAAAGTGCAAGAATTAATCATCATTGATCATATGTTCTAACCACTAATTACTAATTCACTAACAATATCCTTGTTTAATTTTGTTTATATTCTCTTCTTACTCCTTATTTCTTTATTTTTATGCTTCCATGTTATCATTTCATATCATATCTTTGTTTATGTTTATGTCATTTCACTCTTGTCCACTTGGACCATACCTTGTTCAAAACACTAATAAAGGATAAAAAATCTCTAAAAAACTTGGTGTTGTTAACTTTGTGGTTATGCTCTTGGACTACTCTTAGACCTTGGACTTCATGGACCTTTGGACTTAGAATTAGGACTCTTATTCCTATGCTTGGAGTATTGTGGATCTTAGCCTTTATTTGGCTTGCTCATTAGCTTATGCTTTAAATCGGATGGAATTCTTTTTTTGCTTGCTATGGAGTGTGCTACAAGTCGGTTAGATCTTTCTTACCTCTAGCTCTTATTTTGGTTTCTAGGATAGTCACTTCATCTCCTTCCCTTCTTAAATTTTCAAAACTTTCTCCCTATTTCAAAACCTTCTTGGTTTCAAACTTCAAAACCGCTTTCGCAATAAAACCTTGACTTTTGTCAAGTGATTTTCAAACTTTGTTCTTCTCAATAAAAATCAATCAATGTTAATCATGCTTTGACCAATTTCAAAAGACATAAAAAATACAAAAAACTCATCAACTCTTTTTGTGCCTTTATGCACTTTTTCACTTTAATACTTTTCATAAAAGTTTAGACATGATTCATTTCTATAGATGAGATGTAAGTCTCCTATTCCCCATATTAGTAAGACTTTGTCATTTTCCACGTTGATGTTGAGTGATAGTCTTGTTGATAATCCAAGCAAATCCTCCATCTTTATGTGACGCAAATGTTGTCTTAATACTCGTGGGTGAATAGTCGCAGTTTTCTCCTTAAAATGACAACTTGTCTTTACATATAAAATCAATCAAAACCAACAAAGTTTTGTCATTTGTACCACGAACTACGGGGTTTTGACCCTATATTGCACTTTGTGGGTACGTAGGCATGAGACGATAAGTCTCTCCAAACACAAAAATCTAAAAAAAATAATTCTCTTCTCATCTCCCCAATCTCTTTTCAAACAAACCATTTTCAAACCAAAAGACGTAAATATTTCAAAGGGCTCCTATAGAGTACTATAGACGTTTTGGGTTCTAACACCTTCCCATTGCGTAACCAACCCCCTTACCCCGATCTCTGTTTCTTGTTCTCATTTTAGAACTCTTTGGTTTTGTTCGCTCTTTTTTCCTTTCCCTTATTTGGATAAAATAAAAGTGCGGTGGCGACTCTTGTTTTTTTTTAGTTAAGCTAGTCAATAGCTTACGCTCACGATTTTTACCGCTACAGATACTCAAACTACTACGATGTCCCTCATTCAGAATTGACTTTTTCAGTTCATCATTATCCGGCACACAAATCCTGCCTCTGAATCTCAACACACCTGTACTATCCAACTTAAAATCACTACCGGAGTCACTTCCTACTCCAGGCATCACATGCACTAACTTCACATCTAGCTTTTGGTTCTCTCTAATCATACCCAAGAAATTGTTATTCACTTGCAACTTGTCCAACATCACACCACCTGCCGTAATTTCACAAACCATGCTCAAATCTCTGAACTGCTCAATTAGCTCCATTTCTTTTACCATCAAAGCTGACATATGAATTGTTTTTCTGCTCAAAGCATCGGCTACTACATTCACCTTTCCTGGATGATAACTCGAGCTGAAATCGTAATCCTTCAAGAATTCCAACCATCTTCTCTGTCTCATATTTATCTCTTTCTGATTGAACAGATATTTCAGACTCTTATGGTCACTGAACACCTCAAATCTCGAACCATACAAATAGTGCCTCCAGATCTTTAACACGAAAACTACCGCAGCCAATTCAAGGTCATGGGTAGGGTAATTCCTTTCATGCGCCCTCAGTTTTCGCGAAGCATACGCCACTACCTTACCATTCTGCATAAGAACCCCGCCTAATCCCATCTTAGATGCATCACAGTACACCACAAAAGGTTCACTCGGATTTGGCAATATTAACATCGGTGTCGTAGTCAATCTCTTTTTTAGTTCCTCAAAGCTTTCTTCACAAGCAGCATCCCACACAAAAACTCGATCCTTCCTCGTCAACTGGGTCAATGGCAACGCCAAACTAGAAAACCCCTCAATAAACCTTCGGTAATAACCTGCCAAACCCAAAAAGCTTCTAACTTCCGTTGATGTCTTCGGTGGTTCCCACGGCAGTACTGCATTCACTTTCGATGGGTCCACCGCTACACTGTCACCAGATATTACATGCCCCAAGAAACTCACAGTCTTCATCCAGAACTCACACTTCGATAGTTTAGCAAACAGCTTATTATCTTTCAGCACTTGCAAAGCAATTCTCAAATGTCCCGCATGCTCTTCATCAGACTTAGAATAAATCAGTATATCATCAATAAACACAACAATAAACTGATCCAGATAAGAATGGAATATTCGGTTCATGTACTCCATAAACACTCCTGACGCATTAGACACTCCAAAAGGCATTACAGTATATTCGTAATGTCCATAACGAGTTCTAAATGTCGTCTTCTGAATATCACCTTCTTTCACTCTGATCTGATGGTAACCCGACCTCAAGTCAATTTTACTGAACGCACGAGCTCCCACCAACTGATCCATCAAATCATCAATCCTTGGAAGAGGATATTTATTCTTAATGGTCACTTTATTCAACTGACGGTTGTCGCTACTGCGAAAATCGAGGCCGACAATGACAGAAGAGTCGCCACCGTGCGTTATTTATCCCAAGAGAGGGAAATGAAACGCTCAGAGAAAACCTAACGAAAAGAGGGATAAGATCGATCATCGCAACCATATCTCGGGTTCGGGAGTCGGTTACGCGAGGGGAAGGTGTTAGCACCCCTCAAGTCCGTCGTACTCGACGGGATCCACGCTTGTTATCTATCTAAAAGGGTGTAAATCTATCTAGCTACAGGCTTAAAGACAAAAGAAAAATAAAGTGACTCGGCAAAGCAACGGTGCGTTGTGCCTACGTATCTCATCTGAAATGAGAAGTCAGAGTCAACGTAGTTTGGCTAACTACGGGTGAAAAGGGGGGAAGGTTGTTCGCCAAGACATCGCGCCTTGTGCCTACGTACTTTCATCTGGTATGAAAGATCAGAGCAAACGTAGTTCAGGCTAAAATGGACCATAGGTTGGTTCAACTATTTTTTAGGCCCGAGTAGGGTTAACAAGTAGTTCTAGCAGTTTGGTGTATGCAGCTCGACCATTGGAGACTTAGGCGTTACCGTTTGCGGTAGAACTAAAAGTTAACGACACTCTTTTTATGTGAAAAGATTTTCCTGATTAAGATCCCGAAGGATGAAAAAAGGTTTGAAGTGTTTTTGTGTTTTTTAGAGAAGAAATGTTTTGAATTGGAGTGTTTATAATGCATGTTGTACTAAAGTCTAAAACCTAGGATCGAATGCATCGCATATCGCCCTAAGGACGTATACTAAACACCCCAAGTAGGGCTCGAACAGGGGTTCACACGGTCAGGAAAGGTCTTAAGAGAGAGGCATTAACCACTGGGGTGGCGATACATCTGTGTATTAATGCCACCCCATAAATAAATAAACTAAGAGAGGCATGCATTCTGGGCAAGAACAAGGCATGACAAGGCAAAACAATCCAAAGGCGTTTTGATCACAACTTAAATCTTAACCAAATTGAGCAAACTTTTAGTCTATCTTGCTTGATTTTTCATGAGGAACACAATGACATCAACCATTTTCCCAAATAACACACACAGATAAAAATTCGAATGAAAATGAAGTTGTTGGTTTTGAAATGTGTTTTCCACGTCATTGTTCAAAACAGAGGTCAACCAATGCAAGGGAGGGTTTGAGCAAGTTTTAAATGTGATGCTGGATGATTTCTAATAAGAAGTTCACTCAAAATATCTCTGAACAAGGAAAAGATATATGTCTTGCAAGATGATGAAGCTTGTGTTTTTATGAACTTTTGCAAATCAAAATAACTCTAAAACAGCCACAAAACTATTAAGAGCCAAGATTCAAACTTCAATACACACCAACTGTAATAACTTGAGAACAAAGTGGAGGGCCTCGAAAGCTAACAAACTTAAAGTGAAAATAAGGCAGCCTGCACCTTTCCAACAGCAACATTTGTAGAACAAAATGAACATAGCATGGTTATCTGGTTTGGGAAACAGAAGCAACAGTGTAGGTGCATTCAATGATTAGCAAGAAAAATCAGCTCTAGATTGAGGCTTACAAGTCAAGACAAATGGCTCTTCAATAGAATGTTGACACAAGCTTCCCAATGAAAGGGCCAATGATACTAACAAGCAGAATATGCCAGATTTTCAAAACATACATGATAAGGGCATTGTCAGCATTAAACCAACATAGACTCAACATCCCAAATTTTGAAGAACAAAACTGGCATGAGTTTCAAAATGATGAAAATGTGTTGAGCATACCAAAATAGAATGAGCAAAAACTTAGTATCACAATCCAAACACAAAAACCTTATGACAGCAGCTGCTTGGTCAAACACCAAGTCAAAATCAAATGAAGTTCACTTCATCAAACAAACCAAAAAAACTAATTTTCAGTGCAAACAGTCCCAACATTTATCATGACAGTCTCAAGCATCAATTCAAAACAAAATCTCCTATGGCAAACAAACTCAACAAAAGTAAACACAAACTCCAGCATAATGCAACATTAACTCACAGTAGTATAAGTGGCATAGATTAAGTAAGCTCACACCAGATCAGTCATACCATCATGATAACGTTCAACTTACCTCAATGAAAGTTTCAAATTTCACAACCAAGACAAAATTGACAGCCAACAACTGTGAATCAACTTGTATGACCCCTGCAGTCCAAGTTGATCACTCTCCCAACAAGCTTTTGACAGTGAGCATAATGTAACCAACATCTCACTAGGTCATCAATGTTTGCAACTCAAACTTGGCATGAGTTAAAACAACCAACAGCTGATCCTCAATAGGTTCTTGGCACAAACATACTAAACATGTCCAACATAAAATTCCCTTACATTAAGTTTCAAATAAACACGTCTAAACTGGTATGACTATGCTAAGCTGGACAAATTCAAGGTTTAAACTCACAAATGAGAAGTACTAACCAAAGCCATGTTCAAGATACAAACCTATACACTAGTTGATCTATCAAAAAACCAAATGTTCCTAACAGAAAAATAATGACAACCTCCAAGCAAAACCAACTTCAATGACTTAGACAACAATGTTATAATCAACAGATTAAAGTTCAAACAAACACACATGATGAAATTTCCTACCATGCCTTTTTACAAAAGCAAAACTCAAACAGGAATCAAAATAACTTCTGCAGTCTATTAGCAGCATAACAGGTCCAACATGTATGGAGGGCTAAAGATAACAAGTCAGTCCTCAAATCTCATGAAAGTAGTAGTTTGACCATCACAATGCCAACACCAAATAAAGTTCATTTCAGCAAGCAACAAACTAAATTTCAACTTAGTATTTGAACAGAAACAACATCATGTTTGAGACATGAAAATATTAACATCAATTCAGGTTCACTGTCTCAAAAGAAAACTGTTACTCATGACAGCAAGAAACAAAAGCAATAAGGTCCACACAACAAGGATTCACCAATTCACAAATTCAACAAGGAAGCCAGACCTAGACAATTAAGCAACAGCCCTAGAGCAAAATTATGATGACAGCCTAATCCAAACAAACAGCAAACATGACAAGTATAGAGGCATTTTCCACATGATAAACACACAACCAATCATGCTCTTCTTTTGAGTCATAACTCAACACAACTTGTTTATCACAAATTAAAAACATCCAAAACTAGGTCCTTATGGCAGTTGCAACTCAAAAGTCCAATTAAGCCTCCAACAATGTATTTAAAACAACAAGTCTTAAAAGAAAGCAGCCCTGGTGTGACAGTCTCCTAACTACTTCATCAAGACATGAACTCACACATATGTTGCAAGAAAACTCAAAACAAAACTTATAGCATAAAAGGTTGGCCAAACTCAACAGAAACTGACAGCAAAATGTCAAAGTGAGAACCTGTCCAATATGGCTTGTGATGCTAGCAAGTATAGGTCAAGGCTGGCAAAAATGTGTCCACTTAACATAAGTTAACAACTCTTGTACTAAAGACCAAACACATAGCAGACCAAATATGAGCAAAAGCTTACCATAAGGCTTCAAACAATACACATTTAAACACATCATGAATTAAGCACATAGGGATCTCTAATCTAAACTGTCAGCAAAAAAATCAAGATCTGATGATGTTACTGGCAACAGAACCAGAACAACATGATCTCATCCACCTAAGTAACCAATCAATGCCTTTGAACCAAAACATGAGCCTTGCAGTTTCCATTCAACAATAGTTCATGACAGATATTCACTCATTAATCACATTAAAATACAACAAAACATGAACATGTAAATACAGTTCCAAGTCAAAACAGACATTGATTTAAGATGAACCAAAATAGGAAGCAACAAACACAACAAAAGCAGTGTCAAACATGTTCTAACAGGGTCCTTTAATGCAAATTGGTGCATCACCAAAATTAAACATAAACATCAAACTTGAACCACACAAACAAAAATGTTTCATGGTTGGCAGAGCAAACAAACAAACCTAAAGTCTATCAAACATGACAGCTACAACTATTCTTGCTAAATAAATGAGTTGGTCCAAATATGACCTAAAATCTCATAATAACAGAACATTGCACAATAATGAGTATTTTAAACATGTCACATAGCACCTTTTCAACTCACTCAAATGTTGCTCAATATACAACTGGTCACAGCTCAAAATAATATGTAGGATGCAAGAAAAAACAGTGTATGTTCAAAGAGAAAGACTTACCTCTTCCAGTTGCCTTGCCTACTAATGAAACCAATGACCCTCAATGCCTTTCCACAGCCTACAAAAGCTCCTAGGATGCAGATAGGCTTGTTTTGAGTAAAAAGTCAAGGTTTGTTAGGTACAAGGTTGACTTTTTGAGTTAAGGTATTTTTGGGTGGTTTAATGGTTGGAACACCGTTGGATGATTAGAAATGATGCTGGTGTGAAGTTTGCATAGAACAAATTTTTTGGTGTTTTGAAGAGTTTGAAATGGTTCACAAAATGAGAGAGTTATGGTTTCTCTATGCAGAATGGTGGCTGCCACTGATTAGGGTTTGTGTGGGTTGATGCTTAGCTTAAATATGAAGTAAAAGGGGTAAAGTGGCAAGCTATACCAAGGTGAAAAATAAAAGGGCAGATTTGCATTTTTCGTAAAGTTTTTGAATCAATGGTGGATGATGAAGCAAGGACACCAGCTGCTGCTAGGGCTAGGCCATAGTGGGATGAAATACAACTGCTTTTTGGGTTTACTAGCACAACATGGAGGGAGGTATGGGGCTGTGACAGTTTTGCATGATTTGAGGAGTTGACAGGTTGTATGCCAAAATATCTTGTAACAAATGCCTTGCAAATATGTTTAAATCACCCACTTTGGACCATGATAACTTGATGCTCAAAAATCCAATTACTTTGATCTTAGACTCAAATGAAAGAGGGCATGGAGTAGAACAAATTTCATGTTAGAGTTATCTTGATTTGAGGATTGGAAGATCATGAAATTTGTGGTTGAAAATCGTGGCAAGCAAACTGCTCATGAATAACAGAAAAAATTCGAAGTTATGAAATTGACTTATTTTTTCCCAAATTTGCACATCGATAACTTGTGCTTCTCAAATCCAATGGAGGACTTCTTGGACTCTTTGGAAAGCTTGGAAAACACTCTACCACTTTCATTTTGGACAAAGTTTCATTTGACATCAAGAAGGTGATGAAAATTGGCTGGCAAAGTGGTGTAAAAATCAGCCCAAACTTAACAACTTTTGAAATCATTGAAATCTCCAACTTTGATTGATCATAACTTGAGCTCCAAGTATCATATGATTATAAATTGGTACTCAAACGAAAGCTTGATATACAAGGAACAACTTTGATGTTGGCCAAAGGTTCATTTGAAACCTTGATCATGAAGAAAAATGGCTTTGAAGATGGTTATTCCAAACATAAAACTTTCCATAAATGGAAAGTTCTAAAACCCTGATTTTCCTTAAATGGAAACTTTCAACAACTTTTGATTTTTCATGATTCCCTTGACTTTTATTGATCAAATTCCACCTATTGGTCATATTGAAATTAAGGATCATAATCTTGACTTCAAAAAGACAGGAGTTAACATTTTTCACTGCACAGTTGACTTTTTCCCCAAACCTCTTGATTTTCAATCAACTGATCAATTGAAGCTCCTCTGATTAAAATTGATGGTCAATCTCCCATCCCCAAACACCTTAGGACATACATAGGGCCATGGAAACAAGTATTTCTATCAAAAACAAATTTAGCATTATAAAAAATGAAACCCTAATTTCACCCTTTTTGCCTGTAGCCACTTGCACTTGGTGTAAACACATGGATGAGCTCCACAATGACCCTCAAGGTCTCCAATGAGCTTAAATGACAATCTACCTCCATAACCATGGACTTTTGGTCTTCAGATGACCCTCAAATGGCCTTCTAAATAGGAGGTGAACCACATACATTGATTTTCTTTCTCAAAGGGCTTTGTCCTTCTTCTGATGATGATAACAACTTGATAACTTGAATACAAACTGTTGATTAGGCTTAGAACCCTTGGCAAATTCCTCTTGTCATACACACATCTCTTGATCCCCTATAAATGCAAAATGATATGCAATGCAATATGCTAGAACAATGAAATGAAACATAAACCGAGGCTAGAAAAAGGTTAGACAAATTTTATGGTGCAACAGCTGCCCCTATTCAAGAGACTTATACCTGAATGGGTGAAAAGCGAACGACTTTCAAACAATCAAGGTAAAAGGCGGTTGAATACCAAAGAACTCGGAAATTTTCCAACCGCAGAAATAAACTGCCAATCACTTGGGGAGAAAATATCCAGAAAGCTGAATCCAGTTGCAACGACAACAAAATGATTGAACACATGACTTCACCGCCAGTTATCTGTGTAACTCCACAGTCATTGAACCCACGGACCGGATCAATAAGCACTTGATCCTTTCCGTTGTCCAAAACCAGATCAACATGCACTTGATCTTTTCACATCATCTAATGATAGACAGGAAGAAAAATAATCCCGAAGGTTCACATCGTCTAATGATAGACAGGAAGAAAAACAATCCCGAAGGTTCACATCGTCTAATGATAGACAGGAAGAAAAACAATCCCAAAGGTTCACATAGTCTAATAATAGACAGGAAGAAAAACAATCCCGAAGGTTCACATCGTCTAATGATAGACAGGAAGAAAAACAATCCCGAAGGTTCACATTGTCTAATGATAGACAGGAAGAAAAACAATCTTGAAGGTTCACATCGTCTAATGATAGACAGGAAGAAAAACAATCTCGAAGGTTCACATCGTCTAATGATATACAGGAAGAAAAACAATCCCGAAGGTTCACATTGTCTAATGATAGACAGGAAGAAAAACAATCTTGAAGGTTCACATCTCTAATGATAGACAGGAAGAAAAACAATCCCGAAGGTTCACATCGTCAAATGATAGACAGGAAGAAAAACAATCCTGAAGGTTCACATCGTCTAATGATAGACGGGAAGAAAAACAATTCTGAAGGTTCACATCGTCTAATGATAGACAGGAGGAAAAACAATCCCGAAGGTTCACATCGTCTAATGATAGACAGGAAGCAAAACAATCCTGAAGGTTCACATTGTCTAATGATAGACAGGAAGAAGAACAATCTTGAAGGTTCACATCGCCTAATGATAGAAAGGAAGAAAAACAATCCCGAAGGTTCACATCGTCTAATGATAGACAGGAAGAAAAACAATCCCGAAGGTTCATATTGTCTAATGATAGACAGGAAGAAAAACAATCTTGAAGGTTCACATCGTCTAATGATAGACGGGAAGAAAAACAATCCTGAAGGTTCACATCGTCTAATAATAGACAGGAAGAAAAACAATCCCGATGGTTCACATCGTCTAATGATAGACAGGAAGAAAAACAATCCCGAAGGTTCACATCGTCTAATGATAGACAGGAAGAAAAACAATCCTGAAGGTTCACATCGTCTAATGATAGACGGGAAGAAAAAAAATCCCGAAGGTTCACATCGTCTAATAATAGACAGGAAGAAAAACAATCCCGAAGGTTCACATCGTCTAATGATAGACAGGAAGAAAAACAATCCCGAAGGTTCACATCGTCTAATAATAGACAGGAAGAAAAACAATCCCGAAGGTTCACATCGTCTAATGATAGACAGGAAGAAAAACAATCCCGAAGGTTCACATTATCTAATGATAGACAGGAAGAAAAACAATCCCGAAGGTTCACATTGTCTAATGATAGACAGGAAGAAAAACAATCTTGAAGGTTCACATCATCTAATGATAGACAAGAAGAAAAACAATCCCGAAGGTTCACATTGTCTAATGATAGACAGGAAGAAAAACAATCCTGAAGGTTCACATCGTCTAATGATAGACGGGAAGAAAAAAAATCCTGAAGGTTCACATCGTCTAATGATAGACAGGAGGAAAAACAATCCCGAAGGTTCACATCGTCTAATGATAGACAGGAAGAAAAACAATCCTGAAGGTTCACATCGTCTAATGATAGACAGGAAGAAAAACAATCCTGAAGGTTCACATTGTCTAATGATAGACAGGAAGAAAAACAATCCCGAAGGTTCACATCGTCTAATGATAGACAGGAAGAAAAATATAGACCACATCAATGAACCTCAAAACCACCCATCAAATATCCGAATCCATTCGTCCATAGGAGTTGTTGGAAAGAAAAATATCTTCAAAGAGGCCACATCATCAATAAGAACTGACAGGAAGAAAATCACCTTCAAAGAGCCATGTCATCAATAAGAATCAACAACTAGGAAATCCTAACATTCTTCAAAGAGCCCCGACGTCAATAAGAATCGACAGCCAGGAAAAACCCCTCTTGGAATGTCATCTCAACCAATAAACAGAAAGAAAACCATATCTGAAAGATCGCCTTGAAACCTCGCATCGTCTAAAGATAGACGGAGAGAAAACCATATCCAAAACTCGCATCGTCTAATGATAGACGGAGAGAAAACCTGCTGGGGAAACACATCGTCGATAGGAACTTGCAGAAAGAAAAGATTGTCGTTATCAGATGACTAATGGACAAAGCATAACCGACATATAATTTGAAACCCGAGTAAATCGTTGAGCTGTCTGAATATAAACGTTGAATAAATGCCCCTGTGCTGATTGTAGAGTGATTCATGTTGCCACGAAAGACTGATAGAAAACTGGCCTATGTTTCACATGCATATGCGTATGTTTGAATTTTTCTATGGCGTAATGCTCCATACAAAATGGAAATGCTACGCATTTGAGGATGAAATGCAAATATGCAAAATGCAAATGCAAGCTCAAGCTGCCGGAAAAAGCTGGATGTGAAAGGACCACTCTAGCAAAATAAATGCTAAAGAGGTGAAGCCAACTCCTCTGGGGATAACCAGATGTACCAAGTATAATTGGACTTCACTGGGGATAGCTTACACGTGCCAATGATGATTGGACTTTTTTTGGGGAAAACAGACGAAGTCTTCCTGCGTACCAAAGGGACATGGATTTGGGTTATCTGTGAAGGGTCAGGGTATAGTAACACGACTTCCCGACATTTGTCTTGCACTTCCTGCTCGAGTAGCTCTGATGACACAGAGAGGAACAATTCCTTCGCTTCTGATTTTCCCCAGCCTGTGGGATCTCTGTGGGGATGTTCCTCGAAAGGAAATTTGAAAATTCTCATATCTTGACAGATCAAGATAAACTGCCCCAGCACTTGAACCTCAAAGAGGTGCTTTAGATTAAATTCCCTCTGAGTCAGGAATAACTTCTTGGAATGGCCTGCCCCAGTCTTACAATGACTTTGTCCCTGATTGGCTGATTAGTGGAGTATAATTTCTGGCTTCGAGAGATTTGCCGAATCTCGACCTGATTGCCTCAGAATAACTGACTTTGGATGGCTGACTTCACTAGGGACCATTTGATATAGTTTGCCCCGACTCACGGAGTATTCGAGAGTTCTGCATTCTATCCTTATTAGACTTTCCACTGTAGGAAACTTTCCTGCTTTCAAGCGCTTACTCACAAGTAAAACAAGTTGTTTAGAATAAAAGATGTATTAAATGCAACGCGTATGACAGTTTTGAAATCCAATCTGTTCACTAGAAAGGGAAAAATAGTTTACGGCACATAATGAATAAATCATTTACCAGAATATCACATCAATACCAACATGGTAAGAAGAATCCTTTTAGGAGTCAGTTTCGACGCGATCTTTACCAATGTATGCTTTCGAAACAAACCTGCTTCAATTAGAACTTTTTTCAAGTTGTAACGTGGTCAGGTTCAAGGTTTTGAAGGAAAGGATAAAGGCTCAAAATTTATTTTAACCCACCCATTCTCCTTGATGTTCTTCGATGCTATGTTCAGCTAATCTGACATGAGCGCTCACTTCTTAGAGGTTGAATGATAGGAGAGATGGTTCAGGAAACCATAAGTTTTCAGAGTGACAGTCACTCGCTTTTCGTCTTTGGCACTTGGGGTCACAAGACTTGTATTTATTCGAGGATTTTTCTCTTGTAATTCTTTTCATTTTTAGCTTTTTTCTTTTCCCTAACTTTTTCCTGGACTGACTCTTTTGAGTTTCTTTTGATTTTGAAGTCCAGCGAGATGCCCCAATTTTTGCCTAAGCCACTTGTTTTCAAGTTCGACTTAGCGGTTTTTTTATTCTTTTCTATTCTCTTCTCTTTTGCACAAGTCGTATGACACCGGTTGTCTGACTCTTTGGGAAGTAATTGACTGTTTCACTCCTGAAGTTTAACCATTGTGGTTTTTTAGGCACGACCTCTAGGGGTGTGATTGTTCCTCGAACGGTAACAGTTTTGTTGTAATGTGGACGCTCGGTCAAATTAGCTAACACCTACCCGGCCCCAGGTTAAGATTGAGGGTTTTTTCGTTATCAGAAAGAACTCTTACTATTAGGCTCGAAGGGGTTGACAAGGGATTATCATCCTTATATTTCCGGTGTTTAGGGATCTGAAACAATGTTGTACATCATCAACAAGATTCGGTTTCAAAAGCATACAATCGGAAGCTTACGCGTCTTTCAATTTCGTCATCCTCCCCGGATTCCGCTTAACCAAGCGTTGGACATTAATAAAAAGCAATACTGAGTGAACACGAATGGATTTAATCAAAAAATGCATATTCATTTCATCATCATTATCACATGAAAATAAACAAGTTTTACACACAAGATTGCAATTTAAGCAGGAAAGAAACTACAAATATAAAGAAATGACAAGATAAAACGAAAATCGCCAGCTCCTGGGAACTTGTCTTTCAAACTGATTTGTTGCTGAAGGATACGCCCCTTGAAGTCTTCAAACTCAAGCAGATAAGCGATTGACGTGTATGACTAGCCTTCCGCCCGGCGTGAATTCAATTGCCTTTGAGTCAATCAGGTCCTGGATTTTATGCTTAAAAGCTTTACAGTCCCCAATGATATGCCCTAGTGCCCCAAAGTGGAAATCGCAATGGGAATTCACATCAAAACCTGATGGAGGCTCACCAGTCAAAGGATTCATGGTCTGAATCTTAATCAACTGGTGTTAAAGCAAAGGTTGTAACAGTTGGGCATACGTCGTAGGAATCTGATCGAAAACTCTGTTACATGGCCTTGTCTTCTAATACCTCCTAGGCATATGATTATCCTGAGAAGCAAGACATTGACGAGAAAATCCTAGGGCTATCTGTCGTGCATGAGACACCTGAGGCTTATCACACCTTGGCATAGGTTCCACAGGCACAAGCGGAACAAGTATTTTTGTTGCGGTCTAAGGTAGCTGATCACCTTCTTTTCTGAGCATATTCTTCATCACCTCCATGATCAAGCCCACCTGGGTCTTCAGCTGATGGTTTTCTTCTCTGAGTGTCTTCTGATCCAGATGCAACTCTTGCATGTCCATCATAATCTTCCCTAGTTGGCCTCGGACTTCCATCAATTCAGCTTGAACCTGCTCCATAATTCTGCGTGGATTCCTACAACAAACTCTATGAATACAGGAAATAAGACCCACGGTTCTGAGGTACCTATTATGCGAGAATGCAATGCAGAAAGCAAACACAAATCTACAACAAGACAAAGAAAACCCAAGCTATAAGCACGGAGATAACCACCTCACACAACTATGCAAAACCAACAAAAGAAGCAAACAAGCATAACCGAGTACAAAATACAATGACCCCAGCCAACAAGTCTGGTGATGGTCAGCAAACAACAATGAACAAAAGCTAAACACGTAAGCAGAGAAAGCAGATGTGAAAACCGGTACAGAAACATCTAGCAACTTCCTTCATATTTAATTGAGCCTTCAGTTTGATACTCTTCAGAACACACACTCTCGGTGGATCCTTCCATAGCAAGAACTTCTGTACCCCCATGGCTGGATGAAGGAAAATCATTAATCTGGATAATACCCTGAGCCGTGATGGAGAACCTGTTAGAGTCTAACAAAGTCTAAACTTGGCTCCTAAGCACCTTACAATCGTCTGCTGAATGCCCCTGTGCCCCAACATGGTACTCACAGCGAGCGTTGACATCAAAACCTGGAGGGTACGGAGGGATCATTGGATTAGTCTCTTTCGGCACTATCAGCCCATCTTTGACCAAATCCGGCAACAAATGGATGTACGACACCAGTATCTGAGTAAACTGCCTTTCAGGTTTCCTTGGTCTTCGTTGAGCGTGCTGACATGGCTGATGACGGTATGACTGTTGGCTTTGAACACTTGAAACGTCTGAAAATTGAACCTGAGATACTGAAGATTCTGAGATAAGATCACTTCCTTTCTCCCATTCTTCTTGTGAACTGACAACTGATCCATTTTCCTCAACTGAGATAAAGGGAATGTCTCTAATCTTTCCACTCTTGAGTCCGCTCTCAACACGTTCCCCTGCCATCATTAAGTCAGCAAAGTTTAATGTTCCACCACTAATCAATATATCATAGTAATGGCCCTTCAAAGTACCCAGGAAGATGTCAATTAGTTCTCTATCCTGAAGCGGTGGTTGAACACGAGCAGCGAATTCTCTCTATCTCTGCACATACCCTCTGAAGGATTCATTCTCCACCTGAGATAATTCTTGTAATTGCACGCGACTGGGAGCCATGTTGAGATTGTAGTTGTACTGCTCCACGAAGGCATTGGCTAGATCTGACCATGATCTGATGCTACAACTTTCCAACTGCATATACCAACTTAACGATGCTCCACTTAAATTGTCTTGGAAACAGTGAATCATAAGCTTGTCATTATGGACATGTGAGGTCATTCTTCTGCAAAACATTACCAAATGCTGCTTCAGACAAGTATCTCATTTGTACTTCTCAAAGTTTGGTATCTTAAATTTCGGAGGCATCACAAGACCTGGCACCAAACACATGCTCGAAGCATTCAGATTAAGAGTATCCCGACTCATTATGGTATCAAGCTTTTCTTCCAACAACTGACATCTTCTCATAATCTTAGCAGTCTGTGGGTCTCTAGCATTAACCTTTGGAACAACCCTCTGAGAATCTGACATAGGGAAGGTGAAATTCTGATAGTCCGTGTCGTGAAGAGAAGATAAATCTCTATCTCTAGAAATAGGATGCTCTTGAACTTCGACAGGAATTTGCACAGGCTGAGCTTTAGAAATATTGTTCACGGGAGTCCTCTAAATACTGGCCTCTCCTCTGGTCATAGCTGTCACGACTTTCACGAGTTGATCTAGCTGATTCTTCATCAATTCAAACTCTGCCCTTGTAACAACCAAATTCTGCTCTTCTGGGTCCATTCTTCTTCTGAAGGCTAAATCAAGTCTAATGCAAATGTCAGAAAATCAAATTTGACGGAACTGGACAAAAGATGGGTGAGCTTCCTGATCCGGCTGAGGAGGGATATGCCAAAATGAAATGCAAATGCGAAAACAGAAATGCAAATGCGAAAACAGAAATGCAAAATGAAAATGCAACAAACAAGGGATCAATACCACTATGCTATTGATCGAGAAGAACCGGCGCTTCGCCTTGGTAAAAAAAAAAGCATAGATCCGACAGTAGGAACCACTGATACTCAGAACACAGATTCAAACTGTGAAGAAAATCGGGTAATTTGACAGTCAAGGTTGCCTGCACAACCCAATCCCGCTCACAGGTATGGACCTATCTACTGACAAGGTATGGCATCTTATGCATTCATTAGCGTCACAGACTTTCGAGAAATGATGATACGTTCACCATTTCTGGTTTAGCATCATCATCTTACGGAGAGGCCTCACTTAGCTGACTCACAAATGATCGGTTCCCAGAGTCGACAATTCTCAAATCCAAAATCCCAACCGATCCTAAGGATCTGAAGGAAAATCATCAAAGAGAATCTCGTCCGAGCGTGAATTTCATGGGGAACTGTATCTGCTAAGCAAACAGGTCCCCCACTAATCTCCACTACCAAACCTAGGTTCATACTCAAGCCTGGGTCTGGCTTATCACTCATCGAAACGTCCCTCCCCACAGCACAGCAATCAATGATATCATGCAGAAAGTAAAATGCGGAAAGAAAATAAAGAAAGATAAAATACATATGTACACACCCAAAAGATAAACAGACAAGCGCTAGGATTGACTCGCATAGGGGATATTTCAGTCCTCAGCAGAGTCTCCAGCTGTCACTACTGCGAAAATCGAGGCCGGCAATGACAGAAGAGTCGCCACCGTGCGTTATTCATCCCAAGAGCGGGAAAGGAAATGCTCAGAAAAAACCTAACGAAAAGAGGAATAAGATCGCAACCATATCTCGGGTTTGGGAGTCAGTTATGCGAGGGGAAGGTGTTAGCACCCCTCACGTCTGTCGTACTCGACGAGATCCACGCTTGTTATCTATCTAAAAGGGTGTAAATCTATCTAGCTACAGGCTTAAATACAAATGAAAAAGAAAGTGACTCGGCAAAGTAACGACGCTTTGTGCCTACGTATCTCATATGAAATGAGAAGTCAGAGTCAACGAAGTTCGGCTAACTACGGGTGAAAAGGGGGGAAGGTTGCTCGCCAAGACATCGTGTCTTGTGCCTATGTACTTTCATCTGGTATGAAAGATCAGAGCAAACATAGATCGAGCTAAAAGGGACCACAGGTTGGTTCAACTTTTTTTTAGGCCCGAGTAGGGTTAACAAGTAGTTCTAGCATTTTGGTGTATGCAGCTCGACCATTGGAGACTTAGGCATTACCGTTTGCGGTAGAACTAAAAGTTAATGACACTCTTTTTATGTGAAAATATTTTCCTGATTAATGTAACACCCCCTTTCTATACCCCCCAAAATTAATACATTTAATCAATTAGGCACTTAGAAAATTTATTTCATCAGAGTTTAATTAAAACATGGTATAAAAGAGGCGCATCACATTATCATGAAATTAAACACAAACGATACCTGCTCAAAATAGATATGCAACAATGGGTAACCCACATGTCAATATTTAGAATAAAGCGGAAACATCCAAATATTGAATCGATCACATTCATAAAAGTATATACAACCATCAGTTAATTCATGCTTTACAACATATCCACAGCAGATACATACACATATGTATCACAAAAGAATCAAAACAAAATAGCTCCAAAGGAGTCAAAGGCTTCCTAACTACCCAGATGTTACATATCAGAGCCATTGACCAAAAAGAATGAAGACATCGCTTCACAAAAAGAACCTCCAGCTTCCTACTCTGCAATGCCTCATAGAGCATTATAAAACAGCAGAAGGGTGAGAAACAATATCATAACAGTTAATGCATAAAATTGTATATATACATATACTCATATTTGTACAAGTTATACTCAAATTATGTTCTCACCACATTAAGCATATACAATTAATCATGTCTCTACACATACACATGAACATTCACTATATGTTCCTTCAAACAATCATATATAACATACACAGTTATATTCATGCAACTAATGCATCATGCACAGATGACTCATGCAACTCATAGAGACCGACACACGACTCTATGCAGATGCAAATGCGGTACCGACTCATTTCAACAGATTCTCTAAGGAATCGAGTATTCAGCAGATCCTCCACGGGATCAAGTACTCAGCAGATTCTCCAAGGAATCAAATATTCATCAGATTCTCCACGGAATCGAATATTCAGCAGATTCTCCACGGAATCAAGTACTCAGCAGATTCTCCATGGAATCAAATACTCTAGCCAATCCTCCACGGGATTACATGTTATGACCGATTCTCCGAGGAATCACACAATGCAACCGATTCTCCAAGGAATCAAATATAACCATCGTATCATACGAGGTTCTGCAAATCCTCCGAGGGATCAATCAACACACAAATGCATACTAAGATGCTTCACAATGCAAATCCTCTGAGGTATCATTCAACACAAAAATGCATACTATGTTCACAAACATACTCATTGCATTCATCACATACATCGCATATATCTATCATGCATTCACATTATGCACCATTTCACACATGGTTTACACACATATCAGCCTATCAATGCGTTTCTATTCAATTTAAGCAAATACACAAGATTATTAAACGTTCAAGATTCACCATTGACTCTACAATCTAGGATTCACGCCTTTCGGCCACCCACAACACGACATGTCAAAATAGTTCACACATCGATCATTTATATAAGCATTAATCATAATTGAATCAACCAAACATCATGCTATGAACAAACAGCAAAAACAAATAACACTGTCATGTTCGCCCACCTTCGCCTGGCGAAGCCACGCAGCGAATGCTCGCTGGCCTTCGCCTGGCGAACTTCCCAGCGAAGTCCACTGGGAGTAATTCTAGAATTACTCGCTGAGGCTCGCTACAAACTCGCCTGGCGAACCTTCGCCAACTAATCTCACCTGGCGAACTTCCCAGCGAATACAGGGTGTTAGCTTCTGACTTGCTTCGCTACAGCTCGCTGGGCTTCGCCTGGCGAAGCTTCGCTGCCATTCGCCTGGCGAGCCTGCGAAGACAGAACTTCCATGGCTGCCTCAAGAGCCCAAACTCCACAAAATCAACCGATTAAATCCAAACCAGTCTCAGTGGCACAACCCAACCATCACCCGACTAAACCACATCATCTAATCCGAGTTCTAACCGATTAAATCCTCATTCTACTCATCAAACCAACTTCTAACCTAAGTGGAAAAAGAGTAGAAACTCTACCAAATCCAAACACAAACACATACAATCATATACATTAAAGAGATAATAGAGTTTCACACCCTTACCGATCGATTGCAAGCTTTGGTGATGATCCCTTGATGATTCTAGGTTTTCCTCTCCACTTTCTCTTCTCTTTCTCTTCTCCTCTTTTCTTTCTCTTGTTTTTCTTCTTCTCTTACTATCTTTCTTTCTTTTTCCTCTCTTATTCTATTTCTATCTCTATTTCTTTCCTCTCAAATTCTTTCCAACACTTACCAATCAATTCTCACACTAAATTGCTAAATGTCTAAAATGCGCTTTTTACTCTAATTCCCCGAAAACTCTCTGAATCGGTAAAAATAGATAAAATAAGCAAACACCACATAATAATATATAATTTCTCAATTTAAAACAAACATCAATTAAATAAATTAAAAGACTCAACAATCAATGGGAATTCAGAATCGGGGCGTTACAACTCTCCCCCACTTTAGAAATTTTCGTCCTCGAAAATATCACCTGATTCAAACAACTCCGGATGCGATTCTCGCATCTTTCTCTCCAACTCCCAAGTCATGTTGCCTTCCGCGGCACCTCCCCAGGACACTTTCACAAGCGCAATATCCTTGCCTCTTAGTTTCTTAACTTCACGGTCCAAAATACTAACCGGTAAAACTTCAACTGTAAGGTTATCTCTTACTTCAACTTCATCCATTGGGATCACATGTGACGGATCCGGAACATACTTCCGAAGTTGCGAGACATGGAATACATCATGCAAATTCGAAAGGTTCCGAGGTAACGCCACACGATAAGCCACAGCACCAACTCGTGCGACAATCTGATATGGACCAATAAAACGAGAAGTCAACTTTCTCGACTTCAAAGCACGACCCACACCCGTAACCGGTGTAACTCTCAAAAACACATGGTTGCCCTCTTGAAACTCGAGATCCTTTCTCCTTTTATCATGATAACTTTTCTGTCTACTCTGAGAAGCTCTCATCTTTTCCCGAATAAATTTCACCTTTTCCGTCGTTTGCTGTACCATTTCCGGACCAACTACCGACTTTTCACCTGTCTCATGCCAACACAGAGGTGTTCGACATCTCCGACCATATAAAGCCTCAAATGGCGCCATACCAATACTCGAATGGAAACTGTTATTATAGGTGAACTCAATCAACGCTAAATAACCGTCCCACGCACCACCTTGTTCAAGCACACAAGCACGCAACAAATCTTCTAACGATTGAATCGTCCTCTCGGTTTGACTATCTGTTTGCGGATGATATGCCGAACTCAATCTCAACTTAGAACCCAAGGCACCTTGCAAACTCTCCCAAAATCTTGAAGTAAATCTAGGATCTCTATCCGACACAATACTCTTAGGAACTCCATGAAGCTTCACAATAGTGCCAACATAAATCTCGGCCAACCTTTCCAAAGAATAAGTAATATCAATCGGAATAAAGTGAGCCGATTTAGTAAGCCTATCAACAATCACCCAAATTGCATTATGTCCTCTTTGCGTATTCGGCAATCCCGTAACAAAATCCATCGATATACTATCCCATTTCCATTCCGGAATATCCAACGGTTGCATCAATCCACTAGGCTTCTGATGCTCCACCTTAGACTTCTGGCAAGTCAAACACGAGTACACAAAACGAGCAACATCGCTTTTCAATCCAGACCACCAAAAGATCTTCTTCAAATCCTGATACATCTTATTCGCTCCCGGATGAATACTCAAGTTACTCCGATGTCCCTCTTCCAATATCATCTTTTTCAAATCCGCATCATCGAGAATACAAATACGACCTCGAAACCTCAAAACTCCTAATTCATCAACTTTGAAATCTTCATTTCCATTTGTCATCAAATCCACAAATTTCAAATCCAACTTTTGCTTTTCACACACCGTAGCAAGGAAATCATTCGTGACATGCAACATACCAAGCTTCACACTACTCGGTGTTAACTCACAAACCAAACTCAAATCTCTAAAGTTCTCCAAGAGTTCCCACTCTCTAACCATCAAAGTAGACACGTGCAACGACTTCCGACTTAAGGCATCGGCTACCACATTCGCCTTACCCGGATGATAATTTAAACCAAAATCATAGTCCTTCAAAAGTTCTAGCCATCTCCTCTGCCTCATATTCAATTCTTTTTGATCAAACAAATACTTCAAACTCTTGTGATCGCTAAAAACTTCAAATCTTGCACCATAAAGATAGTGCCTCCAAATTTTCAAAACGAACACTACGGCCGCTAACTCCAAATCATGAGTAGGATAATTCTTTTCATGTACTCTCAACTGTCTAGAAGCATACGCCACGACCTTCCCATCTTGCATCAATACACCACCCAATCCTGACAAAGGAGCATCGCAATAAACCACAAAAGGTTCCGTAGGATTCGGCAAAACCAAAACTGGCGCTGTCGTTAACCTTCTCTTTAATTCCATGAAACTCTCTTCACAATTAACATCCCAAATAAAAGCCTTTCCTTTACAAGTCAACTGCGTTAACGGGAGTGCTAACTTTGAAAATCCTTCGATAAACCTCCGGTAGTAACCGGCCAAGCCCAAAAAGCTTCGAATTTCCGTAACTGATCTTGGAGTCTCCCATTGCATTACCGCATCGATCTTGGATGGATCCACACTAATACCATTGCCGGAAATAATATGTCCAAGAAAACTCACCTCCGACAACCAAAACTCACACTTAGACAATTTTGCGTACAATTTCTTCTCTTTCAAAATCCGCAACACAGTCCTTAAATGTTCTTCGTGTTCTTCTCGAGACTTAGAATAAATCAAAATGTCATCGATAAACACTACCACAAAACGATCCAACTGCTCGTGGAAGATACGGTTCATATATTCCATGAAAACACCCGGCGCATTAGAAACTCCGAATGGCATCATCGTATACTCATAGTGTCCATATCATGTTCTAAAAGCCGTCTTCGAAATATCTTCTTCCTTAACCCGAATCTGGTGATAACCGGATCTCAAATCAATCTTACTAAAAACACGGGCTCCAACCAATTGATCCATCAAATCATCAATTCTTGGAAGCGGATACTTGTTCTTAATTGTCACCTTATTCAACTGCCGATAATCAATACACAATCGCATACTACCATCCTTCTTCTTTACCAATAATACCGGCGCACCCCAAGGAGAAACACTTGGTCTTACAAATCTCTTATCCAACAAATCATTCAACTGCTTCTTCAATTCCACCAACTCCGATGCCGACATCCGATACGGGGCCATCGAAATCGGTCTAGTACCCGGAACTAGATCAATAGAAAATTCAACCTCTCTCTTTGGCGGCACATCCGCAACATCTTCCGGAAACACTTCGGGAAATTCACAAACCACAGGAAACACGTCGAGCTCAACTTTGCTCTCCACCGACAACGATGCAAACAAACCAAACAACTGAGCTTCGTCCGCTAAAAGTTTCTTCAACTCTTTAGTGGAAAGAAAACTCTCGTTTTCACCATCTTCCAAAGAAGGAAACCTTACTAACTTGTGATAGCAATCCATATGAACTCTATTAAATTGCAACCAGTTCATACCCAAGATTACGTCCAAACCTTCCAACGGCAAACACACTAAATCCATAACGAAGTCCTTACCATACATGGTCAAAGGACAACTTGCACACACCAAAGAAGTAGTTACCGACCCCGAAGCGAGAGTCCCAATAACCATACCACTACTCAAAGAAACCATACACAAATCCAACCGCTTAGCACACGCAAGAGAGATGAACGAGTGAGTCGCTCCAGTATCAATAATAGCAACTAAAGGCATATCATTAATAAAGCATGTACCTTTAATCAAACGATCCGCCGCATTAGTAGCGTCTGAACCTGCTAATACGAATACTTTTCCGCCCGCCTGAGCTTGCTTCGGTTTGGTACAATTCGGGCTAATGTGACCCACCTCGCCATAATTAAAACACTTCACAACATTCTTTCTACACTCTGCTGCATCATGTCCAAGGAGCCCACAGTTGGAACACTTCGCCTTGAACTTTCCACAATCATAAGACTTGTGGCCCATCACGCCACACTTAAAACATTTGATCGCACCGGAACCTCCTCCGGGTCTCCTATCAAAGTTTCCCCTATGTTTCCCCTTATCAACAGGCGTCACATAAGGTTCGCTTCGTACTTGCTGCTTCCCTCTCCTCTCGCTCAAACCCTTATAATGAGTAGAACGAGCTCTACTGTCCTCTTCATAAATTCTACAACACTCGGTCAAATCCGAAAATCTTCGTATTCTTTGATAACCCACCGCTTGCTTTATCTCAGGACGCAAGCCATTCTCATACTTGATACATTTGGAAAATTCTGCCGTAACCACATCATAGTGAGGGTGAAACTTCACTAACTCAGTAAACTTAGCGGTGTAGTCCACCACCGACATATTACCTTGTTTCAACTCCAGAAATTCCATTTCTCTCTTCCCTTTAACACTTTCGGGATAATACTTCCTTAGAAACTCAGTACAAAATAAATCCCACGTAATCTCCTCATCGTCGACCTCAAGAACTTGCCTCACGCTGACCCACCAGTCATCAGCCTCTTCTCTCAGCATGTGAGTCCCTAGTCTCACCTTGTTCCCTTCAGCACAATCCATCACCCTAAAGATCCTCTCAATTTCCTTTAACCATATCTGAGCACCATCCGGATCAAATCTCCCTTTGAACACCGGTGGTTGGTTCTTCCTGAACTCATCATCCGCATTCACGTTAGGTGCACCCTGCACAGCTCTGGCCATAGCCTCTAACGCCGCTGCCATAGCATTGTCATTACGACCTGCCATATTCTGAGGATTCCCAACAATAACAACAAGGTTAAACAACCGTTCAACCAACACAACAACAAGACAGACACGACTGACTCAACACTGGCTCTGATACCACTTAATGTAACACCCCCTTTCTATACCCCCGAAAATTAATACATTTAATCAATTAGGCACTTAGAAAATTTATTTCATCAGAGTTTAATTAAAACATGGTATAAAAGAGGCGCATCACATTATCATGAAATTAAACACAAACGATACCTGCTCAAAATAGATATGCAACAATGGGTAACCCACATGTCAATATTTAGAATAAAGCGGAAACATCCAAATATTGAATCGATCACATTCATAAAAGTATATACAACCATCAGTTAATTCATGCTTTACAACATATCCACAGCAGATACATACACATATGTATCACAAAAGAATCAAAACAAAATAGCTCCAAAGGAGTCAAAGGCTTCCTAACTACCCAGATGTTACATATCAGAGCCATTGACCAAAAAGAATGAAGACATCGCTTCACAAAAAGAACCTCCAGCTTCCTACTCTGCAATGCCTCATAGAGCATTATAAAACAGCAGAAGGGTGAGAAACAATATCATAACAGTTAATGCATAAAATTGTATATATACATATACTCATATTTGTACAAGTTATACTCAAATTATGTTCTCACCACATTAAGCATATACAATTAATCATGTCTCTACACATACACATGAACATTCACTATATGTTCCTTCAAACAATCATATATAACATACACAGTTATATTCATGCAACTAATGCATCATGCACAGATGACTCATGCAACTCATAGAGACCGACACACGACTCTATGCAGATGCAAATGCGGTACCGGCTCATTTCAACAGATTCTCTAAGGAATCGAGTATTCAGCAGATCCTCCACGGGATCAAGTACTCAGCAGATTCTCCACAGAATCAAATATTCATCAGATTCTCCACGGAATCGAATATTCAGCAGATTCTCCACGGAATCAAGTACTCAGCAGATTCTCCACGGAATCAAATACTCTAGCCAATCCTCCACAGGATTACATGTTATGACCGATTCTCCGAGGAATCACACAATGCAACCGATTCTCCGAGGAATCAAATATAACCATCGTATCATACGAGGTTCTGCAAATCCTCCAAGGGATCAATCAACACACAAATGCATACTAAGATGCTTCACAATGCAAATCCTCCGAGGGATCATTCAACACAAAAATGCATACTATGTTCACAAACATACTCATTGCATTCATCACATACATCGCATATATCTATCATGCATTCACATTATGCACCATTTCACACATGGTTTACACACATATCAGCCTATCAATGCGTTTCTATTCAATTTAAGCAAATACACAAGATTATTAAACGTTCAAGATTCACCATTGACTCTACAATCTAGGATTCACGCCTTTCGGCCACCCACAGCACGACATGTCAAAATAGTTCACACATCGATCATTCATATGAGCATTAATCATAATTGAATCAACCAAACATCATGCTATGAACAAACAGCAAAAACAAATAACACTGTCATGTTCGCCCACCTTCGCCTGGCGAAGCCACGCAGCGAATGCTCGCTGGCCTTCGCCTGGCGAACTTCCCAGCGAAGTCCACTGGGAGTAATTCTGGAATTACTTGCTGAGGCTCGCTACACACTCGCCTGGCGAACCTTCGCCAACTAATCTCGCCTGGAGAACTTGCCAGCGAATACAGGGTGTTAGCTTCTGACTTGCTTCGCTACAGCTTGCTGGGCTTCGCCTGGCGAAGCTTCGCTGCCATTCGCCTGGCGAGCCTGCGAAGACAGAACTTCCATGGCTGCCTCAAGAGCCCAAACTCCACAAAATCAACCGATTAAATCCAAACCAGTCTCAGTGGCACAAACCAACCATCACCCGACTAAACCACATCGTCTAATCCGAGTTCTAACCGATTAAATCCTCATTCTACTCATCAAACCAACTTCTAACCTAAGTGGAAAAAGAGTAGAAACTCTACCAAACCTAAACACAAACACATACAATCATATACATTAAAGAGATAATAGAGTTTCACACCCTTACCGATCGATTGCAAGCTTTGGTGATGATCCCTTGATGATTCTAGGTTTTCCTCTCCACTTTCTCTTCTCTTTCTCTTCTCCTCTTTTCTTTCTCTTGTTTTTCTTCTTCTCTTACTATCTTTCTTTATTTTTCCTCTCTTATTCTATTTCTATCTCTATGTCTTTCCTCTCAAATTCTTTCCAACACTTGCCAATCAATTCTCACACTAAATTGCTAAATGTCTAAAATGCCCTTTTTACTCTAATTCCCCGAAAACTCTCCGAATCGGTAAAAATAGATAAAATAAGCAAACACCACATAATAATATATAATTTCTCAATTTAAAACAAACATCAATTAAATAAATTAAAAGACTCAACAATCAATGGGAATTCAGAATCGGGGCGTTACAATTAAGATCTCGAAGGATGAAAAAAGGTTTCAAGTGTTTTTGTGTTTTTTAGAGAAGAAATGTTTTGAATTGGAGTGTTTATAATGCATGTTGTACTAAAGTCTAAAACCTAGGATTGAATGCGTCGCATATCGCCCTAAGGACGTATACTAAACACTCTAGGCAATTGAGAGGTGGCCCCTCAATCACCATTTCCCAAGTATAAGGCTCATGGCACAATATCCATTATCTTTATTAAGTGTTTTATGATTGTTTGAAGATGAGAAGAGAAGGGACAAACTAAAGGGGGACTAACACATACCTAAAGTTTTCATGCAATGGTGATCCTAAGATTGAGATGAAAGGGAATGAAACTATCCTAATGTTATCATGCATAGGATTGAACATCTAATGTCTCCCCTACTCCCATCCTAAATGGGGGGACTAGGAATCCTAGGGGGATCATGGCACAAGGCCAAGTAAACACTAAATAGTTCACTCACAAGTGAAATGAAAAATAAAATAAAATGGTGAAATAAAAAGATAAAGCACAAAACACGTTAATTTGTAAATTCAAAATAAAATGAAAATAAAATAAAAATGAAGAAACATAAATTAAAATAAAAGGATGGAAAATAAAATAACACATTAAAATACATGAAAATGATTTTTCTGGGTTTTTAAGACATTAGAAACTATTTTTAAAATTAAATAAAAGTTAAATAACAAATAAACAAAAGTAGAAGAAATAAAATAAACTAAACAAAATGCTAAAAATAAGAAAGTGCACCCCCCAAGGCTTGAACTCAAAACCTTGGGGTTGCAGGCTCAAAACAAAGCCAGTTCTATCACTTATACACATGTTAAATAAGTGAAAACAAGAAAATAAAATATTCAAAACATGGAAAATAATAAAAAGAAGCAAAAACGCCCCCAGCAGGGCTCGAACAGGGGTTCACACGGTTAGGCAAGGTGTTAAGAGTGAGGCATTAACCACTGGGGTGGCAATACATCCGTGTATTAATGCTACCCCATAAATAAATAAACTAAGAGAGGCGTGCATTCTGGGCAAGAACAAGGCATGGCAAGGCAAAACAATCCAAAGGCGTTTTGATCACAACTTACTCAAATCTTAACCAAATTGAGCAAACGTTTAGTCTATCTTGCTCGATTTTTCATAAGGAATACAAGGACATCAACCATTTTCCCAAATAATACACACATATAAAAATTCGAATGAAAATGAAGTTGTGGCTTTTGAGATGCGTTTTCCATGTCATTGTTCAAAACAGAGGTCAACCAATGCAAGTGAGGGTTTGAGCAAGTTTTAAATGTGATGTTGGATGATTTCTAATAAGAAGTTCACTCAAAATATCTCTGAACAAGGAAAAGATATATGTCTTGCAAGATGATGAAGCTTGTGTTTTTATGAACTTTTGCAAATCAAAATAACTCTAAAACAGCCACCAAACTATTAAGAGCCAAGATTCAAACTTCAATACACACCAACTGTAATAACTTAAGAACAAAGTGGAGGGCCTCAAAAGCTAACAAATTTAAAGTGAAAATAAGGCAGTCTGCACCTTTCCAACAGCAGCATTTGTAGAACAAAATGAACATAGCATGGTTATTTGGTTTGGGAAACAGAAGCAGCAGTGTAGGTGCATTCAATGATTAGCAAGAAAAATCAGCTCTAGATTGAGGCTTACAAGTCAAGACAAATGGCTCTTCAATAGAATGTTGACACAAGCTTCCCAATGAAAGGGCCAATGATACTAACAAGCAGAATATGCCAGATTTTCAAAACATACATGATAAGGGCATTGTCAACATTAAACCAACATAGACTCAACATCCCAAATTTTGAAGAACAAAACTGGCATGAGTTTCAAAATGATGAAAATGTGTTGAGCATACCAAAACAGAATGAGCAAAAACTTAGTATCACAATCCAAACACAAAAACCTTATGAAAGCAGCTGCTTGGTCAAACACCAAGTTAAAATCAAATGAAGTTCACTTCATCAAACAAACCAAAAAACTAATTTTCACTGCAAACAGTCCCAATATTTATCATGACAGTCTCAAGCATCAATTCAAAACAAAATCTCCTATGGCAAACAAACTCAACAAAAGTAAACACAAACTCCAGCATAATGCAACATTAACTCACACTAGTATAAGTGGCATAGATTAAGTAAGCTCATACCAGATCAGTCATACCATCATGATAACGTTCAACTTACCTCAATGACAGTTTCAAATTTCACAACCAAGACAAAATTGACAGCCAACAATTATGAATCAACTTGTATGACCCCTGCAGTCCAAGTTGATCACTCTCCCAACAAGCTTTTGACAGTGAGCAAAATGTAACCAACATCTCACTAGATCGTCAATGTTTGCAACTCAAACTTGGCATGAGTTAAAACAACCAACAACTGATCCTCAATAGGTTCTTGGCACAAACATACTAAACAGGTCCAACATAAAATTCCCTTACATCAAGTTTTAAATCAACAAGTCTAAAAAAATAGTCCTTGTATGACTATGCTAAGCTAGACAAATTCAAGGTTTAAACTCACAAATGAGAAGTACTAACCAAAGCCATGTTCAATATATAAACCTATACACTAGTTGATCTATCACAAAACCAATTGTTCCTAACAGAAAAATAATGACAACCTCCAAGCAAAAACAACTTCAATGACTTAGACAGCAAGGTTGTAATCAACAAATTAAAGTTCAAACAAACACACATGATGAAATTTCCTACCGTGCCTTTTTACAAAAGCAAAACTCAAACAGGAATCAAAACAACTTCTGCAGACTATTAGCAGCATAACAGGTGCAACATGTATGGAGGCCTAAAGATAACAAGTCAGTCCTCAAATCTCATGACAGTAGTAGTTTGACCATCACAATGCCAACACCAAATAAATTTCATTTCAGCAAACAACAAACTAAATTTCAAAACAGTATTTCAACAGAAACAACATCAAGTTTGAGACATGAAAATATTAACATCAATTCAGGTTCACTGTCTCAAAAGAAAATTGTTACTCATGACAGTAAGAAACAAAAGCAATAAGGTCCACACAGCAAGGATTCACCAACTCACAAATTCAACAAGGAAACTAGACCTAGACAATTAAGCAACAACCCCTGAGCAAAATTATGATGACAACCTAATCCAAACAAACAACAAACATGCCAAGTATAGAGGCATTTTCTACATGATAAACACACAACTAATCATGCTCTTCTTATGAATCATAACTTAACACAGCTTGTTTATCACAAATTCAAAACATCCAAAACTAGGTCCTTATGGCAGTTGCAACTCAAAAGTCCAATTAAGCCTCCAACAGTCAATTTAAAACAATAAGTCTTAAAAGAAAGCAGCCCTGGTGTGACAGTCTCCTAACTACTTCATCAAGACATGAACTCACACATATGTTGCAAGAAAACTCAAAACAAAACTTATAGCATAAAAGGTTGGCCAAACTCAACAGATACTGACAGCAAAATGTCAAAGTGCGAACCTGTCCAATATGGCTTATGCTAGACAGTATAGGTCAAGGCTGGCAAAAATGTGTCCACTTAACATAAGTTAACAACTCTTGGACTAAAGACCAAACACATAGTAGACCAAACATGAGCAAAAGCTTACCATAAGGCTTCAAACATTACACATTTAAACACATCATGAATTAAGCACATATGGATCTCTAATCTAAACTGTCAGCAAAAAAATCAAGATCTGATGATGTTACTTGCAACAGAACCCGAACAACATGATGTCATCCACCTAAGTAACCAATCAATGCCTTTGAACCAAAACTTAAGCCTTGCAGTTTCCATTCAACAATGGTTCATGACAAATATTCACTCATTAATCACATTAAAATACAACAAAACATGAACATGTAAATACAGTTCCAAGTCAAAACAAACATTGATTTAAGCTGAACCAAAATAGGAAGCAACAAACACAACAAAAGCAGTGTCAAAGATGTTCTAACAGGGTCCTTTAATGCAAACTGGTGCATCACCATAATTAAACATAAATATCAAACTTGAACCATACAAACAAAAGTGTTTCATGGTTGGCAGAGCAAACAAAAAAACCTAAAGTCTATCAAACATGACAGCTGCAACTATTCTTGATAAACAAATGAGTTGGTCCAAACATGACCTAAAATCTCATAATAACACAACATTGCACAATAATGAGTATTTTAAACATGTCACATAGCACCTTTTCAACTCACTTAAATGTTTCTCAATATACAACCATGGCCACAACTCAAAATAATATGTAGGATGTAAGAAAAAACAATTTATGTTCAAAGAGAAAGACTTACCTCTTGCAGTTGCCTTGCCTACTAATGAAACCAATGACCCTCAATGCCTTTCCACAACCTACAAAAGCTCCTAGAATGCAGGACAGCAACTCCAATGATTCACAAACCAAACAATTGGCAGATAGGCTTGTTTTGAGTAAAAAGTCAAGGTTTGTTAGGTAGAAGGTTGACTTTTTGAGTTTAGGTATTTTTGGGTGGTTTAATGGTTGGAACACCTCCTAAACATCATTTTGAGGTTGTATGGATGGTTTTTGAGGTGGTTGGATGATTAGAAATGATGCTGGTGTGAAGTTTGCATAGGACAGATTTTTTGGTGTTTTGAAGAGTTTGAAATGGTTCACAAAATGAGAGAGTTATGGTTTCTCTATGTAGAATGGTGGCTGCCACTGATTAGGGTTTGTGTGGACTGATGCTTAGCTTAAATATGAAGTAAAAGGGGTAAAATGGCAAGTTGTACCAAGGTGAAAAATCAAAGGGCAGATTTGCATTTTTCATAAAGTTTTTGAATCAATGGTGGATGATGAAGCAAGGACACCAGCTGCTACTAGGGCTAGGCCATAGTGGGATGAAATGACAACTGCTTTTTGGGTTTACTAGCACAACATGGAGGGAGGTATGGGGCTGTGACAGTTTTGCATGATTTGAGGAGTTGACAGGTTGTATGCCAAAATATCTTGTAACAAATGCCTTGCAAATATGTTTAAATCACCCACTTTGGACCATGATAACTTGATGCTCAAAAATCCAATTACTTTGATCTTAGACTCAAATGAAATAGGGCATGGAGTAGAACAAATTTCATGTTGGAGTTATCTTGATTTGAGGATTAGAAGATCATGAAATTTGTGGTTGAAAATCGTGGCAAGCAAACTGCTTATGAATAACTTAGAAAAAATTCTAAGTTATGAAATTGACTTATTTTTTCCCAACTTTGCACATCCATAACTTGTGCTTCTCAAATCCAATGGAGGACTTCTTGGACTCTTTGGAAAGCTTGGAAAACACTCTACCACTTTAATTTTGGACAAAGTTTCATTTGACATCAAGAAGGTGATGAAAATTGGCTGGCAAAGTGGTGTAAAAATCAGCCCAAACTTAACAACTTTTGAAATCATTGAAATCTCCAACTTTGATTGATCATAACTTGAGCTCCAAGTATCATATGATTATGAATTGGTACTCAAACAAAAGCTTGAGATGCAAGGAACAACTTTGATGTTGGCCAAAGGTTAATTTGAAACCTTGATCATGAATAAAAATGGCTTTGAAGATGGTTGTTCCAAACATAAAACTTTCCATAAATGGAAAGTTCTAAAACCCTAATTTTCCTTAAATGGAAACTTTCAACAACTTTTGATTTTTCATGATTCCCTTGACTTTTCTTGATCAAATTCCACCCACTGGTCATATTGAAATTAAGGATCATAATCTTGACTTCAAAAAGACAGGAGTTGACATTTTTCACTACACAGTTGACTTTTTCCCCAAACCTCTTGATTTTCAATCAACTAATCAATTAAAGCTCCTCTGATTAAAATTGATGGTCAATATCCCATCCCCAAACACCTTAGGACATACATAGGGCCATGGAAACAAGTATTTCTATCAAAAACAAATTTAGCCTGATTAAAAATGAAACCCTAATTTCGCCCTTTTTGCCTGTAGCCACTTGCACTTGGTGTAAACACTTGGATGAGCTCCACAATGACCCTCAAGGTCTCCAATGAGCTTAAATGACAATCTCTCTCCATAACCATGGACTTTTGGTCTTCAGATGACCCTCAAATGGCCTTCTAAATAGGAGGTGAACCACATACATTGATTTGCTTTCTCAAAGGGCTTTGTCCTTCTTTTGATGATGATAACCACTTGACAACTTGAATACAAACTCTTGATTAGGCTTAGAACCCTTGGCAAATTCCTTTTGTCATACACACATCTCTTGATCTCTTATAAATTCAAAATGCTATGCAATGCAATATGCTAGAACAATGAAATGAAACATAAAGCAAGGCCAGAAAAAGGTTGGGCAAATTTTGGGGTGCAACAACGGTAATCGATGCACAGACGCATACTACTATCCTTCTTCTTTACCAACAACACTGGAGCTCCCCACTGCGACACACTCGGTCTGATAAACTTTATATCCAACAATTCTTCAATCTTAGATTTCAATTCAGCCAATTCCACTGCCGACATCCTGTACGGCGCCATAGATATAGGTCTCGTACCAGGAACAAGATCAATGCTAAATTCAACTTCTCTTGTCGGAGGTAATTCTGTAATATCATCAGGGAACACTTCAGGAAATTCATTCACCACCGCCAACTCTTTCATTGACGCCTTGCTGTCAACAGATAATGATGCAAATAAAGTAAACATTTTAGCTTCATCCTCTAGCAAGGTCCTCAATTCCTTATTAGACAAGGAATCCACCAATGCTTCCTCTTCTAGAGTAATGAACAACAATACCTTCCGAAAACAATTGATGTAGACTCGGTTGAACTCCAACCAGTTCATACCCAGAATAACATCCAACTTACCAAGTGGCAGATAAATCAGATCCACTTCAAAATCCCTACCGAAAATAGTTAGTGGACACTTCGAACACACCAAAGAAGTAGTCACTGAACCAATAGAAGGAGTTTCAATAGTCGCCCGTTGCTCAAGAATAGACGGCACCAGTCCTAATCTCTTCACACAATCAACAGAAATGAACAAGTGGGTTGCACCCGTATCAATCATAGCAGTCAAGGGAATATTATTGATAAAACAAGTACCTTTGATAGAATGCTCCTCACTGGCAGCTTGAGTCCCTACCACCACAAACACTTTACCATTGGTCTGAGGCGCCTGGGACTTCTTCGGCTTCTCACAATGTGTACTGATATGACCTTTCTCACCACAGTTATAACAGGTAAGCATAGCGGCCCTGCAATTCGCCATCACATGGCCTGGCTTACCACACTTGAAACACTTCCTCACCTCATTAGGACAATCATTAGCACGATGCCCCGCGCCATCACATCGGAAACATTTCACACCAGCAGAAGCTCTCCCTTCTCTGGGCTTCTTATCAGCAACAGCCTTATGTTTTCCCTTATCAGCAGGAACACTGTAAGGAGTACCACCAAATCTATGCTTACCCTTACGGTCATTTACAGCCTTATAGTATACAATCTTGGCCCGGTTGTCATTATCATAAATTCTGCTTCTGCTTACCAGCTCAGGATAATTCCTAATCTTCTGACAAGCGATCCCCATCTTAATCTCCGGACGCAACCCATTTTCAAACTTCAAACACTTGGAGGTCATTTCCGCCTCAGTATTGTAATGAGGACAATATTGTACCAGCCCTTCAAATTTAGCAGCATACTCTG